>JAMLFY010000012.1:27191512-27907512 GCA_030441495.1 Dalbergia oliveri | reverse complement strand
TTTACTGGTCCCTTCTAGAATCTGATCTTTTTCAGCAATTTCTCGCTTTAAAGTTGCATAATCATGTGAGCGTTTTTCAACTCGAACTCCACTTGTACCTTTTCTTGTTTAGCCTTGTCCAACCTTTCTTTCATTTCTTTGATTTCTTCATTTTCATCAGAATGCAAGGCCGATGTCTTGTCAGGAATAATTGTTGTCAAGATTCTAATGGCAACTTGACCTCTTGAGCCTACTTTTCACCCATTGGCGGTAATTTTCTTTTACCGCATAACTCCTAGCTCCCAATTCTTTTCCTTTTCGGATGACATTGTTCCAAGAATTGGACCTTCCGTAGTAGGCCAATGTCATGGGAATCTAGGTAATAAAGGACAAATGGAGTAATTGCTTTGGAAGGCGTCCCATCATGGGGTAACCAAGCTGGCACAACACCAATGCTGGATTGTAATTTATACACCCTCGAGTACCCATAAGGGGTACATTTGGAAGTCTCGCACGGTAAATCAAGGCCTGTCCATCTTCCCACCAAGGGTACCATCGGATCACCTTTTCATTCAATTTAACCAGGTCTTCCAGCTCGCCCACTTTTCTTCTTGATACGATGCATTTTTAGATCATCAAGGGGACAAGATGCCTTGTAACTTCTTTGGAAGATGTGTGGTAACCCACACATATAGTATTGGTAAACAACACAAAATTCTCTTACCATTCCTCTCATGACAAAAATCCAAGGAACAGGAGACATCTGTAGGAGGGAATTGGATTGTGACCATGAAACTTTCTAGCAAGGAATACATCAATTGCTGCAAGATCTATGAAACCGTCAATATTGGGAAACAAGACGGTGCCATAAATGGTGAGGGTCAACACATCTAAAAAGTGTCCCAGTCTTCGGCTTAGCTAAGCCTGCAAATGCTTCTCCAAATAATCTCTTGTGAACCCCTTTGTCCCATTTCTACATTTCTGGGCTTCATGCAAATTTCTTACATTTACCTTTAGGACATTTGCTATAGTGTGCAAAGAAGCATAATGTCCTTGGTAATTGTAAGGTTTTTCTCCTTCCAGCGGTAACCCAGATTCGTTCAAATTCTTCAAGGGTTGGTGCCAATTGAAAATCTTGAAAGGTGAAGCATCGAGTGGAGGATCATAGTACTGGGCCAATGCGTGATTGCCTCTACCTGTATTTCCACTTCTAATAGGCTCAAGACTTTTCCATATTTTTTGGTGAGAGAAAGACGTTGTGGTGTTTTCAACAACTGACTCAAGGATCTCAAGCTTTCTGTTCAGGTTTCTTGGTTTTGAGTTGCAAAGTCTTTTTCAATTTCTCTTCATGATTGTTTGGTCTCATGTTTGCTTCCATTTTTAGATACTCACAACAAGACTTTGATATGGTTCTCTCAAAACTGGTAGCAACGAAGAAAAGTGAGTTTTTTATTATATAAAAAAAGGCAATAAACACTTGCATGTTAAAGAATTTATGTACATAAAATAAATAAATTAATTAAAGAAAATGTATGCTCCCTTTGTGTCCTATTTGAGGTAAAATATGGGTGTCAGAACTGGTACTATGGTTGTTCTATTTTGTGAGCACTTTCACCAGGTAGGTCTATGATCTCAGGATTTATACCTCTAGAGTTAAAGGCTCATTTCGGAATGTTATCCACAAAAGGAGGTGACCGTGGTGTAGGACATTCACGAAGAGTCACACTCTAGAAGATTTTCGCAATAACCAAACAGGATGTACATCCAAAATGGCTACCACTACACAATCTCTTACCTATCTCAAGTTGCACTAGACCCGGTATAGGGCCCCACTCGTGTGTGATAAATGTGTGAGTGTTGTGTGTGAAGAGAGCATACAAACCTGGAATCCTATAACTACCCATGGTAAAATACCTGCAAAATAAATACAAACAACAAATATACAAAACCAACAATAGTCGCCTACCCTAAAGTTTTCACAAAAAAATAAGCAAAAGTCGTCTACCTTATGATTGTCACAAAGAGAAAAAAATGCTGACAAAATTCTAGCATAAAAAGAAAATAACAAGATAAAAATATAAAATATCAAAAAACTAAAATAAACTAAAAAGAAGTTATAATAATATGCACAATCAATTATTTAGGCTTGACTTTACGGAAGTCCCAATGGAGTCGCCATGTGTCGCAACCAGACAACGACGGCGAAAAATAGTTGTTAAAATTGGGAGTCGCCACCAAGTTTATTTAAATTGGGAAAACATGGAAAAACCCATTTTATTAAAAAATGGTCTTTGAAACCAGATTTGAGTTTTGAGTCGGTTATGCATAGGAAAGGTGGATTTAATCTACGCACCCTAGTACACCCGTCCCTAGACCTACCTTAATTGATTTGTGCAAATTATTAATAACCTTTCAAAATATTCATTTTTATATTTTTATTTACAACAAAATTCCAAAAATAAATTGAGGAACACCAAGCGTCACAACTCAGGTGTTCAAAATACTGTGTTAACAAACCGTTACTTAAATTAACATTTTTATTCAAAATACAATATTTCACAAATAAGTAACAAATTTAAACTAAATATGTGAAAATGAAAATCTCTTATGAATTATAAATATTTACAAATAAGATAAAAATTTATTTTGATATTTTTTACAAAAATAAAATAAAATATAAAAGAGAACATGCTTTTAAAGGAAATTTGGAACATCAAGCGTCACAACTCAGATGTCCAATATTCAGTTAACAAGCCGTCCTGGCTAAATTAACTTTTTTATTTGAAATAAAATATTTCCTAAAGAAATGATTATTTAAATTAAATAAAATATCTCATAAAAAAATTTACAAATAAGACAAAAATTATGAAAATTTAATTTTGACTTGACAGGGATTGAAATTGCCTCCTACGTATCTTTCTGGACAATGGGGAACTCAAAGTCACGTAGTTCTAAAATCATTGTAGGTTAATTAATTTTTTTATTATTTTTTTTAAGTTATTTTTAGAATATCAAACTTTACAATTAAAATATTCCAGACTATATAATTAACAAATCGTCTTTATCCAATTAATTCTATTTATTTATTTAAGAACAACTCATCAATTAATGAACGAAATAAAAACAAACACTCAAATGTCTTTTTTATGTAAAATGAAATGAATGCTTTTTATTTTAAACTCAAAATAAGCAAGTCTAAAAAATTAAAGTAAAACAAGCAAAAGAAACATTAACCAAATAAATGAACCTAGACCTAAAATCCAACCCAACAAAAATAAAATAATAACCTCTTAAAATAAAATTAAACCAAAGCTCCTTATATTCCTTATTCTAATTTTACTTAAACTAATCTTACAAATTTAATTTTCTAACTCTACCACCTTCCCCCACTCACACACACACGCTCACACACTCCACCACTGAGACCCATTTTCACACGTAAAAGGAGAAAACAATTAAAGGAAAAAGAATCTGAGAGAATGAATAGAGAGAAGCAAAAAGAGAGAGAGAATCTGAATGAGAGAGAAGGGGAGCCGTGAGCATGAGGAAGGGAGAGCGCTCCACCGCGCCAGGCCCTGGCTCGCACGAGGTCGCCGCATGAGGGAGGAACCGAGAGGCAGCTGGCTCCGGTTCACTCCTCGAGGCGCGCGTGCTGCGAGCGGGGTTAGGGCGCCCCTAGGCGCGAGCACCGCCTGGGCGAAGCTATAGGTGGTTCCTTCCGTGGCACCCGTGCTGAAATTCTAAACCCTCTAGTGCCGCGCTTTGAGGTTCGCAAGGAGGGATTAAGTGTGGGTGAGAGGTGAAGGCCGAGAGGGGTAATGATGGAGGCTTGAGATGGCCGATGCAGCCCTGGTGCGACGCGACGGCCGGATCAAGGAGGGGCGTGCGGCCGGCCTGGCTGAGGAAGGAAGGACCGGAAGAGGAAGATAGGTGCGCGCGGTGCGAGGGGAAGGGAGTGAGATCGATGATGATGCTAGGCCGCAGTGGCTGGGGGAAGAACCACCGCGGCCTCCTCCCTTTCTCCCTTTCTTTTTTTGTTAAATTTTTAGATGATGATGATGATAATGCTACCGCTTCTGTCTGTTACCTGGTTTTTTTTTTTGCTGGATTATCTTGTTGAGATTGTTGATGGTTTCTTTGCAGGTTTCCTTTGAATGATGGCTTATTGGAAAGATTTTTGTTTTTTTTTTGCTTTTTCTTGCTGATGGTTGTAAAAATTTATGTCTATGATAGTGGTTGTTCTCTCCTTTTTGGGGGTGATGGTGTTCAGGTGGTTTTATGCCTCTCCCCTACAGCTTCAGCCTCTCCCGCTATTCTCCCTTCTCTTCTATAGATCCAGCTCATCCACCGAAAGAGAATTTGTCACTTTGCAACCAAAATGATGATGCCCACCACTTACTGACCTTTCTCCCATCTCCATGGCTGCATGAGTCCATAGTTCATTTTGGCATGGGAATGGAATTTGGCAGGAAATGAAAGAATCAGGAGTCCGTGACTCCTCCGCCTCCCTTTTTTATTTTATCTTTTATTGTTATTTGTAAAACAAAATGCAATGGGCTGTAATGGATTGGATTTTTTTTCATTCATTTTTTATGCACATGAACAAAAATGTAAACCCATGGTAAAATGAATGAAAAAATCTAAACTAAATTCAGATTACACACAACAAAGAACTATAGACAAGACTTGAAACGGTTTGCAATTTCACTCATCAAAATAAAATTACCAACATGAGTCTATAAATGAGCAACACTCTGAAAGTATGCTAGCAAAACTTTTGTTTTTGTTTTATGGATTTGGACAAATCGGGTGTTCACACCATGAGTCACAGTGTAAAACCTTGGGAAGACTATTGAAAAGACTATCTTGTTTTTTTTCTGAGAGAGGTTTAGTGGAACTCAACTACTATTGGGGAATGGATGTAGGCAGGATTAGCCGAACTAATATAAAAATATTTGTGTTGTATTTTCTCTTCTCTTAACTCTTTTATATTCTATGATTGGTGAATATTAATTTGTGTTTACTTTCCTACTATCTTTTATGTTGGTTTATCAATCTCTTGGTAGTTCAAAAGGTACTTTCTAAAGTAACCAATGCTATTTATGTTGCACTTCAAGCTTAAAGCTTGATAGAAATCCGTTACACTTTCAAAAATCTAAAGAAGGAAAGAAAAAGCGAATATTCAACCCCCTTTCTCGTGTGCTTTTTCACCTACAAGTGGCATCAAAGCTTGGCCTTAAGGGGTTGATCATTTTAATGTTTGGAAAGGACAAAGATCTGAGAGGCAAATGACACAAATTACTCATATAGCAGAGGGACACTCCATCAATAGACTGCCATTCTTTTATGGTGGCGACTATGCCTGCTAGAAAAATGATATTGAGTTGTTCATAAAATACACAAGCCTTGACTTATGGGAAATAATTCAAAGGTGATTATGTTCCAACTGAACAAGTTCCTGGACCAATGATGCACCTTCAATATCAAGAGAAGTTCCTAGGAGTAGGTGGAGAAAGCAATACAAAGCCAAAGTTTAGTTAAATTCCAAAGCTAAGTACCTCACATGTGCACTAAGCAAGGCTGAATATAATAAAATTTATTTGTGACATCGCGAAGGAGATATAGGACACACTGGACATGCTACACGAAGTTACTGATCAAGTTAAAGAAACTAAATTCAATATGCTTGGTCCATCAATATGAAATGTTTAAATGGAAATTATGTAACATCTTAAAATTATTTAAAAATTAATTTGAGATTTATTAGTCGTAATTTCAAAAATCTAATAGTTTAGCAATGATGAGGTGGCTCAACGAACATATTAAAAAAAAAAAGAAAATTTCAGGCTAAGGTAAATAGTAGCCTTGCGTCTTATCTGCCTCATTAGGAGTTAAACCCTAGATCTTAAAATGACCAGGACTGAGAAGAGAGGGTTAAGCTTAGAAATGATAAGGAATGAGAAGTTATACCTAAATAATTTTCTGGATGTTTGATTACCCGAGTACGGTATTTTACCCGTTTCAGTAGTTTTGATGTGTGATTTTTAACATTCGTACAAGTTACTTGGTGGCCAAGTAACCTTTCCCAACCACTTTATGCCAAGTGGATGGCAAGGATTGAAACTTGAAAAGTAAGTTTCAATCATGGCCTTTCATTTATTATATTTTACTTGAGAACCAATCTCTCATTGGTTTGTCATTTTAATACCAAAAGCTACTTGCTCCCCAAGTTAAAATGAGCCACTTATCTTGAGCCAAGTGGATGGACAAGATTCATTCTTTGACTATCTAATCAAATCCTAGCCATTCATATAATTTCTTTTCCCAAAAGAAAGAAAATTACACTTTATCTACATAAATACTACATTTATATCAAGATAAACATAAAACTACCAACTTTATCACTCCATCATCACCAATTTTGGCCAAACCTCTTCAAGAACACTTTGTCCATTGTTCTTGCTCCCAAACCCTCATTCTTGCTTTCAAATCCCAAAAACACTAGCCTAGAGTTGTTAAAGCTTCAAAGTTTCTTTACTAAACTTGTTCTACACCTCAGGACCTATAAATCTAACCAATTAAATCTTAAATCTCCATTAATCCTCACCTTGATACCTCATTTCCTCACTGGTTTAGGAAGGGTTTGGGTTTATTTGGGAGCTTTGCAGGAAAAAGGAATCCATCTTGGAGCACCTTGGAGCCAAGGATCAACTAGTTTCCAATAGTAGGGTTTTCTTTGTCTTTTCTCTTCAAATTTATTCTAATGATTTCTGATTGAGGTAGGTCTAAAAATTTTGATTGCATTAGTTGATAATACATGGATATTGATGTGTTAATTTTTGTGGAGTGTTTGGATAAGGTTAAAAAACTCATTTTGTCAAAAGAAATTTTGACTAGCTTGCTGGTTTCTGCGGCTTATAACATAAAAATTTCATGAATTTTTAGACATAATTGTGGATATTTTCATGAGCTAGAAAAAATATATGTTAAAGCTAACATCCTAGGATAGTTTTTTGAATTTTCTTGAGCTTGTTTTGGACTCCTACTTCATTAAAAACATGAACCAAGACTATATAGGTGCTGCCTTAAATTTCTGTATTGAAACTACAAATTTTACTAATTTTTTTAACCTAGCAAATGATTGATTTTTCCTTTGAAATTTTTACATACTGTTGAAAACATCTTGAAGTTCAACCATGATTTTTCTTTTGAATTGATTCAATCATTGGCTTGGGTTAAAAATTAGGAATTTCTGGTTCTATGTTGATGTCAAGTGGTTTTTGAGCACCAAATTTGTCTAATTTTGATTACATAGTTAGAGAACTATTTTTACCCTGAAATTTTTATGGACTCTTGTGGACACATTGAAGTGTCTTAGATGATTTTTATAGCCTCTGAATTGATTTTTTGATAAGCAAATAAATTTGTGCTACAATGTGTGAAATCTATCCATTGTGCTGGAAATGAAACAATGCTTTCAATTGATGAAAGAATGACATTTTTGGTTCTAGTATGACATGAATACTTGATGTTAAATATTTGGCCATGTGACTTGTGACCTATAAATGCATGCTAGAGGAATTGAAGAGTGGTTTATGAAGCATGATTGAAATTGTATTGTGAATGAATGCCTACATATGGCTTATGCATGCTTTTGGGAAAAAGAAAGAGAATGTATAAATTTTAATCATGTTCTACATATGGACAAAATAGAAACAAGACTTAGGTTGAATGAGGGGAAGGAAAATCAGGAACTTCCCAAATTTATTTTGAGTCAGTACAATTATTAGGAATAGATTTGTGTATGATTCCTAAATGGAAAAAATGAAGTTTATGATTACATATAGGAATGAACTCAGCCCTTACAAGGTTTATTTCCCTTGGTGTGATCCACTATAAATATCATTTAGTATAAATTATCTATTGTGGAGTTGTCCACGCAAATACCCTGTTGGATATAAACTAAATCTTTCCTATGTCGACTAAAAAGAAAATGCACTGATTTGATTTCTATGGCCATAAGTGAAAACATGTCACTTTGAGATAATTTCACGCCTTCGGCATATGCATAATCATATCAGATGTAATCACTTGATTAGAGTTACTTGTTATGTCTTTGGGCTTCATGATATATGTGCATTAAGTGAGTGAATGCTAAAGAAATCCACTTCAGAAAAATGGTTTTTGAACTTTAAATGCACCTTTGATATATGTTGCATGCTTCCATTTTCTTAATCAAGCGAAGTGGTTAGGACGATGACGATGATATGGATTTTTAGTATATGTGTAGATGCCCTATTAAAAATTTTATAATTCTCACCCCTATGTGTTTGTGTTCTAACACCCTTCACACCATAAGGCTATGCTTAAATCATAACCTTATAATGAGTAGTTGTTACTTGGTATCTCTACTTGACCTTAGAGTGGTATATACAATATGGAATATGAGCCTATTTTTCGTTAACTCACATAAACCGCATTATCTTCTTGCGTTGCTAAGTTTGAATCATAAGTTCTAGGTCATAATACAATAGCAATACCATATAATTATATTATACAATGGCAATAGTCATATACATAGCTATGTCAACCTATACCTTGGTTCACGCAATGAACTCTCTAGTCTAGGTAGGGTACTACTCAAAACTCATTAAAAGAAAATAAAATACCGACAAAATTCTCTATCCTCAATTCATCAGAAACTTAACCGTGAGGTCAATATTATTGAGAATCTCCAATAATCACCAACATAGCAATCTATATAAAAATATGATAACAGCAGAATGAGAATCAACGATTCACAATAGGAAAAATACTAGTCTACTACAAGTGATATTTGATATAACATTAAAATAATTAAAGTATCTTCAATTTCTTTTGAAATATCAAGCTTGCTTATTCACTTTACTTATTAAATACAGGATTATGAGTACACTTGTGCTTGAAAATAAAAAGGCCATAGGATTTGTAAGATAATTGCTCTTATTCTGGTTGTTTACATCATAATTATTTGGTTCGTTTTATTACTTCTTGGACAAAATCTTATTATGAACTTTAAGCTTGAGAATAGAGCTCATAGGATTCCTATATACTTCTCATCTGATGTATTTCTAGTTGTGTAACACCCGTGTTATATTCTGAATATAGTTCACTTGTTGTAATACCTCGTACTACAACCTGATATAGATTACACTGTGAATCCATGAGCTTATAATCAAGCAATTGATATGTAGTTAGTATCATTGTTTTCTGTGACCTAACTTGGTTATATACTTTAAACTTGATGGTAGAACTCATAGGACTCTTCTGATATACTTCTCGGTATTGTCTGTCAATGATGTAACACCGTCATGTTACAACCTGATATAGTTCACTAGATGGAGTACGTCTACTACATTCATTGAATAGCCTCGCTATTCTTTCTAGGCATTCCTTTTCTCAAAACAATGTAATGCCATCGATTACAACTGATATAGTTCCAAGGGCATAGCACGTCTACTACTACCCATGAATCCATGAGCTTACCATTAAGCAATTAATATTACATATAGCGTATTTCTTCAGTTTTTTTCTTCGTATGAAACTCTATCATTTATTTAGAAAATCTCTTAATTACGAAGTAAAATCTCTTCTTAATAGTTCTATATCTCATACTTTTGCTTTGAGATTTTCTTGAAATTTCCTTAACTTTTATGAGATTTCCTCTGAAACCACTTGAATTACTGAGACTTTTCTCTTAAAATCTCTTGAATTCCTTATGAGATATTTTCTTTAGATCTTCTAATTTTTATGAGATTTTCTATTCAAAAATCTTATGAAGTCTTATGAGATATTCTATTCAAAAATCTCTTAGATTCTTATGAGATTTATTGGTAAAATCTACTAAACTTTTTATGAGATTTTTCTGGAAGAACTTTACGAGATTTTCTGCAAGTGTAGTAAACTTTTATGAGATCTCTCATAATCTTTTATGAGATTTCTTCATAGTAGAAACTTATAGAACTTCTTACATTATAATTCTTAAATCTTTCAGAAAATTAAACCAAGTGTATTGCTTAGATTTTCAAAGTTTTTCTTCTATGGATCAAAATCTCATCCTTTTTCATGAAACTTTAGCATCATACCTCAAAATACCAAACTTGTAGATTTTTAGAAAATATTTCTGGTTAGATTCTTGTAAAATTGTCCAATTTCTCATTCTCTTTAAGGAATCAAAAATCTCTTCATTAACATAGTTAAATCTCTTACATCAATTTAATCAATTCATGAGGCTTCCAAGAATAGCACCTTTTACATTTATCAAATTCATATACATATGCATCTTGAAATAATTTCATATTTCACCACATAAATTTTAAGCATATCAAGAGTTTATATTAGCAAAATAGCCAAACAATCACAAGGCAATAAGCTAGAATTTTTCCTACCTTTCTTCCAAGCTTTATGCTAAACTTTCTCTTGCTTTTTCTTCTCTAATTCAAGCAATAAACCCACTTTCCAGCCCCTATATGAGCTGCTATTTAGACAGATTTGAAGGGGAAAAACAAGGTTTTGGATTGAGTTTGATGTAGAGGAATTGTTCTTGAACTAGTTTAGGTGTTTAGCTAAGAGTTTCCTTTAGAAAAATGGTGGTTTAGTGGAGGTTCAAAGAGAAAAACATGAAGAAGGAAACAAGAAGAAGAAGGAAACGTGAAACTCTTTGCAAACCGAGAAAAATGCTATCTTTTTCAATTTTTTCTTTATATAAACAACCTACTTGGAGACCAAGTAATAAGTATGCATATTGTTAGATCGATTTGCCTTGTTTTTGTATTAGAAATGTCTATATTTATTTGATCGTCCTAAGTAAAAATTATTTAGGATCTGATAATATAAATTATTTTTACCAGGTTAAGTGCTTTGGTGTACCGGTTATTACCATTTCAGGATACTAATTATTACCATTTTGGACCCAATTGACATAAAAAAAACTTTACGGGTTAAGATATTTATTTACCCTTATCCTTATTTTATCTATGTTATTATATCAGTTATAGGTCTTCATTCTATATCTCCAATTAAAATATTATTATATTAATTTTTAATAATAATAAATTAATTTTTTTTACAAACTCCTCATATTAATCTGATCATAATTGTATCTGGGAATTTTCAAAATCCCTATAAATTATTTGCAATTAATCATTTTATCACAATAATACAATAACTTGGTCGTTGCATTTTACCCCCTTTAAAAAAATTTTGCCCTCAAAATTTAGTCCTTTCGTATACTTTACTCAAATCCTTACATATACTTCTTAGATTATTCTTCCTTGACACAATCTTTACAAAAGAGACAAATCTTTTTAAATTGTTCAACGTGTTTTCTACTATTTGTATATGTGATAACTCAAACCACAAGTTATTTCGTAGGCATAGGGATTCATTCCAGTATATGACTAGAATTAGAGTTATACTTTCAAAGTTGTGGCACATCGAACACATCAAGAAGCTTTGAGGCGTTGAGTTAAACTACCTGGTATACTACTTAACCTACACAACCTTGGATGCAAAAAGGACCTATAAAACGAGGACTTAGTTTACTAGATTTTAATGTCTCTGCCTCCCTAGCATAGAGATAACTTCCAAAAATACGTGCTTTCTTTCTAAGAATTCTAATGGTCTTCTTCTCTTATTGTCATAGCTCTTCTGTCGATCTTCAGCAGTCAAAATCTTACCTCGAATCTGCTTCCCGTCAGAGCTGCCAGATAGGTCTAGTCCTAGAAGGCTATTCTCACTTAATTCATGCCAACATAGAGGCGATTGTTACTTCCTCCTATATATAGTTTCATAAGGAGACATGATACTTGTGCGATAGCTATTGTTATAGGAGAATTCGATTAATGATTAACAGTGTCCCAATTGCCATAATGTTCCAATACATATGCTCTCATCATACCTTCCAATGTTTAAATGGTCCATATAGTCTGCCTATTAACCTTGAGATAATAAGTCATGTTGGAACAAGGTTTCTTCGAAAGCTTTTAGAAAATCTCCTAAAAATCTTGAGATGAAGTGCAAATCACAATCTGAGATGATAGTAGAAAGAACATCATGTAGTCTCACTAATCTTTCCATACAAAGCTTAACTAATTTCCCAAGAAACGACATAACTTTAACTGGTAAAAGATGTGCGGACTTAGTTAGTCGTCACTATAACCCAAATAGCACCATATCCTGATGGTGTCTTTATCAATCCAGTCACAAAGTTCGTTGGAATAGTTTCCTTTTTCCATTGGGAATCTCCAGGGTTGCTGTGTACTTAGCGGTTTCTATGTTCTATCTTTTTCTTTTGGAAGTTAAACGCTTTGAAACCGTTCTTCCTACATCCACCTTTTTCTTTGGTTGTTTGAACATCCTCTTAAGATCTCTATACATTCTTGTAACTCCTGGGGTTACTGAAAAATCACCTTGCTAGGTATCATCAGAATACTATGACAAACCTCCCTTGCTATAGATATGCATACTTGATCTTGATATCTCTATATCCTATGTTCACCCCGTGCAAATCTATGCTCTCAACCTTGAGTTGAGGCTATGGTTTTCTGTAATTTTGGATCTTCTTGTTGAGCTTGTAAAATCTCCTTCTTAATGTCACTTATGATCCTAATCTAACCTAAATGCACAATTCTAGGCCTTTCTTCTATCCCTAACTTAAGACTTCAGAGAAAGAACCTTTCTAGCTCGTCCTTAATCATCCAAGAAATACCCAAGGTTTTTCAGCTGAAGGCATCTCTACCACATTTGTCTTTCCTGGATGGTAGTTCAAGTCAAGCTCATAGCTTTTCCTGAACTCCATCCATTTTCCATTGCCTCATGTTTTCCTCTTTCTAATAAGAGATAGTTGGGATTCTTATTCTAGAAACACCTCAAACTTTACTCCACATAGATGACATCTCTAGATTTCAAAATGAACACTACCTCTGCCAACTTGAGACTATGTGGAGGGTGGTTCACCTTATGAGCTTTAGCGTCTTGAAGCCTAAGGCACCACCTTCCTGTTTGCCCAAAAAGCACCCAAGCCTTTTCCTGATTCAACTCAATAAACTTCAAATGGACCATGTGTGTTTGACAAAACCATTATAAGTGCAATGATCAACCTCTACTTGAGGTCCTGCAAATTCCAATCATGTCTTACCGTCCTTGTGAAAGGTACACTTTTGGTTCAACCTTATTAAGGGTAAGACTATCTAGGCGAATCTCTTGATACACCTTCGGAGAAATCATCTAATTCCAAAACTTCAAATTTCCATGATAGCAGTTGGTCTTTCCCACTTTAGTACCATTTTAATCTTTGTTGGGTTCACTACGACTCTTTCCTATGATACTACATGACCCATAAATCTTATTTCCTATCCAAAACTCACACTTGGATAGAGTGATGAAGAATCTAATTCACTGTTTCTAAGATACTACTCATGTCCTTCCTTAGTCCTCAATAAATGAGAATATCATCTATAAAACAATCATGAACTTGTTGAGAAAAGGTTGGAAGATTCTATTCATGTAGTCCATAAATATTATCGGGCACTATATCTCAAAATACATCACTTATTTCTAATGCCCTTAACATACTTTGAAATAATTTCCTCCTAAACTTGAATCTGTTGTATCGATTTCAAATCAATCCTAAGAATATTATCGCTCCCCTCCATTTATCCATGAGATCACCACTCCTAGGAAGAAGATACTTGTTCCTAACCGTCACCTTATCTAGTTGTCTGTATTCAACATATAGCCTTATACCTTCGTCCTTCTTTTTATTAAGAGCACAGAAGCTCCTCAAGGTGAGGCATTTAACCAGATAAAATGTTTACTTAACATCTTATCAATCTCGCTCCTTCAATTATGCCAATTCTAAAGGAAACATTTGGTAAGGTTATTGAAATTAGACCGTTTTACCAATTCAATAGAAAACCATATCTTTCTTTGTGCAAGAAACCAGGCATATCTTCCAAAAATACGTTAGATTTCTTGGACTAACGATATTTATTATAATTTCTTGTTACCTTCCGTCGCCACTAGGCAACAACAGCATGTATCCTTGACTACTAGGCTTTCCACATCCGTCCTCTGAATGGGTCCCTTCAATAGTGTAGCATCTTCTGCATTTGTAGCAAAACACATCCCCATTGTCATGGACTAGATAGAGGTGGTCCTAGTTGGACATTTACTAATCTCTTGACCTAGCTTCCTGGATTGATAACAACCATACTATCCAGCTAAACATGGTTTATCGCCATGATTCTTTCCATATTCTAGGCATTCCTTGTCATCCAATGATTTCTCTAGCTGCTACCTTTTTCCATTCCTATAGGAAAATCCCTTTTGTGGGCTTGGACCTTATGCCGTGTGGTGCTAGCCTTCCTTAAGCCATTGACAACTTCCAGTTGTACTATTTCACTAGAGCACTCTTGTTTACCAATACAGTGAAGTCCCTAATTTCCATTAGTCCCACCATTTCCAAAAGGTCATTTCTAAAGCCTCCTTAACACATTTCCAACTCTTTATTCACCTTACATTACTAAGTTGTGGAAAACTCGCCAAACTTTACGTGTACTCTAGCATCATCGCTTTCCCTTGGTTTTTAGGGATTTCCAATCCCTTAGCACTTCTGAGAAGGAAAATACTCTTCGTAAAAAAAAAAAAAAATCCTTGATCAAAATACCAAGTCATTTCAATATTTCCTCCTCAACTATCTAGTATCTATCCACTAGAAATCATCGTCCGTATCCACCACCTAGGTAGCATAACCCACTTTCTAAGAGTCTGTCACTTGTACTTTGAAGATCCTTCTGCATTACTCAATCCCTTTTTTTTAGCCTTATCTGGGTTTAGGTTCCTCAAATTTTGGGTGGGTCTTTGCTCCTTGCACTGCCCAAGCAGTGGGCATTTTCAGGATTTTCAATGAGCTTACCTCCCAATGGTGGTCATCGCTAGTTTGCAACCATAGCTTACTCCTTGATTGCCTAGGTCATATTCCAAAAATCACGCATAATGTTTGGAGCTTCTTCCTCAGGCACCCTATCATCGTTGCTATTGCTAGTCCTACTACGCCTACCCGAAGTCATTAGTCTCCTATCACACCAAGAAAAAGGCATTGAGTTGATCAGGCTCAATACAATGCTAAGCATGATAGTTACTAACTACTTCAAAAGTAAGCAGTCATGCATATAAAATTCTACTTTTTATTCTAAGGAAAAAGTCCTACGCATGACACTAAGATTTCAAAGTATGCTTTAGAAGCAAGTAGACCATTCCCAGGTTCTAACAGGATGACTGTGTTATACCATAAATGCAACACCCTTCACACCATAAGGCTATGCTTAAGTCATAACCTTATAATGAGCAGTTGTTACTTGTTATCTCTACTTGACCTTAGAGTGGTATATACAATATGGAATATGAGCTTGTTTTCGTTAACTCACATAAACCGCATTCTCCTTAGCATTGCTAAGTTTGAATCATAAGTTTTAGGTCGTAATACAATAGCAATACCATATAATTGTATTATACAATGGCAAATAGTCATATACATAGCTATGTCAACCCGTACCTTGGTTATGCAGGAACTCTCTAGTCACGTAGGTACTACTCAAAAACTCATTAAAAGAAAATAAAATACCGACAAAATTATCTATCCTATCTTATTAGAAACTCTGGATCATGAGGTCAATATCAGTTGAGAATCTCACAGATAATTATCAACATAGCAATCTATATAAAAATATGCTAACAGAATAAGAATCAATAATTCACAGGAGGAAAAATACTAGTTACCTACATGATATTTGACATAACATTAAAATAATTAAAGTATCTTCAATTTCTTTTGAAATATCAAGCTTGCTTATTCACTTTACTTATTAAATACAGGATTATGAGTACACTTGTGCTTGAGAATAAAAGGGTCATAGGATTCGTAAGATAATTGCTGGTATTCCTGGTTGTTTTTATCATAATTATTTGGTTTGTTTCATTACTTCTTGGACACAATCTTATTTCTGAACTTTAAGCTTGAGAATAGAGCTCATAGGATTCCTGATATACATCTAATCTATTTTTCTAGCTGCAACACCTTCGTGTTACATTCATATAGTTCACTTGTTGTAGTACCTCGTACTACAACCTGATATAGATCACACTCAAATCCATGAGCTTATAATCAAGCAATTGATATGTTGTTAGTATCATTATTTTCTGTGACCTAACTTAGTTAGATACTTTAAACTTGATGGTAGAACTCATAGGACTCTTCTAATATACTTTTCTGTGGATTGTACTGTCAACGATGTAATGTCATTACATTACAACCTGATAGTTCACTAAATGGAGTACGTCTACTACATCTATTCTATAGCCCCGCTATTCTTTCTAGGACATCCCTTTCTCAAAACGATGTAACACACGCGATTACAACCTGATATAGTTCCAAGGGCGTAGCACGCTACTACTACCCGTGAATCCATGAGCTTACCATTAAGCAATTAATATTACATATGGCATATTTCTCTTCGTATGAAACTCTATCATTTATTTAGAAAATCTCTTAATTATGAAGTAAAATCTCTTCTTAATAGGTCTATATCTCATACTTTTGCTTTGAGATTTTCTAAAATCTCCTTAACTCTTATGAGATTTCCTCTGTTAAACCTCTTGAATTACTGAGACTTTTCTCTTGAAATCTCTGAATTCTTATGAGATATTCTCTTTAGATCTTCTGAATTTTATGAGATTTTCTATTCAAAAATCTTATGAAGTCTTATGAGATATTCGTTCAAAATCTCTTCAATTCTTATGAAATTTATTGGTAAAATCTACTAAACTTTTTATTTCTAGAAGAAATGTTACGAGATTTTCTGCAAAGTGTAGTAAACTTTTATGAGATTCTTTGCTAATCTTTTATGAGATTTCTTAAGCAAAAACTTATAAAACTTCTAACATTATAATTCTTAAATCTTTCAGAAAATTAAACCAAGTATATTGCTTAGATTTTCAGAGTTTTTCTTCTATGGATCAAAATCTCATCATTTTTCATGAAACTTTAGCATCATACCTCAAAATACCAAACTTGCAAATTTTTAGAAAATATTTCTGGTTATATTCTTGTAAAATTTTTCATTTCTCATTTCTTTAAGGAATTAAAAATCTCTTCATTTACATAGTTAAATCTCTTATATCAATTTAATCAATTCATGAGGCTTCCAAGAATAACACCTTTTACATTTATCAAATTCGTATACATATGCATCTTGAAATAATTTCAATTTCACCACATAAATTTCAAGCGTATATCAAGAGTTTATATTAGCAAAATAGCCAAACAATCACAAGGCAATAAACTATAATTTTTCCTACCTTTCTTTCAAGCTTTATGCTAAACTTTCTCTAGCTTTTTCTTCTCTAATTCAAGCATTAAACCCACTTTCTGATCCCATATGAGCTTGTTAGATAGATTTGAAGGGGAAAAACAAGGTTTTGGATTGAGTTTAATGTAGAGGAATTGTTCTTGAACTAGTTTAGGTGTTCTAGGTCTTATTCTATATCTCCGATTAAAATATTATTATATTAATTTTTAATAATATTAATTTTTTTTTACAAACTCCTCATATTAATCTAATCATAACTTGATCTGCCAGAATTTTCAAAATCTCTATAAATTATTCGTAATTAATCATTTTATCATAATAATATAAAAAATCGAATCGTTACAACTCACAGGTTGAAAGAGATATACTTCATGAGTTACGACCTCACGTGGACTTAAAAAAGTTGTCAATCAATGGTTATAGGGGTACAATATTTCCATATTGGTTAGAGCATTCTTCCTATCACAACATGACTTCACTGGTACTAATGAATTGTAGGAATTGTTGTATGCTTCCCTCGCTTGGGCAGTTACCCTCTCTTGAATACCTATGGATATCAAATATTGACATGCTGAAAATCGTTACTGCTGAGTTTTATAAGAACGACCAATCTTGTTTGGTGACACCCTTTCCATCCCTTGAAACTCTTAGTTCAATGCCTTCATGGAAGGAATGGCATTCCGCGGAGTTCGATGCTTTCCCTAAACTAAAGACTCTTACGATACGTAACTGTCCCGTTTTGATAGGAGACTTGCCTAATCAACTACCGGCTTTGGAATCACTTGCATTGGACAGATGCGAGCAGCTCAATTCTTCATTCCAAGAGCTCCTGCAATTCACGATTTACTGATTACAGGCGCCGACAGAGTAAGAATGAGTGAGCTACCTTTTTCAGTGCGCTCTTTAACGATTGAAAGGAGCCATGTGGTGGAGCCCATCTTGGAGGCTATTACCCATAAGCAACTTACTTGTCTTCAATCTCTACGCATTGGAAAATGTTCCTCAGCCACAACATTTTCATTGGCTTGTATACCTACTTCGTTACGTTCCCTGGTCATATACAATTGCAGCAAACTAGAATTCCAATTGCAACATCAACACGAGTCACTGCAGTCACTTGAAATCTATGAGTATGATTCACTCACATCCATCGCGTTGGATGCCTTTCCAAATCTCAGGAGACTCGAAATCCATAGGTGTGAAAATCTAAAGTCCCTTGTAGTGTCGCAGTCTCTTACAAATCTCCATGATTTAGAAATCTATGCATGCCTTAGTTTTGAATCCTTCTCAACACTAGGGATGTTCGCACCCCAACTAGAGTCTCTCAGAATTGAGGGTTGCCCAGACACTGATCCATTTCCTAAAGGGGATCCACGACCTAGCTTGAGAATTCTTTATATCAGCCACAGTGAGAAACTAATGAGCTTCCTATTATAGATGAACTCGCATAGTCACAGTCTTACCTATCTTGCGATCAATGGTGATGAATGTGAGAATGTGAAGTCCTTCCCAAAGGAGGGTCTCCTGCCCGCCTCCCTTGAGTCTCTAGAACTGTGGAACTTTCCGAGTCTGGAGACGATGGAGTGCAAGGGTCTTGTCCACCTCACCTCCCTCCAACGGTTAACTATTCATAATTATCGCAAGCTGGAAAATGTGGAAGGAGAAAGGTTGGCTGCCGCTCTAGTACGACTCTCCATCAATGGAAGTCCTTTGCTAGCCAAATGGTGAGAGATGAAGGACCCACAAATTTGGCCCAAAATTCCCACATCCGCGGCATTCAAGTTTATGAGAAATGGATTTTTTGACCCAACATCTTCAACAGGTACTTTTTTCACTTTCCCTCAAAGTTATTGCATGTTGCCCAAATATATTTATTTTCTGTACCGAATTTTGATTCTCTTGTGAATGTGGATCTTTTTATTATTATTTTTAGTAGAAAATTCATCAATCCCTTTCTACGTAAAAAGCAGAGTCATGAATTTCTGATTCTTCATTAGATCTGTTCTTTCAAACCAATATGTTTTGCTCCTTTTCATCGTAATCACAAACCAATCCCCATGGCTAAACAAGTGTTAGCCAATTGCCACTAGTTGCATTTTTTGATAATTTTTTTAACAAGTGAGTACTTAGCCATTACTATTTCATAGTACCGAAATATTGGACCTCAGTTATTGGGTCCACACGTTTAGTTGAGTTTACTTATGTTTGGTTAGATGTGTTTGAATTTTGGACAGAAATTTATGATTCTTGGCATAAGGTTTTGTTGATCAGAATTCAGTATTGTTATGGTTGTTGGTTTGGAAGTTGGAAGAGCTCTGTAGTCTACCCCATGAACATGATGGACTGCGCTGGTTACCAATTTGTTTTCTGTCTAGTTACCACCGACATATGCCATGAATGTCATGTGATGATTACTTCTCAATTTCATTCAATTGCTTTACAGTAAGTGGTTGTCAAGGATTTCTATTGAATTTGTCTATTTATAATCTATCTTATTCACAGACATTTGCCTTGCTTCTTACTATTTACTTTTTTTTCACAGGTAATAAGAGTTCTTAGCTAGCTAGACATTCGGACATCCTACACTTCAATGATAGAAAAATTGCGAGCAACTTTCTAGTTTGTGTCTTGGGAACCATCCATGATTGAATTTAGCTTTAGCATAGCCATACAACCTTCTGTGTATTCAAGACAGAGACCAAGTCAAATATATTCATAAACTAGCTGGTGCTTTAAATTATTCTGATCAGCATGGCTAAACAAAGCAAGATGTTTACAAAGATATTCTTCCTTCAATAAAATCTATTGTCAAAAACTTCGGATGCCACTCGTCTCCCGGTGGGATTCCAAATAGCAATTCCCAGAGGCACAAATGCTTGTATATTTCACGGTTCGTACCATGAACTATGGAACAAAGTAACATATAAAATCATGGTAGAAGGGTAGTCTTGGAAAGAGTGTTTCATGAAAAATTGTTATTTTGAGAAAATAGTAAATTCACTAATGGTTTTTTTTTTTTTTTTATCTTTGATGATTTATTTATTTCTCCATTTCGTGGTTGTATATAGGGACATTGCTAAGGGAGCCAATTAGAGGACTTGTGTGTTAGATCCAGACCCTTTCAGAAATCTTTAAGACAATATGTTTTGAATGGCAACATAACCAATTTAAAGAAAACACTTTGAAGAACGTGCTAATGTCTAACTTGAGTTTCTTGACATAGCATACATGTATTTCTAGATTGCATAACACAGAACTTGAAGCGAGAATAATTTCACTTTGCATGTGCAAACATAATTTATCTCATATAAAGAGATTGAACTTAATAGAAGTGAATATTATATTGTGCAAAGTACGCATACATGCCTTTCGGATGAAAGAAAATCAAAACAAGGGCAAGAAACCAAGGCTCGGACTTCAGAAAGTAGCACGGGCGTTAAAAGTATTCTCAAAATGAAGATATCAAGCGAACTCGAGAACAACATGTTACACAATCTTCAACCATCATGATTGCAAATCTTTCATCATCATAAAGCTTGGATTGAAGATCAGAAATCTAAGTTTCATCAAGGAACTGGTATTGCATTTCAGAAGCTCATTTCACCGTGAGCGTTGAACATTACTGGAAATAGGGAAATTTGAATTTTTGAAATTCAAATTTAAAGTCAAATCCAGTTTCAACTTGCGAGTCATTCTTCTGCGAACTTGATCAACAACCTCAGCTTCTACAAGAAAGAATTCAGAAACTATGTTCAAAAAGTAAAAGGAGTTTCTGAGGTAGCATCAGAAACTTCAATCTTGCAACGACTTCTAAAAAGCTTTGACAAATAGACATGCTACTCTTCTAGATTACTTTTCCAAGACACAAATGGATGATCAACATGTCACTTGGATATCTGATCAAAGGCAATGATTACAAGGAAGACCATATATAAATACAGATACTATGCTCAAACGAAATAGAGATCACGCGCACAATTGTGGAAACTCTGTAAAATCTCTCCTCACATCCTGAATATTCATCATATCATGTAATCAGATTCCTTCTTGTAAAAATATTCTTTTTACATTCTTGAATAGATATATGTTCTTCCTAGGAAGAAATGATAGAAAGAAGTCATTCAAGTTATCCTAGGTTATTCATGTATACTTTAAGGAAACTTGAGTGTAGGTTAGTTTGAGTAGCAACTTAAACACAAACCTTTGAATCCTTCATCCAGGAGAGATCAGTGTGAGATAGCTTGGAGAGGCTAATGTAAAACTACTTGCAATGCGATAGAAGGTGTTCTTGTTGGTCATAGGTTCACCTTGGAGAGGCTAGAGAAAGACTACTCGGTTCAGCTTAAGAGGCTTGTTAATAACTACTTTCAATGTGACAGGAGAGGTTATCTATTTGTCACGAGGTTAGCTTGGAGAGGCTAGTACTCGATTAAGTTTGGAGAGGTTGGAGAAAGACTACTCGGTTTAGCGGAGAGGCTAGTGAATAACTACTTTCAATGTGACAGGAGGGGTTGTCTACTTATCACGGGTTCAGCTTGGAGAGGCTGAGAAAAACTACTCGGTTAAGTTTGGAGAGGTTGGTAAATAACTACTTTCAACGTGACAGGAGGGGTTGTCTACTTGTCATAGGATTAGCTTGGAGAGGCTAGTACAAGACTACTTGGTTCATGTAACATCCTAAAAATCATTTAAAAATTAATTTGAGCTTCATTAGTCGTAATTTAAAAAATCTAGTTTAGCAATGATGAGGATGGCCCAATTGACATATTAAAAAAAAATTTTGGGCCGAGGTGAATAGTAACCTTACAGGCCCATCGTGCCCATTGGACAACAGAAACCCAAGATCCGAGACTAGAAAATGCCCGGACTGGAAAAGAGAGGGTTAATGTTAGAAATGATAAGGAATGAGAAGTTATACCTAGAATTAATTTTCAAGTAACGTTTGACTACCTAGGTACGGTTTTACCGTTAGTAAAGTTTTGACGTGCGGTTTTTAACACGTACAAGTTACTTGGTGGCCAAGTAACCTTTACCAACCACTTTATGCCAAGTGGATGGCAAGGATTAAAACTTGAAAAGTAAGTTTTAATCTTGAGCTTTCATTTATTATATTTTATTCGGAACCAATATCTCACCTGTTCGATGGAATTTCGTATGCGATTTTAACATTGAAAAAGCTACTTGCATTCCAAGTTAAAATGAGCCACTTATCTTGAGCCAAGTGAATGGACAAGATTCATTCTTTGACTATCCAATCAAATCCTAGCCATTCGTATAATTTCTTTTCCCAAAAGAAAGAAAATTACACTTTACCTACATAAATGCTACATTTATATCAAGATAAGCATAAACCACCAACCTTATCACTCCATCATCATCAATTTCTGCCAGACCTCTTCAAGAACACTTCCTCCATTGTTCTTCTCCCAAACCCTCATTCTTACTTTCAAATCCCAAAAACACTAGCCTAGAGTTGTTAAAGCTTCAAAGTTTCTTCACTAAATTTGTTCTACACCTCAATACCTATAAATCTACCGATTAAAATCTCAAATCTCCATCAATCCTCACCTTGATACCTCACTGATTTAGTAAGGGTTGGGGTTTGATTTGGAAGCTTTGAAGTGAAGGAAATCCATCTTGGGGCACCTTGGAGCCAAGGATCCACTAGTTTCCAAAAGTAGGATTTTCTTTGGCCTTTTCTTTCCAAATTTATTATGAACTTTCTGATTGGTATTATTTCAAAATTTTTTATGGTATTGGTTGATAATATATGAATAGTGATGAATTAATTTTGGTGGGATGTTTGGACGATGTTAAAAATTATTTTTGTCAAAAGGGATTTTGCTCTATGCTGCTAGATTTTTGATTTTCTATTGGCAGTGATTGTTCACGAATTTTCTGGTATATTTGTGGATATTTTCATGAGCTATTAAAAATATATGTTGAAGAGACATTCTACTAGTTCCATGAATTTTCTTGAGCCTTGTTTCAGACTCCTACCGCCTTAAAAAATTCATGGACCGAGACTATATAGGTGCTACCTGAATTTCTGCTTGAAGCTGTAAATTTTGTTAATTTTTTTAATAGAGCAAATAATTGATTTTTCCTTTGAAATTTTCACAGAGGGTTGAAAACATCTTAAAGTTCAACTTCAATTTTTCTTTTGAATTGATTCAATCATTTTCTAGGGTTAAAAATTATGAATTTTGGGTTCTGAGTTAGGTTAAGTGGTCTCTGACCACCAAATATTTGTAATTTTGTTAACATAGTTTGAGAACTCTTTTTGCTCTGAAATTTTTAGTGAAACTTGTGGACGCATTGAAGTGTCTTGGGTAATTTTTATAGCCTCTGAATTAATTTTTTAATATGCAAATAAATTGTGCTATGAACATGTGAAATCTGCCATTATGCTGGAAATGCAACAATGCTTTGAATTGATGAAATAATGGCATTTTGGGTTCTAGTATGACATGAATACCTGATGTAAACTACTTGGCCATGTGACTTGTGACCTATAAATGCATGCCAGAGGAATTGAAGAGTGGTTTATGAGGCTTGATTGAAATTGTATTGTGAATGAATGACTACATATGGCTTATGCATGCTTTTGGGAAAAAGAAAGAGAATGTATAAATTTCAATCGTGCATGTTCTAACATATGGACAAAATAGAAACAAGACTTAGGTTGAGTGAGGGGAAGGAAAAAGAGGAACTTCCCAAATATATTTTGAGTCGGTACGTATTCCTAGGAATAGATCTGTGTGATTCGAAAATGGAAAAAATAAAGTCTGATGATCACGTATAGGAATTGAGCTTAGTCTGATAAGCAATCTATTTCCCTTGTGTCGTGTGATCCACTATAAATACCATTTGGTATAAACTATTTATTGTGGAGTTTTCCACAGCAAATACCCGTTGGGTATCACATAAGTCTTTCCTATGTCGACGAAAAGAGAAAAATGCACTATTTGATTTCTATGGCCATAAGTGAGACCATGTCACTTTGAGATAAGTTCACTACATGTATTATATGCGTACTCATCTTATTTTGAATTGTCTGCAGGATGATTTACTATTTGTTGAGACATTTTGATATATGTGCACTAAGTGATTGATTGTTAAAAGCTACCTACTTCGGAGGGATGATTTTAGAACTTTAAAATGAATCTTTAATATGTATTGCATGATCACATTTTCTTAATAAACCAAAGTGGCTAGGACAATGACGATGACATTATAAGTGTGTAACTTGGAGTTGCCCTACTGAGAATTGTATAATTCTTGCCCCACTTATTTGTGTTTCCGTGTCGCCTCCAAGTTGATCCAGAAACAAGGGGGCTACTACGTGAAGAGCGACAGTAGTTTAGTAGTTGATTTTTTTTACTTTACTATACTTAGTTAGAGTTATATGTATGTAAATAAATAGAGAACGTATTGTATTAAAGCTCTTAGAAGAGCTTCCTCTTATACTTAGCTATGTATTCAATAAATGTTTGCTCCTTTGTTATATATATTTTAACAAAATCAATATTAGTTACTCTACGATTTAATCGATTTTGTTATAGATAATTAAGAAAAGTTCGCTAATCTATAAGTAACAACTCCTAAGCATAATGTCATGACTTAAGGATGACGTTGCACTTGGGAGGATGTTACAGTTTAGCTTGGAGAGGTTGGTGAATAACTACTTTCAATATGATAGTAGGAGCTATCTACTTCTCATAGGATTAACTTGGAAAGGCTAGTACAAGATTACTCAAGGTTCAGCTTGAGAGCTAGTGAATAACACTCAGGTTGTGACAGGAGGGGTTGTCTACTGTCACATGAGAGAGCTTGGGAAGACTAATGTAAAGACTATCCGTGTTCTTCTCTGGTTTAAGAAAGATGTTTAGTGGAACCTCAACTTGTGTTGAGTATTGGATATAGGTAGTTTTGGCCGAACCAATATAAAAACTTTTGTCTCATATCTTCTTCTTCTTCCTATCTTTTACTTTATCTGTTACGCAAGATCTGACTTGGGAACATGACTAGCACGTGAGGAATCCCATCTGATGTAAACCTTCTGGGTGACATGTCTATTTAAATGCACAACTTATTATAATACTTAAAAGATGATTTTTCTCTAAATCAATATCCTTTTCTCTCAAAACATAATATTTAATTTCATAAAACTAGAAATATCTATTATTCAAGCTTTGAAAACCTCTTTCTAATCCGTTTTGCAAATGATAAAATCATTAAACTAATCCATTATATGATATTAATCTTAAATATGATAAATTGCTTAACCATTGAAAATTGATTTATACTACTTAGCTTATCAAATACATAATCTAATCGAAAATCAAGAATTTCAATTCCAAACTTAAATCTTGTAACACATATAGGAAATTACATAAACTTTAAAAATAAATATAGTATCTCAAAGTACATGCGTGGCTTGAATCCTACCTAGAAAACTACTGGAGCCCTCTAAGACTAACATAACCTAATCTAAGCCTTACAAGATGTAAAGCTCACTAAGGGATCACAGTGATCGAACTGAAAAGAGGATCTGACCTGCAACTATGAGAGGAAGGGAGAGGGGTGAGTCAACAAATTCTGAGTGAGTTCTCACCCATCACCAACATGGGACAACCAAGGAACATATATACATAATGCAATATACATGCAACAACATAAATAATTTGATATTTACATATATAGTTAGCTAGGAAAACACTTTTCATTCCATAGATTCATAATCAAACATTTCAAAACTCATAATCAAACATGAAATCATTTTAACTTGATGGTGCGGTAGAGCCTAGGGAAACAATATTTCTATTTACTAGTTGTATGATAATATATGCTCCAGTTATGCATGTCAACCAGGACATAACCAATCCTTTATGAGTGCCAAACATGGGCTCCATCCTCAAGGCTTGTTACTTCCTCCCAGACATGGGCATAGGGAAGAACACGTGTTTTCCGCTCAGGAGATTGCCCATAAGGACAACTTGGTATGAAGGTTAATTATCTTTGAAGACGTTAACTAACGTGTGTTTCCTAATCTCTACGTCTAAACTAGTTTGACAAAAAGAAAACTATAGCTGAAAAATAGGTACTCTATCCTTGGTGAAGTAGAGCCACTAAATTCTTAGTACACTAAGAGTTATGGATTCATATAACTCTAACAATCTGACTTTAGCATAACTTGGAGCTATGGAAATCATGCCCAAGGGATCACCCGCTTGTAGGCATTCCAATTTCAAGTCCACAAAATATGTTTCTGCAGTTGCTATGAATCATATTGAATTCTGTACATCTTGGTACCATAAAACTGAAGTTCTAAATTCAAAGCTTAAGCTAACATAACTTTTCATATTCTTGATAAATCTAAAATCATAGTCCAAAGCACTAGGGTTCTAAATCATGAAAACTGTAAAACATAATAGCATATTTCCTTCATAAAGCTCAATCATACCTTATTCAACATAGCTCGAAATCTTAAAACTTGAATACATGGTGATATCAATAAATCCATAAAAACATATTCGGAAAAATAGCCATCTTGCTACAATACATATTTTCTTAACAAATCATTTCTCAAACATGTGAAACATTTTCCATAACACATAACATAGCAATCATGGTCCCATAGTTTTGTAAAACACATTTCTTTAATGTTATCAACAAAAATCATTATTTTTCTAGTTATGCATAATCATATAAAATCATTTTCTATACTTTTTCTCATCTCAAATTTCATGTTTAACAACTATAATACAAGAATATACTCATAATGATGAAACTAAGGTTATGAGATCAAACCCACTCACTTGGAATGGCAATACCAAGGGAGCTTCATGGAGCGGGATGATACTAACAACTGCCATAGAGAAACCACAACTTTAGATTAATCTCTAATATCCCTAGATAACTCTAATATAACTCTAACAACATTGGGAGAGTACCCCACTTGACAACAATGGAGAAACAACTAAGCCCATACACTAGAACATGAATGGAAAGAAAGAAAGGAAGCATAAACTCATAACCAAACTCACCTTGAAGCTTGGAGGAAAAGGATTTGATAGAGGATGAGAGTGAGGAGGTAGGAGAGGGAGAGGAAGCTGTTAGGGGTTCGGATTTGGGGTGAAATCCGAGTGGAAAGGGTATATATAGGCTAAGGGAGCTCATTTATCAAAACTGCATCATTTTGTACTATTCTAACATCAACATGTTCTTTGGGAGTAATGTAACATCCCTTGCTACTTTATGGATTGACGACTTGTCCCCGCAAACCAACACGAGTTTTTTCAGCGGGCTTTGTCCTCACTCACTTACACACTTCCTGAATCTTTCCAGGAGCTCACCCATCCCAAAATTACTCCAAGTCAAGCATGCTTAACCATGGAGTTCTTTAGTAATGGGTTACCCAAGAAGATGCATCTTTGTTGGCATAGGTAGTACCAATCAATTCATATAAGTCATCCTTAATTGTATAGTCCCATACCTATAAACCTCAAGATCCTCTCATTCCTGCATGTAATCGATTCATTCATGTACTCCTCGCTTAGAAGCCTTGCCAGGAGCCACTCATTGTCCATGCTTTCTGGACCGGAATCACTCCTTGCCTCATCACCAGGCCTTACATGCCCACCACTTCCACTTGGTTTGTCCCCAAACCACACCGTACTAGTTTTACATGCCCGTGTTAGTGTGGGGACAGCCATCAATCTATAAAGCAGGAAGGGATGTTACAAGTAAAGCTTGCTGAATGAACCTGAGAAGCAACAACTCGCGGAGTGAACATATCTCGTTAAATGAGCCTCTTGGCTCACCTGAGTGTACGAACATAACTCGTTATAGTGAGTCTGTCCTGGAAAAATCTTGAGGAACGGCACACTCACTTATTACGTTAAATCATTTATTTTACTTCCTATTAACTTTAAAACATAAATGTAAATAAGGAAATACCCCTCCCCATTTGGATTCAAATAAAATATAAAAAAATTAAAATCCCAACCATTCAAAATCCCAATTTTGGGTTTTAATTCAAATCCGAAGTTTTTAGATTTTCTAAACTTGTGGGCTAAAAACGAAACGTTTAAGGATTTCATAAAATTAATTAAAAATCGCTCTTCAACTTATGTTTCTCTAGGAACAATTACCGGGACTTTTGATCCCAAGAATGTGACTTTAACATATAGCCCTCCAAGGAGGTGTAGGGCCTAGACTTAGTGAAGTTCAAAACCCAGTTGGGTCCAGGTACCCTTAGGCCATAGAGAACTTGTCTATGAACATGTGTACACCTGGTATTACAGTTATGTTATTTTATCTACTATATATCGGTTTAACTAATTATGTTATATACTGGAGGATTCAGAAATATACTTTCTGAAATAACTAATCATTTTTCCGCTACACTTCAAGCTTAATACTTGATAGTTCATTTGTTAAAAAGATGCAAAAAGAGGCAAAACACGATTCCCCCCTTATTGTGCACTTTTATACCTACAATTGGTATCAGAGCAAGGCCTTGAGGGTTGAGCAATCCAACGATCGAAGAGGATAAAGATCAGAGGGACAAAATGGCATATTCCCATTGCAGAAGATTACTCTATCAATTGACCATCCTTGTTATGAAGTTCCAAGACTTGTCAGGCACACTCCATGTCAAGAGGAGTCCAAGGAGTAGGTCGACAAGAATAACAAAAGAAAGATTTCAATTGAAATCCTAAGCCTAGCTCTGCGCATATGTGCACTAAGAGAGATAAATATGACATATTTGTTGCTTGTGACATGTGAAAGGGAATATGGGTTAGTCTGTGTATGCCGCTTGAAGTTCTTAAACTCAATTCAAAAGTCTTTGACCCTAAGGTTATCATGTTAGAAGCAATGCAATGCTAAAACAATGAAAGTTGCTAAAACCTCAAATGAAGAGGAAACATTTGATAAAGAATCTGAGATTGAAAATGGAGATGCAAAGAAAAGAAGAAATATCAATATTGGGAAAGACAAAAGGGCTAAGAATATCCTAAAAGAGTAAACCTGTGACCGCAGTGAGTAGGAACATCTTCATTCAAAAGTTCCAAGCTCAGAGCATCATAGAAAAGTTTCAACCTCAAGAAAAAGAGCATACTAGCTACCTAGAGCATCTCTGAAGATGTAAAGAATGGGTCAGAAAGTCATGATGAGCTAGAAGATGTTACAAATCTATACTTCATGGCATGAATACACCAAGAGAATAATGCAAGGTAAGAATATCTGAATTCGAATTTTTTTTCTCCACTTACTCTATATGATGAGTTGCTAGAAAATTCTCATATGTTTCCCTCTATATATCTCAACTAGTAAAGAGAATTCATTAGGTTGCCTTGAAACTTGAGAAGAACAAGCTTGAAGCTGAGAGCTTAAGCTTAAGAAAGAAAAATTACAAGGTGGTTTGTTTCAAGTTCTATACCTTAGAATCTAAAGTCTTCAAAAGAAATGAAAAACATGTCAGAAAGTTTATTTCTGATTTTTGAAAAGACTTCATGGCTTCTGAAATCTAATCGAAGAACAAATAGAAAATAGTTCAAAAACCTTGAACTTATGATGGGAGATCAGAAGCTATATTCTTAGAAAACAGGGTTAGATATGAAAAGGACGTCTAAGAGAATAAGCAATGCAACCTCATCCAAGATTTTTTTTCTTTGTTTTCTTTACCATAAGAAGGAACACCCATCTGATAAATGATTGTTGAGAAAGATATCATTTAGAAAGGATGGGAAACCTCTCCATTGAAAACTAATGAAAAAAGAACCAAGAAAGTTGGGTACCAAAATAAAAAACTATTCTTATTGCAGGTGAAAGGGATCAACTGGTTAGAGTGCCAAGGAACAAACAAACAGTGACTACACTTGATACATATCCTGAACCAGGAAGTAGATCAGAAGTCAAAGCCTAAGATCCTTAAATGACTCAAGCTAGATGATGAGCTTAAAGAAATCTTAGCTAATGTTTTCAAAAAAATTGGAGGAAAGGCATGAGAAAATGTGTCTCAAGGATGCTTCAGAGAGCAATCAAATGAAAGCGAAATCTTCAAAAATGAGCTCCAGAATATCAACTCTTCAGAAAGCATGCTTAGAACCTCAAAGCAATTAGAAAGTAACATTTCTGACATGAAGATGAGCAAACTGGAGATAAAAGAAAAGCTGAGGAATCTCAATGATATAGAAACTACAAAGAAGTTTCTGAATTAAAAACAACCTCTCAAGAAAAAGTTTGTGGAGACCTTTTCAAGTGTATGAGGTCATCCCTTAGAAATATGTCAAAATGTGCTTTCATCTCCACCATTGAGCCTAAATGCAATAAAGAAACTTTGAGTTAACCAAAGTCAGGTGGATGCTATGCAAAAGGAGTTGACCAAGTTCGAAAAAGGCAAAGTTTTGATGACCAGCTGGAAAATCATCATTAGTACATAGGAGACATTCAAGAACACATTTGATGTTACTAACAAAATCATGAGGAACAAAGCAAGTTTGGTTGCACAAAGTCTTTGTGATGCTGACTTAGTTAGAGACAGAGTTTAGAGAAATAGTACCAGTGGTTGCTACTATATTTTTTTTTTAAATCTAACCATTGGTCATGCAAAAAGCAGAACACAATTGCTTCTCTCTCCTGAGGCCAAGTATATAGCGCTAAATTTGTTGCACCCAAATACTACGGATAAGGAATCAGCTGAAGATTATCACTTGAGGTACTGCAATATCCCTGTCTTTGTAGTAATACAAGTGTTATCTATCTAGTTAAGAATTCTTTGTCACTCTAAATCTAAGCACTTGTTGTAAATTTTTTTTTGAAAGATCTTGTTCAAAAGGGATGTTGAGATAATGTTTGTGAATGCTCAAGACCAAGTGTCAAATGTATTCACAAGACAATTAACTGAAGATCTCTCTTGTGTTTTGAAAAAAAAGATTTTAAACTTGAAGTTTTTGTAAAATCTGGATAAGCATTCATGCACAAACATCTCTGGGCATCCTCCCTTCATAAGCTCCAAACTAAAATCCTAGCAAAGTCATCAGTTACAAGATTAGAAGATATCAGCTACAAGATCAGCTATTGGTTGGTATATCATGATATCAGTTCGCAAGACTCATAAAGAAGATGGGTTGATTAGAAAGAAGATGGATGACCATAAAGAAAAGATGAGGATAAAAAATGAAGAATATATGGGTTCATCAAATTCAGTATATGAAGACGAGCTTATGATGAGTATGTGATAAGTTTCTGATGGGTCATAAAGTGAAAAGTGAAGCTTAGAAAGTAATTCCTTCAGAAAACAATCTCAAGCATCAGAAACCTCTCTTTTTGAAAAGGATGAAAAGGCGGGATAATTCCCACTCTTTGGGTTTTTCTCTCCCATGTTGCCTCACCTTCAGTTAGTCGCGTCAAATCATTTAAATAACCCCCACTCCTTACGCATCACCTTTTTACCTTCATCGTCAACCTCAAACACACTATATTAACCGTTGCATATTTTCATATCTTTCTTCTCTACAATCGTAACCTCCTTCTCTCAAACCCTCATCCCTTAACCGAAACCTCAAATCTTCTCAAGATTCAATCTTTTACCTCATCCCTTTATCTCCTCTTCATACATATACCCTTTGTTTCATCAATGGCTAAAGGGAAAAGTTTATATCAATCTGCTACTAAGAAAGTTCCTTTTCACATGTATAATCATTATGGCATTCAGGATCACTATGAAAGATTTTCGCATCAAGGAAGATGGCTCCTAGAAAGTCATTGAGGAAAGATCTTAGTGAAGAAGCCTTTACCTTTTAGAAATGGGAGGAATATTTGGAGATCAATGAACTAGTCTTCCACGATTAGTCATTGCTTTCTACTTTCATCTAGAGAGACTCTTGACTTCGTCGCCAAAACTATGGTTAGAGATTGCACCATCAAGGTTGTAACACCCTAATAATTAACCCAATACACCTAGGAGATTCTGATTAATTACTAGACTTTACTCTTTGCTTCAGTTCCTTAATCATGCTTTGAAAATATTTAGTGAAATTACGAGCCATTTTTTTAAAAAAACATAATTGAAAATGTGAGCCGCGTATAATGTGAACGATAATCGAGATAAAGTAGAAAACGAATAGACATATCATGAAGAAACACATCATATTGGCTCCATCATATGACATCCATAATTACATATCACATAGATATTTTGCCTACCAATAAAATAAGACTAGGTGTAGGCAATCTAACAAAACATAAATAATATATGGATGGAAGGACATCCACTAATGGCACCTAGTAATAACACTCCAGGGATTAGGGATAGATATCTAAAATATACGAGTGAAACTAGAGGATCAAGTTCAGCTACCAGGTGAAAGCCTCAATGTGAATCACGAACACTTCCTTCGTTTCTAAAGACAAGATTGAAAGAAAAATAGAGGGAGTGAGAAACTTATAAAAGAATCTCAGGAGGTACTCACCTCATGATGCATTGTGTCATCATCATCGTCCCCAGGAACCTTTAGTTTCATTATAAATAGTAAGCATGCTAAGATTGATTTATTAAGTTCGAAAATATACTTTACCGAGGTTCGTCGGTTTTAATCATGCGTCTTATAATGCATCATAAACTTAGCATGCCATGTTTATAATGAACTTTTCCTTTTATCAACACATCATATTCTTCATCATCATATCATAAATACTATGCATAAAAGAACATCATATTTCTCATCATCATATCATAAATACTATGCATAGAAGAACATCATATTTACATCATGCATTACTTAGTTCCTTAGGTGACTTAAAGTTACTTCCATCACATTTTCCTGGGCTACCCTCTACTCCACCCTTTGGGAGTAATCTAGGTTATGAGCTCATACCTTGCTAGTCGTCACCAGCACATACTTATCCCTTTTTATAAGTAAAAATTTCATCTCTACCTTTTTGAGAGAACGAACTAGGGGGCTAGGATCACCTTTTCACCACCTATAGTCTGATGGGTCCAAAGGATCATTTCCTCTTACATTTAAGTCACCATTAAATCTTTGCATGTTATATCATAATTCAATTCATAATTATCATGATATTTTCTCATTTATAGTCTTATGATGGAATAATATATACTAACTGAAATCATGCATCTGGAGATTCCCAGGAAAGAGAGGTGGGTCACAATGGACACGCTTAAATACCAAGTCTTTCTTAGCCAGAACCTTTCCAAATTACACTTTTACAGGAGTACACTTTCTTCCAACAAAGGTAATTTATTTAAATAACAGAGATTATTTCTTTATTTCATACATAAGCATTTTCATTGTTTGCAACAGCAACTATAACATGCAAGCTAGGGAATCATTCAATGGCATCAAATACTTAATAAGCATCAAATCACTTTATAGACTTATCACATAAAACATCAAAGAGGCATCATCATAAATCCTTATCGAAAACCCTTAAAAAATCGAAACTCTAGAATCAGGTAACCTCAATTGCCAAACTAATTAATTATGCATCTAAGGGATTCATTACCATTATTACAATTAATTATAAGGCTTAGGAACATTATTAAACTCTATGGGGCAGCATAGGCAGGAAGTTATTCTTAAGGTTTTACGATGTGTTAGAAGTTGCGTTTTAACCTTTTCTTGTACCACTTTCCCTACGATGCTAACATTAATTACTAAATCGATTATGAATTATTCTCCCTTATCTAAACATAATAAAATCTGGTTCTTATAGTTGCTGATAATTCTAGACAGAATGCATAAATTTCATTCTTTAGAGTTCTAAAAAAAAATCTTGCTTTTACGGTTTTTAGTTACTAGTTTCATTTTTTGTGTTTGGATAATCTACACTAATTGATACCAATTTTTTGTGGCTAACTAATCTTAGACAAAATTATAACATACTAAACAGATTTGGCATTGGATAAACTTAAAGGGGTCAAAGACTAGGTAAATTCTAGATTTACGTTTCTAGGAAGCTAGTTTTGTCACTAACATGCATAGAATCATTCTCTTAACAATAAACCATAATTATCACAACTCCAAACATATTAAATCATCATCATTTATTAGTACTAATCTCAAATCAGAAGCTGAATCATGAACCTCATACAATTGTATAAAATCACATTTTAAGTGAACATAAAATATTAGTTTCCCGCATAATCCTTGCAAAGCTTTAAAACTCTTTTAGAAACTAATTCTTTTTGCTAAACTTGAAAGAATCTTCATAATTAAAATTCTCATTTAAGATAAAAGGAGCAAGTCTTGAGCTTAAGAGATTTATGTGATATCTTAGAATCATAAACATGCTATGCAACCTCATTTTAATCTTGTCATTATAAGGTGATAACTTGGAATTATAAACATGATATGCAAATCCATTTCTTTATCTTTAAGATTTAAGGTGATAACTTGAAAATTAAACATGATGCAAATTTCTTTATCGTTTTTGGTATATCTTCATCTCTTACTCTAATCTGGTGGTAACCTGACCTCAAATCAATCTTAGAAATCACTTGCACCTTTAAGCTGTCTATCAAGTCATCTATCCTAGGCAAAGGGTATTTGTTCTTCACTTGTCACTTTATTCAATTGCCTATAATCAACACACATCCTCATACTCCCATCCTTTTTTTTCACAAACAACACAGGGCTCCCCAAGGTGATGCACTAGGCCTAACAAACTTTTTCTCCAATAAATCTTCCAATTGAGCTTTTAACTCGTCAACTCTAACGGGGACATCCTGATGGGGCTATGGATATGGGACCTGCACTTCTAAGCAATTCTATGGAAAACTTTATCTCTCTCTTGGGGAAACTCTGTATTTATCTGAAAAATACTTCGGGATAATTCCTTACTATCGGTATCTCATCACTTTGCTCAAAGTCTGTATCACTAGCAGCTAAGAAAATATAACCTTTACTCTCACCCTTACCACAATCCATTTCCACATGTTATGCACAAACTTATAGGTTTCTTAGGATTAGAGGGAACAAGAAGAAAAGTAATGGTTTTCTCATAGGTTTAAGGTACACGGTTGGCTTCAAGCCAATCCATGCCAAGAATCACATCTAAACCTTGCATGGGTAAGCAAATGAGATCCAAAACAAAGGATCTATTTTCAATAAAAAAAATTACAATCTAGACAACATCTACAAGTCCTAAAAGGTTTCCAGTTCTGGTAGAAACAACAAGGTCAAAAGGAAGTTCAGTCACATGTAAGTTAAGGCTTTTAACACATGAGTGGGAGATAAAGAATGGGAAGCGCCAGAATCATATAGTACAATTAAGTTTTTACCATGTATGTTACACTTACCTTCCACGAGATTCCGTGACTTTGTCGTTTCCTCATTAACGGAAAACTCTTCCTTGGTACCCGGCTTGGGATTGGGGTTGGCGGGTTCCCTCGTGCATCTCGAGAGTAGTGGCCCGATTTTCCACACCGATAGCATACATTTGTTCCCTCGACAAGGCATGCTCCCATGATTCTTGCCGCACTTGGGACATCCATGGATGGTGGGGGTCGTGGAGGTGCTCTTGGACCTTTTGTGGTGCTTTCCCCTTGTTGTTATTGTTGTTGTTGCGATTATTGTTGGGGTTGTTGTTGTAGCGGTTGCTGTTATAGCGGTTGTTGTTGTTGTTCGGCCTTCCTTGTTGAAAGTTCCTTTGTGGACCTTGGGGTCTCATTAAGGTGGGAATGGGGGTTGATTATGCCTCTTGAATTGCTGACCTTGAGGTGTTAGCTTCTTGGTGATATTATCCGACCTTGAGGTGCTCAGCTTCTCCTTTTTAATGATGCGGCATTTGTTAACTAGAGTATAGAAATCCCTAATCTCCAAATGCGCCACCTCACATTAAGCTCTGCCTTCAGCCTTGACTCGTATTTAATGCATTTCCAATACTCGGGGTTACCCTTATACATCCTTGAGAACTTAATAAGTTCTTCAAATCTGGCAATGACCGGGCCACATTCATAATTCCTTGGACAAGTTGCATAAACTCAATGTCCTTGGCATTTTTGACCGACTCTGAAAATACTTCTTATAAAAATGGACCTTAAATAGCTCCCAATCAATGTCCACGTCCGCCTCCAGAGTCTTCGAGCACCTGTCCACCAGAAGCCGGCATCACCCTCGAGCATATGGGTGGCAAAGTAACCTCCGCTCTCCGAGCATGGGACTACATGCAAAGACCTTCTCAATATTCCGAATCCATTCTTCTGAACATTTGGATTGAGGGTCCCTTGAATACCTGTGGGTTTGCCTGCGAAACTCCCCAAACGAGCGTGTTCTGGGATCTCATGGCCTTGATTCGCATTAGCTTAGCGATGATCCATTCGTTCCATCATCATCCTCATTGTCCTTGCCACATCACCAGTGCTTCTGCGGTCGTTGTCTTGGTTATTTTGTGCGCGTTCTGAGTTGTCGACGTGCCATTGGTCCCTATACACACAAAACAGCAACACAGGTGATCATGCTCAACATTCCATGAAGTGAGCAAGTTACCATGGCACGTGAAACATAGTGGTCATGCATCTCTAATCCTCAAGCTCATCCTAATGATAAACATTTACACATGACATTTCTAACGTATTATGCTTTTAAGCATAGCCAGTCCAATCCTCAGGCTCCATGAGGTCTGAACCTCTAACCAAAATGTAACACCCTAATAATTAACCCAATACACCTAGGTAGGATTTTAATTAATTACTAGACTTGACTCTTTGCTTCAGTTCCTTAATCATGCTTTGAAAATACTTAGTGAAATTACGAGCCATTTTTTTAAAAACATAATTGAAAATGTGAGCCGCGCATAACATGAACGATAATCGAGATAAAGCAGAAAACGAATAGACATATCATGAAGAAACACATCATATTGGCTCCATCATATGACATCCATAATTACATATCACATAGATATTTTGCCTACCAATAAAATAAGACTAGGTGTAGGCAATCTAACAAAACATAAATAATATATGGATGGAAGGACATCCATTAATGGCACCTAGTAATAACACTCGAGGGATTAGGGATAGATATCTAAAATATACGAATGAAACTAGTAGGATCAAGTTCAGCCAGGTGAAAGCCTCAATGTGAATCACGAACACTTCCTTCGTTTCTGAAGACGAGATGGAAAGAAAAATAGAGGGAGTGAGAAACTTATAAAAAGAATCTTAGTAGGGTACTCACCTCATGATGCATTGTGTCATCATCATCATCCCCAGGAACCTTGGGTTTCATTATGAAATAGTGAGCATGCTAAGATTGATTTATTAAGTTCGAAAATATACTTTACCGAGGTTCGTCGGTTTTAATCATGCGTCTTATAATGCATCATAAACTTAGCATGTCATGTTTATAATGAACTTTTCCTTTTATCAACACATCATATTCTTCATCATCATATCATAAATACTATGCATAAAAGAACATCATATTTCTCATCATCAAATCATAAATACTATGCATATAAGAACATCATATTTCTCATCATCATATCATAAATACTATGCATAGAAGAACATCATATTTACATCATGCATTACTTAGTTCCTTAGGTGACTAAAAGTTACTTCCATCACATTTTCCTGGGCCACCCTATACTCCACCCTTTTGGGAGTAAACTAGGTTATGAGCTCATACCTTGCTAGTCGTCACCAGCATATACTTATCCCTTTTGATAAGTAAAATTCCGTCTCCACCCTTTTGAGAGAATTGAATTAGGGGGCTAGGATCACCTTTTCACCACCTATAGTCTGATGGGTCCAAGGATCATTTCCTCTTACATTTAAGTCACCATTAAATCTTTGCATGTTATATCATAATTCAATTCATAATCATCATGACATTTTCTCATTTATAGTCTTATGATGGAATAATATATACTAATTGAAATCATGCATCTGGGAGATTCCCAGGAAAGAAGGTGGGTCACAATGGACACGCTTAAATACCAAGTTTTCCTCCAGAACCTTTCCAAATTACACTTTTACAGGAGTACACTTTCTTCTAGCAACAAAGGTAATTTATTTAAATAACAGAGATTATTTCTTTATTTCATACATAAGCATTTTCATTGTTTGCAACAGAACTATAACATGCAAGCTAGGAATCATTCAATGGCATCAAATACTTAATAAGCATCAAATCACTTTATAGACTTATCACTTAAAACATCAAAGAGGCATCATCATAAATCCTTATCGAAAACGTCTTAAACAACCGAAACTCTAGAAACGGTAACCTCAATTGCCAAACTAAATAATTATGCATCTAAGGGATTCATTACCATTATTAAAATTAATTATAAGGCTTAGGAACATTATTAAACTCTATGGGGCAGCATAGGCAGTAAGTTATTCTTAAGGTTTTATGATGTGTTAGAAGTTGCGTTTTAACCCTTTCTTGCTACCAGCTTTCCCTACGATGCTAACATTAATTACTAAACCGATTATGAATTATTCTCCCTTATCTAAACATAATAAAATTTGGTTCTTATAGTTGCTGATAATTCTGGACAGAATGCATAAATTTCATTCTTTAGAGTTCTAAAAAAAAATCTTGCTTTTTCGTTTTCTAGTTACTAGTTTCATTTTTAGTGTTTGGATCAATCTACACTAATTGATACAAGTTTTTCGTGGCTAACTAATCTTAGACAAAATTATAACATACTAAAACAGATTTGGCATTGGATAAACTAAAGGGGTCAAAGACTAGGTAAATTCTAGATTTACGTTGTTCTAGGAAGCTAATTTTGTCACTAACATGCATAGAACATTCTCTTAACAATAAACCATAATTATCACAACTCCAAACATATTAAATCATCATCATTTATTGGTACTAATCTCATATCAAAAGTCGAATCATGAACCTCATATAATTGTATAAAATCACATTTTAAGTGAACATAAAATATTAGTTTCCCATAGAATCCTTGCAAAGCTTTAAAACTCTTTTAGAAACTAATTCTTTTTGCTAAACTTGAAAGAATCTTCATAATTAAAATTCTCACTTAAGATAAAAGGAGCAAGTCTTGAGCTTAAGAGATTTATGTGATATCTTAGAATCATAAACATGCTATGCAACCTCATTTTAATCTTGTCATTATAAGGTGATAAATTGGAATTATAAACATGATATGCAAATCCATTTCTTTATCTTTAAGATTTAAGGTGATAACTTGAAAATTAAACATGATGCAAGAACTTGAAATATAAATATGATGCAAGAAACTGTAAAGTTGCATGGACAATGGAGGAGAGAGAATCTTAGAAATCTAGCGCCTGTAACGCATTATTCCTGAAGGGAGAAGAGAATTATTATTACATCTTTTTAAGCTCCAATCTCAAGACTTCTAAAGAATCAATTCTTTAACTCTAATAATCTTATTTCTTTGCTTGTGATACTTGGGCAAGTCTTTGAGCTCTAGGATCTTTAGGTGATGACATAAAAATAAACATGTCATGCGTTGATTCTTTTAGCCATTATAAAATAAAGTGAGAACATAAAATAAATATGAGATGCAACTTTATTATCTTTAGAGATTAAGTGACAACATGAAATATAAACATGAAATGCAAACTTGGAAATTTAAACATGAGTATGCAAGTCCATTTATTCATTCTTGAAATTTTAGTGATGACATAGAAAGTAAACATGATTATGCAAGGCATAAACTTAAACATGGATGCAAGTTCATTTGATTTCTTTATAGAGCTCCTTCAAGACTTTATAGAAATACAAATTCAATATATATATCTTAACAAGACAAAGTGAGAAATACATCTTTCAAATTCTAAACTCAAGATCATAAAATCATCATAAAAACATCATTCTTTAAAGTTTTGCATCAAGTGGAACTTTCAAGCTTTAGAGGCCTAACTTGTGATGGATTCACAACCCACCTTCAAGGTCCTCATCATCAAGCCATCATCTTAGTCCCACCTAGGCCATATGGCCGAATTGGTTAAAGGAAAAGGAAGAAGAAAACCAAATGGAAAAACTAGAGAAAATCCATGAAATCATCATTTTGAACCAAGAACAACACTTAGCAAAACATAGAAATAAACTTAAAAACAACTCCCTACCTAATCTGATTTTGAAGAAAAGGAAGAGAACTTGGTTTCTTGGAGTGAAATGAAAATATTCTTGAAAACTTGAAGAAGAATTCAGCCAAGAGGAGGAAGGAAATGAGAGCTTTTGGTGCTTTGGAAAAACTAGAAATGTACAATTTTGAGCAAGCATCTAAGACTCTTATGTAACGCCCAATTTTTACTGGAATCTTTACTGTCATTAGAAATTACCAAATTACCGTAGGTAAATATTATATAAAATTTGAGACCAAACAATTCTCAATAAAGGAATATAACGTTAGAAGAGAAGTTAGGAGCAATTCGTACAAGCATTGCAAACCCCAATTTTCTATATGTGTAAAATGACCAAAATGCCCCTGAGGTTATTTTACTCAGAAAATGAGGATCGTGGGCCCCACCCATCCTCAAGGGGATGTTTTGAGGATAATAAAGGATTGTTTGTGCTATGTGTGTTAATAGAGAGAAGAATCTCAATTTTGAGTTTGACGCGAAATGACCAAAACGCCCTGCGGCGTTTTAACTCCGATTTGCGTGCCGACTTAAGTCGAACCTCACTAAAATATTTTAAAAGGTGTTTTTAAGTTATGAATGACCCTTGGTTAAGTCCGGATGGTCCAGGAGTTTTGGGTTAAATTGCCGTTTTGCCCCCTTTGTGAGTTTTGCAAATTTTGAGATTTTCGATTTGTCTAACGAAACCTAAACAATATTAGGCTCAAATTAAAGCTTATTAAATTCTAATTACTAATCTAGAGTCAAAATTATTTATTTAGATTGATTAGAACCTAAAATTGCTTAAAACACCCAAATTGCTTAGTAATTCACTTAAGCCCTTAACCGTAAATTCTCTAAATTGCATGAATACCTTGCCTACACCTAAATAATACATGGAACACACAAAATCCTCTTCCACAAGGCTGTAATGGCTGAAATTATTGAGTAATAAGTCAGAAAATTATTACACAAAAATCCAAAGAATGAAAACAAAGAATCATGAAAACATGGAAACATGATTCCATGTTTTAAGCCACCAAACAAAATGATTTTTCTTCCTTATTTTTTTTCTCTAATTTTTGGTCAGATTTCCTTCCTTCCTTTGTCCATTTATGAGCTGCAAAATCTCTATAAATAGGCATGCTTGAAGATAGTTTAGATGCTTAGTTCATAACTTACACAAATTCTAGTCTTAGGAGCACCAAAAGCTTTCTTTCTTTTTTCCTCTTGGCCAATTCTCCCTTAAGCTTTTCAAGGATATTTTGCTTCATTTCACTCAAGGAAACCAAGTTCTCTTCCTTTCTTTCAAATCAAATTAGGTAGGGAGGTGTTTCTAAGTTCATTTTATGCTAAGACAAGTTATGTTTCTAGCTCAAAAATGATGTTTTCATGAGCTTTCTTTTAAGTTTTCATTTTCAGTTTCTTCTTCCTTTCTTTTTAAAGTATTTTGGCCATATGGCCTAGCTTATGATGAGACCATGGTTTGATGATGAGATTCTTGAGTGTTGGTTGCAAAGCTTTCACAAGTTAGATCTCTAAAACTTGAAGGTTTCACTAGTTTCCAAAGCTTCTAAAATTTCAGTTTTTCTTTCCTTATTTTCCTTTCATGGTTTCAGCCAAATGGCCTAGGAAGGAATGAAATGATGGCTTGATGATGAGGACCTTGAATATGGGTTGTAAATCCATCACAAGTTAGGCCTCTAAAGCTTGAACATTCCATTTAATGCAAAACTTTAAAGAATAATGTTTTTATCTTGAGGTTTGAATATGAAATATGTATTTTTTTACTTTGTCTTGCTAAGATACATATATTGGGTTGAAATCATAATTTTCTTAAAGTCTTGAAGGAGCTCTAGTAAAGAGATCAAGTGAACTTGCATCCATGTTTAAGTTTATGTCTTGCACAACCATATTTATTTTATGTCATAACTAAATTCTCAAGAATAAATAAATGAACTTGCATATCTCATGTTTAAATTTCAAGCTTGCATTTCATGTTTAAATTTCAAGTTGTCACTTAATCTCTAAAGATAATAAAGAAGTTGCATCTCATGTTTATTTTATGCTCTCACTTTATTTTATAATGGCTAAAAGAATCAATGCATGGCATGTTTATTTTATGTCATCACCTAAAAATCCTAGAGCTCAAAGACTTGCCTATGAATCATAAGCGAAGAAATGAGATAATTGGAGTTAAAGAATTTATTCTTTAAGAAGTCTTGAGAATTGGAGCTTAAAAAAAAAATGTAATTCTCTTCTCCCTCACCGGTCCTATGCGGACTACGCCTCTTTGCTTAAGATTCTTCTCCCTCACTTCCCTGCGGATTACCGCGTTCAGTTTCTTGCATCATGTTTATATTACAAGTTCTTGCATCATGTTTAATTTTCAAGTCATCACCTTAAATCTTAAAGATAAAGAAATGGAATTGCATATCATGTTTATAATTCCAAGCTATCACCTTATAAAGATAAGATTAAAATAAGGTTGCATAGCATGGTAATAATTCTAAGATGTCACCTAAATCTCTAAAGCTCAAGACTTGCTCCTTTTATCTTAAGTGAAAGATTTAACTATGAACATTCTTTCAAGTTATAAATCGGTCCCATGGTTAAGTTAGGCCTAAAGTCCTATGACTTCTTTCAAGTTTAACAAAAAGAATTAGTTCTAAAAGAGTTTTAAAACTTTGTAAGAATTTTATGGGAAGCTAGTAATTTTATGTGTACTTAAAATGTGATTTGATGCTTATCAAGAATTTGGTGTCATTGATTGATTCCCTGGTTTGTATGTTATAGTTGCTGTTGCAAACAATGAAAACTTATGCATGAAATAAGGACATATTTTGTTCCTGGAAGAAAGTGTATTACTTAAGAGTGCAATTTGGAAAGATTCTGGCTAAGGAAAGATTTGGTATTTAAGCGTGTCCATTGTGACCCACCTCTCTTTCCTGGGAATCTCCAGATGCATGATTATAGTTGATATATATTATTTGAATAAGACTAAATAAGAAAATGTTAGAATTATTATGAATTGCGAGTTGTAACATGCAAAGACTTATTGGTGACTTAAAATTTATAAGAAAATGATCCTTGGACCCATCAAACTATAGGTGGTGAAAAGGTGATTCTAGCCCCCTAACCTGTTCTCTCAAAAGGGTAGAGTTAGGACTTTAACTTATCAAAAAGGATAAGTATATGCTAGTGACGACTAGTAAGGTATGAGCTCATAACCTAGATTACTCCCAAAAGGGTGGAGTATAGGGTGGCCCAAGGAAAATAATGAGGATGATAAGATTTTAAAGTCACCTAAGGTACTAAAGAAATAAATTATGTGCACCATGTCCATGTGTAGCTATTATGATATTCTTCTGCATAACATACATGAGTTGATGATGAGAAATATGATTTCTTCTATGCATGTTATATTAATGATGATGATGAGGAATATGATGTAATGATAAAAGAAAAGTTCATTATAAATATGACATGTTAAGATTATGATGCATTATAAGACGCATAATTAAAATTGGCCGAATCTCGGTAAAAGTATTTTCTGAACTTAAAATTTAATCTTCGTATGTTCACTATTCTATAATAACCCCGAGATTCCTGGAGACTTTGATGATGACACCGTAGAAGGAGATACCTTATGAGAATTCTTTAGATTCTCACTCCCTTTCCTTTATTTCCGTCATTGTCTTCAGATTCAGATGGCGACATTCGTCCGTTGACACCCCTTGGGAATTCCACTATGATCCGTGCATCATTCGTATCACTTTGATGGAAGGTGCTCGGTTCGTGTTTTTATTTACGTAGGTCGTCCATTTGCACATCCTGCCCTAGTTATCGTTTTCTCCTACTTCTCCCTATGGCGATGAAATGGTTTTCGAACATGCACGTCCACTTGATGAAAGAATGTTACGTTCTTATCCCGCCTCATCCGCTCCATGGTTTTCCAGAGTATAATCCACGAACGAGATATTCTGAAACTCATCCTTCAGGACCCTCCTACTCATGCTTATTCTGAGAGCTCGCTCCTACTCTCCCACGTGTAAGAGAGTAGTGAGGAAAATTGTTCAGCCAAGGTTAGCAAGAAGATCGTCCATGCGACCCAGCCTGGTGCATCTCATGTGCCCTCTTCCGAGGAAGCTCGTCAATGGATCGGGTTTCTTCCCGTTTCCAAGATAGTGGCCCTAGAGAGTTCTTAAGTAGTCTTAAGAGTGTTATACATCCCAGTTTTAGAGTAGCCTTCCTCAGCTTTTAAGGTTATCTAGTTTAGGGGCATGAATTTCCTTATAAATAGTTTCCTATGGTGTGAAGGTGTAAGATATGATGTATGAACTTAACTCACCTTTTGAGTGAGGTTATTGTATATATGTTGTGATGTGCATTATGGATGTTATGTGATGGAGCCAATATGATATATTTAGATTCTTAAATGTCTTATTTTACTACGCTTAATCGTTTATGTTATGCGCGGCTCACGATTTCAATTATGTTAAAAAAAAATGGCTCGTAATTTCACTAAGTATTTTCAAAATATGATGAAAGAACCAAAGCAAAGAGTAAAGTCTAGTCATTAATCCAATTCAACCTAGGTGTATTTGGTTAATTACTAGAGTGTTACATTTTGGTATCAGAGTTCCTTCTCATCTAGCCTGAGGATTGGACTGGCTATGCTTCTAAAGCATAATACGTTAGTAATGTCATGTGTAGATGTTTATCATTAGGATGAGCTTGAGGATTAGAAATACGTGACTACTATGTTGAAAGTGCCATGGTAACTTGCTCACTTTGCATGGAATATTGGGCCTGATCACCTCAGTGTTGCCGTTTTGTGTGTATAGGGACCAATGGCACGACGACAACTTAGGTTGGCGGCACAGAATAACCAAGATAATGACCGCTGAAGCACTTCGCGATGTAGCAAGGACCATGAGAATGATGATGGAACGGATGGAAGGATCGTCAAGCTAATATAAATCAAGGACATGAAATTCCCGAACATGCTCGTTTGGAATTTCTAAGGCGAATCCACCCGTTTTCAGGGGACCCTGAATCCTAATGTAGCAGATGAATGGATTCGGAATATTGAGAAGGTCTTTGCTATAGTTCCATGTTCCGAGGAGCAAAAGGTCACTCTTGCCACCCACATGCTTGAGGGTGATGCCCTTTGGTGGACTGGTGTTCGAAGACTCCTGGAGGCAACCGAAGTGGACATTGATTGGGAATTATTCAAGGTCCATTTTTATGAGAAGTACTTTCCGAGTCGGTTAGAAATGCTAAGGACATTGAATTCATGCAACTTGTCCAGGGAATATGAATGTGGCTCATACAGAATTTGAGGAACTCATTAAGTTCTCAAGGATGTACCAAGGTAACCCTGATGAGTATTGGAAATGCATTAAATACGAGTCAGGGTTAAAGGCAGAACTTAATGTGGGTTGCGCACTTGGAAATCGGGATTTCTCTACCTTAGTCAACAAATGCCGCATCATTGAAGAAGGGAGAGAAGCTGGGTACTTCAAAGTTTGAGAATATCATCAAAAAGCTGACACCTCAAGGTCAACAGTTCAAGAGGCAAAATCGACCTCCATTTCCACATCAATCAAGATCACAAGTGCCACAAAGGAACTTTCATCAAGGAAGACCGAACAACAACAACAACCGCTATAATAATCCCCAACAATCGCAACAACAATAATAATAACAATAAAAGGAAAGCACCACAAAGAGGTCCAGGCACCTCCACGACCCGTGCCATCCATGGAATGTCCCAAGTGCGGCAAGAATCATGGGAGCATGCCATGTCGAGCCGGAACAAATGTGTGCTACGGTGGGGAAAACCAGGTCATTACTCCCAGAATGCACAGAAAGGACCCGCCAACCCCAATCCCAAGCCAGAATACCAAGGAAGGGTATTCACCGTTAATGCTTGAAGAAACGACAAAGTCACGAAATCTCGTGGAAGGTAAGTGTAATATGTATGGTAGAAACTTAATTGTACTGGATGATTCTGCGCTTCCCATTCTTTTATCTCCCACTCGTGTGTTAAAACCCTTAACTTGCATATAACTGAGCTTCCTTTTGACCTTATTGTTTCTACCCTATGGAAAACCCGTTAGGACTTGTAAATGTTGTTTAGATTGCCATTTTGTTATTGAGAATAGATCATTTGTTTTAGATCTCATTTGCTTACCCATGCAAGGTTTAGATGTGATTCTTGGCATGGATTGGCTTGAAGCCAACCGTGTGCGTTAACCTTATGAGAAAACCATTACTTTCTTCTGTTCCATTAGACCTAAGAAACCCATAAGTCTTTACATAACTCTGTAGAAATGGATTGTGGTAAGGGTGAGAGTAAAGGTTATATTTTCCTAGCCGCTAGTGATGTAGACTTTGAGCAAAGTATCGATGAGATACCGATAGTAAGAAATTATCCCGAAGTATTTCCAGATGAGATACCAGAGTTTCCCCCAAGAGAGAGATAGAGTTCTCCATAGAATTGCTTCGTGTGGTCCCATATCCATAGCCCCATATAGGATGTCCCCATTAGAGTTGACCGAGTTGAAAGCTCAATTGGAGGATTTATTGGAGAAAAGTTTGTTAGACCTAGTGTGTCACCTTGGGGAGCCCGGTGTTGTTTGTGAAGAAAAAGGATGGAAGTATGAGGATGTGTGTTGACTATAGGCAATTGAATAAAGTGACGGTGAAGAACAAATACCCTTTGCCTAGGATAGATGACTTGATGGACCAGCTTAAGGTGCAGGAGTGTTTTCTAAGATTGATTTGAGGTCAGGTTACCACCAATTAGGGTAAGAGATGAAGATATACCGAAAACGGCCTTTCGCACTCGATACGGCCATTTTGAGTTTGGAGTAATGTTTGGATTAACCAATGCTCCAGCCATTTTTATGGATTACATGAATAGGATCTTTAGACCCTATTTAGATCAGTTTGTGGTTGTCTTCATAGATGATATTCTCATCTACTCTAAGACCCACGAGGAGCATGGACGCCACCTAACCATAGTACTAGAGATCTTGAAGGAAAAGAAACTATATGCCAAGCTTTCTAAGTGTGAATTCTGGTTAGATGAGGTACAATTTTTAGGGCATGTAGTATCTAAGAAAGGAATTGCTGTAGATCCTAGTAAGGTGGAAACGGTTGTGAACTGGGAAAGACCAACCACGGAATGAAGTAAGGAGCTTTTTGGGTTTAGCTGGTTATTACCGTCGGTTTATCAAGGGATTTTCCAGATTTCCCTACCCTTGACCAAGCTAACTAGGAAAAACACCCTTTTCATGGACCCCGGAGTGTAAGAGCTTTCAAGAGCTGAAACACAAGCTAACCTCAACCCCCGTTTTAGTATTACCCGACCCCAATGTGCCTTTTGAAGTGTATTGTGATGCTTCGAGAAAGGTTTGGGTTGTGTACTGATGCAAAATAGGCAAGTGGTGGCCTACGCATCAAGACAACTCAAGCCGCATGAGGCAAATTACCCCACCCATGACCTTGAGTTAGCCGCTTCGTGTTTGCTCTAAAGATTTGGAGACATCATTTATACGGAGTGAGGTTTGAGGTGTTTTCCGATCACAAGAGTTTGAAATATCTCTTTGATCAAAAAGAGCTAAACATGAGGCAAAGAAGGTGGATGGAGTTTTTAAAAGATTATGATTTTGGGTTAAACTATCATCCAGGTAAAGCTAATGTTGTAGCTGATGCCCTAAGTAGGAAATCCTTACAAGTGTCCCCGATGGTGAAGGAGGTTGAGTTAATTGAGCAGTTTAGAGACCTAAATTTAGGGATGACCTTGACCACTAAGGGCATAAGAGCTTGTCACCTTAGTGTGACGAGTGAATTCAAGGAAAGAATTGCTCAAGCCCAAAGGAAAGATACAGAATTTCAAGAGACCTTAGAGGCAGGAAGAGCTGATAAGTTGAAAGGTTTTACCCAAGGGAATGATAGTTTATGGAGGTTTGAAGGTCGTATATGTGTACCTGCTAGTGGTGACCTCCGAAAGGATATTTTGGAGGAAGCCCATAAGAGCCATTTACCCTTCATCGGGTGCCACCAAGATGTATCAAGATTTGAAGAAGATGTTCTGGTGGCCAGGATTGAAGAAGGATGTGTGCACATGGGTGAGTAAGTGCTTGGTGTGTCAAAAAGTGAAGATTGAACACCAAAAACCTTCTGAATGTTGCAACCTTTGTCAATCCCTGAATGGAAGTGGGATAGTATCTCCATGGATTTTGTAACTGGACTACGAGGACCAAGCGAATCATGATGCCATATGGGTAATCGTGGATCGTTGACTAAGTCAGCCCACTTTTTACCTATTAAAGTGACTTATTCCTTGGATAGGTTAGCAGTTATATATCAGGAGATAGTAAGATTACATGGAGTACCATCAACAATAATCTCGGATCGAGATCGCGATTCACGTCACGGTTTTGGGGAGCCTTTCAGAAGGCGTTTGGTTCAAAGCTGTCTAGACGTTATCACCCCAAACGGACGGTCAATCTGAAAGAACTATCCAAACTTTGGAGGACATGTTGAGGGCATGTGTTTTAGATCAAAGAGGGAGTTGGGATAAGTACCTTGATTATTGAGTTTGCATATAACAACAGTTATCATGCAAGTATCGGTATGGCACCATACGAGGCCCTCTATGGACGGAAGTGTCAATCACCTCTATGTTGGTATGAGCCCGAGAGCAAAGTCTACTCTGACTATATTGAAGGAAACAACGGAACAAATTAAGAAAATTAGGGATAAAATTTTACCGCTAAAGTCGCAGAAAACTATGCGGACAAGCGGCGAAACCGCTAGATTTTCAAGAAGGGGACCATGTGTTCCTAAGAATCACCCCCACCATAGGCATAGGACGAGCAATGAAAGTAAAGAAATTGAGCCCAGATTTCTTGGCCGTTTGAAATCCTTAACAAAGTAGGATCCGTAGCCTCCGTATAGCCTTACCCCCAGTCTGCCAACCTTCATGATGTTTTCCATGTCTCCCAGTTAAGGAAATATCATTCTGACCCAAGTCATGTACTAGAGCCAGAACATGTACAATTAAGAGATGACCTAACGTTTAACTTATCACCCACGAGAATCGTTGACCAAGGAGTTAAGCGTTAAGAAATAAGGCCGTACCTTTGATCAAAGTAGCATGGGGACGAGGTGAAGCCGAAGAAGTTACATGGGAGCTGGAATAGATATGCAAGCACAATACCCCGAGCTATTCTCAGGTAACGAATTTCGAGGGCGAAATTTTTTAAGGAGGGAGTAATGTAACGCCCCAATTTTTACTGAATCTTTACTGTCATTAGAAATTACCAAATTACCGTAGGTAAATATTATATAAAATTTGAGACCAAACAATTCTCAATAAAGGAATATAACGTTAGAAGAGAAGTTAGGAGCAATTCGTACAAGTATTGCAAACCCGATTTCTGTATGTGTAAAATGACCAAAATGCCCCTGAGGTTATTTTACTCAGAAAATGAGGATCGTGGGCCCCACCCATCCTCAAGGGGATGTTTTGAGGATAATAAAGGATTGTTTGTGCTATGTGTGTTAATAGAGAGAAGAATCTCAATTTTGAGTTTCGACGCGAAATGACCAAAACGCCCCTATTTTAACTCCAATTTGCGTGCCGACTAAGTCCAAACCTCACTAAAATATTTTAAAAGGTGTTTTTAAGTTATGAATGACCCTTGGTTAAGTTCGGATGGTCCCAGGCAATTTTGGGTTAAATTACCGTTTTGCCCCTCTCGTTGTGCAGTTTTGCAAATTTTGAGATTTTTGATTTTCTAACGAAACCTAAACAATATTAGGCTCAAATTAAAGCTTATTAAATTCTAATTACTAATCTAGAGTCAAAATTATTTATTTAGATTGATTAGAACCTAAAATTGCTTAAAACACCCAAATTGCTTAGTAATTCACTTAAGCCCTTAACCGTAAATTCTCTAAATTGCATGAATACCTTGCCTACACCTAAATAATACATGGAACACACAAAATCCTCTTCCACAAGGCTGTAATGGCCGAAATTATTGAGTAATAAGTCAGAAAATTATTACACAAAAATCCAAAGAATGAAAACAAAGAATCATGAAAACATGGAAACATGATTCCATGTTTTAAGCCACCAAACAAAATGATTTTTCTTCCTTATTTTTTTCTCTAATTTTTGGTCAGATTTCCTTCCTTCCTTTGTCCATTTATGAGCTGCAAAATCTCTATAAATAGGCATGCTTGAAGATAGTTTAGATGCTTAGTTCATAACTTACACAAATTCTAGTCTTAGGAGCACCAAAAGCTTTCTTTCTTTCTTTCTCTTGGCGAATTCTCCCTTCAGCTTTTCAAGGATATTTTGCTTCATTTCACTCAAGGAAACCAAGTTCTCTTCCTTTCTTTCAAATCAAATTAGGTAGGGAGGTGTTTCTAAGTTCATTTTATGCTAAGACAAGTTATGTTTCTAGCTCAAAAATGATGTTTTCATGAGCTTTCTTTTAAGTTTTCATTTTCAGTTTCTTCTTCCTTTCTTTTTAAAGTATTTTGGCCATATGGCCTAGCTTATGATGAGACCATGGTTTGATGATGAGATTCTTGAGTGTTGGTTGCAAAGCTTTCACAAGTTAGATCTCTAAAACTTGAAGGTTTCACTAGTTTCCAAAGCTTCTAAAATTTCAGTTTTTCTTTCCTTATTTTCCTTTCATGGTTTCGGCCAAATGGCCTAGGAAGGAATGAAATGATGGCTTGATGATGAGGACCTTGAATATGGGTTGTAAATCCATCACAAGTTAGGCCTCTAAAGCTTGAACATTCCATTTAATGCAAAACTTTAAAGAATAATGTTTTTATCTTGAGGTTTGAATATGAAATATGTATTTTTTTACTTTGTCTTGCTAAGATACATATATTGGGTTGAAATCATAATTTTCTTAAAGTCTTGAAGGAGCTCTAGTAAAGAGATCAAGTGAACTTGCATCCATGTTTAAGTTTATGTCTTGCACAGCCATATTTATTTTATGTCATAACTAAATTCTCAAGAATAAATAAATGAACTTGCATATCTCATGTTTAAATTTCAAGCTTGCATTTCATGTTTAAATTTCAAGTTGTCACTTAATCTCTAAAGATAATAAAGAAGTTGCATCTCATGTTTATTTTATGCTCTCACTTTATTTTATAATGGCTAAAAGAATCAATGCATGGCATGTTTATTTTATGTCATCACCTAAAAATCCTAGAGCTCAAAGACTTGCCTATGAATCATAAGCGAAGAAATGAGATAATTGGAGTTAAAGAATTTATTCTTTAAGAAGTCTTGAGAATTGGAGCTTAAAAAAAAATGTAATTCTCTTCTCCCTCACCGGTCCTATGCGGACTACCGCGCTCCGGTTGCTTAAGATTCTCTTCTCCCTCTCCTCTTCCTATGCGATTACCGCTTCAGTTTCTTGCATCATGTTTATATTACAAGTTCTTGCATCATGTTTAATTTTCAAGTCATCACCTTAAATCTTAAAGATAAAGAAATGGAATTGCATATCATGTTTATAATTCCAAGCTATCACCTTATAAAGATAAGATTAAAATAAGGTTGCATAGCATGGTAATAATTCTAAGATGTCACCTAAATCTCTAAAGCTCAAGACTTGCTCCTTTTATCTTAAGTGAAAGATTTAACTATGAACATTCTTTCAAGTTATAAATCGGTCCCATGGTTAAGTTAGGCCTAAAGTCCTATGACTTCTTTCAAGTTTAACAAAAAGAATTAGTTCTAAAAGAGTTTTAAAACTTTGTAAGAATTTTATGGGAAGCTAGTAATTTTATGTGTACTTAAAATGTGATTTGATGCTTATCAAGAATTTGGTGTCATTGATTGATTCCCTGGTTTGTATGTTATAGTTGCTGTTGCAAACAATGAAAACTTATGCATGAAATAAGGACATATTTTGTTCCTGGAAGAAAGTGTATTACTTAAGAGTGCAATTTGGAAAGATTCTGGCTAAGGAAAGATTTGGTATTTAAGCGTGTCCATTGTGACCCACCTCTCTTTCCTGGGAATCTCCAGATGCATGATTATAGTTGATATATATTATTCCAATAAGACTGTAAATAAGAAAATGTTAGAATTATTATGAATTGCGAGTTGTAACATGCAAAGACTTATTGGTGACTTAAAATTTATAAGAAAATGATCCTTTGGACCCATCAAACTATAGGTGGTGAAAAGGTGATTCTAGCCCCCTAACCCTGTTCTCTCAAAAGGGTAGAGTTAGGACTTTAACTTATCAAAAAGGATAAGTATATGCTAGTGACGACTAGTAAGGTATGAGCTCATAACCTAGATTACTCCCAAAAGGGTGGAGTATAGGGTGGCCCAAGGAAAATAATGAGGATGATAAGATTTTAAAGTCACCTAAGGTACTAAAGAAATAAATTATGTGCACCATGTCCATGTGTAGCTATTATGATATTCTTCTGTGCATAACATACATGAGTTGATGATGAGAAATATGATGTTCTTCTATGCATGTTATATTAATGATGATGATGAGGAATATGATGTAATGATAAAAGAAAAGTTCATTATAAATATGACATGTTAAGATTATGATGCATTATAAGACGCATAATTAAAATTGGCCGAATCTCGGTAAAAGTATTTTCTGAACTTAAAATTTAATCTTCGTATGTTCACTATTTTATAATAACCCCGAGATTCCTGGAGACTTTGATGATGACACCGTAGAAGGAGATACCCTCCTGAGAATTCTTTAGTAAGATTCTCACTCCCTTTCCTTTATTTCCGTCATTGTCTTCAGAATTCAGATGGCGACATTCGTCCTGTTGACACCCCTACTTGGGAATTCCACTATGATCCGTGCATCATTCGTATCACTTTGAAGGAAGGTGCTCGGTTCGTGTTTTTATTTACGTAGGTCGTCCATTTGCACATCCTGTCCCTAGTTATCGTTTTTCTCCTACTTCTCCCTATGGCGATGAAATGGTTTTCGAACATGCACGTCCACTTGATGAAAGAATGTTACGTTCTTATCCCGCCTCATCTGCCGTCCATGGTTTTCCAGAGTATAATCCACGAACGAGATATTCTGAAACTGATCCTTCAGAGGACCCTCCTACTCATGCTTATTCTGAGAGCTCTCTCCTACTCTCCCACGTGTAAGACGGTAGTGAGGAAACAGTTGTTCAGCCAAGGTTAGCAAGAAGATTGTCCATGCGACCCAGCCTGGTGCATCTCGTGTGCCCCCTTCCGAGGAAGCTCGTAGTGATCGAGTTTCTTCCCCGTTTCCAAGACAGTGGCCCTAGAGAGTTCTTAAGTAGTCTTAAGAGTGTTATACATCCCAGTTTAGAGTAGCCTTCCTCAGCTTTTAAGGTTATCTAGTTTAGGGGCATGAATTTCCTTATAAATAGTTTCCTATGGTGTGAAGGTGTAAGATATGATGTATGAACTTAACTCACCTTTTGAGTGAGGTTATTGTATATATGTTGTGATGTGCATTATGGATATTATGTGATGGAGCCAATATGATATATTTAGATTCTTAAATGTCTTATTTTACTACCGCTTAATCGTTTATGTTATGCGCGGCTCACGATTTCAATTATGTTAAAAAAAAAATGGCTCGTAATTTCACTAAGTATTTTCAAAATATGATGAAAGAACCAAAGCAAAGAGTAAAGTCTAGTCATTAATCCAATTCAACCTAGGTGTATTTGGTTAATTACTAGAGTGTTACACCTTAAGCATGCCTATTTATAGAGGATTTAAGTTCATGTATGGACAAGAGGAGGAGGCATAATTTTCAGATTTTTCATGGGGAACAAAGGGAGGAAAATCATTTCTTGTTTAAGGCATGTTTTATGCCATGTTTTAGGGAATTTTTTGGCATTTTGTTTTAGTGCATTATCTTGCAATAATTCTAATGACTATGGCTGAATTATTTCGTGCATTACAGCCTCATGGAAGAGGGTTTTGTGTGTTCCATGTATTATTTAGGTGTAGGCAAGGTATTCATGCAATTTAGAGAATTTAGTTAAAGGCTTAGATGAATTAGTGAGCAATTTGAGTGTTTTAAAGCAATTTTAGGTTCTAATCAATTTAAATAAATAATTTTGACTCTAGATTAATAATTAGAATTTAATAAGCTTTAATTTGAGCCTAATATTGCTTAGGTTTCGTTAGACGAATCAAAAATCTCAAAATTTGTAAAACTGCACAAAGACGGGGCAAAACGGTCATTTTACTTAAAAATTGCCCGATACCACCCGAGCTTAGCCAATGGTTAATCATGGCTTAAAAACACCTTTTAACACATTTTAGTGAGGTTCGGGCTAGTTGGGCACAAATCGTGTTAAAACGGCCAATAGCGTTTTGGTCATTTTTCACGTAGCTCAAAATTAGGATTCTTCTCCTCTATTAACACTCATAACACAAACAATCCCTTATTAACATCAAAACATCCCCTTGAGGACGGGTGGGGCCCACGATCCTCATTTTCTGAGTAAAATAACCTCAGGACATTTTGGTCATTTTACACGTACAGAAAATCGGGGTTTGCAATACTTGCACGAATTGCTCCTAACTTCTCTTCTAGCGTTATATTCCTTTATTAAGGATTGTTTGGTCTCAAATTTTATATAATATTTACCTATGGTAATTCGGTAATTCCTAATGACAGTAAAAATTACAGTAAAAAAGGACGTTACAAAGATCACGGCTTCAAGATTCTTAAGATCATCAAAGCACCAAATGTTGGAGTCATGTGTAGTTCCTCACTAGATTGGGCTCACTTTCTTGGAATAAATGTAGAAGATGTGTGCAGGGTCTGTAACGATTCCATCCTTCACAAGTCAAATGAAATCACTACTGCCATGTTAAGTGCTAGGGCTAGGAAGGTATATACAGTGGTCCAATTCTCTATCTCACCCGTATAGGAAGCACATATGTACTTGTTGGCATGACTGCTGCTTCTCTTTATTGCCTAATAGCAAAGAGAAGAGTGAACTTGCCAATGTTTATTTTATATTTTATGATGAATGCAACCACAAAAGAAAAATGGAGAACTTGATGTTCTATATGGAATGTTGTTGACTAGGCTTCTCCAACATATGTGCTTCCCATTCTCCTGAGAGATATGAGCTCTTAGAAATAACTATATTCACACCCTTTTCTTTTAGAACTTCAAGAAAAAGGGCCATCATCCAGTTTGAACTAACGGGAGAGTCCTGGACAAGAGGTGATCAAGCTAGAGAAGCCTCCTAGAAGGCCGAGTCTCAACAAGCAAAAGCTAAAGGAAAGAGAAAGCTAGTACTCATAGAAAGTGAGCTTGAGAACTTGGAGGACGAAGAGGAGGAATCCACTCTGCTTCATTGCTTTGAAGAAAGAAGGACAAAAAGAAAACAGGAGTCTATACTATAAGAAATTCAAGTAAGGTCAACTAGTAAAGGTCATCATAGAAAAGATATCTAGATCAAATGCAAACAGATGCCTATGTATGGGTCAGAATCTCAATACTGAATAAAGAAGTTACAAAATATGAAGAGGCCGGTTATCGAGTCATTGTTTGTGATTTTGAATCCTCATATGAAGAAGAAGATACAGAGGAAAAAGAACTAGCAGGAGTATCCTTCTGAAGAAGAAGAAGAAGAAGAAAGCTAGACTAAGTGGGATGATAGAACAGAGACGACTCCTGAGAGACCATCTATGGAGCCCATTATTGAGGAACAAACTGAGGAAACACATAAACCAGAATTAGCTATGATCCTAATTGTGCCTCAACCTTCTCCTTCCATTCGCATCACTCTAATAGAAGAAGAAGATAATAGAGGACATGAAGTTGGTGCTTCTCTAGTTGAAGAAGTGGATGCTTCTGCCTCCGCTAGATGGTTAAAACTACTCCTGCTCCTATCCCTGAGCCTACTTCTACTTCTCCATCTCTAATCCTGATCATGTTGCAACCTCACCATCATTTGCTGCTACTATTGCTTCTGATACTAAGGCTGAATTCCCTAAGTGGGTAGACTACCCCTAGACATCCCTGAGCCTTTTCCTAGAGTTGCTCTATCATCGGCACCTATTCACCTACCTCATCCATATTCAACCGACCCTCTAGCAAGCTCTCAGACTAACAGATCATCCTGCGGTATGTAAGAAATATAGCCTCCGAACAAGATAGGCTTGAGGCAACTATTATAGAACATGGCGCCCAACTGGACAAAGTGAAGAACTACAGCTTCATGTTCTTCAGACCAATCAAGAGATTCTACAAAAGCTGAGAACGATAAAGTTGAAGATGGTGTCTCTAATTTCTAGCACACTTCCTTTCGCTCGATGACAAAAGAGGAGAAGAAAAGAGATGAAGAAAATCAAATGCTATGGAATTCAAGGGGAGCATATGATCAAGGGAAGAATTCAGGGGGAGCCTATGGGGGAAGCTCAGAAAATTCTTTTTAGCATGCATATTTTTGTTGTTGCTTCGAACAGTTTTTTTTGTTTTTGATAATCTTTTATCTTATCTTATACAATTCGTTTTATCTATTCAATTTATCATGCTTATGCTATCCTTTTGGCTCGGTTACATATCTATCTTAAGCTCTGTTTCATTTAAGCCCCTATACATATCGATGCCTTCTTGTGCTTAACTAATCATATATCATGATGGTAAGTGTGTACTTCTTATCTCTTATGTGTGTGCTCTGATTTGCTAATTCTTTAGCATGCTAGGATATTTAGGTCTGGGAAGTATCTTGTAAAGCACAAAATCTTTCTTTTGTTGCTCTAATACTCGCATCTATCTTATGTGCTTCGATATGCATGACATGCTTAAAATGCTATTTTTATAAAATGATTCTAACACACACATATGAGAAGTTTTCTAAAGCTTTGTATAACTTGATCTAACTATAGTTGTGTATAGTTTCTAATGGTCTTTAGAAACTTGTTCCTATATGCTTTGATACAACTAAGATCAATTTGTGAGCCTCAAAACTCTCTCAAGTGTGTTGTGCTTATATGGCATATAATGTATTATGTCTTGTTTCATATGTGTTAGATGAGTATGTTTTCACAAAAATCATGAGCATTTCTAGTTTTGGCTTCACAAAAATTGATTTCCTTTTATGTCCTAATACTTATGTGAAAAGTTTCATAGTTCATAACAAAAAGCTCTTTTATGCTTTGCTTTGATATATTTGGGATTGATCCTTGATGAGCTATAGAAACCTCGTGTAGTAATATGCTGGAATATCTATATCAAGGTTTCTTTGAGCATTAGAAACTACATAAGCATTCAGTATGTTTTCTCTCCATCATACATGCTAGATCACGTTTCCTTTGTAACCCTTTGTTTTTGTTTTTGTTTTTTTTCTTGGACAAAGTTGTTCTGAATACAGAATTTAATCAAGATAAATTATCACAAGTATTACTTGTTTTCTACAATAGCATGCTTTTCTTCAAAAAGTTTCTTTAAATAATTGAAAATCAAGTTGGTTGTGTAAAAAGGACTTAATCAAAGAAATCTGTTTCAATATTACTCTGATACATCTAGACTTAATTCTGAGCAAGTTAAGAAGGTTCCTTTACATCCAAAACAGCTCTAATTTAAGTTACTTAAGGCCATAAAAAAATTTTGAACTTATCCATATCATGCCTTAAGAAAACAACTTCCTAAAAGTTACAACCTATGCTGTTTTGAAAGAATAGTTATTATCATGACATATTCAATTCTATTTCTTTCAAACATCTCTTCAAAAGATTTTTGTTCAAATTAGTTTGTCATAACCTCATCATGTCACAAAATCATCATGTCATTGATCACATAAACATGCATCACATCTCTTTGCATATATCCATAAGCATAATTTCAATCGTTATCTTATAGTAGTAAATATGCTCCTACCAGTATGTTAAAAATAAGGAGGGAAAAGTTAGTGTATATGCTATGCTTAACAGGACCCTAAACCCTAAACATATATATATATATATATATATATATATATATATATATATATGTATGTATGTATGTATAACATACTAGGGATCATCATTCGCATAATTCAAAATTTAAGCATGTATGGTCATCAATCCACATTATCTTGCTTAGAACACACTTATTTGTACATTTGGGGTCTGGTAATCGATTACATGCTGGTAATCGATTACCAAAATCAAAAACTTGTTCCAGGCACAAAGAGCATCCTGGTAATCGATTACATGGCAATCGATTACTAAACTAAAAATTTGTTCAATTTACAAAGAATCATCCTGGTAATCGATTACATAGGCTAGTAATCGACTACCAAAATCACTGAAATTTGAAAAACCAAAGTTTTAACACAATTCAAGCTGCTTTCATTCCAAGACCATTTTAAAACATCATTCTAACATTCCTTTTTCAATCATACTCACATCTTCACAAAACAAAACAAGCTCTTCACTAAAACTAAAGATTTTATTATTAGGATTCTAATCCCTTGGGGAATACATTTCCACTCCTCTTAAGCTCTCAAATCCTATAAAATTTTCTTTGTACATCATAGAAGCAAGATTCAAGCCTTGAAAAGAAAATAAAACCAACTTCAATCCAGATACCCTTTGGGGTCAAAAACATATATAGATCAAGGTGTGTCCATAATCAATGTTTCCATTTAAGTTGAAAAGAGTTAAGCCTTAGAGTTTTAGGTGATGGTTAGAAATATAAGCATACTATGCAAGTCTCCTTCTTAATCTTTATCATTATAAGGTGATGGCTTGAAAATATAGATATGATGTGCAAGACTTGAAATATAAACATGAGAATGTAAGTCTATTTTTAGGTCTTCAAGGTTTAGGTGATCACTTGCAAGACTTGGAATTTAAACATGATAATGCAAGTCCATTTTCTTATCTTTAAGATTTATATGATTACTTGAAATCCAAATATGATATGCAAGACTTGGAAATATAAACATGAAATACAAGAGTTTGAAACATAAAATACGAATACAAATCCACTTTTATATCTCATTAGGCTCCAAACTTAAGACTTTTTAAAGAATAAACTCTTTAACGCCAATCAATCTTACAAAATGGAAGTGAGCTTTAGAGTCCATTAACACCATGGTTCCAAGAATCTCATTTTTTAGACTAACCATCAAGCTAAAAAAAAAACCAATCAAAGGAAACCAGCAAGTATTCCATCTTTATCTCATTCTTTAAAACCCAAAAAAAAAAAGTAAGGCTTTGAGCTTTAGAGGTCAAGCACATGGTGGTATCAACCCCACCATCAAGATCTCTCATCATCAAGCCATGGTTTTTAACCATCCAACAACAATAAAACCAAAAAGAGAAGGAAGCAAAGGGAAGTTCAAAATGAAATTGAAGGAAAGAGAAGAGCAAAAACATAGCTATTCATCCATCATCAAATCCGAAAATTAGAAAAAAAACAATAGAAAGAACTCAAAACAAAATCCCTACCAAGTGTGCTTTCTCTTTGCAAGAAGGAACTTGGTCTTTTACAAGGAAGTAAAAAGAACAAATCTTCCCTTGGAATAAAGATATGTTTCGGCCAAGAGAGATCAAAGTGAAAGGAGGGTTTTTCTTGTGATTTTGTGTATTGGGATGGAAAGGATATGTGTTTGAGAGTTGATTTAAGGTAGAGGTGTGGTGGTTTGAGGTTGAGAGGAGGTTGAGGATGGAGGTGGAAGAGGAAGAAGATGATAGCTTGAGTTGAGAGAAGAAAGGATTCTTGGCCAAGCTTCTTGGACAAGATTGCAACCAAAAAGGAAATGGTAAAGTGAGAGTTCTTTTGAGTGTGTAGGTGTTATAAAAATTTAAAATATGATAGGAAAGAAAGGAGGGAGTGCCGGCCTTCTGGCCCTTTGGGGGAAGATTTTTCATTTTCATGTGTGTTAGGACTTGGATTAGAGATAGATTTGATTAGGGAATGAGTTAGAAATTTGTAATTGGGCATTTGGGTTAGTAATCATATGTTTAAGGCTTTTCAAGACATAATTAAGGAGTGGTCTTGCACACTTAGTTGAGTTAAACTCAATTAATTTGAAATTCAAACTCCAAAACATTTCCTAAATTTAGGGGAATGGAAAGATAAATCACTATTTGTTATGACATGACATAATGTCTTTGATTAAGAAGCGAATTTGAACTTCCTTAAACAAACTTAATTAACCTCACATAAATAATTTGATTCAAAATTACTAGATAAAATTAATTTATCTTTAATTAAAGCCTACTATTCTATATTTCCTCAATCGTTTAATTAAGTTTATTTAGCACCAATTAGGGGCAAAACCATAAATTCACACAACAACTCCCTGGGACAACTGGACTTTCAGATATCATGCAATACTTATAATTAACATTTCGAACTCCTGGGTGATGCTGGGTTCAGTCGTCATTTAATACTTTAGGGGTACTTTGGTAATTTTGCACACGAGAGTCAGGAAATTGAGTTTTTCATCTCTAACACATCCATAACACATTAATCCCCTTCAAACATTAGACTAACCTCTTGACGATAGCCTGGACGGCCGACCCTGGTCCTGGGCAGAAATGACCTCAGGGCATATTGGTCATTTTTGCACACGGGAAAGATCGAAGCATTACATGTTGTCTACTTGTCACGGGTTCAGCTTGGAGAGGCTAGAGAAAAACTACTCGATTTAGCTTGGAGAAGCTGGTGAATGACTACTTTCAACGTGACAATATGGGTTGTCTACTTATCATAGGGTTTGCTTGGAGAGGCTATACAAAACTACTCGTTCAGCTTGCATAGGCTGGTGAATAACTACTTTCAACGTTATAGTAAGGGCCTACTTGTCACGGGTTAGCTTGGAGAAGCTATACAAGACAACTCAAAGTTCAGCTTGGAAAGGTTAGTGAATAACTACTCAGGTTGTGACAGTAGGGGTTGTCTACTAGTCACATGAGAGAGCTTGGGAAGGCTAATTTAAAGACTATCCATGTTCTTTCTGGTTTGGGAAAGATGTTTAGTTGAACCTCAACTTGTATTAAGTATTGGATGTAGGTTCAGAGCCAAGTATAAAAACTTTTATGTCATATCTTCTTCTTCCTGATCTCTTCCTATTACTGTTACATTGTTTTCTATTGATATATTGGTTTAAGCGATTCTGTTATATACTATAGGCTTTGGAGATCTACTTTATGAAACAACTAATCCTATTTATGTTGCACTTCAAACTTAATGCTTGATAGTTCTATTGTTAAATGTTTCATATTCAATCATCTCTTCTCGTGCACTTTTATACCTACATTGTGTGGTCAAGGTTTTACTTTTGCTACATGCAAGGATATACAATCATTGAAATGTGCATTGGTGGCCTCTTTAGTGGGGTTGTGAACGAGTAAGCACTTGCATCAAATTGTTCTCTCTCTCTCTCTATAGGTTCCATGCTGTTTTCTAACAACTTGTACCTTGAATTTGATAATCTTATTGATATTCAACCCATATTTTCGTCACAATATTCTTATTGGGTCATTTTTTCTTTTTTGGGCCTGGTGATAAGATGATAAAATCCACCATTGGGCAAGTATACTCTTGAAAGCTAGATCCTATGGGGAACTCAGAAGCACATATCAAAATCCTTTTTGATGTGGTAATCTAACTTGCTTAACAAGCACAAACCAAAATCCTGTAGATGTTGCCGATTCTATTCTAAAGTGTACTTGGTTTTTTAACTACATTCACTATAGCTACATGAAATGAAATGATTACACATTTAATTAAATCAGAGGCTAAATCAATCCGTTTCATGTTTAAGAATAGGCTAATTATAAGCTAAATTAACTTAAATGATAATTGAGTGTTTTAAGTTCCTAGTTCATGGTTCAAACGGCTCAACTAGATTAAATTGTGGTTAAACCATGTGTAAACTTTGGTGACTGTCGTGGTTCTGCTAGGTGGTTCACAAGTGTGTTCTCTAGATGTTCATTGTATTATTAAATTTAGTTTTATTTATAATGAACTTTTGTGTTGTTATTGTTAGGTTAATGACATTTGCCTCACTGATTATATCAGAGTGATGGTGGCATCCAACCATTTGATGATAAATGGATTTGGTGATGCAAGATCTTCAACAATAATTATTTTACTCTTTCCCAAAGTTATTGCATGTTACCCAAATATATTTATTTTCCGCACCAAAATTTCCATTCTCTGTGAACAGAGATTTTATTTTATTTTTTAATTTCTTTCTAGTAGTAAATTCATCAACCCTTCTGCATAAAATGTGAGTCATGAATTCTTGATTCTACATTAGGTCTATTATTTCAAAATTAGCCAACGATATGTTCACATTCCTTTCATTGTAATTACAAACCAACTCCCTGGCTAAACAAGTGTCAATCATCAGTTTATTTCTTGATATATTTTTTTCCAATTAGTTAGTACTTAGCCATGGTTGTCTCTTAAGTCCGGATATCGCACCTCGTAGTTCCTGGGTCCACACTTTTAGTTGAGTTTGCTTACGTTTGGTTGGTTTCTGAATTTTGGACAGGAATTTATGATTCTTGTATTGGTTTTATTGCTTAGAATTTAGTGTTGTTATACGGCTGGTTTGGAAATTGGAAAGGCTCTACCATGATGGATATTAAGGTTACTATTTTTTTTATTTTTCTAGTTACAGAGACATATGCCATGAATGTTATGCAATGATCATTCCTTAGTTTCATTCAATTGCTTTAGATTAAGTGGTTGCCGAGGATTCTAATGAATTTGTCTATTTATAATATATTTTGTTACAAATGTCATGCTTCTTACTATTTACATTTTTTTCAAGTAAGAAGAGTTCTTACCTAGTTGGACATTTTGACATGCTACACACTTCAATGATAGCAAAATAGTGAGCAACATTCTAGTTAAGGCTTGGCAACTTGTCACGACCTGACTTGGATCGTGATCGGCACGTGAGGAATCATATCCTAACGTAAACCTTTTGGGTGACGTATTATTTCTAAATGCATATAATATAATAATATTATATTTAAAATACGATTTTCTTCTAAATCAATATTAATTTATCTATTCAAAACATAATATTCCAATTCATGAAACTGAAGTATAGAATGTTCAGACTAAAACCTTTTTAACCAAATTTGTTAATCATAAAATCATAAACTCTCATCATACAATCTAAATTTTTAAATATGAAAATCAACTTAACACTTGAAAACTAAATGACAAATGCATATCTAGTTGTCAATATAAATCTTTAATCACAAGCTACATCTCAAATACACACTTGAGCTTTGAAAACATAAACATAAAAGATTCAACTTTTGAAATCTAACACATAATCTAAAAATAAATGCATGACCAAGATCCTACCTGCATATCTCCTGGAGCACTCTAATACTAACATGCACCTAACTAAGCCTTATTTCAAAATAAAGCTCACCACTGGGAACAACTATTGCTACTAAAGGGAGGAGAACTGTACCTACAACTATGAGAAAAAGGGAGAGCGAGGGGTGAGTCAACGACTCAGTGAGTGGATTTTCACCCATCACTCATATGGGACAACCAAGAAAATATATATAATACAATATACATGCAACAATCATAAACTATTTGATATTTTTAAATACATAGCTAGCTAGGAAAACACTTTTCATTCTATAAAATTCATAAACAAACATTTCTAAACTCATAATCAATTATGAAATCATTTTAATTAAAGTTACGATAGAGCATTTAGAAATAGTATGCTGAATATAATAAATAATAATAATAATAATAATAATAATGTAAAAGCATAAACTGTAAGGTGGTATTTAGTCCTGGCGACAAACACCGGCTAAAATCATAATAGTCCTGTTAGACAAACTATGGGCACCTAACTAGGTTCGATTTTTTGTAACTACTAGGGGCGAACCTCCTCTAACGGATAACTTGGTACCAAGGTTAACGATCTTTCATAGCCGTTAACTAATGTCTATTCCTTATCTCTACCGGCTAAACTAGTTTGATGAAAACCATAACTGAAGGGTGGGTGGTCCAGCTTAGCAAACAAAAGACCCTAAAATCTTAGTACTTTGAGAGTTCTGGATTCATATAACTCTAACAACCTGACTTTAGCATAACTGTGGCTATGAAAATTGTGCCCAAGGGATCACCTTCTTGTAGGCATTTCGATTTCAAGCCCACATAATATGTATCTAACAGTTGCTATAAATCATACTCAATTCTATTACCTCTTAGTACTATAAGACTGAAGTTCTAAATCCATATCTTAAGCTAACATATCTTTTCATATACTTAATAAATCTAAAATCGTAGCTTAAAACACTAGGGTTCACAAATATAAAACTTGAAAGTCATATAACATATTTATTCATAAAGCTGGGTCATATTCGCTTTTCACATTTCTCTACTATATATAAATATCTTAACTAAATCTTCAGAAACATAGCTTGAAATCTAAATCTTGAAAACATAATAATGTCATAAATCCATAAGAACATATTTTTCAAATGGGCATTTTGCTAAATCATACACTTTGCAACAATTCTCTCCACGAACATGTAAAACATTTTCATAGCACTCAATATATCAATCATGGTCCCATAGTTTTGGAAATCTCATTCTTTCATGATATCATCATAAATCATAGTTTTTCTAGCTTAACATAATTATGCAAAATCAAATTCTATACTTTTTCTAGTTTCAAATTCCATACTTCACAATCATAATGTGAGAAATATACTGATAATGAGGAAACTAAGGCTATAAGATCAAACCTACTCACCTAGAAAAGGAGAATGACGGACGCAATACTAAGGGAGCTGGGTAGAGTGAGGATGACACCAATAACTATCATAGAGCAACTATAAACTCTAGATTAATCTCTAACATCCTCTAGATAACTCTAATATAACTCTAACAACATTGGGGGAGCACCCTACTTGACAACAATGGAGGATAATAAAGCCCATACATAAGAACATGAAAGGGAAAAGAGAAAGGAAGTATAAATCAATAACCAAATTCACCTTGAAGCTTGGAGGAAGAGGATTTGATAGAGGATGAGAGTGGAGGGAGAAAAAATCACCTTAGAGGGCTAGGGTTCGGGTTTTCTACTTTTGAGAAGAGAGAAGCCTAAGTTAGGGTATATATAGGACTCATTAAACGAACTGTATCATTTTGCACTGTGTTGACATCGAGTCCACTCGCTCCAGCGACCAAAACTCACTTGGTGAGTCTTCTCTTAGAATCTTGTAGCGGCAACTCCAACTCTTCACCCCTTAGCCATTCACACATTCGGGGCTTCCCCGCGGCTCCGGTAGGTCTAGGGGACCCTAAGGCCTATATAACTAGTACCATGACACGTGTACACTGGGTATTACACAACCATCCCTGATTGAACTCTTTGCTTGTGGCTTAGCATAATCTATTTAGCTAGATTCAACAAAGCATGATGTTTACAAGATATTTTATTCAATGAAATCAATTGTTAAAAACTTCACTTGCAATCTCTTTTTTGGGATGGTTTATTTGCTCAACAAATTTCTATTCAGAGGTACATTGCAATGCTTGTATGCTTTTTACCTTGAACTAAGGTAATAAAATCTATAGTTGAAGGGTAGTTATGGAAATAGTGTCATGTGAGAAATTGTTATTTTGAGATTTTTTTGTGTTTGATGATTTATTTATTTCTTCATTTTGAGGTTGTGCATAGGGACATTGTTAAGGAAGCCAAACAAAGGACTTGTGTGGTCAAGTTTTTGTTTTTGCTACATGCAAGGAAATGGTCATTGATATGTGTGTGGTGGCCTCTTTAGTGGGGTTGTGAACTAGTAAGCACTTGCATCAAATTTTCTTATACCTCTTTCCAGGTTGCCCTGTTGTTTGTGACAATTTGTACCTTGGATTTTATAATCTTGTTGATATTCAACCGGTATTTTCATCACAATATTCTTATTAGGTTAGGCATTTCTTTTGGACTCTTTTTTTTCTTTTTTTATTTGTTGGGGGGGTGGGTTTCTGGTGATAAGATGATAAAATCCACCATGAGGCAAGTATACTTGTGAAAGCCAGCTCATATGGGGAACACAAGATGCATAGATCAAAACCCTTTTTGATGTGGTAATCTAATTTACTTAGCATGCACAGACCAAAATCCTTTGAATGCTGCTGACTTCTCTAAGGTGTACTTGGCTTTTTAACTACATGTCACGACGCATCTAGGGAATGTGACCGACATGTGAGGGATTAGGTCCTCATGAAAGTGTTGGTAATATAACTGACTAATATGCATAAATAAATCAAATAGATTCAAAATATATCAAGTTCAACTAAAATTCCATAATCTGAAAATATTTGTAAAACATAAATCCTAAATAAGGAATTGCATAATAACCATAATCTAGACCTAAGCCAAACATAATCAAATAAAATAGCTATTATCCATGAAGTAAATAAAATAATATTATGCGTGTCCAGGATCCTGCTTACACAATTACTAGAACACTACTAAACTAACATAACCTATAATAAGCTTCACTCCAAAGCAAAGCTCACCAAAAGAAGCTGTAACACTACTAAGGAGGATCCTATGGTGCAACTGAAACTCCTATAGCTCTATCTAAGAGGAAAAGAGAAGGGTGAGTTCATCAAAACTTAGTGAGTGAGCCTCCACCCACCCACATGGGATTACAATAAAAATACATAACATATACATGCAACTGATTTAAAATATTTTATATATAATTACATATAACTATATTGAAAATAATAATTTCACTAAAGCCATGACAATAACTAGTAGAGAAACAAGAATTATTCTGTATATAAATATCTAGCTAAATAACTGAATCTGGCCAATGGCTAATCTAATGGAAACCTAACTAGGTCCCAAAATAGACACCATGGGTTCTTTCTATGGGTAAGCTAATCCTCTAGCAGACCACTTGGTACCAAGGTTAGTGATCAATACTAAGCCGTTAACTCGCTTCTGTTTCTCACTAATTATTGGCTAAAAACTAATAGCAACAAAATTTCCTGTTTTCCTGTTCATACAAAAATGGGGTTCATGAAATTTTTTGAACTGATAAAATAAATCTAAATCATACATACAACAAATATGGTCTCATGAGCTTTCTAAAATAATAATTTTTCATGATAACTACAAAACAATAATTTTCTAAAATTTCTGTAATCTATAAGAGCATATTTCTTGGAATAAATGATTCTGAAAATTCATAAACAGTTTATATAATGCTAGAAAAATACTAATAATGACCAAAAGTATGGCCATGAGCTTAAACCCGCTCACGTTGGTAGCAAGGAGTGTGATTTCACTGATAACTTGACCTTGGGAGTAGGAATAACATGGTAACTACCAAATAATATAATTAAAATATAAACAATTTGATTTAATCCCGCTGAGTTTCGAATGATAGGGAGGAAGAATGGTGAGAGAAAACCATGCTTAACAGTACCCAAACTCCTGACTAGATAAAAGGAGGAAGACGCTAAATTCCATGAAGATCACTTGGAAGAGACTAATTCAAGAAAATTAAAAGAAACCACGTTTTTCTCTTTAAGGAAAAATCCTTGGGAAACTAGGGTTCTTAGGAAAATATTCGAGAGTATTATGATGTACTAAATATATACTAGAAATATAAAACAAAAACCTGAACCTGCGCGTCTCCATACCTGCGCGCAATGTGGACACAATGATAAATAAATAAATAAATAAATAAATAAATATATATATATATATATAATAATAATAATAACTTTACTTATACGTTACTTTTAAAGTAGTAGTAGTAGTAATAGCAGGTAGTAGTAGTAGTAGTAGTAGTAATAATAATAATAATAATAATAATAATAAAACTAGTGATAATAATAATTCACATACCAAAATCTCTTCATATTTGGGATATTACATACTACTCGGCTTAAAATAGATTTGGTCCCCAAATCTAAACAACGTACGTTGAGGTGGAAAAAGGTGGGGATACTTGATTTTCATAGCTTATTCAACTTCCAAGTCGCTTCCCTTCTAGAATGGTTCCTAGATAACTTCCTGAGGCTATCTCTTTTGAGCGAAGTTTCTTGATATGCTTATCCATTATGGCAACTGGTTCCTCTTCAAGGATAAACTCTCATCAACTTGGATTGTTTGCGGAGTGAGCATGTGAGACTAGTTCAGGCATATACTTCCTAAGCATACTAACGTGGAACATTGGGTGTATGGCTAATAAACTAGGAGGCAATGCTAATCTCTAGGCCACTGCTCCAACTCTCTAAGATCTTAACTGGCCGATGAAACGAGTGCTTAACTTTTCTCATTTACCAAACCTCATTGCCCCTTTCATAGGGGACACCCTTAAAACCCAACCACAAACTCCAAGTTACACCAATTGTTATCTGTATAAGACTTCTACCTAAGTGTCCTGCTAAAAGACACTCCTAATCAACTGAACCTTCTCTAAGGTTTCTTGAACTAGTTAGGCCTAGAAATTTAGCTTCCCCAAGCTCAAACTACCGATGGGAGACCAGCAATGCCTCACATACAAGGCCTTGAATGGTGCCATCTGGATACTCGTCTGATAGCTGTTGTTGTATGAGAACTCGATCAAGGGTAGGTGATTGTAACACCCTAATATTTAACCCAACACACCTAAGACACATTTAAGTTAATTATTAGAATTTACCTTTTTATTTCAGTCCTTATCTTTCACTCTTGAAAAATACTTTAGTGAAATTACAGGTAAATTTTTTTCGAACCTTTTAAAAACAAAACGTAAGTCGCGCACACCAAAACAAAACCTATCACTCGCCTCACTTATATATACAAGAGAAAAGATAGAAACAATTCATGGGCATACACAAATACATAACAACCTCGTGAACATAATCACATCATCGTCTATATATATATATATATATATATATATATATATATATATATATATATATATATATATATATAGCATAAGTATTAACCATTCCACATCACGCACCAAAGTAAACTACAAAAATGGTATCATACCCATTAACAGAAGTTAGGCTAGTACGTCATTCGGAAGAAACATAAACGTATATGTATAGAAGCTAAAACAACCTACTAAAACCTCTCCTTCCACTACTCCTCCTGGACGCGCCAAAAGTTGATAACTTCTAACAAAAATATCAAAAGAATGTCATCCTCTCCCTCAAAATATGCACAAGCACTCCAAGAGGTCCACTACCAGCATGTACTAATAATGCTTCAGGAGAGGTAGGAAGGTAGCCAAGCATGCGACAAGGTTGGTAGGAGTAGCTAGACGATCACTGGATGAACATGAGCTTCTCGCGTGGGTGAATGGCTCCCCTACTAGCATGCTAGGCTCCTCTCATGGGCTATGTCATCATAGCCTCCATCACTACTACTCCCCACTTCCATGGGGAATAGTGGGTGCGGAATCGCCCGAAGGATCCTGGGAAGGTGACTATTCTGATGGGTCTGACCATGGCTCTACAAGGCGAGGTGGCGTCGAGGCATGTAGATAGGAAGTCACGGATAGCTGAAGTGGAGGGCAGCAGGAGGAAGCTGCTCCATATGCGATGTGCAAGCTCGAAAGCAAAGTCATCAAAAAAGGAGTAGCGGTCAAAAACCAAAAGCTAGTGACTGGGTGCTTGAAAGGACGGTCCAAGAGATGAACAAATGAATAGCACATCGACCAACAAAATGATAAGACCGGTTGGCATGATGGAAGTGCATCTCCAGGTGGAAGCATCAACATAGATCACGAACATTGCCATTGCCCTCTAAAGGCGAGATGGTAAGAGAGAGAGGGAATGATAAACTTAAATAAGAATCTTAGTAAGCTTTCACCTAATGCAGTGACATCATCTTCATCCTCAAGAACCTCGGGTTTTATTATGAAATCCTGGACATGCATAAGGTTAATTTATTAAGTTCCAAATACCCTTAACTAAGGTCTGTGTCTTTAGCATGAATCTTAATGTCATGAATGCATGTCAATACTTTATGCAATATATCACAAGAGTTATAGTAACTTAACATAGCATAAGATACTTAGAGTAACATAACATGATCTTTCTCTCTTGTCCTCTTAGGTGACTTAACCTTCTTATTATTTTCTATAGGGCCACGGTAATATCTTCTCCTATAAAAGTTTCTAGATTATGAACTCATACCTAACTAGTCATTACTAGTCTACACTTATCTTCTCGATAAGCTTATTCCCAACTCCAGAGTGCGAGATAGGGGCATAGGATCACCTTTCATAACCATTAATTCCTGGAGTCTAAAGGATCCCCTTATTGGATCACCTACATAACCATTAATTCCTGGAGTCTAGATGGTCATTTCCATGTGTCTTATGTCACCTTTAATTTTAGCATGTTATTTAGAGATGCAAACATGGGCATATAATCATAGCCATCATCATAAATTATCATTTAACATTTCATGCTCATAAACTTCATAATTTCTCTAAGTCCACAAATTTGGCGAAAATCCTATAGCATAATGACTAGGATCGAAGCTTCCCTAAATTTGCTTAAGGCCATGGAACATATCAATCATGCATCTCAATCATTCGTACATAATCACAACATGCCACAAATCATCATATAATTGATCATATAAGCATGCATCACATTCTTTGCATATATCCATAAACATGTTTTTTAGTGAAATTTAGTTCGGCTAAGTTAAAGTAACAACAGCCAAGAAACTAAATTCCCAAGTGATCCCAAAAATTAAGGCAAATATACCAAGGAGGGAATCAGCCCCTTGGCTATGGGTCCTCCAAATACTAACGACAATAAGCTTTGGACTTAGGATTGAAAGTGGAAATGTGATTGAATATTGATGATAAACGTACAACATCAACAAAAATACTCAAGAACATGGAAACAAAAATTACAAGAGTGAGAAAACTACTTCTAAAACTACACCTAAAGGAAAAAGAAAGTAGTGAAATTTGTCTGTATTGATTTTCGTGTGTCCCCTCTTTGCTTCTTTTTTCCTTTTTATACTAAGGCTAGCACGGCCCATGATCTCAAGTAACCGTCTAGCACGTATACGGTTACCGCGGCTACATCTTACTGGTGGAGGGAATAACCGTCCATTCTCCATGACTCTTGCGGCTAATGTAACCGTTCCGCTTGTGTTTGAACCAAACACGTGTTCCACTTGAAGCGCCCGCTTGACCACGATTCCATCTCTTAAGCATGGCTCGCTCGCGCTGTGTTGAAGCGCGCCTCGCTTGCACCACGATTCCATTTCTTAAGCACGGCTCGCTTTCACGCTGTGGCAACCGTTCCATTTGGACTAGAGGCCCAAAATCTTTTGTCACTTATAGGTCCAATTAAACCCAATATTCGGCTAACTTTCTCCTGGACATATGCCCCCCACCAGAAGCCAAAGGAACGAGGCTTAATGGGTGTAATGGTCATATCACCGCCTTAGTTTAATGATTAAATCCGTTACAACAAACTCCCCAAATACGGGAACACAAAACGACCTTGCCATCCTTTAAATACCCCTTTAAAAAAAATGTTAAACTTCTACACCACTCGTATTCCCACCTTTCTTGAATATTCCGGTCCCCTCTTGATTTCTTCTCTCTTCTTGACTATTAGGCTGTGTACGTCATATTCCTCCAAGAAGATGGCAGTTACTTACCCTTTAATGAAGATACACACCTATCGTCTAATTTTTACCAGACCTAATTTCTAGGAAGGAGTTAATCAATCACTTCCTTATTCCTTCTGACAACCAACTTCCAATCAGAAACTGGTACGACGTTTCCAAATGCCTAGCTGATTTCCGAGCTTGGCCACACCTAACTTCGGGGTATGAGGCATGGTGCGAGAGGGTATTAACGGCCAAAGGAAAAGAATGGACGAGCTGGGGAATATATGACATGGTGAAGCTCAACACAAGGAATACCCGTGCAACCCCCACTTCATTTTCTCTTTGCTCGGCTTCTGGAACCCAAGCATCAACGGGTTCATATTCCTTTTGGCATGCTCACTCCAACCCTGATGGATGTGGCAGCCATTCTCGGTCTACGCTTCCGGGAATCTATCCTGTCAGCGACCATTTTGGGGACAATTTGGGTGTGAAATTTAACAAAAAATTTGCCCCTTACTCTAATTCCTGAGCCAACTCTCACACCTCTGGGGGTACTGAAGATGAGCATGATGCTCTCCTCTTGTTTTGGCTCTCTAAATACTTCTTTTGCACCAGCTCTCCTGAGTCGTGCTTAGTACTCTTATGTAGTTGCTGCTATTATGTTCTAATCGACAAATAGCTTTAGGTTCCCTTTTCCTGTCTACCTTCTATAGAAGCATGTCTAACATGGTAGAGGAACTACGAAGGGTAATTCCATCGAGAATGTCAGGGTCCCTTATGGTTTCTGAACTTATGGGCCAACGTATCCTCAGGAGTTTATCCAAGCATTCTCTCAGGAACCTTTTTCCGTCATATATGGTAACCTGTATGTATCTACCTGTCACCATTATGACCTCTCACGAGATTGTTTCTAAACTTTTTGAGATCCCCACGGCAAAGTCTAGATTATTCCCCCGTGACGCTAGGTTCGGTCCTAAGTGGGTTAGGATAGATCCCTACATTGCTTCGGGACATGATGTTGTCCTCTTACAAAATCACCTCCCTCATGTTCTCATTCCTCTTGATCTCTTGAGTGGGCTACGGCCAAACTCTAGAAAGTATAAAACCTGCCAAGCCCTATTGTCCTCACTTTTTTGCATGGCAATTAGGGTTCATCCAGGATATCCCAGCCCAAGTCTGGCCGTATTATTTCTTCAGTTGAGCGCCCTGTTCTAAATCTAGAACAAATGAAGAAGATGGAAGAGGAACATCAAACTTTTTTCCTCGACTTCCGGTTTGTGATGTATAATCCTGAACCATCAGAGACTCCTAACTTTCTGAGTGGTGGAGGAATGTACTATCCTCTCTTTCAAGGACGACATCCAAAACTACCTGGACAAGTTATATAAGGCTGATGTTGATCCCCCTCAGAAGAAAAGAAGGAGAAGAACCACTCCTACCTCTCCTGTGGATAGCCCTATGCCAGGTATTGCTTTGCTTCCCGCCTTTTCTCTTTTAACATCTCCACATTTGCATGTCATTTTCCTTAATTTAACTCAATTCTCAGCCGTGAGAGCAGTTCCTTCTCCTAAACGGAAAAAGAAAAACTCCAGCGAGATGCCAAAGAGGGTTACTCGTTCTAGGGCATACCCCTCCTTCGGACTCAGATACTCCCACCACCACCAAGGTATGTATATATTCTCACCTTGCTGTTTTCATCTTCCACTAATTTGATAACTAAGTCAAAAATTTCCTTCTCAACAGAAGGTACAAGCAACCTCCAGCTCCATCAGGATCCATTCTCTTGATCAGGCTCTTGTTCTAGGAGGAGAGTGACTCTGAAAATCCTGCCTGAGTGCTGACTTGGTTGAGAACGTGCCAACCTCCCCTATCGGGTCATTCCGCTCCCCACATTTCCGCTGAGGAGTTGGCTAGGTACTTTAGTACCCTCTTGCGCCCTCTGGAGGCTCCCCTGTTGAAGAGATCTATGATGAGATATCCAAATTCTAGAAAGGGAAGAAATTCCAGATGCTGCTACTCTAATCATCCTAAGAAAAACTTAGCCGAGTCGCTAACTTAAGCTGATGATATCTCAAAATCCACCAAAACCACTTACATTGAAATAGGGATGCTTTTGGTGGATATGAATTCTCATCTGGAAGCGGGCAAAAAAGAATTGATCGAAGTGAACACAAGCTGACTCGGCTTTTTGAGCTTTCAAACTAGAAAGAGAGTTTGACCTAAGCATTCAAAGAGCAAGAAAATAAAAGAATTGCTGATTCAAGAAACGGCAAGCTACAACAGAAAGGATTGCCTTCCTGAGACAAAGTATTGCTGAGATGGAGGCAGCTGCGACCCTGCTTCCTAGGATCAAGCTCTCACACGCAGATCAAACAAACTCAAAACGAGCAGCTTCGGTTATATACTCAGGCCACTTCCTTAGACAAAGAGATGAAGACCCTAACCTTGCAAAAACCCTTTCTGGAGAAGGATTTGAAAGATGGGCAGCAGCAAATACAACAAGCCAACCTTCTTTGGCTCGATATACGCTCCAAGCATGGGAAATTATCCCAAGGTAATCTCTACTCTTTTCATGTCTTTCATGTTTATTCTACATGTCTTCCATCTCCAATCAATTTCCTCTTTCCAAGACCAAGTCTGAATCCGTGGAAACTTTAGGCGTAGCTACAATTCTGGTTCATGTCTCACGGAAATGTCCACGACTCCGTCTTTACCTATATCAGAACCTCAACGCGTGGATCCTATAGTAGCCTTTGCTTCTAAAGATGCTTTCTGGAGGCTCTGAGGCCATCCAACCAATGATAGAAGCTGGAACTTCGGCTAGCATGATGGAAGCTCGGCTACTTCCAATTCTTCACAAACTGAAGGCGTAGACACAGTTCCTCCTCGGCTAGTTCTTCCTCCAAAGTAGTTGCTCCTCAATTTTAAATATAGGCTTTTCTTCTTTAGCTAGCTAAACGGCATGTGGTCAGCCCTTTTACATTGCATGATTTATAATCCGCCTTTTGTTTCCCAAATTGAAGGATAATATTTTTTAAGAATTTCCCATTAATACTCACGGCTAGTTCTTTGCCCTCTAATGAAACCAAGTCGATAAGCTCCTCCGTGAACAACTTGACTAATAATGTAAGGACCTTCCCAATTAGGGGACCACTTACCAAGATTTGCATCTTTGGATCCTAAAGGCAACACGCTTTCCAAACCAGATCGCCTTAGAAAAAATTTTCTTCCTTACCTTCTTATTGTAGGCCATGGCTACTTTAACTTTGTTGGCTCGGATATTTCTAATGCCATCAACCTATCCTCACTCAAACCATCCATTTCCTGAAACATGGCTTGATTATATTCGTCCAAGCTCAGACTAATGTTGTTTTGCCACTCTAAGAGATTTCACATTTATCTCTAGAGGCAAAACGGCATCTTGTCAGAAGGTTAACCTATATGGTGTTAAACGGTGGCTTGCTTTTAGAATTCCTACAAGCCCATAGAGTCTCGGACAAAGTTTCATGCCACTTGCGTGGATGACTTTCTATAGACCTCTTAATTATGTCAATGAGCACCTTATTAGTAGCTTCGGCTTGTCCATTGGCTTGGGCATAGTAAGGAGAAGAGTGAACTAACCTTATTCCATCCTGGGCCACAAAAGATTTCACTTTATCTCCTGTGAACATAGTCCCTTGGTCAGCGTAATGGTTTCGGGGATACCAAACCGATGTATAATCTGATTTTGTATAAACCTAATAACATCGGCTTGTGTAACTTTTACCATCGGCTAAGCTTCAACCCACTTAGTAAAATAATCCATTGCCACGATTATAAAGGAATGTTGTTTGGACGAGGGAGGATAAATCTTACCAATTAAATCCATAGCCCATCCAGGAAAGGCCAGGCTTCACTATGGTATGTAATTCCTCAGCTGGCACACGCTGAAAGGGCCATGTTTTTGACATTCTTCACAACCCTTAGCATAATCGAAACAATCAGCCGTGATTGTTGGCCAATAATAACCATAACGGTAAATCAGCCACTTCATTTTTCCTTCGGACTTGCGCCCCACATACTTCTTCATGCACTTCTCCCATAATTCTCATAGCCTCATCCAAACTTACACACCTCAACAGCACTCCTTCTTGTGTCCTTCTGAACAACTCATTATCCACCAGGACAAAATTTAAAGCCCGTTGTTTTACCTTATGCTCTGCCTTCAGGAGGGATCCAATAAATGTTTTACAATCTCTTCCCTCCAATCTGACACCCTCGGCTGTATTCCAGGCGCCAATCATCATCCCACCATGCATTAGTTTATATCCTGAAGCATGTTAGCTAACTGATTCGCCGCCTCATTTTCCCCTCTAGGAATATGAACTCCTGTAACGTCTGAAAATTCAAACAACAACTCCATAACTTCATTCAAATAAGGGGCTAACTCTAGACTATTACATCTATTCGCCCATTATTTGATTGATCACTAACTGGGAATCTCCCTTATTTGAATTGCTTGCACCCTCATAGCATTCAACAACCTAAGCCCTGCAAGCAAAGCTTCATATTCTGCTTGGTTGTTTGAACATGAATATCAAGCTTAAAGAGGCGTTTATCATCTTTGCCATCAGGGCTTGTGATGACTACCCTTGCTCGGCTCCTCACTATGCTTAGATCCATCAAACGACAATACCCACGTTGACTTGCAACCATATTTTGGTATTCATCTAATGGATCTGTCACTGCCACACATGGGTGCTCGGCTAAGAAATCCGCCAATGCTTGTCCTTTCACGGCTTTCATTGGCACATATTTAAGGGCAAAAGCATTTAACTTTATGGCCCATTTCATCAAATGCCCTTGAAGTACCGGTCTATTTAACAAATATCTAACTATGTCTATCTTACATATGACTAGTACTTCTCTTGGCAACAGATAATATTCTAATTTGGTACAAGCGTGAAATAAGGACAAACAAAGCTTCTCAATAGGGGTGTACCTTGACTCGGCATCATTAAGCGTACGGGTTAGATAATACACCGCCCTCTCTGTTCCGTCTTCTGAGTCCTAAGCCAATAAACTCCCGATTGAGTCTTCTGCCTTGAGATGTACAATTTTAACGGCCTTCCAGGCAGGTGGTACTGAAACTGGTGGGCTCGCTAAACATCTCTTGATTTGGTCGAAAGCTTGTTGTTCCTTCCCCAAACAAAATCCTTAGCTTGTTTCAATTTCAATAAAGGGAGAAAGCTTTCATTTTCCCAGCTGAGTTAGTAATAAACCTTCTTATAAAATTAATTTTCCCAATAAGACTCTGCAATTCTTTTTTGTTGGTTGGAGGTTTAGCTTCCAACACAGCTTTAGCTTTATTCTTATCTATTTCAATACCTTGATGATGTACTAAAAACTCCAAGAAGTTACCAGGAGACACCCAAAGCACACTTAGCCGGATTCATTTTTAATGAATGTTTCCTCATTCTAATAAAGGCTTGCTCTAAATCGGCTAAATGTTTCTGAATTCGGCTGACTTTACTACTACATCATCTATGTATACTTCCATGCATTTACCTATTAAATCGTGAAAAATTGCATTCATAGCCCTGGTATGTTGCTCGGCATTCTTTAAACTGAATAGCATAACCACCCACTCAAAGATACCAATAGCCCCAAGGCAACGAAAAGCAGTTTATGTACATCATCACTAGCAACCAATATTTGATTATACCCAGAGTAACCATCCATAAACGACATGATTTCATTTCTTGCTAGAATCAATTAACATGTCCGCCACAGGCATGACATACTCATCCTTAGGCGTGGCCAAGTTCAAATTTCTAAAATCTATACAAACTATGACTTGGCCATTCTTTTTAATTCCAGGTACAATGTTTGATAACCATTCAACATACCTAGCCGTCCTAATAAAACCAGCCTTCAGTCTCTCGATTTCCAATTTGATCTTCGGCTAATTCTGGATTAAAGCGTCGCGGCTGTTTGAAAGGCTTGTACCCTTGTTTAATGGGTAATCGTGCTCCACCAACTCTCTTGACAAACCTGGCATCTCATGATAATCCCATGCGAAGCAATCTCTATATTTCTGAATTAGATGCACCAATTTCTCTCGACATTCTTCATTCAGCAATCCACTAATCTTAGTCATCCTTGGTTCCAATTCTGTTCCAAGTTGACTTCAAGCAATGGATCCTGTGCTTCAAACCTCGATTGATCTTTTTTGAGAGACGGGCATGCATCTTCGCCCACTTCTTCTTCAATTTCTTTCTCGACCGCTTTCCGGCTACCTCATTCTCCTGAACACAATCCCAGATTTTGCATTCGGAGAATAAGCCTCCGTTGCAAGGCTTCTTTTGCTACCTTCTCAAGTCCGTCTTCATTAAACAAATCCACATAAGGCCGTGGTTCAGCGTGAACCTCAATCTGAAAACCTCTAGCCGTAAGATTTACGGCTTTAATCAAATCTTCATCCTCTTTCTTCATCAATGACAGCGGCTGAAACTCTGGATCATAGTAGCTTGCTTCTACCATCTTCACCTCTCTTGCAAAAGGTCTTTGATCAGCTTGGACCGTTTCTACCTTCCCTGATGCCAGAACATCAACGATTGATGGAGAGTAGAGGGTACACATTCATTAGCATGAATCCAATCCCTCCCCAACAAAAAGAATATCCGGCTTGGCGTCCACCACAAAAAACACCGTGCTGGCCGTTTAGAACCTCCAGTGAGTTCAGCAATGTAGATTCCTACAGCTGTTGTAGTCCCCAGTAAAGTTGGTCATCTTCATGTTAGTCTCCTTTAAATCTGACAAGGTCTTTCCTAATTTCTTTAAAACAACCAAAGGCATTACATTCATGATTGCCCCTCCATCCACCAAAACTCGCGAAACGGCTTTCCATCAATCAAAGCCTTGATATAAAGCGGTTTCAAATGGCGAGGTTTTCTGGTCTCTCAAATACAATCAGGCTCTCCCTTACACTTTTCTTCCTTCTCCTTTTCAGTTATGATGGAGATATATTCAGCCTCTTCCACCATGACATCTCCTTCCAAAGCTTGCTTGCCCTTCTTCAACCAAAAACTCTAAGGGCAAAATTCCCACCACGGCCATCATCTCTAAATCTTCATCATTGGCGATGATCAGCAACTCATCTTCACTGTCATCATCAGAGTCTCCATCCAAATAACTGCTTCCACATAAGCCTTTATTTTGTGAAGCTTCACTGATAGATAATTTCTCACGGCTCTCAGCTTCTACTTCTTTACTTTTCATCATGAAGATCTTCTGCCAGCTTTGCCCTTCTCTAGAGACTCTAATCTCTCCTTTACTTTCAAAAAAGCTCTCTTCCTTTGCAGCGACGCTTTGAGACTTGGAAAGTACTTTATTCTCCATCTGCGGCTCCTTCTTTGCATTCTTCTCGCGTAATCCATCCAGCTTGATTAGGACGGGACTTTGGTTTGATCATCCTCTTGGGCTGAAACCTTGCATCATCCCTTCCAGTAATTCTCATAAACCTCTGGAATAGCTTAACTTTATAGCTCGCCTATTTTCTTCAGGCAAGGGATGGCTAGACACCTAAGGTAGTTGCACATTGGACCCGCTTCCTCTGTAAAGTTTCCTGGACGAAGTGTGTTCCCATGGTAGCCAAACCTTTGGAACTTATTTCTTTCATACTTAAATCGGCTTACCATGTTGTTAGCTTGTCGAATATTTTGCCAAGTTAATCTGATTCACTGGGAAACTCAACCGATTAAACACACTCCTCCTTGGCTCGCTATCTTACAGTTGTATTCCATGGTTGTGCAACTGCAACGGCTTCACTCCCTTTGCTAGATTCTCCCTTCACTATCACTAACTTCGGCCTCCACATTTTACTCAAACCTTTCTTCACATCTTCTCTGTTGTTGCTCTTTTCATCACGCGGCGTCAGACATTGATACCATATTGATCACAGCCATGGGAAAGGATCTGTATAACCGTCATGCTTGGCGCTTTCCTTCAGGCAACTTTAATCTGCCTCTTTCAATGCCTTCTAGATAGCATTCCTGAACACTAAACAATTGATGGTAGAATGAGAGTCAGAATTATGCCACTTACAATATTTTCTATTCTTCAGCGTTTCAGGAGAAGGTATTTTATGTCCTTCAGTAGCTTCAATTGCTTGTCTTTCAACAAGAAGTCAAAATTTGATCCGCCTTTGTTATGTCAAACAAATATCCTTCCTTCTACTCGGATCTGAACTTCTCTTTGCCTTTAGCCGGAGTTAGCGAGGGCATGAATATGACTTACCCTTGACTATCTCGGTCGCCATCACTTCTCCTTCCAATGACAATTGTTCTTCACAAAACTCTTCATTAGACTCACATTCAATCACAGAGATAACTGAGAAGCCTTACCACCAATCTTATTTGAGCGCCTTTGATCTCTTTCATGAATGAATTGTTCCACTCTGGAAGCCTTCCAAGCCAATTGGTTAAGATCCCCATACTCTGAGACAATTAACTTTTCTCTGAGTTGTGGATGCATATTGTTCACGACTATGGATGTGCACCCGGTCTCTGGCAATTATACACTGCATTTACCTCTTATCTTCCTAAACCTTTCTATAAAATCAAAGATTGGCTCATTCACTTGTTGCTTGATCCCGAACAAGTCTAAAATTGAGGCTTCTGGTAACGGCTTATAAAATCGGTCATGAAATACTCCTTCCATATCCATCCAATTATGAATGGAGTTAGGTTGTAAGGATGAGTACCAGGAGAAAGTGTTAAGTCAAGGACAAAGGGAATAATTGAAGCCGTAGAGCCTTAATTTGTCTGGCTTCTGCACACTGAGCCAAGAATTTACTCACGTGCTCCATCGATGATCTACCATCTTCTCCTAAAAATGTAACAAAATCGGGTACTCTAAAGCCACGCGGAAAAGGTACCCTATCCACCCACTCGGGTAAGGCCTCCTATAGATAGGTCTTTCCAACGGCTTAACTGTACCCCAAAATATCTTCTCATGGCCTCTGCAATCACATTTGGGTCTAACAATTGAGGGCCAGCCCTTCTCTGTCAGCAAGTGGGTTATTCAAATTCAAAGCTGGTGGTCTTGGCCTCAATCCTCGTTGATCATGCATCATAGGAACTGGTAACTATCTCTTCCATGGCTGGTCCGATTGGGATAGTATAATTTAACCCTTGACTAGGACCAATACCATAATTCACAGGACTCATGGATGGACCTCTCCTTGGGGTACCGTTGAATATGGAACCATGGCCCACTGTCCTTTGCATTACATCCGCTTGACATATTCTCCTACCCTGGAAGGCATGTTCCACGCTAATCGGGGCATGCCGTGGTTATCATTGCTTAATGGTGGTAAGCCTAAATGCCTGCTGCATTCATAGGCCTTCTAATCAAATTGACTTGCCCCCAGGGTTTGCATACGGTTGTGAAGGGAACATTCCTGGAACATCATTTGGCATCATTCCCATGTTAGGAACAATTCGTATCCCTGCAAAACATTCATCACCATCGGTTGCACAATCTCAGGAAGTTGTTTTGACACATTAAGCATTACATCATTCACTCCAAGTTCCATCTGCTCTCGAATAAACGATGCGACCAGTCATGGTGTTTATCCTCATTGTTTTTAACTCAGACGCTGAAGATGGAGTCCCATTTTTCCAAGAAATAGCAACGCAGCATTTTCCGCACACTTGAACCTCTTCGTTTCCGGAGTACTGGCCGTGCTGTCTTCTCTTTTCGATTTCCATGTTTAGCATTCGTCGACATTGCACCAGGAGTACTCATTTGTTTAGAGCGTAACTCCTTGCGCCACTGATAATCCAAACGGAGAATTAAACTTCACTATATCAATCCTGTTGGTCCTCCTGCGTGCCAAAAATATGTTGTGGTGAAATTTAGTTCGGCTGAGTTAAGCGAGTAACAACAGCCAAGAAACTAAATGTAACACAGAAAAATTACTTAAAAATTAATTTGAGCTTTATTAGTCGTAATTTCAAAAATCTAACAGTTGGGCATTGATGGGGCGGCCCAACGGATCTAAAAAAAAAAATTTCGGGCCGATGAATAGTAACCTTGCGGGCCAAACCCGGAAGCTGAAACCTAGATTCGGGCCAGAAGGTGAAATTAGGAAAACATGGGAATAATGTTTGAAATAGGTGGAAATGATAATTTTATATTTAGAATTAATTTACGGTAAAATCGGTAGTGTTTACCCGTTCGGTGAGATTTTTGTCGATTTTTAACACGAAGAACATTTCTAACATTATTAATAATTGATTTATAATTGATATTTATTCATTTGAGACAAGTGGAGGGCCAAGATTTGATCTTGGATTCCAAGATCAAATCCTAACCATCCACTTGGCTTTCTAGTAGCATGAATCATCATAAGACTTGCTTTAATGATGATGACTCATTAAAACACCTAAGCAAAAACTTTTCCCCAAAGGCAAGGAGCATTCTCGGCCATTCCAAGCAAAGGTAGCAGCTGGTTCTTCTTCCATGTTCAAGAGCTCCATCTTAGTTACAATTCACATAAACACTAGCCTAGGATCCTCAAAACCCAAATCTTCCTTCACAAAAATTGATCTACACTTCTACCTCTACAATTATAACCGATTAAAATTTCAAAACCTCATCATATTCACCTCATCCATCTCTGATCAGAGGAGGGTTTGAAGGTGTTTTGGGAGTCTTGGAGTGAAGGACTCTTATCTTGGAGCAAGCTAGAGACAAAGAAAGACTAGCCTTCAAGAGTAGGGTTTTTCCTGCCTTCCTTGTGAAATTTTTCAATTCTGTTTTGGCTTGCCCTAATTCCAAAAATTTTGATGATATTGATGGTTAACATATTGATATTGATGTATGAATTTTTGTGTTGTGTTTGGATGGTTTTAAAATGGGTTTTCTCTAAAGTGAAATTGGAACTAGGTTGTTGGACTTATTCCTCTGGAATCAGAACTTTTCACGAATTTTCTGGAACTTTTGTGGGTGGTTTCATGAGCCATGAAAATTATATGTTGTAGTTAATCCTTTAAACTAAATACACGAATTTTCTTAGGGGTTAATTCTAAGGTTTGATGCCTCAAAAAAATTAGGAACCGAATTGTAACTGCTGCCTGCTGAATTGTTGAGACTGAAGTAACAAAATTGCCTGAATTTTTAATCATAGCAATTGATTGAGATATCTCCTGAAATTTTTACACAAGACTAATAACATGTTGAAATACCTCTGTGAATTTTATTGTACCATGATTCCATCGAATTCTAGGGCTAAATATTTTGAGAACACAAGTCTGGACTATGAATTTGTGGCTTCTGACCACCAGATTTGCTTATTTTATTGAAGTCGTTATATAACTCTGATTGCCCTGAAATTTTTACAGGTTGTTTTAGACACATTGAAGTGTCATGTGAAATTTTCCTTAAGGGTGGAATGGTTGTTTGGTATGGTAACAAATTGTTGTGCCTAGAACATCAATTCTGCCAGCATAATGAGATGTGGAGATGGCTGAAATTCTATGATAGTATATACATATCTTCCTGTGTATGTTCGAAACATATGGGAAAAAGAAACAAGGCTTAGAAAGAATTGAGAGGGAAGGCAAAAAGAAGGACTTCCCTAGAAAAGTTATGAGTCGATAGACGTATGGCTAGGCATAGACCCTGTGAGTGATCCGGAAATGGAAAAAAATGAAGTTCGTGATTCTGAATAGGAATGAGCTCATGTCCTGGCGTATAGTCCTATGTGAAATTGTGAAATGTGAATGTATCTCTCTGTGAGATAAGCCTTCCCTATGTTGAGAAAATTGAGAAAGATATGAGGAACGGAGTTTCTGATTGTACATATTATTACTCGATCAATTATTGTGATATTATCCTTAGTTCCCGGCTTGGGTTTTCAAGATTTCTGTGTATGATTTTGTATGAATATTGTATATGCATGAATTGCTTATGCCTACTGTGTGTAGTATATGGGAAACTCCTGAGAATTTTATAATATGCTCACCCCTATGTGTTTGTTTCCGTGTCGCCTAGGTTAAGCCAAGGGATGAGGATGCTGCTATGCAAAGGAGTGTAGGATTCCTGTAGCATAGCAGTTCCTGTTTTATTCTGTTGTACTTAGTGAAATGAGTATATATGTAAATGTATTAGAAGACAAATATGTACTAAAGCTCATAGAGGAGCTTCCTTATGTATTTTTAGCTGTATGTTTAATAAACTTGAGGTTTACTTGTAAGATGTTTTAAGGAATTACGCTTAGTTATCTCGTACGTAAATCGAGCTTGCCATAGATAATTAAGAGAGGTCCGCTAATTAACAAGTAACATCTCTCGAGTATGATATCATAGCTTAAGAATAGGGTTGTACTTGGGAGGATGTTACACTAAATTCCCAAGTGATCCCAAAAATTAAGGCAAATATACCAAGGAGGGGAATCAGCCCTTAGCTATGGGTCCTCCAAATACTAACGACAATAAGCTTTGGACTTAGGATTGAAAGTGGAAATGTGATTGAATATTGATGATAAACAGTACAACATCAACAAAAATACTCAAGAACATGGAAACGAAATTACAAGAGTGAGAAAAACTACTTCTAAAACTACACCTAAAGGAAAAAGAAAGTAGTGAAATTTGTCTGTATTGATTTTCGTGTGTCCCCCTCTTTGCTTCTTTTTTCCTTTTTATACTAAGGCTAGCACGGCTCATGATCTCAAGTAACCGTCTAGCACGTATACGGTTACACGGCTACATCTAACTCCGTGAGGAATACCGTCCCTTCTCCACGACTCCTTGCGACTGATGTAACCGTTCCGCTTGTGTTTGAACCAGAGCACGTGTTCACTTGAAGTGCGCGCTTAGACCACGATTCCATCTCTTAAGCACGGCTCGCTTTCACAGCTGTGTTGAAGCGCGCCCCGCTCGACCACGATTCCATTTCTTAAGCACGGCTCGCTTTCAGCGCTGCAACGTTCCATTTGGACTAGAGGCCCAAAATCTTTTGTCGCTTATAAGTCCAATTAAACCCAATATTCGGCTAACTTTTTCCTGACGATAACAACATGTTATCATCAATATCTCATTGAAAAGTAAACATGCTCCTACCCAATATGCCGGATATCAAGGAAGAAAACAGCTAATGCATATGCCATGTTCAATAGGATATATACAACATAATCGAAATCATTGCTTGCATAGTTCAAGAATCAAGCATGCATAGTCATCAACACATAATCTTGCACAATTATTTCAAGTCATAAAATTTCCAACCAAATCATATGAACATAGCCTTCATAACATATCAATATCATCAAGTTGTTGATAATTACACTTTAGCCCCAGAGGGTCAAACTGCAATTTCTAAGAGTTTGTAGGTCAAAGTGTAAATTTCCCCTTTCATCACATTTTCTCAAACTAATGATCCTAAAAATTAATTTACACTTTTAAGAGACCCATACCATTTTAAAATCATTTAAATTCATCACAACAACCATTTTGGGCCATTGGCCAAATTTTGTTAGATTTTAGGGGTCAAATCGCAAGGTTTCACATTTTTTACACTTAACAAATGCCAACGCTTCTAAAACTTTTTCTAAATATCATAAATGGTATTTTGAATACATGGACACATTTAAAATCAGTACTAACTCTAATTAAATCCATTTGGCCAAAATTCCATAATGATAAGTTCAAAGCACAATTTTCCACATTTTGCAAAACAATCCAACCTAATACTTGTAATTATACTTTTAAGCACCTAAGACACCAAAAATAATTTTTACAACAATTATCACTAATTTTTAAGCATATGAACAATAGCAACAATCCTGGCATGCCTGGAAATTCATTTCCTAAAAGCTTTAGAAATTATATTTTTGACCCTTTTTAGTTACTAGTTTTCCTGAGATGCTAAAAATAATTTTTACAATAATTTTTATGAAAATAAACAGTGCCAAATAGTGAACCATGCTGACAATAGTGAACATTACCAAAAATTAAATTACAGAAGCTTTAGAAAATTACACATTTGACCCTTTCCAATTACTAGTTTTTTCCAAAAGCTTTTCTAAGACATATGAAACAATTTTTAACATATTTTTGACCTCATGAACAGTACCCAACAGTAATGAATAGTGTTAAATAGTGGCAAAAAATTAAAAATACAAAAAAGCCTATAAATTGCATTTTTAAATTTTTCTAGTTACTAGTTTTTCTCAAGAACTATTCTAAGATACGTAAAACACATGAAATCATTTTGTCCCTCTTAGAAACTAATTATTATCATTCAAATCAGTAGCAAGACTTAAAGTTTTATAAACAAGGTTTTTACTTATTTAAAATCACAATTTTGCTCCTTTTAAGTCTATATTTCTTTCAAAATTCCTTTGTATACTCAAGATACAATATTCAAGCCTTAAAATAAAATAAAACCAACGTCAAATCCAACACTTTGATGTGGAAATATATATGTATGAATATGTGACCATGATCAAAATTTTCATTTAAGACAAAGGAGCAAGTCTTGAGCATTAGAGACTTAGGTGATGGCTAGAATTATAAACATGTCATGCAACTCATTTTAAGTCTTTAACATTTAAGGTGACAATTTGGAAATATAAACATTGTAACGCCTAGGATACCCAGTGATCCAGATATTGTTTGCTTTGGTACCATCTTACCCCCGCAACAGGAGGCACCTCAGTTTTGTTCTTCCCTTTTTAGGAGGGAAAACACGTCTACATAGGAGATGTATATATATCCACACCCTTATAAGGCATAGTTTGTTCCCCTCTCCAATCAATGTGGACTAGTTACCAAGGTTGCTATAGTTTCCACCCCTAAAGGGGCCTAGCGTCCCTGCTAGCACACCGATTCTGGTCCCAGCTCTGATACCATTTGTAACAGCCCAGGCTACCCATCGATGTAGATATTATTCGCTTTGGCACTATCTTACCACCGTATTGGGAAGCACCTCAGTTTTGGTCTTCCCCCTTTAGGAGGGAAAACGCATCGATATGGGAAAGGTATCCACACCCTTATAAGGCATGTTTTATTCCCCTCTCCAATTCGATGTGGGACTAGATACCCAACCAAGGTTGGTCTAGTTTTTAAGTATTCAAGATTATAAGGTGACATTATGAAATGCAAGACTTGAAATATAAACATGAGAATGCAAGTCCATTTTTAAGTCTTCAAGATTATAAGGTGATATCATGAAATTCAAGACTTGAAATATAAACATGAAAATATAAGTTCATTTTTATGTCTTTAACATTTAAGGTGACAACTTAGAAATATAAATGTGATATGCAACGCATTGAAACATAAACATCAAAATGCAAGACTTGAAACATAAACGTGAATGCAAGTCCATTTTTACATCCTATTAGAGCTCACAAACTCAAGACTTTAAAGAGTGAAACTTGCAACCCCATCAATCTTAACAAAATGAAAATGTGCTTTAGAGTTATTCATTCCCATGGTTCAAAGAACCTCATTTCTTGGACTCATCATTAAGCTCAACAACAACAAAGAAACCAAATGAGCATTCTTTCTTTCTCTCTTTTTTTTTTTTTTTTGAAATAAAAGATCATGCCTAAAGCTTTAGAGGTTAAGCTCATGATGGTCTTACAACCATCATCAAGAGCACTCATCATCAAGCTATGGCCTTGATCACAACAAACAATAAGAGAAAATAGTAGAAATAGAAAGAAAACTCAAAAATAAAATCCCTACCAAAAAGGTTCCTTGTCTGGAAGTGAGAAAGCTTGATTCTTTGTGAAGAAATGAGAAGAAAAATCTTCTCTTAGAGCTAAAGGTGGTTTCAGCCAAAGGGAAATAAAATAGGAGGATGATTTTTCTTGTGTTCTTGTGTATGGGAATAGAAAGGATAGGTGTTTAGGAGTTTATCTATAGTGGTGGTTTATTGGTTTGAGTTTGGAAGCTTGGTTATGGAGCATTAATGGTGTCTCTTGAAGGTGAAGGAGAAGAGGAAGAAGAAAGCTAGAGTTGGAGAGAATAAGAGAATTTTATTTTTACAAGTCTTGGTGAGTAAGACTTCACCAAAAAGTGGATAGTAAGAATGAGAAAGTGTAAGTGTGTTTGTGTTAAAAAAATCAAATATGAGAGAGGAATTTGGGTGAGGCCAGCCATGTCAGGTTTGGGCAAAAATTTCATGTCTCATGTATGTTAGGACTTAGATTAGGGTAGGTTTAAAGGGTTAGGGATGGGTAATTATGTGTTTGGATTGATAATGAGGTCTTTAAAGCCTTCAAGACATGTTTAAAGAGTGGTCTTGCATGTTTAGTTGAGTCAAACTTGATTAATTTGAAATTCAAACACCAACATTGTTCCTAATCTTTAGAAAAGAAAGAGAAAAAGTGTTTTTTGTCTCTCCTTTTACTTTTTTGTCTGATAAGTAATCTTTGAATAGGAAAGGGATTAAACTTTCTTTAAGAAACCTTAGGCCCTAATGAACCTCAAATAATTATTTTGACTTAGGACTAATAAATAAAATTAATTTATCTTTAATTAGAGTCTAATATTACCTATATTCCTTTAATTACTTTAATTAAGCTTAATTAGCACTAAAAGGGGCAAAAAGATAATTTTATCCAGAAACTCCTCGGGACCTCCTAGAACCAGTCTAGATATCACATATACCCTTTAATTAACATTCCTAGCTCTCATGATAAGGTAGGTCACTTAATCCTGCGTTAAATTACCTTAGGGGTGTTTTAGTAATTTTGCGCATGGGAAAAGTCAGGAATTGAGATTTCCACATCTCCTGTCATCCAAAATCTTTGAGGATACCGAGTCCGCCCTTGATTTTTGAGCAAAAATGACGTTAGGGCATTTTAGTCATTTTGCACAAAGGAAAAATCGGGATTGCAATTTTCGCACAGATTGATATCTAAACCTCATATAACCTCATCCTAATATCAAAATACCCCATTGAGGATGGCCTACACTGGCTATCCTCGATTCTTGTGCAAAATTGACCCCAGGGGCATTTTAGTCATTTCAGCAAGAATAAAGGGCGTTATAGTGATCACACAAGCTCCTTCCAAAATCTAGTCACAGGCTCTGAGCATATTTTATATGGTTTGTATCATCCTTCTGATTAGCTGTTGGTCTGGGCATGGAAAGCTGTAGTTAAATCCACACGCATCCAAGGGCATCCTGAAATGCCCTCCATAACAGCAAAGTGAACTAGGATACTCTATCAGATATTATGGATACTAGGTCACCATGAAGTCTGACTATCTCGTCGATGTACAACTGAGCATCCTCCTGCATTGAAGGTAGTTTTCAGCTGGTAAAAAGTGTGCTGACTTAGTCATCCTATCTACAATCACCCATATGGAGTCGAACCCTTGGTGGTTTGAGGTAACCCAATTACAAAATCAATGGTTATCCTCTCCTACTTCCACTCTGGAATATCTATCTATTGGAGTAACCCTCCTGGCCTCTGTGCTAAGCCTTGATTCCTGGCACACTAAGCATCTAGCTACAAAGTTACCTACACCTCTCTTCACACCATCCCACCAAAACAATTTTTACATCCTGATACATCTTAGCTAGCCTTGGATGCACTGAGTATGCTGCACCATGAGCTTCCTCCATCATTTTTCTCCTTCAGCTCACCCCTCCTGGCACACATAAATGATTCCCAAAGTGAAATACACCTCAGCATTAATTGGGAACTTTGTACCCTTATGAACCTCCTCAACCAACTTAGCTAGCTTCGGATCTTCGCATTGCTGTGCCTCGATCTGTCCCACCAAGGTTGACTGAGCCTGATATGAGCTAGAAAAACCCCTCATCACTAAGGCTAACTGAATTCCCTTAGCTTCCAACTTATGGATATCCTCCACTAAAGGCTGCTTTACTAGTGCTATGTGGGCTAACCACTGACTTCCTACTCAAAGTATCTACCACTATATTCGCCTTTCCTAGGTGGTACGAAATCATACAATCATAATCTTTTAGTGACTCAAGCTATCTGCATTATGTTAGGTTTAGATCCTTTCCTGAAAAATGTACTTCAAGCTCTTATGGTCTGTGAGATCTCACAAGCCTCTCCATACAAGTAGTGCCTCCAAATCTTTAAGGCCAAAACCACTCCTGCCATCTCTAAGTCATGCATAGGATAATTCTATTCCTTTTCTTAGCTGTTTGAGGCATAAGCTACACTCAGCCATGCTGTATCAATGTAACGCCCAATTTTCTCTTAGAGTACAAATGACCGAAATGCCCCTGAGGTCATTTTTACCGAAATTTGAGGACAGTCACCCAGTCCGAATGGGTCAACCCAAGGTTTGAAGGGGATTATATTGTTACATTTGATTGAGGTGAAAATCTCATTTTCTGAACTTTCGGCTCAAAATGATCAAAATACCCTTGCTGTATTCTACACGGGTAAAAGGTGCCGTTAAGTTCGGAACTTTTCTAGGAAGTTTGGAATTATGTTTTTGAGTGGTATTTGATATTAGAGCAGGAGAGGTCCAGGCAGGTTTAGTGCGAAATTACCATTTTGCCCCTAGAACAGTGTCCAGTGAGCCTAATGACGCAATTAAGCAAACCTAAACAATATTAGGCTCTAATCGAAGATTAATTTATTTCGATAATTAATCTAGAGTCAAAATAATTTATTAAGGTTAATTAGGACCTAAGATTGCTTAGTTAAACTCTAATTGCATTCTTTAATTCAAGATTCCTAGTCATGGAATCTTGAATAATGTTTTCTCTCTCCAATTCCTTAAATTAAGGAATTGTGCCATACCTCATTTGACCAAAAGAATGACTTTAAATATTAATCTAGCAAGATTACTCTCCTAATCAAGTCTTGACAACCTTAATTACCCATTTTCTCACCTAAACACTTACTTACAACTCCTAATCCATGGCCTAACCAAATTACCTCTTAAACACACACATAAAGCAACATTAAATGAGAATTTTTCCTCCCCATTGGCCTTAATTATGACCAGCCACTCCTCCCCAATTAATCATCCATCACATGTTTCATTTCCAATAAAATATGCTTAAAGAAACTTGTGTGCCCATGGCTTGCCCATGCCTTGCCCATGCTTTCCACCATACCTCATGGAACAAATTCTCTCACCTCATGGAACATGAGGTCAAGGCCTTCCTCCCCAATCAGCCACATGGTTGCAATTTCTCTATAAATACCAAGCTTGGATGAACTTGGTTGCATTTTGTTCATTTGCCAAGTTTAGCTTCAAAGAGTAACCTTGAGTTCTTTCTTTTTCTCTCAAAGATTCAAGAGTTCTACCATCCTTCTCATCTTCTTCTTGCTCACAAAGAACCATCACACAAACACCATAAACCTTCCATTAAACACATAGACTTTTCATTTCCAAGCTCAAAAACTCAAGCAAACCTTTCTTCCTTTTCTTTTTCATTTGGCCGAATTTCCTTTAAGCATTAAGGAAGGAGTTGTTCTTCTCATCTTGTTTCAAGATCAAGCTTCTCATTTCTTTCAAGACTTTCTTAGGTAGGGGTTTGTTTTCAAGTTTTACTTGTTTTTCCTTAAGAAAAGTTCTAGTTTTCTCTTGGTTCAAAACTCTTTTTCCTCTTCCTTTTTCATTTCGGCCAAGAGGCCTTTTATGAGGAAACTTTAGCTTGATGATGAGGTTTCAAGATAATGACTTCTTGTTGTCATGTGAGAAACCTCTAAAGCTTGAAACAACTTGGTCTTGGACCATACATGCTTGTGTTTTCTTTCTATTTCTTGATCACATTTTCGGTTTCTCTTCCTTTCTTTCTTGAATGGCTTCGGTTTCCTTTCCCTTTTTCCCTTGAAAGATTTCAGTTTGAACAAAGTTTGCTAAAAATGTTAAGTAGATCACAAAAGTTTTGTTAAGAAAATTAATCACATGTTTTCAAAGAGCTCTAAGCTTACCCTTGCCAACCTTAAAGTTGGTCGGCCGTTCTAAGAGTTTTACTCTAGATTGAAGCCCATGAGCAATAAAATAAAGAATATGACTTAGTCCTTGTATTTTGTTTAGACAAAGTGTTGAGCTTTGTGTCTATTTTCTTGAGCTTGATGATGAAGTTCAAAACCAAAGACTTCTTTGAAGTCTAGGTGCTAAGAACTCTAAAGCTCACTTTATGTTGTTAAGATGCATATTGGGTTAAGGTTATGATGTTCCTTTAAAGTCTTGTAAGAGCTCTAGTTAAGATAAAATGAGTTGCACACATGTTTACATTTATGCCTTGCATAGCATGTTTATTTTGATGTCATCACTAAACTCTCAAGAATAACTAAATGGACTTGCATTATCATGTTTAAATTCCAAGCTTGCATTTCATGTTTATATTTCAAGCCATCACTTAATCTTTAAAGATAATAATAAGGTTGCATCTCATATTTATTTTATGCTCTCACTTTACTTTCTAATAAAGAATAAAATGAGTGCATATCATGTTTAAGTTTATGCCATCACTTAAATGTCCTAGAGCTCAAAGACTTGCCCAAGTATCTTGCATAAAGTTTTAGAAAATGGAGGCATTTCAAGGAATGCCATTTCGGCCTTGTGGTGATGATGATGGATTTGGATGAGTTCCTCTAATCATAAGTGCTCATAGTCTAAGTCTTGGAATTTTTCTAAGCTTAGATGTACTCAAGGAACTTTATGAACAAAGTTTTATGTTTTAAATCCATTCTTTGAGCTAAATAATTTAGCTACTGACCTAGCATATATTTTTATGATTTTAATGAGATAAATTGGTTTCTAAAAGAGTTTTGAGTCCTAAAAGTATTCCAAGAGAAACTAGCAACTTGTATGCATTTTAATTCATGAGATTATGTGATTTTATGGGTTTTACATTTCGGTTCTGCCCTCATGATTGGCCACTGTATAAATTCTGTTTTATGGTGTTAAAATGTGTAAAATTATGTTTGAGTGAAGCAAGGAATGATTTAGGAAAGTTTAGAAAGAACAAGTAATTAGAAAGGACTTAAAATATGAATTCTAGAACACTTAGAAAGCACAAACTTGTAATTCTATTCCAGCATAATTTGACTTAGAAAAAATGGTTTATAATTAGTGGATATGTGTAGGAATCCCTCATAATTGGTTTAGGAGTTAATTATAGAGCCTTAGGCGAAGACGAAACTTAGAAAGGGTCAAAGACGGAGATTCTAGGACCCGTAATCAGAAGGCAAAATTCTGCCCAAAATAACTAGAGCTGTTTGGTTATGTTATAAATCATAAATATTAGGGAAAATTATAGGTAATGATCCCTTAGGTGTTATAAAAATCCATAATGAAGGATAAGATAATTGGAACACAAGTCTAAGACCCGTAAGGGTCAAAGCATAAGACACCATGAGATAGGAGGTTGTGATGTGAGCATGAGGCCGTGTGGGTATACTCATGATGATGCGAATATGTTAATATCATGAACTTGAGGCTATATGTGTATTTGTGGCATGTTGCTATGATGATGTGGTATGCTATGTTTACAATGCATGAGAATATATGATATGTCATATGAGATTCTATGGTTGCATGCTCTTGTTGCATTCATACAAGATATGATAAAGAGAAAATGATCCCATTATGACTTCCGAGTTAAGGGTTGTACGGGGTGATCCAAGGAAAGATATATGTTTCCCCTCTTACCCCGTATGAATCTAGCGACGGCTAGTTAGGATGAGCTCATTCCTAGGCGATGGGTGATTAGGAGTTTTGGTGACCATGTTAAAGTCGCGGGTCGGCATGTTGGGTGGATTTTGGTGACCATGATGAGGGTGGAAAAAGTTATGAAGAATTCACGGAGTTCAAGTATGAAAAAGTAAAAGACGCACATGCATATGTTTCATTGATGCTTTGATATGTGTTATCTACGTGTACAATCATGCTCAAGCTGCCATGCATACATAAAATATCTCTGCATTCATACCATGAAGACTCATGCTAAAAGGAAGCCACTTTGGATAATAGGATTTGAGAAATTAAAATTGAACTTATGCATATATACCTCTTTTATAATGAAACTCGAAGTGGCTGGGCGACGACGATGACACTTGTGTTAAAGTTGGGAGCCCTCCTAGAATCTTGTATAAGCATTCTCACCCTTTTGTCTTTCCTCCGTATCATCTCCAGACGGGATTGATGCGGATGTTCGTGATTTTCCTTGAAGCGCGAGTGTAGGAGTTACGCACATCGGTAGAGGGCGCAATGGAAGCTTGAAGACTAGTCTAGCCTATTTATAATTATTTTTAGTGTTAGTTAACCTTGCTTGATGTATCTAATATCTTGAGGTGTCCTTATATTTATAAGGGCATCGTTGTTTTGTTATGATTATAATATAATACTACGAGTTATGTTGGATGGTTTATTTATGATGGTTATGGTGATGTATACCTGGTTGTTATGTTTCTTATTTAGAAGTCGGTCCCTATGCACATGCGCGGCTCGCATTGTAAGTCTTAAGTTCAAAAAGAAAAATTTAGTCGTATTTTTGTACTCGTATTTTAAAGAAAGTAAGTCAAGTTCTAGACGAAGACGTAACCTCTAATAACTAGCTTAATACGACTCGAGCATATTAGGTGAAAGCTAGGGTGTTACAATAGGACACAAGCCAAGTCCAACTCTTGAAGCATCATAGAATACGAAAAACCACATATCCTTGAAGGTAATACCAAAATTGGTGCCGTGGTCAAACATGCCTTGAGCCTCTGAAACTCTTTTCACACTCTTGTGCACTAAAACTTGACATTCTTTTGCGTTAGCTTAGTCATGGATGCTGTAATTCTGGAGAAGTCATGAACAAACCGCTTGTAATATCCTACCAAGCCCAAGAAACTATGGACTTTTGACACTGTTGTTAGTCTAGGCCATTATTGCATCTTCCACCTTCTTTGGATCTACCTGAATGCCATCCTTAGACACTACATGTCCAAGGAACGCTCCTGATCTAGCCAGAATTCACACTTGGAAGACTTGGCATATAACTAGTTTTCCTTCAAAGTTTGTAAACTGTCCTTAGATGCTGCTTATGTTCCTCCTTACTCCTAGAATACACTAAGATGTCATCAATGAAGATAATCACAAAGTGGTCTAGAAACGACTTAAACACCTGTTCGTTAAATCTATGAAGGCTCCTGGGGCATTGGTTAACGCGAAGGACATCACTAAACTCGTAATGGCCATAGCAAGTCCTGAAGGCCATCTTGGGTATATCTTCATCATTAATCTTCAACTGATGGTAACCAGATCAAAGGTTGATCTTGGAAAAACATGTTGCCCTATGAACTGGCCAAAAAGATCGTCAATGCAAGGCAAGGGGTACTAGTTCTTGATCATCACCTTGTTTAACTGCAGTAATCTATACACATTCTTATTCAACCGTCCTTTTTCTTGACAAACAACACTGGAGCATCCCATGGAAAGGTACTTGGCTGAATAAACCCCTTGTCGAACAACTCCTGTAACTGCTCTTTCAATTCTCTTAACTCTGCTAAAGCCTTGCGGTACGGGGGTATAGAGATGGGCCTAACTCCTGGCTCAAACTCTATCCCAAACTCTACTTCCTTCTCTTATGGCATACTTAGCAAATCATCTGGAAACTCATTAGCCACCAGAACCATGACCAAACTTGGTGTCTCTACCTCTACATCCCTAACTGCAGCTAAAAACCCATAACTAGTTCTATCCATCAACCGTAGTGCACTCATAGCTGATATCAAGCTCATTGGTGTTGAACACCCTGTACCCAAACTCTTTTAGCTCCTCACCTAGGACCTCGAATCTCACCATCTTGCTATAACAATCTACCATGGCATAGCATGGGTCTAACCAATCCATACCCAAAATCATGCTAAAGTAGACATGTCCAAAACTATTAAATTTGCTAGTGCCTCCATGTCTCCAACTTTGACTCCACATGATCTATACACTATCTGAACAAGGAAGGGCTCTCTTAAAGGTACCCTAATTAAAAACGAGTTGCTCAAGATCTTTAGGGAATCTCTCAAATCATCCAAGCAAAGATCGGGGACACATAAGAGTAGGTGGACCCAGGTCAAACAACGTCATGGCATCGAAGGAACATCCTTCATCATACTTATTATCACTTCATTTGAAACCTGAGCATCCTTATAGGTCATAGAAAATAAACAAGGCTTTCTTCCACTACCCTGTTCTCTGCTACCTACACCTCTACCACTAGGGCCTTGCCCCCGGCTCCATGACCTCCTGAAGAGACGGAGCCACCCTAGGGCTATTTACTAGAGGGCTGAGCTGACATGGAAGGGTTGGCTGACCCTGACTAGAAGCTCCTTGAAACATCGAGCACTCTCTGTACTTGTGGCCCGGCTGGCTACACCCATAACATCCTGAGGAACTAAATAAACACTAACCCTGATGTCTCTTCTTGAAAGTTGGGCAATGTGACTGCCATGAACCCTGTCTATTGTGCTGACTCCACCTCTCTACTCAAAGCCTATGATGCGCTGGGCATATGGATAAGCTCTAAGAGGCAGCTCTACCCGATTACCTCCTGGCCTTGATGAAGGTGACCCTACTTGTACTTGCTCCGCTCAAGAAAGAGCCAAGAACCCTACCCTTCTTGTTGGCCTGTGACATTCGTCCTACGCTTCAATAAACTACTCTCAAGGCCAATCACTGTGTCTACCACCTGAGCATAGTCCATGGTCCCAATAAGGGGCTAAACTGGAGCATATCTCTGGGCAGATCCTAACCAAAACGTCTCACCCTAGCTTTCTCTATCGGTATCATGTTGGACTGCTTCTGCCAAATAAGTGAAATGCTCATCATACTCTATAACTGTCATGCGTAGAGTTAAACGGAGCTTCAAAACCTCCTCAATCATCTATGCCTGGCTCTCTGATATGAATCTTCACATGAAGGCTTCCTTGAACTGTTCCTAAGAGGGAGAGCTAGTGATCCCATGCCTCTATCAAAACTCCTAATGCCATAACTTCGCTTAGCCTCCAGCTGGAAGCCAACTAACTCCATCGCTCTCCCTAAAAAATAATGGATGACACCAACTATCTTCTCTACCTCCTGAGGAATTCCTGGGGATCCTTAGTCATCTGACACCTATTGAAGATACTGGTCCATCCTCATGAAACACTCCAAGGTTGAATCATCGATATCTCTGAAGTGAGCACCGTCATTGGATACGTCGCTCCTACAACGATGGTGAAGGTGTGAAGGGTGTACAGATGGCATGGTCACACCTGTGAAAAGGAGGACATATAACAAAATCATGAGTGCCAAGAAAAGACAAACTATTACTGAACCTAGACATGACTGACTCTTTCTAAAGGCCTCAAATAGCACAACATCAATGTAAATGGGTGCGCTTTCATTTACATAGATGTCATGTTATTTGTGGACACTTGCTCCAGTAATATGTAGGGAAACATGTTGCTCTAATACCACTTTGTCACAACGTGCCTAGGAAACATGGGCACATAAGGGATTGGATCCCCATGAAAGCCTCTAGTAACATAAATGACTAATGTGCATAAATAAATCAAATATATTCAAAATATCTCAAGTTCAATTAAAATTCCATAATCTGAAAATATTTCTAAAGCATAAATCCTAATAAGGAACTCATAACCATAATCTGGCCAAACCAAACATAATTAAATAAAATAGCTATTATCCATAAAGAAAATAAGATAATATTATGCATGTCCAGGATCTTGCCTACACAATTCCTGGAGCACTACTAAACTAAAATAACCTATAATAAGCTTCACTTCAAACTCCAAAGCGAAACTCACCAAAAGAAGTTGTAGCACTCCTTGGGAGGATTCTATGGTGCAACTGAACTTATAGCTATATTTGTAGGGAGAGGAAAAGAGAAAGGTCAATTCATCAAAACTTAATGAGTGAGCCTCCACTCACAACCCACATAGGACAACAACAAAAATACATAACATATACATGCAACTGATATAAAACATTTTATATACAATTACATATAACAGTATTGAAAACAATAATTTCTCAAAATCCATGGCAATAACTAGTAGAGAAATAGGAATTATTCTACATAAATATCTAGCTAATAGTGAATCTGAGCCAATGGCTAATTTGATGGGCATCTAACTAGGTCCTCTAAATGGACACCACTGGGTTCCTTCTGGGTGAGCTAGTCCTTTAGCAGACCACTTGGTACCAAGGTTAACGATTAATCATGCAACTCTTAACTCGCGTCTGTTTCTCACTAATTATTCGATAAAAACTAATAGTAACAAAATTCATTATTCTTACTTTTCATACAAAACCGAGGTTCATGAAATTTTCTAACTGATAAAATAAATCTAAATTATACATACAACAAGTATGATCCTATGAGCTTTCTAAAATAATAATTTTTCATGATAACTACAAAACAATAATTTTCTAAAATTTTTATAATCCATAAAAGCATATTTCTTAGCATAAATCATTCTGAAAATTCATAAACAATTTATATGATGCTAGAAAAATAGTAATAATAACCAAAATTATGACCATGAACTTAAACCCACTTACCATTGGTAGCCGAGAGTGTGCTTCCATTGACAACTTGACCTTGGGGAGTAGGAATGACACTAGTAACTGCCAAACAATAAAATGAAAATGTAAACAAGTTATTTAATCCCCAAACTGAGTTTGGGATGATAGGGAGGAGGGATGATGAGAGAAAACTATGACAGTACCCAAACTCACAGGACTAGATAAAAAGGAGAAAGAACTGGCTAAATTCCATGAAGATCACTTTTCGGAAAAGCCTAATCAGAGAAAATTGAGAGAAACCATGTTTTTATCTCTAGGGAAAATCCTTGGGCGGCTAGGGTTCTTAGGAAAATATTTGGGAGTATTATGATATGTCAAATATATACTAGGAGTATAAAACAAAAACCCAAACCTGATATCCGCGTCCCACCGCGAACGTGACACAATGATATATATGTGTATTCGTGTTCCCGTTGCAAATCGTGCTCTGGCTTCAACATTTTCTTATATGTGTGTGTGTGTATGGCTATGGACTGGTTTGTTGTAAATAAATAACATAAAATGGTATAGTAGAAAATCATGCAAGCATGCCAATCCAGAAACTTGAATAAGTTTCATATTGGGAAAAGCCTTTGATTTGAGTTTTGATTCGCAAATGGAGAGATGATTATTTGTTTCCTATTGGTTTGATTGTTGGAATGATGGAATTTTAGTATTATTTGACCATTCCCTTCGTCTCCTTTTAATGCTTTTTGGTTGGTCATTTCTTATTCAAAGTTGTTAATCAAATGTTTGCTATTTTAAAAAGGAAAAAAAAAAGAAAAAATCTTTGGAGAGGTCAAAACTTCAATTTGCCGTAAAATTGACAAAATGAGGATTAATTGTCTCCCTCAGGTTAAATTGTCTAGATGATGCCATTTCTCTATTAGGTCTCTCTGATCACTCTCCTCAACAACCTAAAAAAGAAATATGGTTTGTTTATTGTCATGTAACCTAGATCATACAATTTGAAAAAAATTAAATAGTTCTCCACCTTGCTAGTAATGATGTCTGTGAATCTTTATGTTGGATACACTGGTTTGTGATTGTAGGTTAAAGATATTAACTTTTTTCCATTTTCTCTTGCCACATCAAATTGAAGTTTCATACTTTTCTCAAATTGTGTATGCTGGATATAACACACGAAAAATTATTTTAAAATTAATTTAAATTTTATTAGTAATAATTTCAAAAATCTGACAATTTTAACAATGATGAGAACAACCCAACGATATGAAAAACAAAAACAAAAAATTTTTTTTAAGGGCATGAATAATAACCTTGCGAGTCCCAAGCAAAAGAACGAAACCCAAGATTAAGCAGGAAATGTCAGGGACTATGAAAAGAGAGGGTTAATGTTAGAAATAGTTAGAAATGAGGATTTTATACATAGAATTAAATTTCGGGCAATGTTTGATTAGCTGGGTGCGGTGTTTTACCCGTTCAACAAAATTTCAATGTGCGATTTTCAATATCAAAAGATAGTTTAAGCATGATAAATAGATAATGTATATCCATTCAACACATGTGTAAGGAAAAGATTTAATCTTGAATTCCAAGATTAAATCCTAGCCATCCATTTTACTTTCTTAGATTAAGAATTATCAATGTATATTATATAATATTCATTCATAATTACAAGATAAATATAACACCAAACTTCTCCATCAAGCCAATAGCATTCTCGGCCAGCAAGAAGGAAGAAAACAGCAACCTCCATATCCATTCTCAAGAGCTTCAACATATAATTCCAACCTCAAAAACTTTAGCATAGAGTTGTTAAAATTTTCAACTTCCTTCACTAAACTTGTTCTACACATTAATACGTACAAATCTAACCGATTGAAATCTCAATTCCTCACCAATCCTCACCTTGCTATCTCATACCTCACTGATTTAGGAAGGGTTTGGATTTGATTTGGGAGCTTTGAAGTGAAGGGAATTAATCTTGGAGCACTTTGGAGCCAAGGATCCCTTAGTTATCAAAAGTAGGGTTTTATGTTCTTATTTGTTCTGATTCTTTTTTCAGATTTTCACCTTTGGAATTTCAAATTTTCTAGTTCTAATGCATGATTATACCTAGATATGCATGTATTTGCATAGGTGAAGTAGTTTGGTGTTGTGGAAAATTTATTTTTATTAAAAGAGATTTTGATTTGGGATGTTGGATTCTTGGATTGGTCACAAGGGATTGTTAATGAATTTCTGGCACAATTGTACATAGTTTTATGAGCTAGAAAAAATATATATTTGAGCTAATATCCACAAATTTTCTTGAGCTCTGTTTTTTATTTATCCTGCTTTAAAAAAATAAGAACTGAACTTGTACCTATGCTGCCTGAATTGTGGGATTGAAGCTGTAAATTTGTCTAATTTTTTTACCATAGTAAAAGATTAATTTTTCCTTTGAAATTTTTATAGGGTGTTGGAAACATCTTGAAGTGCAACATGATTTTTCTTTTGAATTGATTCAATCATTTGCTAGAGTAAAGATTTAGGAATTTCAGGTTTAAGCTAAGACTTAGTAGTCTCTGACCACCAAATTTGACTAATTTTGTTAACATAGTTAGAAAATGATTCTTTACTCTGAGATTTTTACAAGACCTTGTGGATACATTCAAGTGTCTTAGAGAATTTCTATAGCCTCTGAATTGATTATTTGATGTGCAAATAAATTTGTGCTACAATTGTGTGAGTCTGCCCAATTGCTAGAAATGAACCCAAACCTTGAATTGTAATGTAATGGCATTTTTGGTTCAAGTATGATGTATATGAATGCATGCTAGTGACTTTAAGGATTGGTTTATAATGCATGATTGAAATCACTTATGATTAAATGCTTACATGTGGCTTATGCATGCATTTGAGAACAGAAAAGTACATGATGCAGTTATATGAGAAAAGAGAATGTATAAACTTCAATTGTGTATGTTCTGACATATGGACAAAACAAAAACAAAACTTATGTTGAGTGAGGGGAAGGCAAAAAGAGGAACTTCCCTAGAGATATTGTGAGGTAGACATATCGGCTAGGAATAGATCTGTGTGTGATTCAAAAGAGGAGAAAATGAAGTCCGATGATCATGTATAGGAATGAGCTCAATCCTAATAAGCAATATATTTCCCATTATGGAGTTGTCACAGATGCCATTTGGTATAAACTATCCATTGTAAAGTTGCCCACGCAGATACCTGTGGGGTATAAACTAAGTCTTTCCTATATCAATGAAAAGATAAAAATACACTAAATTGAGTTTTGTGGTCATAAGAAAAACTAGGACCACTTTGATTATGTGAAAGGCACTTTAAGACAATTTCACTACATTTAGCATATGCATATTCATATCGTATTGAATCATTTTGTTTAACATTATTTAGTATGACTAGGAGCTTTATGATATAGGAGTACCAAGTGACTGGTTATTAAAAGTAACCTACTTCGGATGTATGTGTAATACCCTAGTTTTAAATAAAAAAAGTTAAAAAAAAGTTTTCGAACCAAGAAGGGTGCCAGTTACCCTTATTCTGACGTTCAAGGGTCTTAAATTTCGCTAGGTCTGGATCTTAGACCTCCTTAAAGGGCTATATGATAGAACCATATTCTTGGGATCAAAAGTCCTGGTAATTGCTCTGAAGAGGAAAATAAGTTAAAGAATAATTTTAAATGAATTTTATGAAAACTTTTAACATTTTGATTTTAACCCAAAAGTTTATAAAATCTTCTAAATTCCCGAATTTGAACTAAAACCCAAAAATTAGATTTTGATTTGTTGGGATTTTAATTTTTCTAATATTTTATTTGAATCCAAATGGGGAGTATTTCCTTATTTATATTTATATTTTAAAGTTAATGTAGCATTAACTTAAAATTAAGAAATTTAAATAAGTGATAGACTATTTAGAGCACTGAGCGCTCAATGAGTGTTGTAGTGGTCAAGGAATAGTAAAACGGTGTAGGAGACGATTTTTATGCTCTCTGATGAGTGGCGCTGAAACGGTCTTATCAAAACATCCATTTCAGGTTTTAGAACACCAAACACGACCCTCACCCTCCAAAACACGAAGAACTTATCTCCTTACCCCTTTTTCACTTCATTTCACTCAATCCAACTCCAATCTTTCACTTCCAAGGCTTTAAGGTAAGAGATTTTGATGTTTCTAGTCCTATTCTTCCATTTCTCCTTTGTTCTTGAGGATTGTTTTGCTGTTTCTCCATTTTATCCAAGAGGTAAAGTTCTTCCTTGATATTAGAGTTAGATCTGGGTTATCTAGTGATTTCTAGAAGTTAATCTAGAGTACTATGGTTCCTATGTTAATATTAATCTTGTTCCTACTCCAAGGAACTCCATCGTGTAGATCCTTCACTGTCCACCCTCTAAGTGAGTGAGTTTGCACTTGTGATCTCTATGTTCTCCATTAGAGTTATTTTCATGAATCTAAGACTTAAAGTATGATTTTTAGAGATTCCTGCATAAGATTAGAGATTTCTCCTGACTTATGAAACTTGATTTTCATAATAGCATAACTGTTTTGAGAAAACTCATGGGACTATCTTTGATGAATTATTTTTATGTAAGGATATTTATAATTGTGGTTATTATAGATTTGTGATTACTAGAATGATTTCTATGTTGAATTGATTATGAGTATGTTTAATGGAAAACTTTTGACTTTAGAGAATGTTCTTATGATTTTGGAGTTTCTAGTTATGAAGAGCTTGATAGTTTGAGATATGTTTCAGAAAATTAAACAAAAAGATTTTAGAGCTTGAACCTTCACAAGATTCAAAACGGTTGACGGTTACATACTCTGGAGGTACGAAATCACAAATGTCTACAAAGGGTGATCCCTTGGACATGATTCCATAGTCACATTTATGCTAAGGTTGACTGTTAGAATTGGATGGATTCAAAGTTCTCAGAGTACCACAAGTTGCTATTAATGAGAAATAATCTAGAAATTCAGACTATGACTCAAAACAGTTGACAGATACATATTCTGTGGACTTGAAATCACCATGTATGATTTCATAGTCACAGTTATGATAAAGTAAACTGTTAGAGTTATAGGGATTCAGAACTCTCAGAAGTACTTAGAGACTTAAAAAGATTTAGATTTACTTGAGTTATGAATAGACTAGTTTAGATAGTAGCTATAGAGAAACAAATAGCAAATTAATGGCCCTGATCATTAACCTTGGTACCAAGTTGCCTGAGGGCAATCTCATAGATCAGAGAGAGAATGAAACCTATTTAGGTGTTCAAATTGGGTTCTTATGAACCACATATTAGAGAAAATATTAGACTACAAATAACAGACATAATCAGAGATTACTATTTCTCTAGGAGCTATTACACCATAAGCTTATATGCTTGCAGGTATGAAAGTAAATTGAGGAATTGTTTTGAGTTTAGGAAATGATGATTTTAATATATGTATATAATATATATTATACTTGATTATGTATGACTTTTGAGTATTATTGATGATAGTATGATTTCATGCATTACTTCCTCGATGTCTCATGAAGGGGGGTTATGGGTGAGGATTCACTCACTGAGTTTGGTACAAAACTCACCCCTCTTCCGTTTCATAGATAGAATAGCTGTTGCTGATTTTTCCAGTCACCATCCTCTCAGCAATACTAGAGTTTTGGTGGTGAGCTTCACTTGAGTGAAATGTTTATAATTTGTCTAGAGTGCTCCATTATAGATGCAAGCAAGACCCGGACCATACTACATAATTTATGTTTTGCGTATATATGTTATCTTGGACTGTATTATAAGATTTACTACTTATAGAGGTTTGCTTATGATAGACTTTCTTTATACTTGTTGACACGATGAATTCAGACTTCAAAAAAACGGAATGAGACTGCAATTTGGAAAATCATGACTATATGGCTTAAAGTCAGGTGATTTGTATGTAGAAAAGATTTTATGATTTAAACGTTTTGTGATTTCCTGTGCATATAGAGGAATTTAGGTCATAAGGTTTACGTGGAGATGAGATTTCCTACTTGCCGGTCACATGCCCAAATTGAGTCGTGATAGTATGATTTGAAACTTTAAAAATGAACTGTTGTTTTGTAATGCATGATCACCTTTTTCTTGATAAACTGAAATGGCTGGAACGATAACGATAACACTTATTATTGTGTATTTGGGGAAAAGCCCTACTAAGAATTGTATAATTCTCACCCCTACGAGTTTGTGTATTCGTGTCATCTCCAGGTTGATGCAGCAAACTATGGAGTTGCTACACAAAAGAAATTGGATTTGTAGTAGTTTCGTGTTCTGAGGCTTATGTTGGTTGCACGTAGTTGTAGATATATGTATGTAATTATAAGTGAGAACAGATGTGGATAAAAGCTCATAGGAGAGGTTCCTTTTGTACTTGACTTTGGATTCGATAAATGTAATGTTTCTTTGTTATATATATTCTAATAGAATTACGATTTAGTTACTTCATGATTCGCTCAATCTTGCTATAGATGATTAAGAAAGGTCTGCTAATGTATGAAGTAACAAGTCCTAAGTATGATATCATGACTTAAGAGTGATGTTGTACTTGGAAAGATGTTACACTGGAGACATATTTAGTACTTTGCAAAATATTAAACAAACAAATTGCATCGTGGGCAGTGATGCTTTATTAATATGGTTTGTTTATGTTTAGAAATTCCAAATGTGCATCAATGCTACAATAGAACTGAGCTACTATAATACTAGTTGCAATTCTTGATGTGTTATTGTGGCTCATGAACTATATATGACATTACTAATTAAGTTTTAATATTTCATTTGACTTATCTGGTACCATATACATATCATCGATTGATTTAGTCTCCACTGCAAGGATGCAACTCGAATTGGTTGTGCCTGGAGTTGTAACGAGAGAGGTTATGGATATTTTACCCGTTAGTCATGGCAATTAGGGCACCTATCTTCTAACAGTAGGTGAACATGGAAATAGTAAGATTGTTGCTAAATGCTTGACTGATGAGCTTATTAATGTAGCTAAAGTTTCATCCCACATGTATACTTTTTACTATTTTAATTCTAGAACATGCATTTTCTGGTGTATTGATTTTCCTTATTCCTATTTGATATTCTTTGGGATTTGCTGAAAAATATTACTCCATTTCAGCTATGCTATCAAGAAAAAGGATGAAATTGAGAGTGGCCAAGGCAAATTGAAAACAACTTGTGGAAGCAGTGTTGGTGACCTCAAGATTTTGTTGCTTGGACAAAATTGTGTTCCAAGACTGTGAGATTTAGTACCAGTCAGCTCCATGATCAGTTAGATGATTTCAATAATGGTGTGAGGAGGTTTTTCTGGCATAAATGCAAATTTATAATGTGTATGTTCTCTCTAGGTGAGTCCCATCACAACTTCAATTTTCATAAATATTATCAAGAATGAAATGCTCAACTGCGTTGGAAATGGATGGCTGAATTGTTGTGAAAGTACTATTTAGCCACCAGATATTTCATTTTTTGAGATAAACAAACTCTCTTGGTTTGTTTAAATTTAGTTTTTACCTTGACATTCATGCAACATTTATAGAATCCAGGAAATACATGTTTTAATTTTTAAAACTTTTATCATTCTATACTGTAAATTCCTTTATGCAGGCCAAAATCTACAATTATTAATTATAAGACCCAATTAAAGATAGGTGTAGAAAACTTTTGCAGAATAATTGAGTTATTTGTATTGATTTTTCAATAAAAAAAAGTATTTCTATTTTCCCATTTTCTTTATTAATATTTCAAAATTTCTATTATGTAATTCTTAGCAGCTTTAGTGTGTAACTGTTATCACTATATGCTTCGATGCTTAGTTCAGACTCTTAGGCGTGTGACATGATGAAATGAGATGCTCCTCCTTGCCCAAGTTTAATTCGGACATTCATTTTGAATTTTCAGTAACTTGTCCCATATTAGTTATTTATGGCCTTTATGATGCACTCAAGTTTCATCAATCTTAATATTGAGCAGTTTAGAATTTGAAGGTTCAGCTACGAGCCAAAATCTATAGCTGAACTCTCTTGTCTCCACGAAGGGAACATCAAGTAGGATGGCTCTAGAGGTTTATTCTTAATTACATGACATTAGAGTGGTGGTGGCATCCAAACATGCAACATATGTTCCTCACACTGCTGGGATGTACTAGTCAGGCATGCTATGGACAGTTCTTCAATGACCAAAACCTCATTCAGGTTCTTGCAGATGATGTCATCATCAGGTATGTGAAGGTGCTAAGAATAGGTTTCTCATGATGATTTATACATTTGTTGCTCAACTTTAATGATGTGGCCTTCTATCTATAAAAAAAACATTCATCAAGTGGCCGTGAAATCTTTTCTTGTAAGTAAATGATATAGAATGTTATAGTAGAAAATCATGCAAGCATGGCGATATAGAAACTTCAGTAAGTTTTATGTCGGGAAAACTGCCTTTGATTTGTGTCTTGATTTGGAGAATGGAGAGATGATTATTTGTTTCCTCATTGGTTTGATTGCCTGAATCATGGCATTTTGTTAACTCTGCTTGACTATTCCCTTTTATCTCCTTCTCTATGCTTTCGGTTTGTTGTATCTAATTAGAAGTTGTTAGTCAAATGTTCGCTACTTAAAAAGAAAAAAATTTTCGTAGAGGCTAGAGCTTTAAAATTTCCTTAAATTCGACGACATTTGTATTTTGAAATGGTAGAAATTTTGAAATCGTATGGAACAGGAAACACAAACTATTTTCTCTGGAAATCATATTTCATATGTAGTTCTGTAATGATTTGATGTTAAAGCTACCTTAATCTTTAATGTTTGGACGTCAGGCCGATAACTGTAAGAGTTGGAGAGCAAACATATGCAGGTGGTGGCATCCAAACATGCAACATATGCCTTTTCATGCAGCTTTTCCGAGGGAGCCAAAGAGATAATTGTTGTTGTCAAGGTTTCGCTTTAGGTTATACAATATTATGGGCATGATTTTTTCGGTAAACCAATTGTTTAGATTTCAAGCTGTTATATTATCATTTGCTCAAGTAAACAGTGTTAGTAGCCATTAATATGCTCAAGTGATTGTTCTATAAATTCCTTTTGATTGGTTGAAGTATGCTGTTACATGAACCCCAACAAGGAAAATTTAGTTTTGCACGCCTAAGATTGTTGCAGAATGATTGAGTCTTCTAATAAAAAAATTACATCAACCCCCTCCAATCTGAAGATTTCAATGCTTGAGCATGTGGCCTTATTGTGAATTTATGATGCTTACCTTAGACACTTGACTAAGTTGATGAAATGAGGTGCTTCGTACCTATCAAATTGCAATATTCCTTTTTAGTAGCATGATACTCATATTAGTTATTTGTGGAAATACTCTTGGATTCCATCGTACTATCTTTATATTCAGCTATGGCGACTTGAATTTCTATGATCAACCACATGGGCTGGATTTATAGTTGAACTCTCCACTTCATTAAAGGTATGTTTGTGAGTTTGAAATTTAGAGAGGAAGAGAGGGGAGAGAAGGACTTATAGTGTATGATTTTAAAATTCTACACTAGGAGGTAGGAAAGCCATTAGAGATCATAGACAGCGATGGCTATGGCACAATATTCAGCTTTGGTTGATGAGCATGAAACAGCAATTTGTTTCTTAGACTTCAAAGATATAAGAGAATCTTGTTAGCTCTAGAACCCTAAGCTTCAAACTAATATGTTTCGAATGGCAACAAAACCTATTTAAAGAAATTTTTTTTAAGAATGACTAATGTCTACTTAAGTTTCTTGAGTTAGAAAATAGGTTTTTTCATTGACATAACATGGTTCTTTTAAAATGTAAATAATTTCACTTTACATGTATAAATGTATTTTATCTTATTTAAAGATATGGGAATCAAGTGGAAGTGATAATTATATCGTATTTTGAGCATATACATCACTAACGGATTAAAGAAAATCATTTAGTATAAGAAACCAAGCTTCAGGACTTCAAAAAATAGCATGGACTTAGAATGTATGTTTAAAATGAATATATCAATCAAACTCTGAAGTCAACATGTTCTATAATATGCAATCATCATGTTCACAATCTTTTTATCATCAGAAAGCTTTGATTAAAGACTGGAAGATCAAAGTTTAGTCAAGGAACTGAAATCATGCATCAGAAAGTTCACTTCACAGTGAAACATTGATCTTTACTGAAAAAGGAGGGAAATTTTTAATTTCAAATTTAAAGTCAAACCTAGCTACAAGCCGGCATGTCATCTATTCTACCAACTTGATCAATCATCCCAGCTTCTAGAAGGAAGAGTTCAAAAACCATGATCAGAAAGTAAAAAAGTAGTTTCTGAAAGGGTCTCAAAAACCTCAAATTTACAATGGCCTTTGCAATAGATCTGACAAAAGTCAAGCTACTCCTCTAGGCTACTTTTCCAAGACACAATCAGATGATCAACATGTATCACTTGGAGAATTGATCAAAGGCAACGGTAAAAAATGAAGATCATTTATATATGGAGATGTTGTGCTTTCAAGTAAAAAGGACTGAGCGATTGATGTTGCATAAGTGCTGAAACTCTATGAAATTTTCTCCTCATCTCTTGTAAAGTTCATTACATCATGTAATCAGTTTTCCTTGGTTGTAAAAATCTTCTTTCTATATTCCCCATAGTTTATACGTTATTCAGGAAGAATCATTAGAAAGAAGTTATTCAAGTTAACCCAGGTTCTTCTGTATATCCTAAAGAAACTTGAGTGTAAGTTAGTTTGAGTTGTAAACCCAAACACAAACCTTTGTATCCTTGATTCAGTAGTGATCAGTGTGAGCTTAGCTTGGAAAGAATAGTCAAAGACTACTTACAATACGACAGTAAATTTGGTTTCCTGGTCACGGTTTAGCTTGAAGGCTGGTTGAAGACTACTCGGTTTAGCTTGGAGAAGCTGGTCAAAGACTACTCGGTTCAGCTAAAGAGCCTGGTGCATAACTACTTGGTTTGTGATAGTAAGGGTTGCGTCCTGGTCATGGTGAGAGCTTGGGAAAGTTATTGTAAAGACTATTTGGTTTCTTTCTCAGTTTGAGAGAGGTGTTAGTGGAACTCAACATGGTTGAGAACTGGATGTGGAGGTTGGCCAAACTAATATAAAAATATCTATGTAATATCTTTTTCTCTTTTGTCTCCTGTTACTTTTGTTGTTCTATGTATAGTTGTTTATTTTTTCTTAGAGTTTATCTTTTTAGCAATTATGTTACTAACATTGTTTTCAAAAAGACTCTTTCTGAAATCTCTAACTTTGTTTTGCTACACTTCAAGCCTATAGCTTGATAGTATCCTGTTAAAATTTTCAAAAGTTAAAAAGAAGAAAAGAGAAGCGAAGCACAATTCAACCCCCCTTCTCGTTCGCTTTTCTACCTACAAGTGGCATCAAGCTTGGCCTCTAAGGGGTTGAGTACTCTAATGATTCCTGAGGACAAAGATCCAATGGACAAATGACATAGAATATTCATATAGCAGAAGGACACTCCATTAACAAACCGTTATTCTTTGATGGTAGAAACTATGCCTACTAGAGAGATCAAATAGAAATGTTCATAAAATACACAAGCCTTGACTTGTGGGATATTATTCAGGGAGGTGATTATGTTCTAACGAAGAGATACCAGGAATCAATGATGCACCTTCAATATCAAGAGAAGTCCCCATGAGCAGGTGGACAGAGCAACACAAAGGCAGAGTTCAGCTGAATTCTAAAGCTAAATACTTGCTCATGTGTGCACTAAGTAAGGTTGAATATGACAAAATCATTGCTTGTGACATAGCAAAGGAGATATGGGATAGATTGCATATGTTGCGTGAAGGTCCTGATCAAGTTAAAGAAACCAAGACTAGTATGCTGGTTCATCAATATGAAATGTTCAAAATGATAGATCAGGAAAATATTGATGAAATAACCACAAGGTTTATGCACATCATAAACCAGTTAAAGGGCTTAGGCAAAAGATACTTTAACTTTGAAATTGTTAGAAAAATCTTGAGAAACCTCCCTACCAAATGGCTGCCTAAGGTCAGGCCATTAGAGGCTAAAAACCTTCAAACTCTCAGTTTGAACGCACTCATTGGGTCTCTTAAAACTCATAAGGTTGTGTTTTCTGAAATGCATGGTGATTCCATGAAGAAGAGTAAGTTCATGGCCTTAAAGTCGTCTCATCAAAGCTGAATAAGGCTAAGGCAATGAAAGTTGCCGAGACCACTGATGAAGAGGAAGAATATGATGATGAGACAAAAGAAGAAAATGGAGACGAACTCTTCATCTAGTGAGGAAGATGTCCAGGGCCTAGGGCAGAACAAAGAGAAGAAAAGATATCAACCTCAAAAAGGACAAAAAAGACAAGGTGAAGCTAGAAAGCATCACCTGCTACAACTATAGGGAGAAGGGACACTTCAAACTAGAATGTCCTAAACTCAAGGGTTCACAAAAGAAATTCGTGCCCAAGAAGGAAGTCATGCTGGAAACCTGGAGTGAATCAAAGGAGGAAAAGGAATGATTAGAAGATCAAGAAGAGCTAGACATTGCAAACCTATTTTTCATGGCTGACTATTCATCAGAGGGTGAACATGAAGTAAATAACTTTGACTCTAATCTTTCCTATAATGAACTTCTAGTGTTGTATGTAGAGTTGTTTGAGGACTCTCAAACTCTTTCCTCTCACTATCTCAACCGGAAAGGAAACATCAAAAAAAGAAAAAAAATTGAACTAGAAATTGCCAAAATTGAAGCTGAGACCCTAAGGCTTGAAAAGAAGAATTAAAAGGAGAAAACGAGTTTAAACGCAAAATCAAACACCTTAGAATCTGAAGTCTCTAGTAAAAATGAAAACTCTTAGAAAATCATTCTGAGTTATAGAGAAATTCAAAGTGTCTTAAATCTGACCTTGAAAAAATGGTAAATGGATCAAAGAACCTTGATCTAATGCTTGGAGGTTAGAAGCCATATTTCCAAAGGACTGGGTTAGGATATGAAGAGAAATAGATGAGAAAGTAAAGCCAACTTAACTTAAGAAAGTAAAGAACAAGGCTTCTTGTACTTTCTTTTAAGAAGGGATATGAACCTGACAAATAATTCTTGAGAAGAAGTCTGTCAAAAAGGTTGGAAAACCTTCCTCCCAAAAGACTAACCCAAGAGGACCCAAAAAGTCTGGGTACCTACAATAAAAACTTTGTTTGTTGTAGGTTTGCTTGAGAATGCATGTGGAACCTGACAACAAGTGGTACATGGACAGTGGCTTCTAGGAACATATCTAGATCCAAAAGATGGTTCAAGAATTCTGTGACCCAAAAATTCTAGATCAGTATAGTTTGCTGATAGAGATAAGGTCAAGGTCACGAGCATATGAAATGTTGGTAAGGATAATTCTCACTAAATTTATAATGTACTATTTGTTGATAGTCTGGCTCATAATTTGTTAAGAGCAAGTTCTGACTAAGAGTTTAATGTTGTTTTTAATGCTCATGCATGCAATATAGTAAGTTTTACTTCTGGACAAGTTATTTTTTCTGTAAGAGGCATGATAATACTTATGTATTATTCTTGGATAACCTTTGAGATCAAGATGTAAAATGTCTCGCATCCTTCACGGATGAAAAGTGGTTATGGTATAAGAAGCTTGGGCATGCTCATATGAAGCTTAAGCTTTCTCATAAAGAGATAGTTAAAAGCCTACCGAAGATCAGATTTGACAAGGATTTAACTTGTGATTTATGTGAGAAGGGTAAGCAAACCAAAGCTTTTTTCAATAACAAACATGTGGTTTCAACCACTAGACTACTTGAGCTTTTACATATGGATCTCTTTAGACTAACCAAGACTGCAAGTCTTCTAGCGAAATATATTGCCTTGTCATAGTGGATGACTACTCTAGATTTACATGGGTTATTTTCCTAGCTTCTAAGGATGAGGTGGTCGAGAGATTCAAAGTTTTTGTAAAACGTGTTTGCATAGAAAAAGATTCTCAAATCATCTCCATTAGATCTGATCATGGAAGAGAATTTGAAAATCATATTTTCAAAGAGTTTTGTGAAAAACATGGCATCCTTCACGAGTTTTCTATACCTAGAACTATAACATCCTCCCAAGTACAACATCATTCTTAAGTTATGACATCGTACTCGAAAGTAGTTATTTATAACTTAGCGGACTTTTCTTAAATATCTATAGCAACTCGGTTAACGTGTGTAATAACTAAGCGCAATTCTATTAAAATATATAACAAAGAAACACGGTATTTATTTAATACATCATTGAGTACAAAGGAAGCTCTTCTATGATCTTGAATACACATCTGTTCTCTAATATAGTTACATACATATCCATTCCATTGAATACAACATAATAAAAGCCTTAACTACTACACTCCTGCAATCCCAAGTTCTTATGCGTCAGCATCAAAGTCCTTTGGCTTAACCTGGAGACAACATGGAAACACAAACACACAGGGGTGAGAATTATACAATTCTCAGGAGGACAACTCCCCGTTACACAATAATAATGCCATCATCATTGCCCCAAGCTACTTCGGTTTATCAAGAAAATTTGAGCATGCAACATCTATCAAAGGTTCATTTCAAAGTTCAAAAACCATTTTTTTCTTAAGTGGATTTCTTTTAGCATTCACTCACTTAATGCACATATATCATGAAGCCCAAACACATAATAAGTAACTCAAATCAAGAGATTACATGTGATATGATTATGTATATGTCAAATGCAGTGAAATTGTTCCAAAGGAACCTGTTTCCACTTATAGCCATAGAAATAAAATCAGTGCATTTTCTCTTTCATTGACATGGGAAAGACTTAGTTTATACCCAACGGATATTTGTCGTGGACAACTCCATAATAGATAGTTTATACTAAATGGTATTTACAGTGGATCACACCACATAAGGGAAATAGACTACTTATCAGGACTAAGCTCATTCCTATACATGATCATCGAACTTCATTTTTTCCATTTCGAATCACACACAGATCTATTCCTAGCTGATATGTCTCCTGACTAAACATATTTGGGGAACTTCCTCTTTCTGTTTCCTTCCCTCATTCAATCTAAGTCTTATTTCTGTTTTGTCCATATGTTAGAACATGCACAATTTAAGTTTATACATTCTCTTTCCTTTTCCAAACACATGCATAAAGCACATGTAGACATTTCATTCACAATGAAATTTCAATCATGCTTCATAAACCACTCTTTACTTCCTCTAGTATGCATTTATAGGTCACAAGTCACATGGCCAAATAGTTTACATCAGTTATTCATGTCATACTAGAACCCAGAGTGTCATTATTTCATCAATTCAAAGCATTGTTGCATTTCTAGCATAATAGAAGATTTCACACCATTGTATCACAAATTAAATTGCCTATCAAACAATCAATTCAGAGGCTATTAAAATTATCTAATACACTTCAATGTGTGCACAGGGTTGTATAAAAATTTTAGAGCAAAAAGAGTTCTCTAACTAGGTTAAAATAATCAGACAAATTCGGTGGCTCAAAAGCCACTTAAACTAGCTAGAGCCCAAAGTTCATAATTTTTAACCTTAGCAATTGATTGAATCAACTCAAAATAAAAATCACAGTTACACTTAAAGATGTTATCAACGCTATGTAAAAATTTCAGGCGATTATTCAATCATTTAGTATGGTAATAAAATTAGCAAAATTTATAGCTTCAGTTCCAATAATCCAGGCAGCACATAGTTTACTTCGGTTTCTGATTTTTTTAAAAGCATTAGGATTCAAAATCAGAGTCAAGAAAATTTTTGGAACTATCCTAGAATATTATTTTCAACATATATTTTTTCTAACTCATGAAAATACCCACAATTCCCTCAAAAGATTCGTGATTAGTGGCTGCCTGTAAAAGCTGAAAATCCAGTAGCATAGAGCAAAATCCCTTTTGACAAAAATGATTTTTAACATCATTCAAACACACCACCAAAATTAGTACATCAATATCAACATAATATAAATCAATATAATCAAAAATTTCAGACCTAGCTCAATCAAAACACATCAGAATAAATTTGAAGAGAAAAGGCAAAGAAAACCCTACTTTTAGTGAGCTAATGACTCCTTAGTCCCAAGATGCTTTAAGATAGCTTCCTTCCACTCCAAAGCTCACCAAATCAACTTCAACCCCTTGTTAACTCAGTGAGGTGTGAGAGAGCAAGGTAAGGATTGGTGAGAAACAAGGATTCTAATTGGTTGGATTTGTAGGGCTTCAAGTGTAGATGAAGTTTTGTGAAGGAAATTGGTAGTTTTAGCAATTCTAAACTAAGGTTTTTGAGGTTGAAAGCTTGGATCCTTCAAGGAATGAAAATGGAGGCTGGCTTCTCTCCTTAAATTATGGCTGAAATTTTGAAGAGGAAGTGATAATGTTAGGTGGCTTGTGTTGATTTTGTATTAAGGTTTAGATATTCTATGATGTAAGCATTTAATTCTTAAAGGTAGAAAATATAATGGATGGCTAGGATTTAATCTTGGATTCCAAGATTAAACCATTGTCTTCCACATGTCCTAAATGGATAAACATTATCCTTTTGTGGTGATTAAATCACCTTTCGGTGTTAAAAATCGCACAGAAATCTTCCGAATGGGTAAACGTCATCGATTAACTGATATTACCCGAAAATTAATTCTAAGAATAAAATTTTCATTTCCACTTATTTCTAACCTTATTCCTGTGTTTTCCTAATTTCGGGCACCTCCGGGCCCAAATATGGGTTTTGCTCTCCGGCGTAGATGGGGCCTATAAGGTTATTATTCACCGGGCTGGAATTTTTTTTTTTGAAGGTCCATTAGGCTACCCTCATCATTGCTAAAGTAGATTTTTGAAATTACAACTAACAATGCTCAAATTAATTTTTAAATAATTTTTGGGTGTTACAATAACTCCTCAACAAAATGGGATAGCTGAAAGGAAAAATAGAAGCTTGCAGGAGATGGATAGGACAATGCTTTTAGAAAGTGGTTTATCAAAAGGTTTTTAAACTAAATACCTTATGCTATATATAAAACAGAATCTTTATAAGGCATATCCTCAAGAAGACTCCCAATGAGCTATGGAAGGGTAGAAGATCCAATATTTCATATTTCCATATCTTTGGGTCATTATACTTTATTCTTAATACCTGAGACAAACTTGCAAAGTCTAATTCTAAATTGATGATGGCATTTTCCTAGGTTACTCTTTTGTCTCTAAAGCTTCCAGAGTGTATAATAAAATAACATTATGCATTGAAGAGATAATTCACAATAAGTTCAAGGAGCTTAAGAAGGACTTTGCTGATGATCTCGAAGACTGGAGGAAAGTCTTGTGGAAATGAGTCTCAAGGAAACCTCTGAAAGCAAGTAAATGAAAGTCAGACCCTAAGAAAGTAAACTCCAGAACAAAGGCACTTCAGAAAGCCTACTCAGAATTTTGAAGTAATCAGAAAGTAGTATTTCTGAACATGTAGAAGAGCAATTTGAAGAAGAAGGAGAAGCTGAAGAACCTTAAAGCCATATAAATTACAAGGGAGTTTCTAATTTAAAGGCAGTTTCTCATAACGAGTTCTTGGAGATATTTCCAAGGGTGTGAGAACCAAATCATCCTTTAGAAATATGTCAAACTATGCTTTAATCTCCACCATTGAACCTGAATGCATTGAAGAAGCTTTGAATGATCAAAGTTGGGTGGATGCTATGCAAGAAAAGCTAAATAAGTTTGAGAAAAGCAAAGTCTGGACGCTTGTTGAAAGACCAAAAGGAAAAACTATCATTGGTACAAAGTGGGTGTTTAGGAATAAGCTTGATAAAGCTAGAAAGGTCACTCGAAACAAAGCAAGATTGGTTGCACAAGGTTATAATCAACAAGAGGGAATTGATTATAACAAAACCTTTGCACCAGTAGCTAGTCTCAAATCCATCAGAATGCTGCTTGCTTTTGTTGCCTTCAAGGATTCACTCTTTCCCAAATGCATGTTAAGTCTACATTCTTAAATGGATTCCTTTCTAAGGAAGTATATGCGAAGCAGCCTCTTGGTTTTGAAAATGAAAACCTTCTGAACCATGTCTTCAAGCTAACAAAGGATCTCTATGGTCTAAAACAAGCACCTCGAGCTTGGTATGAAAGATTAAGCACCTTTTCACTGAAGAATGAGTTCAATAGGGGTAAGGTTGACATTACTCTTTTTACTCTTAAACAAAATAATCACTTTTTGATAGTTCAAGTATATGTTGATGACATTATATTTGGCGTCTCTAATAATTTTCTTTGTGAAAATTTTTCTAAATTGATGCAAAGTGAATTTGAGATGAGCATGATGGGTGAACTCAAGTTTTTCTTAGGTTTGCAAATAAAACAACAAAGAGATGGAACCTTGATCTATCAAGAAAAATATACAAAAGAACTCTTAAAGAAGTTCAATATGGATCAACCCATGAGTACCCCCATGCATCTATCTCAAATCATTGATGATAAATGGCGAAAAGGTATTAGAAAGTAATTATAAAGGAATGATTAGCTCTTTTCTGTATCTTGCAGCCAGGAGACCAGACATTCAACTAAGTGTGGAAATTTGTGTTAGATTTCAATCTAACCTAAAGTAATCACACTTAAATGCTGTTAAAAGAATTTTCAAATATCTATCCGTACTACTAATCTTGGTTTATGGTATGAGAAAAGTGCATCATGTGAGATTGTAGGTTCCTGTGATACTGATTTCATTGGTGATAGAATAAAGAGGAAAAGCACAAGTAGTTGTTGTTGTTTCTTTGGAAAAAGCTTAATCACGTGATCATGCAAAAAGCAAAATACCATTGCAGTCTTTCCTGCTAAAGCTGAATATGTAGCTGTTACAAATTCCTGCACCTAGATGTTGTGGATAAGGAACCAGCTAGAAGATTATCACCTGAGGTATTCCAAAATCCCTATCTTCTGTGATAATACTAGTGCTATTAATCTTGCTAAGAATCCTATCTAGCACTCTAGATCTAAGCACATTGATGTTAAACATCATTTTATAAGGAATTATGCTCGGAAAGGTGATGTTGAGTTAATGTTTTTGAATACTAAAGATCAAGTGTCAAATATATTCACAAAGCCATTAGCTAAAGAACATATTTGTGTTTTGAAAAGGCTTTTAAACTTAAAGATTTTTTAAATCTGCATAAGCATTCATACATAAACATCTTGGATCTCTCTTCACTACTCCAAACTGAAACCAAAGAATAAATCAGTTTGCAAGACCACAAATCAAAGTGAAGATCAGAAGTTCAATTTGCATGCTCAGAGAGTATATGGGTTCATCAACAAGAAGAGTTGAGGTTCAGAAAATGGGTATGTTTAGTCTCATAAAGCTCAACATATGAAGATGAGTCAAAGATGAAAAATTTGTTGAACCGAAAGGTTAGAAAGTGGTAGCTAAAGGTTAGAAAGTGTGCTCAAGCATAAAAAATCACTCCTTCTGAAAGAGATAAAAAGGTGGGATAATTCCCACTCTTTTGGTTTTCTCTCTTTTATGTCCTTTCACTTTCAGTCATATATCGTCATATCACTTAAATAACCTCTCACTTCTCACACGTCACCATTTTACCTTCATTTTCTACCATATGCTTCCTTAAACTGTTTTGTTTTCTCTTTTCTCAAACCTTCTCCTCTAAACTGTAACCTCTCATCTCTCTCACAAACCCTCACCTTCAATCCTTTCAAGCTTCAACCTTTCCTGTTTTCTCTCACACACTACCCTGACCATGGCTGAAGGATATGAACTAAACCACTCCTCCATAAAAGGGGACCTTTCATCATGTTCAATGAACCCCATATCCAGGAGTTTTATGAAGAAAACTTCTCTAAAAGGACAATAGCATTTGGAAAAGGATGAAAAACTCCTTACTCGACCAGGTTCACATTCTCAGGGAAGTTTTTACTTTTTAGGGATGGGAGTACTTTCTTGACATCTTTGATAGGGTTTTTCCAAGAATGGTGACTGCTTTCTATGCTCTTCTTGGGGAAAGAACTGAACCATTCTCAAAGACATCATTTGAGACACCTACATGGAAATAAATTTGTTTGATCTGTCTATAGTGGTTAGGGCTTTAGCTCCTGGGAAAACCTTCAAGGAAAAACGTTCAAGTCCTTAGAGTGAGTGCAAAAGAAGTATCAAAATGTCTCACCGATTCCACAAAGCATCAACTAAGTGACATTACAACGTCTATTCTAAGTTAAAGGTGAGAAAGGTTTTTATTTGTAGAGTTCACCATTCTTCCCAGGCAATGAAGTATAGATATTCTTTTGGGCATGGATGTATGTTGCTTTTCTACTTGCTATCTAAAAGAAAAGTTAATCTGCCAAAAATGATAATGGACTACATGTTTAGTGCCATTACTAAGGATAAAAGAAGAATGGCTAGAGTTCCCTATGGTATGTTCCTGACAAAGATTTTTTAGCATATTAGATACCCTCTCGCTAAAGAATGGTTCGAGCATATTACTAGCATAGATTTTTCCATAAACTCCTTCAGAACAATAAAGAAACTCGATCTATACCTGTGAAAACAAGCTCCAAAAAGAAAGCTCCTAGATCAGGGATGCTAAAGAAGAAAAGACCAGCTGAGGCCAAGAAGAAGATTAAGAAAAAAAGGAACAAAGAGAAAGGTTGTTATTCCTGAAAGTAGCTCTGAAAGCTCTAAAATTGCAAAGGAAACATGTGAGAGAACCATATCAGAAGAAGCTCCTCTCAAAACTAAACAACAAAGCAAAAGGAGGCAGATCAAGAAACAAGCAAGCGAGACTCCAAAGCCTTCCAAACCATTAGAAACTAAGAGTCCTCAGAAAGTAAGCTTCCAGAAGGAAGACCTGACAAACTTACCATTCGGCAAAAGGTCTTTGAACCAAAATTCAAACATCTACCAAAGGGAGTAAATAAAGCAGCACTCATTCTGAGAGATATGTGTGATGCTACTCCGCAGAGGATCCTGAATCCTCTGATGATGAAGAAGAGGCTGAAGTAATTCTCAAGCAACGAGAATTCTTCAAGAGAAGAGGAAGCTAGAAGAAGCCAAGGAACAGCAAAGGGCTAAAAGGATTCAAGGGTCAAAGAGACAAAGAAGATGACTTTCTACCTGAACCCTTGGTTGTAATTGAAGAGCACTCCACACTACCCATGTCTCAACGTTTGGGTTTACCTCTTTCTATCTCTCCTGCATCTCCTAGAAGGACAATGGCTTTTGAAACAAGCTCCACTCCTGAATCAGCCACTACTCCCACAAAGACAACAATGAATGAGGCCGCAATGACTTCTCATGATGACAATGATGACTTCATGACCACAAATCAAGTGTTAAAATCTATGTCGATGTCCATGGCATCAGATTCACACCTAAAGGAAGATGGAATGGATGATCTAAATTTCTTTATAAATGAACTCTTTTTACTCTAGAGCCTATCCACAAAGAGCCCTCTGTAGAGCCAGTCATTGAGGAACCAAGCTAAAGCCCATGAACCAGTATCTACTCTCATATTGATAGTGCCTCAACCTCCTCTTTCCATTTTCATATCTCCAATGGAAGAGGAAGAAGAGAGGATGAGACATCATAAGCTGGTGCTCTTCCTGAAGAAGCCGATGCTTCTCCTCGAGTAAGGTGCATGACATTACCCCTACTCCTTCTCCAAGCAGCCTGCCTTCTCTCCTATACCTCTCCAATCATGCTCCATCCTCTCCACCTTCTCCTGCTCCTCCTCTTGATGCTAAGGCTAAATCACCAAAATTAGGGGAAACCATACCCCTATATATACCTAAGCCTTCTTCGAGAGTTTCCCGTCAACATCTACACCCATCCATCTGCCTTATTAGTCTTCAACAGTCTCCAGCAAACTCTCAGACGATTCAGATTGTAATGTGTCAACTAGAGAGATTGCCTCTAGAGTGGATCGAGTTGAAGCCACTAATATAAAGCAAGGTGCCCAACTCTGCAGCATGAGGACTTCCTGATTTAGATTTTCAGACCTATCAAAGAAATGAAGCTCTTCTCATGCAAATTCTTTAGGAGTTAAGGCGCTGGGCTGATGATGGTGTTTTGATTTCCAGCACACCTTCTTTTTGCTCAAGACAAAAGAAGGAGAAAAGATAAGAAAATCTTGTGTTGAGAAAATTAGGGGAGTACATGAGGGAGAGCTACTCAAAGATTTTCTTTAGCATATGCATTTGTTTTGTTTTCTTATTGTTATTAATCAGACAGTTTTGTTTGTTATTCAAGTACTAACTTATGCTTTATCTCAAATGCTCTGATAGTTCTTTATGCTCTAATATATCTTGTTATAGCCTTGTTTGCCTGGATATATATATACACACATACATCTTGCTTAGCAAATCAAGCATCTATGCTGATGAATGAGTGATCTTCTTGCTTAATCTGATATCTCATTACACCAATGTTCTGAAAACATGTTATGCTATGCTATGCTATGCTCAAGCAATGGAACATATTGTGCTTAATGCTTTGATACAAGCTATGCTATGTTCATGCTCTGATACATGTTATGATCTATGTGTGTGTATGTGTGTATATACATCCTTATGTGAGCACATGTGAAAATTGTTTTTAAGTGGTGCTTTACAAAATCACATGTTCTGATACTTATGTGAAAAGTTTCCTAACTCATAGTACAAGCTCATATTTGCTTTTGCTCTTATTTATCTGGGATTGGTTACTATTGAGCTTAGAAACCTCTTGCCACGTATGCTAATGATATTAGTTTAAGGGTTCTATGAATGTCAGAAACTACATCTATATCAAATTGTTTTAATATATGCTCAAATGCATTTTCTTTTACATGAGCATTAGGTTCAAAAATAAGTTTGGAATAAAGAAGTGTTGAATAAGGAAATTAATCAAGATGAAATATCACAAGTATTACTTATTTGTTATTCTAGCATATGATTTTAGAAAGTTTCTTTAAAATGACTAAAAATCAAGTTGTCTTTGTTAAAAGGGCTGAAATGATGATATCTTTCTTTGTACTACTCTGATACCTCTCAAAAAGTACTTTGAGTAATCTTAGAAACCTCATCTACAAGCAAAACAATCTGATTTAAGTCACTTAAAGCTCAAAACATGTTTTGATTCTTTTCATATCATGTCTTAAGAAAAAGAACTTTTTGAAAACCATATTATATGTTGAGATGAAAGAATAACGATTATCATGCTATATTTTCTGTAATATTCTTTCAATATCTCTTCAAAAGATTTTCTTCAATTGGTTTGTCATCATCAAAAGGGGGAAATATTAGCTCCAAAACCCTTCAGAAAGTTTCAAGCTAATATGTTTTAAATGACAACAAAACCTATTTAAAGAAATTTTTTTGAAGACTAACTGATGTCTACTTGAGTTTCTTGAGTTAGCAAACATGTTCTTTTATTGGCATAACATATTTCTTTTAAAATGTAAATAATTTTGCTTTACATATGCAAACATGTTTTATCTCATTTAAAGAGATGGGAATCAAGTGGAAGTGATAATTAAATCATATTTTGAGCATATACATGCCTAACGGATTGAAGAAAATCATCTAGTACAAGAAACCAAGCTTCAGGACTTCAGAAAATAGCACTAGACTTCAGAAAGTACATTTAAAATGAAGATATCAATCAAACTCTAAAGCCAACAAGTTCTACAATCTTCAATCATCATGTTCGCAATCTTTTTATCATAAAAAAGCTCTGATTAAAGGCTAGAAGATCAAAGTTTTATCAAGGAACTGAAAGTGCATTAGAAAGCTCACTTCACAGTGAAACGTTGATCTTTACCAAAAAAGGAAGGAAAATTTGAATTTCAAATTTAAAGTCAAACCCTGCAGGCACATGTCATCTTTCTGCCAACTTGAGTGTAGGTTAGTTTGAGTTGCAAACCCAAACACAAATCTTTATATCCTTGATCCAGTAGTGATCGGTGTAAGCTTGGCTTGGAGAGGCTAGTAAAAGACTACTTGCAATGCGCAGTAAAGTTGGTTTACTATTCGCTATTTAGCTTGGAGAGGCTAGTTAAAGACTACTCTTTTAGCTTGGAGAGCTGGTCAAGGACTACTAGTTAAGCTGAAGACTGGTGAATAACTACTTAGTTTGTGAGGTGAGGTTGTCCATGGTCACTAGTGAGAGCTAGGGAAGCTATTGTAAAGACTATTCAGTTTGTTCTCGGTTTGAGAAAGATGTTAGTAGAACTCAATGTGGTTGAGAACTAGATGTAGGCAGGGTGGACTGAACCAATATACAAATATCTATGTAATATCTTCTTCTCTCTTATCTCCTATTACTTTTGGCCTTCGTATAGTTGTTTATTTTTTCTTAGAGTTTATCTTTTTTGCAGTTTTGTGAAATCTCTAACTTTGTTTCCGCTGCACTTCAAGCCTATAGCTTGATAGTATCCTATTAACATTTCAGAAGTTAAAAAGAAGAAAAGAGAAGTGAAGCACGGTTTAACCCCTTTCTCATGCACTTTTCTACCTACAAATCTCATAGGAAAATGCAGAACCCGGTGACACTCCTTCTTGTGTAAGGGCATCCTGCCCAATTGCTATCACTATAGGCTTTGAGCTTGAGGTCTGAGATGAGGGAAAAATTGGCCATATCTAGGAGTATTTTTAACATATGTTTGAATTCTAAATATAGCGGATTGATGGACATATATTAGAGCTTATAGGAATTGGTTTAGTTGATTCACGACATAAGAAATATCTAGTCGGTTTGGTGATTGTTAAATAGAGCAATAAACCAACTAAGAGTCTATAGGAGGAAATGTCTTCAAGAGGTTTACCAATGGTTGGTGAAATTTTAAAGAAGCATCCATAGCGGTAAAGGCCGATTTCGAAGCAAGTAAACCATTATCTGAGATTAACTCTAAGGCGTACTTTCTTTTTGAGATAGAATGATGCCTTTCTTGGATCTAGATGCTTTGAGGTCGAGGAAGTACTTTAGTTCTCCAATGTCTTTGATTCTGAATTTTGAATGGAGGTGTTGTTTAATGGAATTGATCTCATAATATCATTACCAACCAGCATTGCACAATCTACATAAATGAGGAGAGTAGTGAATGATACTGAATTTTTCCTAGTAAAGGGCCTTTAGTTCTATTGTAAGGGAGAGGAACCATTCTTGGCTTGCTTATTTCAAGCCATATAAGAATTTTTGTAGATGATAAAACTTGATTGGAATTGGAAGATCAAAAACCTTAGGAAGAGACATATATACTTCTTCATAGAGGGTGCCGTTTAACAAACAAAGCATTATCTACATCAAGTTAGTGGAGATGCCATTTCATTAAGGAGTAGTATGAGTGTCGCCGCCGCAACAAATTAAAATAATTTTCCAATCACCGAAATACACCAAAAATGTAGTTATAGTGTAATCCGAGTCGTCTCGCGTGGAAACAATGTAATTGATTTTGACAAAAGTGGGGTTTTGAGAATCGTTACTAGCAAATTAAAGTGAAAGAATTGTAATGTAAAGCTACCTGCACAAAGACTTCCTTTAGATCGAGAAATGTTCTATCACGGTTCAAATAGATAAATTCATGGTGGTGACAGCCTACGTCAACTACACTTTTGTATAGAAGACGACGCAATTCTACTTAACGTTATACTAACGTACTTCCGTTAAGGATTCAACTAACAATAGAACTAATGACCACAATCATTACCTTATAATCCTATGTTAATTTAGTTATCAATTGCGTAGTCCAAATTCTAACGGAATTAATTCAACCCCTTACCAATTGGAATTAATCAAATCAATCGATCTAATATCCCAAAGGCATCCAAATTATGCAAACAAACGAATACACAATCAACTACTCTTAAAACCTCAATCACATTAATCAACGCAATTAAAATTTAAAAGAGAAAGCGATAGGGGTGAAAAAAAAAACAACCATGAACTGACATTTAGAATTGAAAACCTCAAGAACAATTCTGATCTTCAGTTGTCTCTGTGCAAGGCAAGGGGAATTACTCCTCCATGGAAAGAGTCTCCCAATCAAAGATGCAGGAAAGCCCTTTTTTTTTCCAAATTGATGCTGAAATTCACTGAAATATAATACTAAAACCTAATCTAGAGAGAGAGAGAAAAAGTCTAAGAGAGAGAGTGAGTGAGTTCGCGTCCCTGCCTCCAAACCAAAACCTAAAGAGAAGAAAAACCCTTCAGAAACGCTGTCTCGGGCTTAAGTTCACGCGGCCCTATACACTAACCGCCTGGGCGGTCCACCTAACCGCCTGGGCGGTCTCCGAAATACAACACTCTTCCGACCACCGCCTGGGCGGTGGTAGAGACGCCTGGGCAATCCTTTGAAGACTTCCCTCTGATCATCGCCTGGGCGGTGCTTCCATCACCTGGGCGGTAAATAGTGTTGCCGAATCCTTAACTCTTGCTTCAATGTACCAAGTTAGAAGTCCCTGCTATAATAAAAACTCAAACAAGAAATTAAAAACATTGGGGAACTTTCAGAATGTAAAAATTCACTAAAAATTATGTTAAAAACTACAGAGTCATTTACTAACGCATGTTGAGGACCAAATGCAAACTCAATGTTTAAAAACATCAATTAAATACAAATCAAATGCAAATTGTTCAGAAGTTACGAAGTAGAATGGGTGCAAAAATGCAACCCATCAAACTTCCCCACACTTAAACAATTGCATGTCCTCATGCAAGAAACTTAAAAGTAAAAACAAGGGTAGAAATATGAGATGCTACTACTCTTGAAGATGCATAATGCTGCAATACACACATGAAATGCAAAGGGCTGTTCAATTAGGGAAATTAGCTAGATATGGTATCATTACAGCTAACACAATTATAAAAGCTAGAAATCAATGATAATTGCTGGCTAAGTCTAGATCACAAATGGCAAGAATGAGCTAAACAAGTATGACAAAGTTAAACTCCCAAGGTAAGTGTATCACTCGTCACTCCGTGTATATGTTTCAAAATGCACTCTAGTACTCAACAGGGAACTTCTTCCAAAAACTTGCTTTTCTTCTCAGTCACCACAATTCACGCACACGCTGATCAAATTTCAAGAGGTCTTTTTCAAGGTGATAACTGGGCCTGGGTATAGGTGGAAGAAAATAAGGGGAAATGGCTAACTCAGTTCTTGCAAAAGCAAGGTGCAACACCAGGATTTAAGTGAGAAACCAAAACCTACAAATTCTTTTTCCCCCCTTTTTTTTTTTCAAATCATTTCAATGAATTGAGCTCAATGTTTATTCCAAAGATGGATTAGTGACACTCTTCCCCCTTCTATTATTATTATTATTTTACAATTGTTTTAGGAAGGGAAAACTAAAGGAATTTCCACCAATCCACATCTTCTCCCTTTTTTTTTTTTTGGCAATGGTTTCCCCACACTTATTTCAGCACAACCAACTTGCACCTAACCTTCACATGTCCTGAGTTGGGAATTTTCTCATTGTTTTTCACTTAGGCTTGAATTGTGCTAACCAAGAAAAATAGGAAATTCAGCTCAAATGGGGTAAGCAAAAGATATGATCATGTAGGGTAGGCTGTATGGCCAAGTGGGTGAAAAGAATAAAAGCCTCAATCATCAATATGCCAACAATGCGAAGAGAAAGCTTTAACCAAGAATCAAGCAAGTTCCAGAATTCATTCCGAGTGAGTGCACACACCACAATAATTACTAGTGATTATAACAATGTTATCATCACATCAAAGTCCAAAAGCTCACAGGTAATAGATTAACCAGTCAAACAAGTTATAACTCATTGCATTGCTCATGTGACTATCAAAATGACCAGCATACCATGAAAAGCAAAATAGGAAAAACTTCAAAAAGTGTTAACATAGTTCAACCATCTACTAACCAATTCCCACAAAGTTTGTGGAGATGCAAATATGCAATGCATGATAAAAGGGGAAAACATAATAAAAAGTACAAAGGAAAATAGAAATCAGCAAAATAAAAAAGAACCCTCCCACTTACAAAAAGGCACTGCCCTCATGCCCACCAGGAATGTGCTAGTAGTCCTCCTTAGACTCCTCATCCTTACTAAGCTCCACATCGGATCGTCCTCCTGGAGTGGAATAAGGATCATCACGTGGGCAGAGCGCCTCAGGGGAGAAGAGGCTTGGGTGGGCATCGTCTGGGAGGTGGACATATGCGGATGATACCAGGAATATAGATGTGCCGCCTCTCTACCAACAGTAAACAAGGAGTGCCTGCTCCACTGTGATAAGATTGGTATGTCCACAAGGAAGAATATGAGATAGGGCTAACCTCATCCATAGTCGAGATTCAAAAGTGAGTTGAAAACTCTTTAAACCAATGACCTTCGAGTTCGAATTAAATTCCCAGGTAGCATTTGGACGTCCAATGCGACGGAGAACATCACCCATATTAACCTCCTCTTGCAGAAGCTGGAGGTATTCATCTGGGTATCATTTGGAGGGGCTGGAATTTGGAGGGCTTCCCCTATAGCTTGAGGGGTCATCGAAGTCGCGACCTCGGACAAGGACCTGGTAAGCTCCGGATGGTTCCAGTTGGCATAAAATTCACGAACAATGGTGAGGTTAGTAGGTCCTGGTGCCTCCAAAAGATACCCCCAACTCTGTTCTTCAATGTCCTCAAGGCTGCACTCTGGGTCTCACGCCCTGAAAAATTGAAAGTCCACTCAAGAAGGAGAGGGCGCCTCTTGATTGAGAACTCAAATTTGTCTTCTGCTTGTTGACTAGAAAACGGAAAGGATCACGGGCGGGTCGACAGGAAGTGATGAAGTGCCCGTTACTCTAGCTCGCTTGCCGCTAGTTTGAAAAGCTCCAGAAGCCATGCTACCTGAAAGAAAAGCAAACGTGCATGAATCTAATTCAAATAAAAGCTCAAGTAATGATAGAAGCGTTGTGCATCCTAACCAAAGTAATTATTCCAAAATTATTGAGTTAAAAGAATGCACAATAAGGACTTGCAAAAAGAACATGCAGTTAATAATAGGAGTCCAATAAACAAAGGTGAGTTGAGTGGGTAAAGAGAAGTAATTAAAATGCAAACAATGATGGCATTAGTGACTCAAAACAATGAGAGATTGAATTGAAATACCAGTCAAGGGAAAGTTGAGAGTCACTAAACAGCCCATTAGTAAGAGAAAAAAAAACAAAAAAAAAACAAGAGCTCTATGAGACAATCCATCAAACACATGGTGTGCATAATCTCATTTACCCACAAAATCACCAAAATGCAAATTGGAACCCTCCACAAAATCAAAAACGGATAAACTGGTAGGAGGAGATGAAAAGAATCACAAACCTGGTGAAAATTCAAAGAAAATTTGTTAGAGAATGAAGAGAAGAGGAACCGTGAGAGAAATGTGTGTGCAAGTGAGAAGAGAAGAAAGAGGGAAGAAGATTCAGCGCCCGGGCACTAAAATAGTGTGGGCAGGCTTCGGATGACCGCCTGGCGGTACTATTGACCGCCTGGGGTCCTTTAGTGAAACGGCGCGTTTCACTTGGCGGTTTTTTTTTTTTTGGGTCCACCTGGCCGCCTGGGCGGTCTCCAGTGAGTACCAAGGTTGCCTGAGACCGCCTGGGCGGTCTAGTGAGCACCAATTCGATACTAGAGGGATTTTGTTTATTTGTCACTCAATACCTATTTAAAACAAATAAAAATAAAATAGGGATAAAAGAATTGAAATACCACCAAATTAACAGTTATGGGTTGTCTCCCACCCAGCACTTTGCTTTAACGTCCCTAAGTTGGACGTGCAAAACCCTTATGCAGGGTAATGTGCTTGCACCAGCTTAACTTCTACCTCACTCCTAAGTTCCATGGAGTTTCATGATATACCTTCAACCGATGTCCATTGACCTTAAACACTGCCTTGGATTTGGGGTCCTCAATCTCCAAGGACAGAAGAGATATACTTTTGTGACCTTGTACGGTCCATCCCATCGAGACCTCAACTTCCCGGCATCAGTTTCAACCGAGAATTGTAGAGGAGCACCAGTTGCCCTCCTGGAACTCTTTCCTCAAGGTATGCTTATCATGAAACACCTTGGTCCTCTCCTTATACAACCGAGAATTCTCATAAGCCTCAAATCTTAACTCCTCCAACTCTTGCAATTGCAACTTCTGGCTTTCCGGCCCTTCCAAATCCATGTTGCACTGCTGACCCAGTAAGCCGATGCATCATCTCCAGGCAAATGACACGCCTTACCAAAAACAAGCCGAAAGGGACTCATCCCAATAGGAGTCTTGTAGGCTGTGCGATAAGCCCATAGAGCATCATCCAATCTCACACTCCAGTCCTTCCATTGGGCTTCACAGTTTTCTCAAGGATTCTCTTGATTTCCGGTTACTTCAGCCTGCCCATTAGTTTGGGGATGGTAAGGAGTGGATACCTTATGAACAACCCCATATCTACGAGCAGAGCTTCCATGCTCTGGTTGCAAAATGGGTTCCTGGTCACTGATAATGGCCTTAGGCATGCCAAACCTAGAAATATGGAACGGACAAAAGAGGCGACTAGGAGAATCATTAGTGCGAGTGGCAATTGCCTCCACCCACTTAGACACATAATCCACAGCCAGAAGTATGTAAACATAGCCAAAAGAACTAGGGAAAGGACCCATGAAGTCAATGCCCCAAACATCAAAAACTTCACAAAATTGTATGGGTTGTTGAGGCATCTCATTCTTCCAAGAGATATTCCCTGTTCTTTGGCACTGTTCACAAGATTTGCAAAAGTTGTAAGCATCTCTAAACAAAGTTGGCCAATAGAAACCCGAGTCCAATACTTTCCTAGCAGTGCGTTGGGGTCCAAAGTGGCCTCCACTAGCATAAGTATGACAAAATCAAAGTATGGACTCGAATTCCTCCTGAGGCACACAACGTCTAACTACTTGATCACTACAAATTTTCCAAAGATAAGGGTCATCCCACACATAGTATTTAGCATCGCTTTCAGCTTTGCAAACTGTGCTTGTGAAAAGTGTGAGGGACCCACTCTAGCAACCAAGTAGTTAACGATATCAGCATACCATGGGACAACAGACACACTCATCAGTTGTTCATTAGGAAAATTATCATTGAGAGGTCTGTTGTCAAGTTAAGATGCTCAAGCCGGCTAGATGGTCTGCTACTAAATTTTCAGCTCCAGTTTTATCTTTTATTTCCAAATCAAATTCCTGAAGTAGCAACATCCATCTAATAAGCCTAGGCTTGGCTTCCGGTTTCTTCAGCAAATACTTAAGTGTTGCATGGTCCGAATACACCACCACCTTAGAGCCTAGCAAGTAAGATCAAAATTTATCCAAAGCAAAGACAATAGCTAGGAGCTCTTTTTCAGTAGTGGTATAGTTGGACTGCAGCGTCCAGAGTGCGGGAAGCATAATAAACAGCATGAGAAACCTTACCTACGCGCGTGTAAGCACAGCGCCCACTGCATGGTCAGAAGCATCACACATGAGCTCAACTGAGTTCAGGTGGTTGGATGACTGGAGTGGTGGTCAAGGCCGTCTTCAATCTCTCAAATGCCTCCCTGCACTTGTTATCAAAAATGAATTCAGCATCCTTTTGCAACGGGAGGTGAGAGGTTGGGCAATCTGCTGAAGTCCTTGATGAACCTCTTGTAAAAACCTGCATGATCCAGAAAAACGAATCTCCCACACGCATGTGGGGTGAGGCAAAGAGGTAATAACTTCTATCTTAGCAGGATCAACGCAATGCCCTTGCTAGAGACTACATGGCCTAAGACTATACCTTGTTCTACCATAAAATGACATTTTTCAAAATTCAGAACAAGGTTAGTCTCAACACATCTCTGTAGCACTCTAGCTAAGCTACTCAAGCAAAAATCAAAAGAAGAACCAAAAACAGTAAAGTCATCCATAAATACCTCCATGCACTCCTCCAACAAGTCAAAAATGCTCATCATGCATCGCTGAAAGGTAGCCGTGCGTCAGAGCCCAAAGGGCATCCGTCTGTAAGCATAGGTGCCAAAGGGGCACGTGAAGGTGGTCTTCTCCTGATCCTCGGGGCAATATGAATTTGAAAGTACCCGTGTAGCCATCCAAGAAACAATAGTGGGATTTCCCTGCCAACCTTTCTAACATCTGATCAATGAAAGGTAGGGGGTAGTGGTCCTTTGGGTGGCCTGTTGAGCCTCCTAGTCAATGCAAACCCTCCAACTATTTTGTACCCCGGGAACCAACTCACCTTTCTCATTCTTCACTCCAGTAATCCCCGACTTCTTAGGAACCACCTACCTGGGCTCACCCACTCACTATCAGAAATGGGATAAATGATGCCGGCCTGTAAAAGCCTTGTCACCTCCTTCTTAACCACATCAAGGATTAGTGGGTTGAGCCAGCGCTTGCTGTCTAATCGGTTTAGCCCCTCCTCTAGAAATATCCTATGCATGCAGGTGGAGGGGCTAATCCTTGTGATATCATCCAAGGTCCAGCCAATGGCCCTCTTGTGCCTTCTCAGAACCACAATCAAATTATCCTCTTGGGACTTAGAGAGGCCATTGGCTATGATGACCGGCGTGTCTCACCCTCCCCTAAGAATGCATACTTGAGGTGATCAGGAGGGCTTCAGCTCTGGCCTCCTGATTGTGTATCTGTTCCTAAGCTTAGACAATTCTAAAGCAAAATCATCATATCCAGTGGAAGAAACGGATAATATAGGCTCAGAAATCAAGTTAGTCTCAAAATTGGGGTTGGTGCTACTAAATGTATCAATGACAGGGCTTGTGGCATTAGCTACCAAAAATTCAGAAGTTTTCTCAAAAAATAGCCCTTTCAATGATGCATCAATAGTTGCACACTCCTGCATAAATTGGTGGTACCATCAAGTTAAGACATTCAAACTCTGGTACCATCCCCAACAACTCATCAAAGTTCTCAGTCAAACCAGCAAATACATCATCAATCAAGGAATCCATGACATCAATACTAAAAACGAATGTTCCTTAGGTGGGTGTTTCATAGCATCAGTCAAGAGAACTGAGCCTTCATATCCCCACACTCAAAAGATAAGGTACCTGCGTATACATCGATCTTGGTTCTTGCAGTTTTAAAAATGGTCTCCCCAAGATCAATGTATGCTCAGGAGCATGATATCGTCCTCCATAGCCAAAACATAAAAGTCTCCTGGAAAAATTAAATTGTTTACCTGGACAAGGACATCCTCAAGTATCCCATCAGGACTCTGAATGCTCAAATTAGCTAACTGGACTCTTAATCTGGGTGTCAGCTCTCCCCACCCAAAGCCTCATAAACTGAACGAGGCATAATACTGATGCCCGCTCCAAGATCTGCCAAAGCTTGCCCAATGTGAAGGTTCCCAATAGTCAGGGAACATTGAACGCACCTGGATCCTTGTGCTTCATGGGAAGCTGACCTGCTGAATAAGAGAGGAGGCTTTCACCCCCATAGTCACTCTCTCCACTTCATTGCCCTTCAACTTCCTCTTGTTGGTGCATAGGTCTTTCAAGAACTTGGCATATTTAGGAATTTGCCTAATAGCATCCAACAAGGGAATATTGACCTCCACCTTCCGAAAGGTTTCCAAGAGGTCCCTCTCCAACTCTAATTCATTGGGCCTTTTAGGTCTTGCAACTCGCTGTGGGAAGGGCAATGAAATGGGTCTTGTCACCTGTTCTTCTGCTTCCTTCTGTTGTGGTGCAGGCTTATCTTGTTGTACCTCTTGATGAACAACTTCTTCTTCCTGGCTCTCAACCACTACTTGCTCTGTAGGGCCAACAACCTCAGGTAAAACTTACCAGACCTCAAAGTGATGGCAGACATTCCCCTTGGGGTTGGGAATTGTCTGTGAAGGAATGATAGATGCACTTCCCTCCTGAGTCTGGGAACTCTCAAGCCTCTGAATTGCACTCCTCATCTCTTGCATGGCTTGTTCTTGTTTCCTCTGAGTCTCAATCATCATCTTCATCATCTCCTGCCATGGTGCTTCTGAAGGAGCAGGAGGTGCAGGTGTCCTGGAGGTTGCTGGGGGTTAGGAAGTTGTGGGATATGTGGTGGTGGTGGGTGGAATGTAGGCTGGTTGTCTGTTGCCTCTGGTGGTGGAACATACTTCTGTTGCTGTTGTTGAGGAGCATTGTTCCACTTGAAGTTAGGATGGTCTCTCCAGCGGGGTTGTATGTGTTGCTATGGATTATACCCCTCCTGTCCACCCTGATTCTGAGGCCTACTAGGAAATATGTTACCAGCTCCTGAGGTAGGGTCTTCCTATTTGAGGACACATGTCTGAAGTATGTGACTCGCATGAACAAATGCCACACACCCGTATCCTCCTGAATTGGAGAAGCTTGATTTAGTGCGATTTGCTTTAAGAACTCTGTAAGCTCATCCAGTTTCTTCTCACTCGCCTCTCACATGAAGTAACTTCACCCACCTGACGGGTGCTCCTCCAGCCTTAGACCCAAACTGTTGGGAGTTCTCCATATTCTCAATCAATGATCTAGCGCAGGTGTCTTGTCAACTAATGCCCCTCCACTAGCGGCATCTATCATACTCCTCTCCATAACCAATAGCCCCTCATAGAAACACTGGATCAACAACTGGTCAAAAATCTGATGTTGGGGCAGCTTGCACACAACCTCTTGAATCTTTCCCAATATTCATAAAGTGATTCTCCTAGCTCCGAATGCCACAAATATCTTTCCTAATGGCGGTTGCTCTAGAAGCTGGGAAGAATTTCTCTAGGAAGATGCGTTTCATACCAGCCCGCTGACCGTCCCATGGGGAATGTAGAAGAACCAGTCTTTGGCAGCTCCTTCAAGGGAAAACGAAAAGCTCTCAGCTTGATTTGCTCCTCCGTTACCCCTGAGGCTTCATAGTCATACAGATCACATGGAACTGCTTCAAGTGTTTGTGCGGGTCCTCCCGCCAACCCATGAAACTTGGGCAGGTGGTGCAGGAGTCCTGACTTCAGCTCAAAATCACCTCCCTGTTCGGGGTAGACAATCCCTAGTGGTTGATAGTTCAGGTCTTGGACTGCAAGTTCCTTTAAAGTTCTGTTAACCTCTCCCATGTCACTTGAAACACTAACAGTAGGATCAAAAGTTCAGGAAAAGAAAACGAAAAATTATTAGCTCCTCTAGTTGTATCAGAAAAGGAAGAAGGGTTGCTAGACAAATTAGCTCTTTCCCTCGCAGCCTTCCTAAGCCTTTTGGCGGTTTTCTCAATCTAGGATTAATTGGGAGTATAGGAAAATTAGGAAGGGAACGGGTCATAAAACTAATTCACCAACAACAATCAAATACAACGGGAACAAAGGAAAAGTAAATAAATAAAATTAAAAATAAAATAGAATTGAAATTTTTTTATTTTTATTTTTTAACGATAAAACACAAATCGATAAATAAAAGAAAGAAATAAAATAAAACAAATATAAATAAAAATGAAAATAAATAAAAATAAGAAAAATCAAATACACCGTTTCCCCAGCAACGCGCCAAAATTTGGTACGAGTGTCGCCGCCCGCAACAAATTAAAATAATTTTCCAATCACGAAATACACCAAAAATGTAGTTATAGTGTAATCCAAGTCGTCTCGCATGGAAACAATGTAATTGATTTTGACAAAAGTGGGGTTTTGAGAATCGTTACTAGCAAATTAAAGTGAAAGAATTGTAATGTAAAGTTACCTGCACAAAGACTTCCTTTAGATCGAGAGATGTTCTATCAGGTTCAAATAGATAAATTCATGGTGGTGACAGCCTACGTCAACTACACTTTTGTATAGAAGACGACGCAATTCTACTTAAGTTATACTAACGTACTTCCGTTAAGGATTCAACTAACAATAGAACTAATGACCACAATCATGACCTTATAATCCTATGTTAATTTAGTTATCAATTGCGTAGTCCAAATTCTAACGGAATTAATTCAACCCCTTACCAATTGGAATTAATCAAATCAATCGATCTAATATCCCAAAGGCATCCAAATTATGCAAACAAACGAATACACAATCAACTACTCTTAAAACCTCAATCACATTAATCAACGCAATTAAAATTTAAAAGAGAAAGCAATAGGGGTGAAAAAAAAAACAACCATGAACTGACATTTAGAATTGAAAATCTCAAGAACAATTCTGATCTTCATTGTCTCTGTGCAAGGCAAGGGGAATTACTCCTCCATGGAAAGAGTCTCCCAATCAAAGATCAGGAAAGCCCTTTTTTTTTTTCCAAATTGATGCTGAAATTCCACTGAAATATAATACTAAAACCTAATCTAGAGAGAGAGAGAAAAAGTCTAAGAGAGAGTGAGTGAGTGAGTTTGCATCCCCTCCTCCAAACCAAAACCTAAAGAGAAGAAAAACCCTTCAGAAACGCGTCTCGGGCTTAAGTCCAGCGGCCCAATACACTCTGACCGCCTGGCGGTCCACCTAACCGCCTGGGCGGTCTCCGAAATACAACACTCTTCTGACCACCGCCGGGCGGTCAGAGACCGCCTGGCGGTGCTTCCATCGCCTGCGCGGTAAATAGTGTTGCCGAATCCTCAACTCTTGCTTCAATGTACCAAGTTAGAAGTCCCTGCTATAATAAAAACTCAAACAAGAAATTAAAAACATTGGGGAACTTTCAGATGTAAAAATTCACTAAAAATTATGTTAAAAACTCCAGAGTCATTTACTAACGCATGTTGAGGACCAAATGCAAACTCAATGTTTAAAAACATCAATTAAATACAAATCAAACGCAAATTGTTCAGAGTTACGAAGTAGAATGGGTGCAAAAATGCAACCCATCAAGGAGCAAGAGCAAGGATAGTTCGAGGTAGTCATCTTGGTAATAATGTAAAAAGTTTGGATATAATCCACACTTTCTTTGAGTAAACCCCTTTGCTACGAATCTTCCTTTGTATCGGTCTATTGTTCCATCTTGTTTGTACTTAATTCTATAGACCCCTTTGCATCTAATGGGAGTTTTTCCAGGAGGTAGATTAACAAGTTTCCAACTGTGATTTCTTTCCAAGGCTTCAATTTTTGCTTTCATTGCTTCTCGTCAACATGGTGATTTTGATGCATAAGAATAAGTCTTTGGTTCTGTGTTGGCTAAGATGTTGAGAATAAAGGACCTACTTATTCTGACAAAGAGTTATAGGAAAAGACATTGGAAAAAGGATACCTTGGGTTATGACTTAGTTGGTTGATAGAAGCTTGGTCATTGCTAAAGGTGGAAATATTGTGGTGATAGTCCTCTAGATAGGATGAAATCTTTCTGTTTCTTGAGGATATTCATTGAGCAAGTTGAGAAACTAATATAATATTGTTTTCAGAGTAACTTTGTAGATATTTCATTAGTTTTTGTAGTTACAACAATGTATGTGTTTGGATTGTTGTTATACAAGTGTTGTGGTTCACTGGAATCAATGTTTTGTGAAGTCACAAAGGTTAGTTGAGGTCCTGAGAATTGTGTTGAGGGTGGTGTAGAAATGATATCAAGAGTATGTGTTGTGCTGAAAGGGAAAAATTTCTTCATTGAAGATAACATGTGTAAAGATAAAGACTTCTCTAGTGTGTAGATTAAAAAGCATGAAACCTGTAGTGCCATGGTGATGTCCAATATAGATGCATTTTCTAGCTCTTAGATTGAATTTGGTTTTGTGATTAAGAAGAGTTAAGGCAAAACAAAGTGTTCCAAAGACTCTAATTTGTGACATGTTAGGCAGAGATGAATGTGTAGACATTCAAAAAGGGTATTGAAGCTAAGAGTTTTAGAGGAGGTTATGTTGATGAGTGGGCAGCCTAAACATTAGCATAGGATCAGAAACATTTTGGTAGGTTGGCTTGAAAAGAAGAGCTCGGATTGTGTTGAGAAGTTGTTGATGTTTTCTTTCTACTATAGCATTTTGTTGAGGTGTTTCAACAGAAAATGTTTGGTGAATAACACTTTTTCTAGCATAGAAAGATTTGAGGGTAAATTTAGGACCATTGTCACTCCTTAGAACTTTGATTTTCTATTGGAATGATTTTCTCATAAGTGGTCAACTTTACTTTCCCTGACAATTTAATCTTTATAAGTGACCACGTTCATTCTTGGTGATTTAATCTCTTATTTATTCTGAAATACTTTAACAACTCATGTTTCATGCTGCATGTCATATACACAAGCATCAACAAATAAATTGCATAGTCAAGACACAAAATCATTAGCATATTCCTCATAATCATAATTTAGCTCATACAACACAGTCCAAATTTCAGTCTAATAGAAAATCCTGATTAATTAATCAAACATCACTAAAATAGGGTTGAATAATTTACAAAGATACTCCAACATGTCTATGTTAATCTATAAAAAAATTTGACTAAAAAAGGAATTTTCAGCTATGTTAAAAACATTATACAAAATCAGGATCCAGAATTTACCCAGGTAAGAAATCATTTAAATTCCATAAATTTTAAAAAATAGCCAATAAGCCTAAAATCTCTGAAAAAAAAAATCAAGAATATATTTCAAGATGTCAATAACAACATATACAAATTTCAACTCAAAACTCCATGATTTGATGGATAACAAAAATAGACAAATTCAATGGTCAAAAATATGTCATCTCAACATAACAGGTCCAGTCTTAGTTTTAGAATTTTTAAAAATACTAAAACTTCACTAATGATCCTAGAAAAATTCATGAAAGTAATTTCACATGTTATCTGTAATATAAAAAAACCCAGCTCAAAAATATGTCTCCAAATGTATTTTAAAAGTCATACAATCTCTCCAAGTGAAAAATCTGAGTTTTCATCAACTTAGTTTAAAACTTGTTTTGACAAAAATAATTTTCTAATAACATCAAACTACGACACCCATGAAAATACATCAAGATCTATGTATATACATACAATTTGTAACACCCTAAAAAATTATTTAAAAATTAATTTGAGCTTTCTTAGTCATAATTTCAAAACTCTCGCAGTTTAGCAATGATGAGGATGGCCCAATGGACCTATAAAAAAAAAATTTCAAGCTGAGGTGAATAGTAACCTTGGGGTCCCACGGGCTATGGATAGCCAAAACCCTAGATCTGGACAGGAAATACCCAAGACTGAGAAAAGAGAGGGTTGAAGTTAGAAATAGTTAGGAATAAGGATTTTATACATGGAATTAATTTTTAGGCAATATCTAATTACCCGAGTACGGTATTTTACCCGTTCGGTAAAATTTCGGTGTGTGATTTTTAACACTGAAAGATATTTTAATCTTTGTAAAAGGATAATGTCTATCCTTTAGAGCCAAGTGTAAGGCCAAGATTTGATCTTGAATTACAAGATCAGATCCTAGCCATTTATCTTGGTTTCTTGTAGGAAAAGTTTAGATTCTATATTAGATAAAAGATTCAACCTAATCTAAGCCATTTAGAGCCACCAAACTTGCCAAATCATATCATCATTCTCGGCCAAACACCAAGAGAACCATCATCCTCCATTGCCAGGAGCTCAAACTTTCATTCCAAGCCCAAAAACACTACCCTAAAGTTGTTAAAACTTCAAAGTTCCTATACTAAACTTGTGCCACACATCAACACCTACAAATTTAACTTATTAGAATTGAATTCATCAACCTTTTCTACTTTGAGAACTCATTATATACTGTTTAGGGAAGGGTTTAGTGTTGATTTGGTGGCCTTGAAGTGAGCAAGATCACTCTTGGAACATCTTTGAAGCCAAGCTCCTTAAAGCTATCAAAGTAGGGCTTTTAAACCTCTTTTCATTTCAAATCCATTTTCTATTTTAATTACTGATTTAATTTGATGTTTTTCATTTTATTGGTTGATAATATATTGATATTATTATGTTAATTTTGGTGGAGTGTTTGGATGATGTTAGAAGTCATTTTTGTGAAAAGGAATTTTGAGTCATGCTGCTAGATTTTTGGTTTCTACATGGATTGCCACTAAACTTGAATTTTCTGATGTATTTGTAGATTTTTTATGAGCTATAAAAATTATATGTTGAATTTAACATCCTAAGGCAACTCTAGAATTTTCGTGGAGCATGATAAAGACTCTAACTACCTGAAAAAAATCATGAACCAAGACTATATATGTGTTGTCTGAATTTTCTGTCTTGAAGCTCGAATTTTGCTAATTATTTTACCATAACAAATGATTGATTTTTCCTTTGAAATTTTTACAGAGTAGTTGAAACATTTTGAAGTTCAACTATGATTTTTCTTTTAAGTTGATTCAATCATTTTCTATGGTTAAAAATTATGAATTTTGGGTTTTGAGTTGAGGTGAAGTGGTCTCTGACCATCAAATTTGTCTAATTTTGTGGACATAGTTAGAGAACTCTTTTTGCTCTGAAATTTTTATGAAACCTTGGTAAACAAGTACTGTCATGTAGAGGACTCCAAAAAGAAGTTAGTAATTGCCCAATCTGCTAAGGACTCTTCTAACAAAAGACTTCCACTTGAAGACCAAGACTATGAGGATGACTTGAAGAAGTTTCAACTAAGTCCATGTAAGGATAAATAGCAATAGCGTCGAGGCCATGCCCAAAATGTGGAAGAGATCATGGGAATAGACCTTGCTTGGCTGGACAAAATGTGTGCTATCGTTGAAAAGCCAGGACACAAGATTTGGGAGTGCCCAGATAGGCATTCAAAACTAACTACAAAGCCACAACAACAGTAGAGTTTTCACCATAAGTGTTGAAGGGACGTCACAACCCAAGAATTCGACCTAAGGTAGGAATGTTTATTTGATTTGTCTTTTGAAATCGTTTTCAAATGAATTTTGAGGGCAAAATTCTTTTAAAGGTGGGTGGTAATGTAACACCCTAAAAAAATTATTTAAAAATTAATTTGAGTTTTATTAGTCATAATTTCAAAACTCTAATAGTTTAGCAATGATGAGGATGGCCCAAAGAACCTATAAAAAAAAAATTCAGACCGGGGTGAATAGTAACCTTGCAAGCCCCATGGGCCCATTGGAAAGCCAAAATGCTAGATCAAGACAAAATGTTGGACTGAGAAAAGAAAGGGTTGAAGTTAGAAATAGTTAGGAATAAGGATTTTATACCTAGAATTAATTTTGCAGGCAATATCTAATTATTCGGGTACGTATTTTACCGTTCGGTAAAATTTCTGTATGCGATTTTTAACATGAAAGATATTTTAATCTTTGCAAAAGGATAATGTCTATCCTTTAAAGCCAAGTGTAAGGCTAAGATTTGATCTTGAATTACAAGATCAGATCCTAGCCATTTATCTTGGTTTCTTGTAGGAAAAGTTTAGATTTTATATTAGATAAAAGATTCAACCTAATCTAAACCATTTAAAGCCACCAAACTTGCCAAATCATATCATCATTCTCGGCCAAACACCAAGAGAACCATCATCCTCCATTGCCAAGAGCCCAAACTTTCATTCCAACCCAAAAACACTAGCCTAGAGTTGTTAAAGCTTCAAAGTTCATTTACTAAACCTATGCCACATATCAATACCTACAAATCTAACCGATTAGAATTTAAATCCATCAACCTTTTCTACTTTGAGAGATCATTATCTACTGTTTAGGAAAGGGTTCAGTGTTGATTTGGTGGCCTTGAAGTGAGCAAGATCACTCTTGGAACATCCTTGAAGCCAAGATCCTTAAAGCTACCAAAGTAGGGCTTTTAAACCTCTTTTCCTTTCAAATCCATTTTTCTGTTTTAATTACTGATTTAATTTGATGTTTTTCAATATATTGGTTGATAACATATTGATATTGATGTGTTAATTTTGGTGGAGTGTTTGGATGATGTTAGAAGTCATTTTTGTGAAAAGGAATTTTGAGTCATGCTGCTGGATTTTCGGTTTCTGCATGGACAGCCACTGAACTCGAATTTTCTGATATATTTGTAGATGTTTTTATGAGCTATAAAAATTATATGTTGAAGCTAACATCCTAAGGCAACTCTTAGAATTTTCGTGGAGCATGATAATGACTCTAACTACCTGAAAAAAATCATGAACCGAGACTATATATGTGCTGTCTGAATTTCTAGTCTTAAAGCTGTGAATTTTGCTAATTTTTTTAGCATAGCAAATGATTGATTTTTACTTTGAAATTTTTACATAATATTGCAAACATCTTGAAGTTCAATTTTATTTTTCTTTTGAATTGATTCAATCATTTTCTGGGCTTAAAAATTATGAATTTTGGGTTTTGAGTTGAGGTTAAGTGGTCTCTGATCACCAAATTTGTCTAATTTTGTTGACAAAGTTAGAGAGCTCTTTTTGCTTTGAAATTTTTATAGAACCTTGTGGACACATTACAGTGTCCTTGAGAATTTTTATAGCCTCTGAATTGATTGTTTGATGGGTAACTTAATTTATGCTACAATGGTATAAAATCTGCCCAATTGCTTGAAAAGAACCAAAGACTTGAATTGATGAAATAATGACATATTGTACTAGTATGACATGAGCACAAGAATAGGAATATGAATAATTGAGCAAGTGAACTTATTGATGAGGTGAGGCACACCTAGATGTGAATGCTTATTACAATTGATCATATTCCAAAGAAAAGCATAAGATTATGTTTCTTGGTTGGAGAAAGTAAATCCGGTTTGTCAAGGAAAGTAAACCTGACTATCAATAAAAGCATAAGGTTTATAATTCTTGGGCTAGAGAAAGTAAATTCGGTTTGTCAGGGAAAGTGAACCTGACTACCCTTGAATTAAGTCCGGAAAGTAAACCTGACTAGGAAGAGGTTTATGTGAGAAGTGGAGAAAGTAAATCCAATGATCATGTATAGGAATGAGCTTAGATCATGAAAATGCAGTCTATTACCCTAAAGTAGTCTTTTATCTTACGTGCTAAGTCAAAAATTTTAGTATAAATATTGAGGCCAGGATGTTAAGTTGTGATTTAGCAGTATAGGGTTTATATGATGTTGAGTAGTATGATATATGATTGAATAATAAAAGCTACGCACTTCGAAAGGATGATTTTTAGAACTTCAAAATGAACCTTTGATGTGTATTGCATGCTCACATTTTCTTGATAAACCGAAGTGGTTGGGACGACGATGATGACATTATGATTGTGTAACTGGAGTTGCCCTACTGAGAATTGTATAATTCTCATCCTATGCGTTTGTGTTTTCATGTCGTCTCTAGGTTAAGCTAGAGGACTATGATGCTGCCACAGAAGAACTCGGCATTGCAATAATGTAGTAGTTAGCGCTTGTATTAGGATGTATTTAGTGAAATGGATATGTATGTAATTCTATTAGAGAACATATATGTACTAAAGCTCATAGAGGAGCTTCCTTTTGTACTCAAATATGTATTTAATAAATGTTGTGTTTCTTTGTTACACATTTTAATAAAATCTATTAGTTACTTCACGATTCAATCGATCTTGCTTAGATAACTAAGAAAGGTCCGCTAAATTATAAGTAACAACTCCTAAATATAATGTTATGACTTAAGGATGACGTTGCACTTGAGAGGATGTTACACAATTAAACCAAAAATATTAAACACAAAACTTAAGTAATTTCAGAAATAAAATTTTTGAAAGAAAAAGGCCAAAAAAACCTACTCTTGAAGCTTTAAGGCTTCTTGTTTTAGATTATCCTTTCAAAATGATTTTCTTCACTAAAAGCCCTTCCAAGTAGCACGTAATACTTCTTTTCAGTAGTATATGATGGCTAAAGGTGGGGAATGGTGATGATCAAAATTCTAATCAGTTAATTTTGAAGATTATGAAGAGTAGATGAAGTTTAGTGAAAGAAGCTTGTGATTTTGGAGGCTCAAAGCAAGGGTTTTTGAAAGATGAAGCTACGGTTAGGGTTTGAAGTTTTTCTCACATGGAGGTTTGTTAAGTTGTAGTATTTATCTAATTTCAAGCTTTTATTTCTTTCTTTTTGAAAAAGAATTGATATGAATGGCTAGGATTGATTTGTTGGTCAAAGAATGAATATTGGCCATCCACTTCACTTAAGATAAGTGGCTCACTTAAACTTAGTGAGCAAGTAACTTTTTCAAGTATTAAAATCACACATAAAAATTTTACCAAATGGGTAAAATTTGGTACATGGGAAATTAAAATATTATCTGAACTTAATCCTGGTCCTAATACTCTATTTTAGCCTTTTTCCTATCTTCCCTCTGCCTCAGTTAACTTTTGGTCCCAATTCTAGTGTTACTATTCACCTACGGCCCGTAAAGTTACTATTCACACCCCGCTCGAAATTTTTTTTTTCCTCTGTCTGATCGTTCTAATTTTCACTAAGTCTATTAGAATGCTTAAATTCTCATTAATAAAGCTCAAATTAAGTTTTGAATAACTTCGAAGTGTTACAGGCCTAAAGCCTATTGGTTCGAAATCAGGTCCTCAAATTTGACCTATACACTTTTTGATTGAGTTTGGTCATACTTTGGATTGGTTCACCCAAAGTCAAACAATTGTTTTAAAGTTACAATTTTTTATAATAATTAGTGATAAATTATAAAATTTTATACTTCAATTATTATAGTTTATGTAACTTGATATTATTTTTATAGTTATATTGTTTATTTTGAAATATTTGTTGTAAAATATTTCTTAAATTTAAGTATACTATGTATAATGTTAAAATTTCATAGGTTATTTAAAAGTTAAATTGGCCTAATCTAACCCAATAATTAATTGGGTTACCATTGGGTTTGGTTCAAGTTTGATACAACTTAATCCAACCCATACTTTGTACTCCTTTAATTGATACAATGAGTCTGTGAGTTGTGTTTATTTATAGAACCTTACCCCCATCTACATGTCTGGTGCTATTCGAATTTAAATTAATGCATGGCAGGGGCAGGTAGGAACACCTGATATCGCAGAGGATGAGTGAGGATGTATACATGGCAATGTTAGTAACAACAAAAGAGTGATAGTTTAATTGTTTTCAATAGAAGAGAATTAAATCTAAGTGTCAGTTACACTGCCTTTAATAGAGGTCCAAAAAATTATAAGAGTGCATCATTCGTGGCAACTTTCCAATCAAGTAAGAGTTGGTAATAACATTTGAAGATGGATTGCAGTCGAGGCGTTAGCTCAGTTGGTAGACCATTTGCGTCTCCAAAGTAACTGTATTTGGGACAAGGATCACGAATTCAATCTCTGGAGCCAGAGATTCCAAGCCCCTCCCCAACCTGACAAAAAAAAAAAGATGGATTTAGATCGCATTTTATTTTATAGAATAAAATAAGAAAATTTTATTATTAAATCAATAAAATTAAAGTTGTGCCGCGATGGATCCCTTGAGAGCGGCTTCTGTTCCATGAATGTGATGTATCACTGGGGTACATGTTGATAACTGACAGCATACATTGCAATTATATGAGAACTCGCTAGAAAGAAAATAAATGTCCTTGGTGGGAGTTGGAATTTGAGGGTGTGTAGACACGTGTCCCGGGAGCCATAATTTTAGGGTGTTGAATCGGAGATCCTGAAGTGTTGGAAGCATTCATGCGTTGAGCTTAAACAATGTTGTTGAATCACCCGATTTTATTCATATATTAAAGATTAAAGATTAATGATTAAAGATTTAAGATTTGTCATATAATTTTAGACGGCCCGTTGCTTGTACTGCCTTGTTACTAGAGGTGTTTACAAATCGTCCCATCCCACTAATTTGGTCAGACTCAGAGGTTGAGTTCGGGTTATATATCAAATTAGTCTGACCAATTTTAAAGTCAAATAATTTCTTAATAAATATATATATTTTTGATAATTTATTAAAAATTATAAGATTTTAAAGTTGAATTAATATAATTTTACATATCATGATGATATTTATCCGTTGATATGATTTATTTTAAAACTTTTATCGTAAAATATTTTTAAAATTTTATTTCTTACTTGTAAAATTTTATAATTTGGTTTAAAAACCAAGCCAGATTCAAATTCTATCAAATCCGGCCCAACTTATTCCTTATACGCCGCTACTTGTTACTGCAGCTCTGGCTTTCCATGTTCAATAATTTTCAAGACCAAAAATTAAAAAAAAAAAAATTCACAACTCTGCTAATTTTCCCTTTTGTCTCTTCAAGACTCTTCTACTCAATCAATCATCCCAAGCCTTAAACCTAAATCAATGGCAGCACAGGTCTCGGACCACCTGGAACCGTGGCGCAACCTCAACGGCAAAGTTGTGCTGGTGACCGGCGCTTCCTCCGGGCTTGGCCGAGACTTCTGCCTCGACCTCGCCAAAGCTGGCTGCAGGGTTGTGGCTGCGGCTCGCCGGTTAGATCGCCTCAGGTCCCTCTGTGACGAAATCAATCAGATGGCCTCGTCGGAGGCTGGTGCCCAAGGCCTCCGTGCGGTTGCGGTGGAACTTGACGTGTGTGGCGATGGCCCCACCATCGAGAAGTCCGTGCAGAAGGCCTGGGACGCCTTTGGACATATTGATTCCTTGATTAACAATGCTGGTGTCAGAGGTAATTTAACCTTTTAGGAAAAATAAAATTGTATCCATCCCTGAAACTTTTTTTCTGTTTTGAATTAGTAACTAGTTTCAGTTGAGTGGATTTATGTAGATAGGAACTGCACATATTCATTGATAACCTTGACAACTTTTTCATCATTTGTTTGACCAGGCTGAGCTTTCTTGCAAATAGGCACAATTTATTTTAACAATAACAAGATTAAATCAGACCTCCAAAAGTACAAATGAAACGTTGCTAGCAGTGTCGTAAATAACTTGAATTAAGCTGATGAATGAGAAGCTGCACTTGTTGGTTTTAGAAGTTTGAGGGATACTCTGCATATTTTTCACGCCTAGCTACTGGAATTGAATTTCATTGGTGAAACTATCTAAAGGGAATTAGATTTTTAATGGATTGAATATAATTGTGATTTAGGACAGAACACTACAGCATCATTTGTTGTATTGGAAAACTGACAACTATGTAATTTGAGGCCACAATTACTTAAGCGATTTTTCTGATATAGATATGTAGAATGAGGTTTTGGCTGTACTAGTTGAATTCAGCCCAAAAATTGAGGGCTTCCTTTCATGTTCAAATTTAATGTTAATATCTGACCAAAATAAATATAAAAAAAAAATTAATGTTAATTACTTGCTATACTGCATATTTCAATTTTCACCTTGATTACCAATAGTGTCAGAACACTTATATCTGATGCCCTATGTATGCCACATACTTGGATTATTTATCTCAGCATTATTGTATGTTGATAAGTAGCAACAGACTAACGATTAAGACTGACTAGCCTATGCAGCCTGAAACTTTTTCATTTTGAAAGTTACACTAGTTTTGGACACCGTCACTGCAAAATGTCCTCCACTCAAGTTGTATTCATGGTGGATCCAAAGACCTTGGCAATATAGGGTTTTGAGAGTTGAGTTGAATGACTAAAACCACTGAAGTATTTCTCCTACTTACCTAAGCATTATTTGGTGTCAACTAACAGGTAAAGGCCTGTACAAAAAGTAAAGATGGAATGATCATTTTAAATTAAAAAATAAAAAACCATGGACTGATGCAATATTATTCTTAATTGAGGGGTTTGAACATTGTAATTGATTAGGTCTTCCTAATATTTTTCATGTTTCCTGTTTCTTGTTTTAGTTACACGTAACCAATCTTTATAGGAAATTTACTTTGTATTGTTGTGTTAAAGAAAGCACAATCCACATATCACATTAATTGATTTTTGTCATCTATCTTTGATGTTGGGCATGTGTTTATGTGAAGTTTCAGTGCAAAAAATATAAGGGTATTTGCCTTCTTGTTTTGTGAAGGAAGTGTTAAACCAGCCTTGAAATTGTCTGAGGAGGAATGGGATCATGTTTTCAGAACAAACTTGACTGGTTCTTGGTTGGTATCGAAATATGTATGCAAACGAATGTGTGATGCAAAGCGAAAGGGATCTATTATCAACATCTCTTCTACTTCTGGTCTGAATCGGGGGCATTTGCCTGGAGCTGCTGCATATGCATCTTCGAAGTCAGGTGTCATTATACTGACAAAGGTAATTTTTAACTTCTGTTTTTTCTTCAAAACATATTATTATTATTATTATTATTTCCTCTCTGCTTCTCTGTTTGATTTTTCGGCCTTTAAATATCTTAATAAGGTGACATACTTTTAGTAACGAATGAACTATAACAATAAAGGAAACAAGTCAAAATTAAGAAACACGTTTTGTTGTCTGCCATATGTGATTCTTAAGGGTTTTGTAGAAGATAAATGCTTTATGGATTAAAAATAACTGTTAAGTACCCATGGGAAGCATTTTTGACATATTAAGATTTCTCACCCGGTTCTAATGTGCATCCGGTCTAGAGGGAGAACTAGACCAGTCATGTAGCCGGTTCACTGGTTTCTGGTCCAAACCAGCTGATTCGGTCCGATTCTGAAAATTATGACTTTAGGGTATGTTTGTGAGTTTCATTTGGACGGAAGAAGAGGGGTTTAAAATTTTGCACAAGTCCTTCATTTCCCTTCCTTCTGTTCCAAAATCCAAATTCACAAACAAATCCTCAGGGTTCGGTGAGAATGATTCCATTGTGGAACAACCATCATGGCTGTTATTTTAGGGATATGATTCAAATTTCAGAACAACCATCCAAGAATGAAGGTAGAAATTCGCAGACAAGGCCGAAGCAAAAGAGAACTTTGGTTTTGTTGAACAATTTGTGTGCATATGGTTTAACGTGTTTAACAACAAAAATTAATTGCTGATTTGGACATTGACACCGAAGATGCTTCAAATGTCTACTCCTGGCCTAATGAGCTTGGCCAATTTTCTAAAACGAATTGAAAAATAAGAATATGGGGAGCTTAATAGGCCTACAAATTCCTGCGGTCAAACGTCAATATTCCAATTGAAACCAAAGTACATAGTTACCATCCCCCAGGACATCTACATAAACTATGTATTGGATAAATAGGTACTTGCTTATGGCTTTATGATCTACATTTGGTGTTCGTTTATAAAATGTTCGATGTGTTATTCTGATGCAGTCATTCAAAAAACTAGAAGCATATTAGAGTTGACTAGTTCTTTGCAGAATGATTGAAAAATGGCATATTGATATTAATAAGTTGTGTGACGATTTTGGACAGGTTATGGCTCTGGAATTGGGGTTACACAAAATCAGAGTGAATTGTATATCCCCTGGAATTTTCAAATCTGAAATTACTGAAGAACTGATGCAAAAGGATTGGCTAAATAATGTGGCGTCGAAAATAGTACCTTTGAGAACTTATGGGACTTCGGATCCGGCATTGACATCTTTAGTTCGTTACCTTATTCATGATTCTTCTGAATATGTCACGGGCAACAATTTCATTGTCGATTCTGGCACCACCTTAGCAGGTGTGCCTATTTATTCCTCTCTCTGAAGTAATGTGTAGATGTTGCAACAGCCGAAAGGGTGAATTCTGTGGTAGTCACTTGTGAGTTATTGACCAACTTGGTCAGTAAATCTCAACCTTTGAAATTCCATCCAATGGTTGAAATAAAGGCCTTTTCTGACACAAAACTAATTAGATAATAATGCATATTTATATTTTAATATTTATTAAATATCACTTTATCCATTTTATCCTTTTCATCTCTTCTCCAAAAACCCTGGCTTGTTGCTACCACTGGCCCTGCATTTGAGACGAAAATGGACACGTTTGCTGGGAGCTCGTGAATGTCACTCCCAATAGCACTTTTTTTTTTCCCCTTTTCAGACTTACCACATTTTGTTTGAGTCTTGGTATGAGGAAATGGGTTTCCCCTGCACCTTCTTGATCCCTACCCGCAAGTCCATTTTATCCATTTTGGCGGTGGTGACACTCCCTCTATTCATCGGCAACCTCTAAAAGAAACCATCTTGGATCCCTGCATGTGCTAGTCCCATCAAACACAATTGGAACCAGTGATGAATTTGATAAATCATCCGCCATATGTGCTAAAGTCTGAAAGGTGGCATAAGGAAGGAGGGAAAGGGGTGGAGTTGTGAGCCTAGTGGTGGTGAAACAGTAATAGTTGTGCAGTGGCATAGAGGAAGAAGAGATAAAAAAAAAAAGGAACAAAAAAGTCAATTTGTAATCTTTTATATTAAAATATTGAGTAAACCTCCATGTTAGTTCATGACAATTTTAGCGTCGGGTAATTGGTCCCTGACAATGTCAAAATCAAACACTTAATGGTCCCTGACGGAAAAATTAACGGTGTTAATGACAATTTTATTACTGGACAAATTACTCTCTAACGTCATTTACCAAAAATATAAAAAAATCTCAATCCATCGTACTTTCCTTTCTTTATCCTTTTCATCACGACATCTTTATCTCCTTTTGCATCACAGCACCAAAATCAAGTATTTTTCTTTGAATTCGAGTTTCCTAAATTCTAAATAAGCCAGCCAAATATAATAATAATAATCCCCTAAATTTAAAGGAAACTCCAATCTCAGAATCACCTAGAAGGTGAAGGTGACTCAACCTTCATTTAAAATGAAATTCTAAGAGGCATCAAAGTGGTGGAACAAAACTTCTTCACCTTCACTCAAAGTGTCACTCCCCTCTTCGCCTCCCTATGCCTCGCCCTCTCCCACGCTATGACCACCATTGCTTAGTGTATCTAGCTTATGTGTAGCTTGTGCTTATTTTTAACTTTTATTTTAAAATATTATTTTAGTGGATAATTGTCTTGTTTTCTTTGATTGAGGCTTAAAATAAGTTTATTACAGTTTATATTGAAGTTAGAACATGGAGAAAGTGTAAAGAGGGGACTATGAGAAAATAGATCAAGCTTCATATTAAAGTTGGCTAGTTCCTAATAATCCCTATTTTTCTTCTCTATTTTCTGTGCAAATTGAATGAGGAGATGAAGAGCATTGAAGGTCTTCCTAATAAAGTTTATATTGGTTGGGTTATTGAAAATTTAGGAAATTTGTGGTTAAAAAAAATTGATCTTGGTGGTATGATATAGAAGAAGGAGATGAAGATTTGGTGGGTGTGGAAGATGAAGAAGTTAGGTTCCTTTCTTGCTAACATTGATGACATTGTAGTTTTTTTTGTGGCTATTAATTATGAGACATTTTGATTGTAGTTTATGGTGTGGTGACAGTGGCGGTGGTGGTTTTCATTTATTTTGGGTTAAGTTCCTTTTTTTTTTTTTGGGCTAGGGTATGGTTGCTTGTATATTCATGGTAGTGCATAGTAGTAGCGGTGGTGGTGATAAACAGGATGACGGAAGGAAGAGGATTAGGAATTGATTTTTTTTTTGTAAATTAAATGATGTTAGGGATCAATTTATCCGGTAATGAAATTGTCACTAACATTTTTAATATTTTCCGTCCTACTTTTGACATTGTCAAGGACTAAATTGACAATTTTCAGTCGTCATGGATTAACTTATCCATGAAATTGTCAATAACTAACTTGAGGATTTACTTTAAAATCTTTTGAAAGGCCAAGTTGGTCATTAGCTCATCAAAGACCATCAATGAATCCGCCTAGCTAAAAGTAACGTTCTGGAAATACATGTCAAGAAACTTAGTGTAATGGAGTTCTCATGTGTATGTATCTATGGAATAATGTGCAATAATGCCCTCGATACGCTCTTTGTACAAATGATCAAAGAGTAAAAAGTTAGTTTTCCTCCATTAGTCAAAAAAATAATAAAATACATATACGAAGAAAACGATTGATAAATCTTGCTAATTGTAACATCTCAAAAATTTATTTAAAAATTTATTTGAATTTTATTGGTGAGAATTTAAAAAATCTGACAGATTTAGCAATGATAAGGATGTCCCAATGAACGAATTGAAAAAAAAAAAATTGGGCCAGCATGAATAGTGATTTCAGGGCTGAGTGTGAATAGTAGCTTTACTCCTGATAGGCGTAATAGTAACCCTAGAATTGGGATCAAGAGATCCTAGGACCAAAGGAAAATAAGATAAGCATTGAGATAGAGTATTAGACCCAAGGTTAATCTCACGTAATATTCTAATTTTTCGAAGTACAGTATTTTACCGTTCGGTAATGTTTTTATGTGCGACTTTTAACACGTAAAAGTTACTTGGTGGCCAAGTAACCTCTATCAATCACATCATGACAAGTGGATGACATGGATTAAAACTTGGAAAGCAAGTTTTAATCTTGACCTTTCATTTATTATATTTTAGCCCGGGTCAATACCTCATTCGTTTAGTGGAATTTCGGTGTGTGATTTTGACAATGAAAAGGCTACTTACTCACCAAGTTAAAGTGACTCACTTATCTTGAGCCAAATGGATGGCCAAGATTCATTCTTGGACTAACAAACCAAATCCTAGCCATCCATCTTATTATTTCTTTTAAAAATGAGAAATACACATTTTGACTATACAATTATGACATCTAACCTAAGATAAATACAAACCACCAAACCTTATCATGCCAACCTTGTAATTTCGGCCAGCAACCTCTCCTACAACCATCTCCATGTTCTTCTTGCTCCAACCCCCAAAACTTAGCTTCCATGGCCTCAAAGCCTAAGCTCAAATCACTAAAACACCAAGATTCTTTCACTAAACTTATTCTACTCTCCATAATTTACAAAACTAATCGATTACAATTTTAATCCATCACTATTTTTCCACTTTGAGCCATCATACATCACTGCCAAAGAGAGGTTAAAAGCTGTTTGGAAGGATTTCAAATGAAGAAAAGCACTTTGGGAATATTGTTATAGACAAGGAGCTATGAAGATTTAAGTAGGTTTTTTTTTAACCTCTTTTTCTCAAAAATGATTCTGAAATTTATTTGAATGATTTGGCTTGATATTTTCAGTTTTATTGAATGTTTAGACATAGATATTGATATGTTTAATTTGGTGGAGTGTTTGGATGTTGTTAAAAAACTCTTTTTCTCAAAAAAAAAAGTTGTGTGCTATGTTGTTGAAACTTGGATTTCAAGCAAGCAGATCAAATTTCATGATTTTTCTAACATAGTTAGAGATGTTATTTTGAGCTGAAAATTTTATACAATAAAGCTAACATATGGAAGTGTTTCTAGTAATTTTTCTGAGCTTTTTAAAACACTTTTCCTATGTTTAAAAATTCAGAATTCGAGAGGGTTAGGGTTCCTATCTAGATATTAAATTCTGGAATACTGAATTTGTCTAATTTTATTACTATATCAAATAACCGAATTTTCCTTTGAAATTTTTATAGGGCGTTAAGGACATCTTGAAGTCCAACCATGAATTTTTGCATGCTTTTATATGTTCATTTGATATGGTAGTAAAATTGGGAAATTATGGCTATTGGCTATAATCAGGAGGTTTCTGACCTTCAAATTTGAAGAATTTTGTTAACATAGCTAGAGAACTATTTTTGCTTTGAAATTTTTACAAGGGGGACACATTGAAGTGTTACGAATAATTTTTGTAGCCTTTAATTTGATTGTTTGATATGCAAAATAATTCTTGCTACATAAGTGTGAAATCTGTCAATGTGCTAGAATTGTACCAACGCTTGAAATTGATAATATAATGGCATTTGGTTCTAGTATGACATGAATACTTGATTGTGAATATTTGAGCATGTGACTTTGTGATATATAAATGCATGCTAGAGGAAGTAAAGATTGGTTTATAAGGCATGATTGAAATTATATTGTGGATGAATGCCTGTATGTGCTTTATGCATACATTTGGAAAAAGAAAAGTACATGATGCATATATGTGACAAAAGAGAATGTATGAACTTCAATCATGCATGTTTTGACATATGGAAAAAATAGAAACAAGACTTATGTTGAATGAAGGGGAAGGCAAAAAGCGGAACTTTCTTAGAGATATTATGAATCGATAGACGTATCAGCTAGGAATAGATCTGTGAGATTCAAAAAGGAAAAAAATGAAGTCCGATGATCACATATAAGAATGAGTTCAGTCCTGATAAGTAGCCTATTATCCATGTGTGGAATTATCCACTGCAGATACCATTTGGTATGAACTAAGTCTTTCCTATGTCGATGAAAAAAAAAAATGCATGAAATTGAATTTTATGGTCACAAGAGAAATATGAGACCCCTTTGACTTGTTAAGGGCACAGAAGGATTACTGCATTTATCATATGCAAACTCATGTCATATTGAATTATTTACATATGATAATTTACTATGTGCTTGAGCGTTTTGATATATGTGAATTAAGTGTTTGAATGCTAAAATAAACCCACTTTGGAGGTATGATTTTGAAAGTTAAAACTGAATCTTTGGTATGTAATGCATGATCACATTTTTTAATAAACCGAAATGGCTAGGAAGATAACGATGATATGGATTTTATTATGCATTTTGTGGATATTCGTCCGCCTCCTCAAATTAGAAATTATTTTAATGCTATGTTGCACAAAAAATGTAGTAAATGGCACAACCTATGTCATCTCTTAAGGAGGCTTCAATGCTTAGTTGGAAAAATTGGAGGTATTGAAGAATAAGAATTAAACAATTTAAATTAAAAAATAATAGCAACAAGATAATAGCAATAGAGAAAAAGACACTAGTGCATGGTATTTCTAGTATTGGAAATTAATTATCATTGACCAAATATTGAATCCATTAGTAGCTATTAGTAATAAATTATTGGCAATTATGCTATTGATCGATCAACTTCTAGAATTTGACCAATGCAAATAACTAATAAACGAGATCCCAATTTATTTAGAAATTACATTGATTTAATGAACTAATTGCTATAGCCTAACCGTCAATCAGAAAGTTAATTCTAATGTTCTCTTTCAAACATAAACCAATATATATATAAATTTATGCCCAAAGGGTTTTTCTAAACAATGATCACCAATTTAGTTATTCCAATAAAGATTATAGCAATTACCACAAAAATTATAGGAATAGAAATTGCCGAGTATTAAAAAAACCAATGCATTTAATATAAAAGGGGTCTCAAACATTATCCCAATCCATCCAAAACTCTTACACTAGTAAAGAAATTTACTCCTCTATCTATGGAGGATTACAACAATGAAGATAAAAGAGAGCCTAAAAATAATAGCAATAATCTTTGCCATAATCTCCAAGACAAAACACATTTACTAATGGAATCCCTAGAGAGAGAAGAATAGAGAAGAAGATGTGTAGAGAGAAGATAGAGAGAGATGTAGAGAGAGAATAATAGCAACTTAATTGTAGTAGCCTAAAAATGAGTCAAAAGCTAGGGTAAAAATTTGTGTCAATCTTTTAAGTACTACTCTATAACATGGGTGAAAGTAGAGCCCAAAAACATATTAATTAGCTGTTAAAATGCCATCGCATGAGCACTGCATGCTAAATGAGCATTGTGGTGCTCAGGAGTGAGCTACTCTAAAAATCATTTTTGTCCTGTTGAGTGCTGCAACGCTGATAGAATTGACGTCTTTACGTATTTCTTGCCCCCTTAAACATCTGAATCTGTCCTTGGCATTAGACATACAGATTGTATCCCTTTGAATATGCTTTTCAACGCCACCAAAATCATCTCAATCGAACATCTGTAGCTCTAGATAATACAAAAATACTAATTAGAGGTCAAGTTGGACAGTATCAAGACATTAGTAACCTTTAATATTACAACTTAATTTTCACCAAGATGCTTTTAGAAATGAGTTTTGAGCTGAACATGAAAGTTTAAGAGGACTTCTTGAGCTTTCCAAAACATCTTTATTTGTCTCAATTGACCCTGTAGAGAGAGATGCAGATTTTTTATTACAATGCTTCCTACAAATGTGCTCAAATGAGCTTAAGAACTCTTCTATTTAGCTCCCAAATTCTCCCAAATTGATCGTTGCTACAAGTTCCATGTAGAGAGTTCTCAGTCTTGTTCTTGATACTTTGGACTTGATCCAAAACTCCTATTTACAAAACCATATTCAAATAGACAAGTTAAACGTAATAGGGTGTAATTACAAATTATTCCAAAATAAGTGCAAAAGCCAATAATTCGATTAAAATCACAGAAGAAGGAATAAATCAAAATCCTAATTAATCATATCAATAACTCAGTAAAACTCCTGTAAAAAGCTAAGAATTAGAAGCAATATAAGTGATAGAAATGTCCCTTATCAAACTACCCCACACTTAAGCTTTCATATGTCCTCCTGAAAAATCAAATTAGACCAAGGCATGGTTGAAAGCAGTATACAAGGACTAGACTAGATTCTTAACTCTAAAAATGCATGATGCATGAAAAGAAATGACAATACACCAATCCAATGAACCTAGAGACACAATAGTAAGCTTTCATGTAACACCCTAATATTTAACCCAACATGACTAGGATGCATAGAGATTAATTATTAGTTATTACTTCTTTTAAATTCCTTTTATCAAAATACTTAGCAGAAAATATAGGTAAATTTTTTTTTTTGAAAATGTAAAGCAAAACGTGAGCCATGCACGCACTATCATGAGCGAATCGTAAACGCAAAGAACTTAAACACACAATTTAAAAGCAATAAAGAACATATTCCTCCATGGAAGCAAATATCATAATATTAAATAACATAGTTGAATACATAATTCTGGATATATTAGCTAAAAAACTAAATAAAGTCATACCTATATAGAGTGGGTAGAGCTTACGATACATAAAAAAGGAGAACACATAATTAGAAAGGAAAACATAAACGCAAGTAAATGGAAGCCCCAAAAGATTAAACCACAGCTATAGCTACCCCTCCCTCTAAACCTCCTGGTGACGCTGGTCCTCAGTGATGGGGAAATATGTCCCATGAACTGCTCGAGCTCCTCGATCGTGGCCTAACGAAGATGGGGCGTGGGCATGCGGAGTGGGGAACAACGTGGCCTCCACGGTGTGGGTGCTTCTCGGCTGTCGCACTTGCCTCACAAGCCTCAGCTTAGTGATAGTATCCTCACCCCCTACCCATGTCCACAAGTACTGAAGGAGCAGAACCTCGAGTAGACATTGAGGGAGTCCTCAAACAAGTCAACCCTAGTATACCTGTATGAGTGCAACGTACTCCAGGCTCTAGGCGAAAGATGATGGTCAGGCATAGCAAGTCCGCTCGTCATGGGGTCGGGTCTTCTCAAAGATCATGTCATCGCCATAAGGTGAGGTAGGAGTGGAACGAAAGCTGGAAACTGGATGCGTGAACGAGCGTCCCATGTACGCAAAATGCGGACAACACAACGATCCTCAAAATGATATAATTGATTATCCAGTCATAGTGCACCTCCCAAATAGCATTGCACAGATTAGGTATGATGGTTATTATTGGATTACGGGTTCTAGAATCTACGTCTTTGACCCTTTCTAAGTTTCGTCTTTGCCTAAGGCTCTATATTCAATTCCTAAACCAATTATTAGGGATTCCTTTACATATCTACTGATTATAAACCATTTTCCCTAAGTTCAATTATGCTGAAATAGAATTTATAATTCTTGTGTTAAAGTGTTCTAGAATCCTCGTTTTAAGTTATTTTTAGTTACTTGTTCTTTCCTAACATTCCTAAATCGGTTCTTGCCTTACTCAAACACAATTTTACAAATTTTAACTCCATAAAACAGCATCAATATAGTGGCCAAACAAACAAGGCAGAAACCGAATTGTATGCCTTACATAATCACATGAATTCATGATTTAAGCACATATAAGTTGCTAGTTTTCTCTTGAAATAATTTTAGGAACTCAAAACTCTTTTAGAAACTAATTTATTTCACTAAAATCATGTAAATATAGGTGAAAGCAATAGCTAAATCATTTTGCCTATAAGGTAGATTTAAAACATAAATCATGTTCATAATATTCTCTAAATTCACCTATGCTTAGAAAAATTCTAAGACATAGACTATTGACACTTATGATTAGATGCAACTCATACTAAGTCCATCATCATAATCACAAGGCCGAAATGGCATTCATGGAATGCTTCCATTTTCTAAGACTTTACTTGTGATACTTGGGCAAGTCTTTGAGCTCTAGAATATTTAAGTGATGACATAAACATAAACATGCTATGCACTTTGTTTTATTCTTCATTATAAAATAAAGTGAGAGCATGAAAATAAATATGAGATGCAACCTCATTATTATCTTTAAAGATTAAGTGATAACTTCAAATATAAACATGAAGTGAAAGCTTGGAAATTTAAACATGAAATGCAAGTTCATTTATTTATTCTTGAGAGCTTAGTGATGGCATCAAAAAGTAAACATGATATGCAAGGCATAAACTTAAACATGAATGCAAACTTATTTTATCTTAACTAGAGCTCAAGCAAGACTTTAGAGGAACATCAATAGCCTTAACCCAACATGTATCTAATAATATAAAGTGAACTTTAGAGTTCTTAGCACCAAGTCTTCAAAGAAGTCTTATGGTTTGAACATCATCATCAAGCTCAAGAAAATGGACTAAGAGATAAACATCAACACTTATCAAAGCAAACATAAAAGGAACTACTCATATTCTTCATTTTATTACTCATGAGCTTCAATCTAGAGTAAAATCTAGAACGGCCGACCAACTTTAAGGTTGGCAAGGGTAAGCTTAGAGCTCTTTGAAAATATGTGATTAATTTTCTTAAACAAAACCTTTAGTGAGCTACTTAACATTTTTATCAAATCTTGTACAAATAAAGGAAATGAAAATCGAAATCTTTGAGGAGGAAAGGAAATGAGAACCGAAATCTTGAGTAAGGAAAAAAAAAGGAAACCGAAATCATATATGGTTCAAGACCAAGTTTTTAAGTTTTAGAGGTTTCTCACATGGCATCCACAAGACCATTATCTTGAAACCTCATCATCAAGCCAAAGTTTTTCTCATCAACAAGGCTCTAAGGCCTAAATGAAAAGGATGATAGAAAGAGTTTTGAAAACCAAGAGAAAACTAAAACTTTTTTTAAAAAAAGTAAACAAAACTTTGAAAATAAACCCCTACCAAGTGAAGTCTTAGATGAGATGAAAGAAAGCTTAGGTTTTTTATGAAGTGAGAAGACAAAATCCTCTCTTTGATGGTGATGATGATTCGGCCAAGGTGGAAGCACAAGGAAGATGAATTTTCCTTAAAAGTGTGAGCTTGGGAGTGGAAAGGTTTAGTGTTTGAGAGGTGGTTTGAGGTGGGAGAGTGGTGGTTCAAGGTTGTTTGTGGTGTTTTGTGGTGGTGGAAAGGTCTCTTTGGTGGTGGAGGAAGAAAACAAGATGAAGAGAATTTGAGAGGAAAAATGAGAGAATTGCAAGAAAGCTTGAACTTGGCAAAAGTTCTAAAGTGTAACCAAGTTCACTAAGGCATGGTATTTATAGAAAAATGCAACAATGGGGCTGAAATGGTGAGGAAAGGCCGATGGCTTTATGGCCTTTGGGGGAGGAAAATATCTTCAACAATTAGTCATTCAAAGGCATGGTTGAAGGTATGACCAAGTATGGCCCAAGGTATGGTTTGAGGTATGATTCTTTGAGTGCAAATTGAACAACATGTGATGAATTGAGGGGGATGTATTCAGCCATGTATGCAGCCAAGGGGGGAGGGAGAAATTGTTCATCTAATTGTGGTTTAATGATGTGTTTAGGTGTATCTTTGATTAAGGTTTTGATTAGGAGTTTGTAAGAAGGTATTTAGGTGAGGTAATGGTCAATTAAGGTTGTCAAGACTTGATTTAGGGGTGGTCTTGCAAGATTAATTATTTAAAAACTCTTTTCAAGTCAAATTAAATCATAGACACAATTCCTTGATTTAAGAAATTAGAGAGAGAACTTACTATTCAAGATTCCATGACTAGGAATCTTGAATCTAAGAATGAAATTAGAGTCTAACTAAGCAATCTTAGGTTCTAATTAACCTTAATAAATTATTTTGACTCTAGATTAATTATTGAAATTAATTAATCTTCGATTAGAGCCTAATATTGTTTAGGTTTGGTTAATTGTATCATTAGGCTCACTGTATACGCTCTAGGGGCAAAATGGTAATTTTACACTAAAACTACCTGGGATTTCCCTGCTAACTAACTATCATGATTCACTCATAAACATCATTTCGAACTCCTTGGAAAAGTTCTGGGTTCAAATGGCACCTTTACCCGTGTAAAACGCTACAGGGTATTTTGGTCATTTTGAGTCGAAAGTTCGGAAAATAAGATTTTCGCCTCGGATATCAAACACTACAATCATAATCCCCTTCAAACACTGAGTTGACCCATTCGAGGAATGCTAGGTCCGCTATCCTTGAATTCCAGGTAAAAATGACCTCAGGGGCATTTTGGTCATTTGTACTCAGACAGAAAAATTGGGGCATTACATTTCACACTAACAATTAAGAGACTTACAACAAGCAAGGCATGAACATGAACATAGCACACATAGTAGAATTCACATATGATGCATGGATTAAGTATAAAAATCCTCCCAAGGTCAGTGTTTGTCACTCATTCACTCAAGTGTTTGGGATTATGATATACAATCAATCATCTTAAATGAAAATGCATTACCATAGGCTTGCTACGAGTCTTATTCTCTATTTTGTCACACACATGTGCACATTGAATCAAGAGGACTTACCTTTAGTTGTAATGGGGTTTAGGTGAAGGTGGATAAATATATAAGCCAATGAGCTAAACCTCAAGTCAAAGAAAAGGAAAGGAAATGCAAGACCAAGAGCACAAGTGCTTAGGGGGCACACTTTATCCATCTTAATCACAATTACAAGCCTTTAGTTTCAATGTGGCACACCTTCATCCAAACTTATTTTTTTTCAGATTTTTTTTCAATCAACCTTGCATTTTTTTTTTTATATTTTCTTGGTGTGCCACTTGCTGAATTTTTGGTACACATTGTTCTTCCCCCACACTTTAAATTAGAGCATGTCCTCATGCTCTCCCCACACTTATGCTTAAGCACATATAAGAATTTGCATAAATGCTCTCCTAAGCCTAAAAGGTTAGGAATTTTCATAGCTTTTTACTTTTGGCTAATGATGTGCTAAAATAAAAGAATAGGCAATAAGGCTCAAAGGGGCTAAACAATGGTAACATACAAAGGTTGGCTACATAGGCAAGTGACTAAAATCAAGAAAAATGTCTCAATCATATTCAAGCATGCACATGAAAAACATATTTTCAAATAAGACCTGAAGCAAGTTGTAGAATACAAATCCAAATAGGGAAACACACATGAACAAACAAGGATGACATATGATAGTCCAATCAAAGAGGCTCAAAATCTCATAGGTAAAGGTGCATGTACTCAATCCAAACAACACAATGAATCCACCAAGCATTCAATACAAAATAAAGTAAATGCTAAGCATGTCAATATAGTGCATGTGGTGTGAGCCTATGCATGTGACTTATAATGTGCCAAAGGGATGATATAGAATGCAAATAAAAATAAATATAATGCAATATTCAAAACTAAAATGAAAATAAATAAAATACAGAAAAATAAAAGAGAAAGGTAAAGAAAAACCTCACAGGAGGTTGTATCCCACCCAGTACTTTGCTTTAATGTCCCTAAGTTAGGTGGCTAAGACCCTCATGGAGGGTATAGTTTCAACCCAAAGATAGGCCATTTGAGCCCCCAAATCCTTAGGGACTTCATAGAGGTGCATTAATCGATGCCTATCAATGTCACATTGAATCATCCTAGGGTTCTCCATATTTGCTACCACCTAAAACACTAAATAGAGTATCAGAATGCTCAGATGCTTTGCTTGTGACGCTTTGTCTGATTTTCATAAAGTTTTCTCAATTTTAGAGCCAAGAGGTATCATATTTTCAGGAGACACGGAACGCCTCATACAAAGGAACAACCAATTTTTTTCATGTTTTTTTTAAATAAAAATAGAAATAGTAAAATAAAATAAAATATAACAAAAAACTGAAATAGAATAAAATAAAAATTAAAATTTAAAAAATAAAAACAATAAAATTAACAACTAAGTTCTCATGCCTCCCTAGCAACGGCGCCAAACTTACCAAGGCTGTTGCCTACCTCCTCAAATTAGAAATTATTTTAATGAGTTGCACAAAAAATGTAGTAAAGGGCACAACATGGGTCATCTTTCAAGGAGGCTTTAATACTTAGTTAGGAAAATTAGAGGTTTTGAAGAATGAGAATTAAGCAATTTAAATTAAAAAATAATAGCAACAAGATGATAGCAACAACATAATAGCAACAAAGAAAAAGGCACTAATGCAAGGTATTCCTAGGATTGGAAATTAATTATCATTGACCAAATATTGAATCCATTAGTGGCTATTAGTAATAAATTACTGGCAATTATACTATTAATCGATCGACCTTAGAATTTAACTAGTGCAAATAACTAATAAATGAGATCTCAATTTATTTAGAAATCACATTGATTTAATGAACCAATTACTATAGCCTTTTAATTGGAAAGTTAATTCTAATGTTCTTCTTCAAACATAAACCAATAGATCTATCAATTTATGCCCAAAGGGTTTTGATAACAAGCATTTATGCCACTTATTTTGCTACCAAACCTTAGCTTTTTGTATGAGTTTTATTGTGCTATTGATGTAATTAATTAGAATTTTGATTTATTCCTCATTGTGTAATTTTGGAAGAATTATTGGCTTTTGAACTGATTTTAGAATAATTTGTAATTACACCCTGTTGCGTTTGACTTGTCTCTTTGAGTATAGTTTTGTGCATAGAAGCTTTGGACCAAGTGCAAAATGTCAAAAACAAGGCTGGGAACTCTTTGGAAGAAGCTTGAAGCTAAGAGATTGCAAAAAGGGACCATAGCCATGAAAGCTTGCCTTCGGGTGAGCACCGCATTTGGCAGAGTGACAACCATTGATTTTTTGGCCTTATCATTTTGGTGAGTGCTCAGTGCTCATTTAGCACTACAGGGCTCATGCGATCATGGGACATCATTTTAGCGATATATTTTTGGCCCTCTTTGGCCCATTTTTAGAGAGGATTTAAGGGATTGTTACAAACTTTTACCTTAGCTTTAGACTCAATTTTAGATCTGCAATTAGGTTGCTATTATTCTTTCTCTACATCTCTCTCTTTCTCTCTTATGGATTCCATTGGTGAAGGTGCTTTATTTGGGAGATTGTGGCAAGGATTATTACTATTATTTTTAGGTTCTCTTTTACCTTCATTGTTGTAATCCTTCAGAGATGGAGGAGTAGATTTCTTTACTAATGTAAGGTTTCTAGATGTTGGGATGATGTTTGAGATCGTTTTTTGATATTAAATGCATTGGTTTACTTAATGTTCTGCAATTTCCATTGCTCTAATCATTGTGGTGATTGCTATAATCTTCATTAGGATAACTAAATTAGTGATCGTCATTTAAAGAAACCCTTTGGGTATAAATTGATAGATCTATGGTTTATGTTTGAGGGAGAACATTAGAATTAACTTTCCGATTAGTAGTTAGGCTATAACACATGGTTCATGAAATTAATATGATTTCTAAATAAATTGAGATCTCATTTATTAGTTATTTGCATTGATCAAATTCTAGAAGTCGATCGATCAATAGTACAATTGTCAATAATTTATTACTAATAGCCACCGATTGGTTTAATATTTGGTCAATGATACTTAATTTCCAATCCTAGGAATACCTTGCACTAATGCCTTCCACACAATTGCTATTATCCCATTACTATTATCTTTTAATTTCAATTGTTATAATTTCATTCTTCCAAATCCCCAATTTTCCAAGTAAGTATTGAAGCCTCCTTAAGAGACAATTTAGGTTGTGCTCTTTACTATATTTTTGTTGTAACTTAGCATTAAAATAAATTTCTAATTTGAGGAGATAGGCAACAACCTTCGTTCAATTTTGGCACCGTTGCTGGAAGGCATTAAAACTTAGTTATTTAATTTTTCTATTTTTATCTTATACTAATTTTTATTTTGTTATATTTTTCTTTATTTACTATTCTTTATTTCTTGCTATTATTCTATCTTGCCAAAAAAATGAAAAAGAAAATATTTTCTATTCCCTTGTATGAGGCGTTCCCGCTAAAAATTTGGTACCTCTTGATTCTAAAATTGAGAAGACTTTGAGAAAAATCAGAGGGGAAGCATTAACAAGTAGAACCATTTGAGCATTCTAATCCTCTATTTTGCGTTTCAGTTAATATAGGTAACATGGGATATCAAAATAGAACATTTAGGGAGCTCACTACTCCTGACTTTATTCAGCCCTTGGCCATTACTTACCCTAGACTTAACAATGATTTTGAGCTTAAGAGGTATATGGTTCATGTTCTGCCGAAGTTCCATGGGCTATCTGAGAAGACCCCCACTAGAACTTGAAGAAGCTTCATATGGTGTGTTCTAGTATGAGACCTAATGGGGTGGAGGTGGATGATGTTAAGTTAAGAGCACTCCCTTTCTCCCGAGAAGGTGCAGGAGAAAATTGGTTCTTCAACCTTCCTGATGGGGTTGTAAATAATTGGACTGGATGAAGAGGCTTTTCCTGAGAGGTGTTTTCTAGCATCTAGAGTGGCTTCTATTAGCAAAGGGATCTTTGGAATTTTCCAGAATGATGAGACTCTACATGAATATTGGGAGTGCTTTAAGCTTCTTTGTGCAAGCCCCAACCATCAGATTCCAAAGCAACTTTTCCTTCAGCACTTTTATAAGGGATTAGTACCTTGATATATGTATGATAGATGCTACTAGTGGAGGGGCACTCTTGGATAAGACATTAGAAGAAGCCCATGCTTTGATTGAGAACATGAGTGCCAATTTTCAGCAGTTTGGTTCTAGAGTAGCCACAACTACTAGACGCCTTCATCAAGTGAGCCAATCAGAGAACCCAATGTTAACCCAACACTATAAGCACTCTCTGGGTTGATGAAGTAATTGATGGTGGGCTAGGCAGCAACTCCAATGGTCCTTATGGTTTGTAGCATTTGCACTTTCATTGAACATCACACATATATGTGCTTAGTCCTGCAAGATGAATTAACCACGGGATAGCAGCAACAAGCCCATTCTAAAATCCATATCAGAATCAGGCAGGCCATTTCCATTTGGGAACACATATAACTCTAGCTGGAAGAATCACCCAAATTTGAAGTAGGGAAATAACTCTCAACCATAGGGCTAACCTTCATAGTAGAAATACTTGGCACCGCATCAGGCAACCGGCCCTTTCTGTACCTCCATCCTCAAATCTACTATGACTGAGATGATAAAGATGATGATGGAGCAAATATAGGAAATTAGAAAAGAAAATACCCAGGTGAGAGAGGAGGTGACTCAAATGAAACAAAACCAGAGTCAGCAAGCCCCAGCCTCCCAATTACCTTCTTAGACCATGCCCAATCCAAGCAGAAATGTCTGTGCTGCCACACTGAGGTCTAGGACAAAAATGCCAGAGGTAACAAGGCCTGTAGATGAAGAAAGACAAGAAAAAAATGGGCGAGAAGAGGTTTCTATTGAGCACCGCAATGCTCAGAAAGCATTGCACTTCCGAGCATGATGATGTTTTGCTGGTGATTTGGAGACAAAAGACCCTTGGGTGAGTGCCAGCACTAAATGAGTGCTACTACAATTAGCCAAGAAAGGTCATAGAACTTAATACCTTTCTCTTGAGTGCCGCAGCACTCAAATAGCACTGTAATGATCCATAGAACCAAAAAAGTTCTAGAATTCACTCCCCCACTTCCATTCCCATAAAGGATCTAACCTAGAAAATCAGCTGCATCAAAATTAGATTCTGAAACTTGGGAAACCTTTAAAAAGGTGTAAGTAGACATACCGCTAGGTGGAGTACAATCTAAAAACTTGGGACATTTGAATAAGAGACATATCATATCCCATGGACGAAGAGAAGGTAGAGCAAGGATGATCTGGATCTTTACAAAGCAAATTACTACAAGCATCATCAACTAAGAGTGAATGACATCAATGCCAAACTTGGAGTATTCCTCATTGGGATATTTCATAGCATCAGATAAGTTAAATTGGACTTTCATGTCCCCACACTCCATGGAGTCCTTGCACATGAACATCAATCATGGTTCTAGTAGTTTTCAAAAATGGTCTACCTAAGATCAATGTATGCCAAAGGGCATAGGTGTCATTTTCCATCTCAAGCATATAAAAATTAGTTGGAATATTAAATCATTGACCTAGACCATAACATCTTCCAATATGCCCTTTGGTCTTGTGATTCTTTGGTAGCTGAATTTGTAACCCATGAGCTTGAGCTCTCCAAAGTGCAAGGACTAGTAGAGTGATTTGGGCATAACATTAATGCCAGTTCAAGGTTAGCTAGGGCTCTCTGATATTCAAGTTCCCAATGGTACAAGGAACATAGAATATGTCTGTCACGTGCTTGGTTGGTAGGTTGCTTGGCTTGATCATGGAAGAAGCATTTACCCCATAGTCACCTTATCTTCCCCACTACCCTTAACCTTCCTTGTATTAGTGCAAGATCCTTAAAAAATTTTGCATACCTAGGAATTTGTTTGATTGCATCCAATTGGTTTGCCAGGTGCTTCATGACCCATCCATATTGGAAAGGAAGCCCTTTGAAGGGCAGTGGATCTTGCTACATGAGCCTGGGGCAAAACTGATGGTTGGAAGGCTGAAGTCTAGATGGAAGGGACTATTCTTGGTCACCCGTGTACACCCTGATGGTGCAGTTGAGTTGGAAAACTCCAGGATGGTTCCGTGCACCATTGATGAGCATCAGCTGATGCACCTCTAGGAGGTCCCCAGAGATCTAAGGGCTCAGTTGGCTTATCTTTGGGTTGAAACTGTACACCCTCCATGAGGGTTCCGTCCAACTTAGGGACGTTAAAGCAAAGTGCTAGGTGGGAGACAACCCATTGTGGGTTTTTCTTTACTCTTCCCTTTTATTTTTTTGCATTTTGTTTATTTTAATTTTAGTTTTGAGTCTCGCATCATATTTATTTTTATTTGCATTCTACATCATTCCTTTGGCACCTTAGAGATCACATACATAGGCTCACACCACATGCACTATATTGACATGCTTGGCATTTACTTTATTTTGTATTGCATGCTTGGTGGATTCACTATGTTGTTAGATTGAGTACATATACTTTTACCTTGAGATTTTGAGCCCCTTGATTGGACTATCATGTACCATGCTTATTTGTTCATGTGTGTTTCCCTCTTTGGATTTGTATTCTAGAACTTGCTTAGAGTCTTGTTTGAAAATATGTTTTTCATATGCATTCTTGAATATGATTGAGGCATTTTTCTTGTTTTTAGTCACTTTCCCATATAGCCAACCTTTGCATGTTACCTTTGTTTAGCCCATTTGAGCCTTATTGCCCACTCTTTTGTTTTGGCACATCCTTAGCCAAAAGTGAAAAACCATGAAAAATCCCAACCTTTTAGGCTTAGGAGAGCAATTGTGCATTTTTTTTTATATGTGCTTGAGCATAAGTATGGGGGAGAGTATGAGGACATACCCCAATTTAAGTGTGGGGAGAAACAATGTGTATACCAAATTCAGCAAGTGGTACACCAAGAAAATATATTAAAAAAAAAAAGAGAAGCAAGGTTGATTGAAAAAAAATCTAAAAAACAAAAAATCTAAGAAAGTTTGGGTTGAAGGTGTGCTACATGGCAAAAGAAAGGCCTATGATTGTGTTATGTTAAACAAAGTGTACCCTTAGGCACTTGTGCTCTTAGTGTATGCATTTGTTCTCCTTTGACTTGAGGTTTACCCCATTGGCCTATATATTTATCCACCTTCAACCAAGCCCCATTACAACCAAAGGTAAGTCCTTTTGATTCAGTATGCATGTGTACGTGACAAAATGAAGAATAAGACCCGTGGCAAGCCTATGGTAATGCATTTTCATTTGAGGTGATTGAGTGTACATCATAACTCCAAACACTTGAGTGAATAAGTGGCAAACACTGACCTTGAGAGGTTTTCTATACTTGGTCCATGCATCATACATGGATTATACCATTTGTGTTATGTTCTTGTTCATACCTTGTTTGTTGTAATTTTATTAATTGTTAGTGTGAAAACTTACTATTGTGTCTCTAGGTTCATTGTATTTGTGTATTGTTATTTATTTTCATGCATCATGCATTTTTAGTTTTAGGAGTCTAGTGTAATCCTTGTATACTATTTTTCATCCATGCCTTGGTTTGATCTTAGTTTCACATGAGGACATGTGAAAGCTTAAGTGTGAGGGACTTTGATAACGGCCATTTATGCCACTTATCTTGCTACCAAACTTTAGCTTTTTGCATGAGTTTTATTTTGCTATTGACGTAATTAATTAGGATTTTGATTTATTCCTCATTGTGTAATTTTGAAAGAATTATTGGCTTTTGCACTGGTTTTGGAATAATTTATAATTATACCCTATTGCGTTTGACTTGTCACTTTGAGTATAGTTTTGTGCACAGGAGCTTTGGATCAAGTACAAAGTATCAAGAACAAGGCTAAGAACTCTCTGGAAGAAGCTTGAAGCCAAGAGATTGCAAAAAGGGACCATAGCCATGAAGGCTTGCTTTTAGGTGAGCGCTATAGCACTCAGAGTGACAAGCATTGATTTTTTGGCCTCATCATTCTGGTGAGCGCTGGAGTGCTCGTGTTATCATAGGACATCATTTTAACGATTTTTTGGGCCCACTTTTACCTATTTTTAGAGAATAGTATTCAAGGGATTATTAAGCCTTTTACCCTAGCTTTAGACTCATGTTAGATCTGTAATTAGGTTGCTATTATTCTCTCTCCACATCTCTCTCTTCTTTCTTTCTCTCTTAGGGATTCCATTGGTGAAGGTGCTTTATCTTGGAGATTGTGGCAAGGATTATAACTATTATTTTCAGGTTCTCTTTTATCTTTATTATTGTAATCCTCAGAGGTGGAGGAGTAGATTTCTTTACTAATATAAGGGTTTCCGGATGGATTGGGATGATGTTTGAGACCCTTTTTGATATTCAATGCATTGGTTTTCTTAATGTTCTATAGTTTCCATTCCTCTAATTATTGCGGTGATTGGTATAATCTTTATTGGGATAACTAAATTGGCGATCATCGTTTAGGGAAACCTTTTGGGCATAAATTGATAGATCTATTGGTTTATGTTTGAGGGAGAACATTAGAATTAACTTTGTGATTGGTGGTTAGGCTATAGCAATTGGTTTATTAAATTAATGTGATTTCTAAATAACTGAGATCTCGTTTATTAGTTATTTGCATTAATCAAATTCTATTGGTCAATCAATCAATAGTATAATTTCTAGTAATTTATTACTAATAGCCACCAACGGGTTTAATATTTGATCAATGATAATTAATTTCCAATCCTAGGCATATCTTGCACTAATGCCTTCCTCAGTTGCTATTATCCCATTACTATTATCTTTTAATTTCAATTGCTATAATTTCATTATTCCAAACCCTTAAATTCCCAACTAAGTATTGAAACCTCCTTGAGAGACGACCTAGGTTGTGCCCTTTACTATATTTTTTGTGCAACTTAGCCTTAAAATAAATTTCTAATTTGAGAAGGTAGGTGACAACCTCCATTCAGGTTTCCCTAAACGATGATCATCAATTTAGTTATTCCAATAAAAATTATAGTAATCACGACAACAATTATAGGAATAGAAACTGTAGAACATTAAGAAAACCAATGCATTTAATATAAAAAAGGGGTCTCAAACACTATCCTAATCCATCCAGAAACCCTTACACTAGTAAAAAATTTTATTCCTCTATCTCTGAGGATTACAACAATGAAGATAAAAGTGAACCTGAAAATAATAGCAATAATCCTTGCCACAATCTCCAAGACAAAGCGCCTTCACTAATGGAATCCCTAAGAGAGAAAAATAGAGAAGAAGATATGTAGAGAGAAGATAGAGAAAGTCGTAGAGAGAAAATAATAGCAACTTAATTGTGGCAGCCTAAATGTGAGTCAAAAGCTAGGGTAAAAGTTTGTGTCAATCCTTTAAGTACTCTCTAAAATGGGTGAAAGTAGAGCCCAAAAACAGATTAATTAGCTATTAAAATGTCATTGCATTAGCACTTGGTGTTAAATGAGCACTGTGGCACTCGTAGTGAGCTATGCTAATAAAAATTATTTTTCAGTGCTGTTGAGTGTTGCATTGGACAGAATTGACGTCTTAACATATTTGGTCATTTTGGCCTTTTAAACATCCAACTTTGTCCTCGTCACTAGAAATAGAGACTGTAGGCCTTTGAATAAGCTTTCCAAAGCCATCACAATCACCTCAATCGGATATCTGTAGCTGCAGATAATGTGAAAATACTAACTAGAGGTCAAGTTAGACAACATTAGGACACTAATAACCTTTAATCTTGCAACTCAATTTTTACTAAGATGCTCTTAGAACTGGCGAGCACGAAAGTGTTAGAGGACTTCTTGAGCTTTCCAAAACATCTTTATTTGTCTCAATCCGATCCTTGTAGAGAGACACAGCTTTTCCATTAAATTGTTTCCTGGAAATGTGCTCAAATGAGCTCAAGAACTCTTCTATTTAGCTCCAGATTCTCCTAAATTGATTGTTGCTACAAGCTCCATGCAGATAGTTCCCAGCCTTGTTCTTGACACTTTGCATTTGATCCAAAACTCCTATACACAAAACCATACTCAAAGAGACATGTTAAACGCAATAGAGTGTAATTACAAATTATTTTAAAATTAGTGTGAAAACCAATAATCTTATTAAAATCACACAATGAGGAATAAATTAAAATGCTAATTAATCATATCAATAACTCAGTAAAACTCATGCAAAAAGCTAAGAATTAGAAGCAAGATAAGTGGCATAAATACCCCTTATCAAGTACCCTATTGAGAATTTTATAATTCTCACCCCTATATTTGTGTGTTCCCGTTTCATCTCCAGATTGTGCAAGGGAACAATGAAGCGGTTATCATGGAAGTGCCTGATCTATAGTAGCTTGATGGCTGAAGACTACTATTAGTTTTCGTTTAACTATTCTTATGTTTGTAATATTTAAGAGGACATATGTAGGTAAAGCTCAAAAGAATTTTCCTTGTAATTGAATTTGTTTTAAATAAATACTTTGTTTCCCCTTTTTACATGTGTTTATGGAACTAAGACTTAGTGATTACATGAATCAAATGAATTTGTTATAAATATTTAAGAAAAGTGCGCTAATTTATAAGTAACAACTCTTGAGTCAAATGTCGTGGCTTAAGGATGATGCTATACTTGGAGGGTGCTACACTAATGATGTAAAGTTATATAAATAGATAAGATTATTCCACTTGAAAGACAAAAATAAGTAAATACGATTAATTAAAATAAGTAAATATAATTAATTACACTAAGTGTAGTGTTATAAAAAATTAATGTTTCATTGATATGATAAGTGGATATATATTATGAAAAAAAAATCTAAAATTTAACAAATAGATTGAATGGAGGGAATAAAAACCAATTTAAATTGGGGTTCAAATTATGAGAAGTTCTCTTGGAAGGCATTGTATTGTTTACAACTCCAAGTCTTAAGAGCTTAGGATTTAGTGCTTAACTTATTTTGTAGCAAAAAAATAATAATCGATTTAAACAAATCATTAGGATTAGGTTAGTGACAACGGGTTTGTGTCATGACATGATCGGAACGTAACCAGCATGTGAGGAATCTCATCCCCACATAAGTCTCATGATATCTAGTCTCTATATGCATATAATGATAATAAAATCCATTTAAAACATAAATTCATTTTCTACATATAAATCACTTGTTAATTAAAATCAATATAACTGTAACTAATATTTCATAAATCAATTCTAAAGTCTAAAATTATAATACCATGTGTATATATGTATAATTACTCTTGTACAAACAACCATGAATATTAAATTAATAAACACAATCTAGAATGACATCATGGTATGCAAAATACAAAACATGCTCTATAGTTCGGAACTTTTGCCTGCAATAACACTTGGAGCACTCTAGTCTATAACAAGATACTTCACCTAAGTGAAGCTCACAGCTAAAACTCTAATGCTGCTAGAAAGAAGGTGGCTTGGAAGAACCCACAGGAGCTGTTGTATATGTAAAGGGAAAAGGGGGAAAATGTGAGTTTTATCCAAAACTCAGTGAGTGAATCCTCACCTACAACCCCCCTTCATGGGACAATACATAAAATCACAATTATAATAATAATAAAGCTATAACCATTATAAAGTCAAAGTCTTGGTTTTTCATAAATCAAAACTACAGGACTCTAATGGGGAAACAAGAATCTCTAGTTATGTACAAAACATGTAACATAACAAAATCTCTGGTAATGTATGCCATTCATGGCATAACAAATTTCTCTACTACGTGGTTCTTTAAGAACCTAAATTGGACACTTAACTAGGTTTCATCTCTGCTCTATAAGATTGTCCCTTAGGTAGCATTTGGTATGGACACAGGGACAATGGAGACATTAGAGATGGAGACATAAATAATAAATATGTATAAGAGTATTATCGGAAGAAAAAATATTAAATTTATGTCTCCGTATCCTATTTCACTTGTCCCCATTTTTTGGAGGTATAGAAATTTTGTTTTCCTGTCTCAACTTTTTGTCTCCTTATTCATGTCTCCCCTTCCAAATAGGTTCCTGTCTCCATTGTCCTTGTATTTTGTGTCCTATCTCACAAACCAAACACTACCTTAGGGACAACTTGGTACTAAGGTAAACAATCATTTTCTAGACGTTAACTCACTATCTATATCAAGGTTCTATTCTGTGTTTAAAAACTATATCATTTATATAAACCACTTTCATAATTCATTTTGAGATTCATAAAAGTCTCTAAGAATCACATTGATCATAAACTCTATACAAAATCAGTTTAATAATAATGGTCCCATGTGTTATAAAAAATATAGTTCATGCTCTTAAAACCATAAGTTCATAATATGACAAACTAACAGGAATCTCAAATCTCTTTGCTGTAATCTCTAAAATCATGCACTAAGCCATGTTTTGATGAAAATATCTCTAATGACAACGTAGAGATCACAGGTTTGAACCCACTCAACTAGTAGGGTAGAATATGCAGGATCAACACCAATAGAGTTCTGGAAATAGGAATGGCACCAAGATCTGCCATAACAGCCATAATACTCTGATTAACTTCTAAAATCTCTAGATAACTCAAATCTAACTCTAACACAATGGAAAGGTATCATAACTTGGTAACATGGAAGAACATCAACCTAACCCTAAGAACCACAAAAGATTTGAGGAAAAAGGAAGCAAAAACAACAAAATCTCTTACTTTTAATCTTTGGAAGTGAAATATTAGAGCTAGATTGAGTGATATGGAGTGGAAAAAATGGTGGAGAGGCAAGGCTTCACATGTGGGGGAAGGGGTGTGGTGGTCATGTTTTTGGTATGAGAAACCAAAATGGGGGGTTTTAATAAAACTTTGAACTGCTTACACCAGAGAGCGTGCCTTAAGTGCACCACCTTATGCACACGACTACCTGGGCACTAAAAGTGTTGCATGCTCTCCAGGGTGCTTGCTCTCCTGGCTTGCCGCCTTACCCTCTATGACCACTACAACGTTCATCTTAATGCTGGAGCACTCCCAAAGTGTCTTTTTTCCAAAATTTAGGTTTTTGAGCACATAGGGCCTTCCAAACAACATGGATAGATCCTAGGGGACCCCTTAGGCTGTACTAGACTTGCTTAGAGACACATGTATCTAAGGTATTACAGTTTGAGTAGGTTTTAGGTTCAAATCGCATTGCCTTTAAGATGTGCTAAAACAAAACAAATCAATTTAAACAAATTTATTTCTCTCTTGATAATTTTTTATTTTTTAATTAGTTTTTGAGTTTAGTTTAGTTTGAATTGATATTGAACCATATCTCTCCAACTGAAGAACCAGCAGCGTTCACATTTTGTGGTGATTTCTTAGCAGCTGCATAATCCATGTGGGTTATTTGTAGGGTGTTCACGATTCGGTTTGGTTCAGTTTTGAGGTTAAAACCAACCAATCCAATCAACCAGTTTTATTTCAGATCGGTTTGATTATTTTTGAAGAACCAAACCAATTTAAATTGGTTTAGATTGGTTCAGTTTTGGTTTTTACTAAAAATTTTATACAATATAAAAAAGTAACTATAAACAATATTAACTTACATTACTTGTTATTATAAAACTATATAATTATAAAATCTAAGCTAATTTTTAAAAGTTATGCTATTATGTAATACTACTAACTAATAAGTTAAATAAATAATAAAAGATTTGATTAAAAATCATTTTGAGTAAACTAAAAGAATTAGTGTATAATTGAAAATCTAAAATATTGAGTTAAGATATGATACAATTTTAGATATGGATAGGAAATTTTGATAAATAATACATTTAATTAATATATATAATTATTAATGTAATATATTAATAGTTTGTTTGGTTTAGCTTTAGAAATAAGAATTGAAAACTAATCAATTTGATTCTTTTTTCACAAATTAGAAACTAATTTAAATTGATTTATTTTGGTTTTGATCGGCTTTCAATTTTTTTGATCGGATTTTGGTTTTAATTCAGTTCAATCGATTTTGAACACCCTAGTTGTTTGTCTGTATACCGTTATTAAACCAACAAAAATTCTACCCACTTGTTTCATCATTTGGAATTCTACCATCTTATGTCCTTGACATTTAAGTTCCTAGTTGAAAAATAAAAATAAATAAAGGTGATTGTTTGGGTATCCATAGATTTGCAAGCATATTGAAACCCTTACCAACCGGTCCAATAATAGACCAACACATGTACTTATCAATCCTTATCAGCAAGTTCTTTTTTAAAAAATAAATTTTAAATTAATAATTCATCTGTTTTATAGTATGTATATATATACAAATACAACTTAAAAGAGTATTATACTTAGTGTATTATACCACATTTAAATTACAAACTAATTTCACAAATTTTAGATTAAAACAAAAAAAAAATCCAAACACACTTTTGATATCCAACAAGACCAAAGAACACTAACTCTCATTTCATCCCCAATCCATAAACACTAAACCATTTGAAAGAGATGAATCAAACTTCTGAAATCCAAGTGACAGTTGTAGCGTGGTTCGCGACTTCACCCTTGTTTTCAATTTGTACCCTTACCTTGCCTAAGCATTAAATCCATCATATATTAGCTTTGGGTATGCCACATTTCAAGCAGGAAACCAATACTAGATAATGGGTTGAAATATCTTAGCCTATTTGGTGCAATGGTTGTTGGTTGTTGTAATTTATGTAGCATTGGAGAAGATTGGAGTAGGGAAGGTTCATCTTATAGTTGGAGAGTCTACGTTGTAGGGAATAAGCCTTACACAAGCAAAAAAAATGCTCAAGCATATAACAAAGCCCTCCCAAGTCATTTGCAAGGTAGTAGGCACTCTAAGAAGACTAAGCTTGCCCCAAAATGTGTTCATATTTGCATGTTCAATAAGGACTTGAAGCGAAGTGTGGTGAAGAGAAACTGGAATCTTCAATCCAGACATGAGTGTTGTAACACCCTGAAGTTTTTCAAAATTAATATAAACCTTATTAATGAGAATTTCATAATTCTGACAGCCTTTGCAAAATAATAGTAACTCTTGAACCTGGCCAAGGGTATCTGGGCCAAAGGTGTTCAGCCCAAGCGAAACTTAGACTCAGAAATTAGGGTACAATATTAGGACTAGGACTCAGGTAAAGATATTGTACCTATTCGGTGAAGTATTGATGTGTAATTTTTGACACAATCACAGTGACATTGTGGGAAAATAACCACTACTAACCACATTTTTGCCAAGTGGATGACATTGATTAAAACTTAGTAAGAAAAATTTTATCTTGGTCTTTCATTAATTTTAATTTTACCTGGGGCCAATATCTCACCTGTTCGGTAAAATTTTGATGTCAGTTTCTTGCATCGCATGAAGCTTAGAGAGCAAGCTTCTTGACAAGTGTATATAGCATAGAAGATAGCCACACCATCCAAATTTATCAAGATCAAACCATAACTACATAAAAATTCTATTTTTAATTTTCCATTACAAAAAAAAATCTTTGCGAAATTAATTTTACACATCTATGAAATTGACCTCATCACTCATTTTTTTATCCTTCTCTCCCAAAATATCGGCCATCTCTTCCCTTATGCAGCCTTCATGTTCAAAAACACAAAAAACCTAAGTCACAATCTTAGAAACACCATTTCTATTACTTTCAAGTTCAAATCCTTCAACATAACACTTAATCTGCTCATTTATACCTCTAATTCTAACCTGAAAGCATCATTATCCCACATCCTTATTAAGAAGAGGCCACTGCCTCCTTTATCAAAGAAAGAGCCTTGCTTGGTTTGGTGAGGTTTTGGGTGGAAGAACACTTGAAGAAATCATCACAAGTGAAGAAGCTTGCCTGCTAAATGTAGGGATTTCTTAAAAGCCTCTTTCAATCTAGCTTTTGCTTTCTGAAAATTTTCAAAGAAATATGCTAGGGTTTGGTTTTGTAATTATAGTTTAGAGCTTGAATATGGATAAACATGCATGATTTGGTTAGTACATGTTGCTAGGATGCTTCTTTGATCAACTTACATCTTGGTTTGGTATGCTGAAAACTAGAATTTTGAGTTGGCAGTAAACTTGTGTGACTTTTAAAACATAGTTGGAGATGTCTTTTTTATCTAGATTTTTTTATATATTGAAGATAACATGTTAGGTAACTCCATGAATTTTCTTGAGTCCATTTAACAAATTTTACTATTTTTAAAAATTCAAAAACCGAGCTGGTTAGAGTTGTTGTATGAATAGCTAATTCTGAAGCTCTAAATTTGTCTAATTTTGTTACTATATCAAATGATTGAATTTTCACTTGAAATGTTTATAGTTTGTTTTAGTCACCTTAAGGTTCAAGCCTGAATTTTTATAGAATTTATTAGGTTTATTTACTATGGTAATAAAATTTGAAATCCTCTTGTTGGCTGGAATTAGGTGGTTACTAACAACTAAATTTGTACAATTTTGTTAATATAGCTATAGACCTTGTTTTACTCTAAAATATTTACAAGACCTCAAGTATATTGAATTATTTCTGAAAATTATTTCACCTGGTATTTATGATGTTTAGTAATTTAACCAAAATTTCTTTAAGGCTAAAATTTTGGAGAATGTTGATAAGCTGGAACTATGATTAATGTTAATGGCTTGATATCTTGTATACTATGTAAATTTGTTGAAGATGCTATGTACATGTAATTGTTGATGCTATGAATATATGATTATATTGATGCTTGTGCATGTGACATGGAGCATGAAATATGAATTATTAAAGTATTCCAGAATGAATAAGATAACCTTCGACCCTAAGTCAGGGAAAGTAAACTTGACTAGGAATAATCCTGTATAAGAGTTGAGAAAGTAAATCTGATAATCATGTATAGGAATGAGCTCAATCCTAATAAGGTCTATTGCCTTGGAGTGGACAAGGCCATTTATGTCAATGACACGTAAAGATGAGATCCCTTCAATATGTCAAGGGCACGTAAAGTTAAGAAAGATGAGATCCTCTTCGACATATCAATGTCAAATAAGGTTAAGAAAGATGAGATCCTTTTGACATATCAAAGGCACATGAAGTTGAGAAAGATATATATGAGATCCCCTTTAGCATATCAAGGCCACATGAAGTTGATTAAGAAAGTGAAGAAAGTCATTGCATTTATTATATGCATACTTATATTATTCGGAATTATTTGCCTATGATGATCTACTATGAGTTTGAGCATCATGATGTATGTGAATTAAGCGCTTGAATGCTAAAAGAAACCAACTTTGGAATGAATGATTTTGAACTTTAAAATGAATCTTTGTTATGTAATACATGATTACGTTTTATTAATAAACTGAAGTGGCTAGGACGATGACGATGATATTGATTATTGTGTATTTGGGGATATTGTAATACCCAATGTACACATGTCTATAGTTAGTTAGGGTCTCCAGGGCCCACTGCTAGATCCTAAATTTCACTAAATTGGATCCTACACCTCTTTGGAGGGCTATATGATAGAGCCACATTCTTGGGATCAAAAGTTTCGGTAATTGTTCCCAAAAGGAAAATAAGTTAAAGAGTGATTTTTAATAAATTTTATGAAACCTTTAAACGTTTGGTTTTTAGCCCACAAGTTTAGAAAATCTTGAAGATTCTCGGATTTGAACTAAAATCCAAAATTTGGATTTTAATTTTTATGATATTTTCTTTGAATCTAAATGGAGCATATTTACTTATTTACATTTATATTTTAAAGTTAATATAGATATTAATATAAAATTAAGAAATGTAAATAAGTGAGTATGAAACAACCTAGATGCAGCGGGCCCCCAAGATTATGCAGAACATAGTCGTTGCAGTGAGTGTATCTGATGTCAACATATGCAAAATGATCCAGTTTGGTTTAATGAGCCCCAAACCATTTTAAAATAGCCTATTGCTCGGGTCTCATTCCAAAAACCTGAAGCCCTCCCTCTTTCACTCTCTCCAAACCCGCTCCCACTCAATCCTACTCCATTCGTTCTCCTTCCATGATCCAAGGTAAATGTTTATTGTTGGTTTATGTTAGTTTCTTCCATGTTCTTCCTCCCTTATGTTATGGGTTGTTGTTTGTCTCCATTGTTGTCAAGTGGGTGCTCCCTAAGGTTGTTAGTATATGTTTAGAGAAATCTAGAACTTCTATAGGTTGTTTATGAGATTTGTTGTTTCAATGGAGACGTTGGTGTCATCCCTCTCCAGGAGTCCTCGTGGTGTTGGTACTTCAGTCTACTCCTCCAAGTGAGTGGGTTTGATCTCATGGCCTTAAATTTGGCATTATGTTAATATTTTCTAGCATTACGAAGTATTTAGAGATTTGATAAATGGATTTTCACATGATATGTTTTTATATAAAAATGTGATATAACTAGAAATGCTTTGTTTGAACTTATTCATTAAAGTTTATGATTTTAGAATATGCATGTGACTATATCTGCTATAAAGGTTCTACATGATTTAATTTATAAATTTGCTTGATTATGAAAACAATGGAACTATCGGTGATTGATGAAATAGGACTTAAGCCTTCATGTTTCTTATGAGGACCGAACATGTTGAACTTAGAATTGATAGAACTCCCTTTTTATGGCTAAGTGTGGGTTTTGACTAGGGAATTACTAAGAAAAACAAAACCGTGACTTAACGGGTTATTCCGTTAACTTGGTATACCAAGTCCGCGAGGGGCATTTATCCACATGTTAGATCAGTCCACGAGGGACGTGGTTCGTGAAGGACGATTAAGATGTCAGTTAAGGCTCTTGTTCGCGAGGGACTGAGCACCCACCTTTCAGTTATGGATAGTTTGTCCTTTTAGTAATTCCGTAGAAAATGACGATGATTTTTTTAGTTTGTTTAATGCAAATTATGATTTAATAGCTATTATACAATTTATATTGAAATGATTTTGACATTATATTACTATTTATGTATATTTCCTTCTTGTCCCATATACGGTTATGAGTGAAGATCCACTCACTGAGTTTTGTGATAAAACTCACCTCTATTTTCTTTCCATTTTTTCAGGATCAGGTGCAGCCCAAGATCCTTCTCTTCTTCCTCCGCATCATTAGATATCTTCAATTTGGGTGAGCTTCATGTGTAGTGAAGTTTTTTGGTTATTTTAGAGTTCTCTCGTGATATGACAGGCAAGATCCGAACCAAATGCATATATGTAGATGTTTATGTTTTGCATTTTGTTTGCCATGATTATTTGTATTAAAATAGTTTAACATTCATGGTTTATTTTATAAATGAGCAACTTAGTATATTCATTACAGGACTACTCAGTTTCAAATTTCACCTATGAAAAAAATTATTCATATTTATTATGAGTTTAATATGAGATTTGATTTACAATTTGAAAATAGATTTTATGAATAAAATATGAATATAGTACGACATATTGATCAAGGCTTACGTAAACGGAACTCACGTGCCGATCACAATCTAAATCATGTCGTGACAAAGTGGTATCGGAGCCATAGGTTTCCTGCATGTCACCGGAGCAAGTGTCCATAGGCAGCATGACATTTATGTAAATGGAAGCGTGCCCATTGCATTAACGAAGTGTTACTTGAGGCCTTAGGATGGTTAGTTATGTCTAGGTTCAGAGGGAGAGTCTTCTCCATGCTTTCATGATCAGTACTTATCCCATATGTTTATGTTTCTTAGGATTCAATATGCCTCCTTTCCATCATCCTTCTTCATGTCACCATAGCAGTGGCTTTTCAGCTTAGATGCCGCTTCAGTTCCTGGAGTAGGCATTGGCCACCCTCACTAGGGTTGTGGCCAGACAAGCTGAGGTAGGACCACAGCCAACCCGGCCTAGCGACCACTCGTTAAAGATCCGGATGATTCACTAGAGAGATTCAGGAGGATGGACCCACCCACTTTTCATGGGCGTCTAATGATGGAGGATCCGCATGAGTTCCTCAGGAGGTTGAGAAAATCCACTCTAGTCATCACTCTGAAAGAATAGTAGAGTTGGCTGGCTGCCAAGCTGGGAGACCAGGCAAGTGTATGGTATAAGGAGTTCCTCAGGGACGTGGTGACTTAGACCCACCTACTTAGGAGGAGTTTAGTGTAGCTTTCTTGCGAAGGTTTCTTTAAGCTGGCAAGCTCAGATGCTTGATGAGTTTTTACGACTTCGGATGAGTCCTGGTATGTCAGGCTGAGTATGATGAGAGCTTTGTTCAGGGGCTACCTAAGAAGATGTTCCTGAGCCTACAGCCTCATGTGGGGACAATGGATTATTCCCAGGTAGTGGATATGGCGATTGGTTTAGAGGGTGGTTTGGCAGAGAGCTATGAAGCACAAACACTGATACGGATATAGAGACATACCAAACTCAAAAAATTCCAGGACACAGAACACGGACACGGCATTATATATATAATTTTTTTATTTTGTTGTATGATTCTTTTTTCTGGATTTTTTTTGTCATGTTTGAATAAGTTTTTTTATCTAATTCTTTTTGTGATCAACTAAAAAATTTTCAAAATAAAATGGCCCAATAGTAAAAGTCCAACTAAACAACTAGAGTTAGTTTTGGACTCATGTTGGTATTAAAAATTAAAAAAAATAAAAAAAAAACTAGGTGTGTCCACGGCGTATCCAAAGTGAATTAGAGCCATGTTTGATGTGTCCAAGCTCAGAAAAATCATTTTTTTAATTGGACACATACGGACACGTGTTGAACACGTGTCGTGTAGGTGTCCATGTTCGACATGTGTCCAACACACGAACACACCACTAAATTAGTGTGTCTGTGCTTCTTAGGCAGAAAGGAGAGCTCCAGCTGAGGCCAAGAAGGCTGAGACTCAGCTCTCTAGGGGAGGCGATTCTAGCTGAGGGAGGGCCATCAGGGCTAACAATGACTTCAGTTGATAGGGCCGTATTCTCAGACCCACACCGACTTGGCCTACTACCTCCTTTAGTCATAGCAGGGGAGGCAGTCCGCCATCGCAGGGTTATGGGCACTCCTACCCGAACTGTCAGAGGTGTAGGAAAAGACACATGAACCAGTGTATGATTGGGTCCACAACATGTTTTGGTTGTGGCCAACAGGGCCATTTTTAGAGGAAGTGCCCATTGTTGGGGGAGCTTCCAGCCAGGGGTCAATGAACCCTCCACTCTAGCACCATCATACCAGTCGGCTACCTGAGGGTTCGTTGCTTTAGGCGGGGAGCTGGAGGCAAAGGCCCTGAAGGTAGAAGGTAGAAGCCACGGTGGTAGAGGATCAAGCAACAGAGGCCAGGGTAGTGGGGGTAGCCCCATCTTTTTGGCATGACATATCAGGACGCGCGACGTCCCATGCAATTATCATAGGTATTATGGTAGTATGTTCTTTTGATGCTTGGTGTTTGAACGATCCATGGTCAACATACTCTTATGTGTCCTTGTTCTTTGCCATACGTTTTGGGAGGTCCCCTACCAGTTTAGATAAGCCTTTCTATATTGGGGTACCTTCGGAGATCCTCTATGTCCAGTTAGTATACAAGGGTTATGAGGTCAAGGTCGATGACATGGAGACACTAGCAGATCTTCACATGTTGGACATGCCTGACTTTGACGTCATCTTAGGTGTGGCCTGGTTAGCTTCATGCCATGTTATTGTGGATTGCAATAGCAAGGTGGTGAAGTTTGAGGTTCCTAGAAGCAAGCTTCAAGAGTTCAGGGGTACTAGTTGTTTGATTCCTGTAGCTTGATCTCGCGATGAGCAGCATGCAACTCATGGACAAGGGTAGTTGTGGGTTTTTAGCTTCAGTCAAAGATGTGGAAGTGCCAGTGTCAGCTTAGAGTTAGTTCCATTTGTAGGTGAGTTTCCAGATGTATTAGGAGAAGTTACCTGGTATGCCACCATAGAGAGATGGAATTTGGGATAGAGCTTGAGCCCGAGGTCAGGCCCTCTCTATTCCCCTTATCGGATGGCTTCTGCGGAGTTGAAGGAGCTAAAGGAGCAATTGCAAGAGTTACTTGATAAGGGGTTCATCCAACGAGTACCTCACCTTGGGGTGCTTCGGCCTTGTTTGGGAAGAAGAATGATGGGTCTATGAGGATGTGCATAGACTACCAGTAGCTAAATAAGGTGAAGTCAAGAACCGATACCCCTTGCCATGCATTAATGACCTGTTTGATCAGCTCCAAGGGGCTAGGTGTTTCCCTAAGATTGATCTTCATTCAGGTTATCATCAGTTGAAGATCAAGGGTGAAGATGTGCCCAAGATGGCCTTTAGGACGCGTTATGGACACTATGAGTTCTTAGTGATGTCCTTTGCGTTGACCAATGCCCCAACTTTCATGGACCTAATGAATAGGGTCTTCAGACCGTTCCTAGATTACTTTGTGATTATCTTCATCAATGACATCCTAATGTATTCTAGGAGCAAGGAAGAGCATGAGCAATATCCGAGGATTATCCTCAGACCTTGAGAGAGAAGCAGCTTTATGCCAAATTCTCTAAGTGTGAGTTTTGGCTCGATCAGGTGGCGTTCCTTGGACATATAGTATCTAAGGAAGGTATTCTTGTAGACCCAAAGAAAGTTGCACAGTTGACTGGCCGAGGCCTTCTACAGTGAGAGATCCAGTTTCTTGGGTTTAGCAAGTTACTATCAAAGGTTCATCAAGGAATTTTCAAGAATAGTAGCGCCATTGACTAAGTTAACCTAGAAGAATGTCAAGTTTCAATGGTCAGATGCATGTGAAGAGAGTTTCAGAAGCTGAAGGCTTGACCAGCTCCTATGTTAGTATTACCTTTAGGCATGGGTGGTTTCTTAGTGTCCTGCAATGCCTCGAGAGTAGGACTCGGTTGTGTCCTTATGCAGGCATGGCCGGGTTATGGCATATGCTTCTAGATAGCTCAAGAGGCATGAGTAGAACTACCCTACCTATGATCTAGAGATGGTAGCTATGGTCTTTGCCTTGAAGATTTGGAGACACCACCTATCGGAGAGACTTTCACGGATTACAAGAGCTTGAAATATATTTTCCAGGAGAAGGATCGGAATCTCAGGTAGCGCAGATAGTTAGAGTTACTTAAGGACTATGACTGTATGATCTCTTACCATCCAGACAAAGAAAATGTTGTAGCTGATGCTTTGAGTAGAAAGTCGGTGGGGAGTTCAGCTCACATTGCACCTGTTAAACAGCCATTGATTGAAGAAATCCAAGGTTGGAGGCTAAGGGAGTTCAGTTTGGACTTGATGAATCAGGAGCCTTTCTAGCTTACATTAGGGCCCAGTTAACCCTAGTTGAGCAGAATAAGGCACAGCAAGGGAAGATCCCAAGCTAGTGAAACTTATGGGAGATGTAAGCCGAGGTGAGAATCATGAGTTTTCTATTGACGCGAGGGTGTGTTGTTCTTTGGGGATCGTTTATGTGTGCCCGATATGGGTGACCTGAAGAGAAAAGTGATGGAAGAGTCCTAAAAATCAGCATACTCCGTACACCCAAGTTAGCCAAGATGTATCAAGATCTCAGGCAGCTATACCTGGTGGGAAGGCTTAAAGAGGGATGTTGGTGAATTCATGGCATGGTGTTTGGTGTGTCAGCAAGTCAAGGCTGAACACTAAAAGGCTATGGGCTTACTTCACGGATAAAGATCCCAGAGTTGAGGTGGGAGAGGATAACCATGGACTTTGCGGTTGGATTACCTTGGACCACTAAGGGCTTTGATTCCATCTGACTGATCATGGATAGAATGACCAAGTCTGCCCACTTTCTGCCAGGAAATGACCTTCAAGTGCACCTCAGGATGCCCAACTCTACATTGATAAGATTCTCAGACTCCATGGCATGCCAATGTCCATTATATTAGACGGAGGGTCCCAGTTCACTTTGCGATTCTAGAGAGCTTTTCAAGATACTCTTGGGAGTCATGTGGTTTTGACCACAGCATTCCACCCACGCAGATTCCAGCGAGAGAGGACGATCTAGACCTTAGAAGACATGCTCTGAGCTTGTGTCTTAGATTTCGGCCGGAGTTGGTGTGACCACTTGCGTTGATAGAGTTCTCGTACAAGAACAGTCACCAAGCTAGCATCCAGATGGCACCATTTGAGGCTTTGTATGGGAGACGGTGTAGATCTCCCATAGGCTGGTTTGAGCTTAGGGAAGCTAAGACCCTAGGCCCAGACTTGGTGCAAGACACTTTAGAAAGGTTCAGCTGATTAGAGAACGGTTGTGGGTGACTTAGTCCGGGAAATCCTATGCTGACAACGACGTCGAGACTTGGAGTTTGAGTTGAAGACCACGTTTTCCTTCGGGTGTCGCCCATGACAGGGGTGGTGAGGTTCGATAAGTGGGGAAAGTTAAATCCTCGTTATATCAACCTATTTGAGATCTTAGAGAAAGTTGGAGCGGTGCCTCCAGGATTGACACTGCCTCTAGTTTATCAGCTATCCATCTAGTCTTTCATGTCAGTATGCTTAGAAAGTACATGCCAGATCAATCTCATGTGCTCATACTAACGATCCAGGTTGATGAGAGCTTAGCTTATGAGGAAGAACTGGTAGCCATCGTGGATATGTAGATCAAGAAGCTTCGCTCAAAGGAAGTGGCCTTAGTAAAAGTTATTTAGGAACCACTCCAGCGAGGAAGCCACTTGGGAAGCCGAAGAAGCCATGAGAACCCAATATCCATATCTCTTCCTTCCTCGAGGTATGTTTTAGATTTCGGGACTAAATCTCTCTTTAAGGGGGTAGTATGTAATACCCGTGTACACGTGTTTGCAGTCAAGTTCCATAGCCTCAGGGTCCCAGGACCTACCGCCATCTGACTTTCACCAAGTTCTGGATCCTATACCTTCTTAGAGGGGTATATGATAGAGCGACATTCTTGGGATTAAAAGTCCCGGTAATTGTTCCCAAAAGGAAAATAAGTTAAAGAGTTATTTTTAATGAATTTTATAAAACCTTTAAATGTTTCATTTTTAGCCCACAAGTTTAGAAAATCTTGAATATTCCTAGATTTAAACTAAAACACCAAAATTTGGATTTTGATTTGTTGGAATTTTAATTTTTATGATATTTTCTTTGAATCCAAATGGAGGGTATTTCCTTATTTACATTTATGTTTTAAAGTTAATGGAGAGTAAAACAAACAAAGTTAATGGAGAGTAAAATAAATAAATGTTTTAAAGTTAATGGAGAGTAAAATAAATAAAGTTAATGGAGAGTAAAATAAATCAGGACATTAACAATGTAAATAAGTGAGTGTGAGACAACCCATATGCAGTTGGATGTTGTTGCCTAAGATTCTCCAGAATATAACTCGCGAGCAAAGAGGCTAGGAGGCTTACTGAGTGAGCATATCTAATGTCAGCACAATACAAAATGACAAGTTTCATTTAATAAGCCCCCAAACCTTTTTAAAACACCACATTGCTCCAGTTTCATTCCAGAAACCTGAAGCCCTCCCTCCTTCACTCTCTCCAAACCCTCTCCCACTCAATCTTACTCTATTCCTTCTCCTTCGAGATCCAAGGTAAGTGTTTGTTATTAGTTTATGTTATTTTCTTCTATGTTCTTCCTCCCTCATGTTATGAGTTGTTGTTTGTCTCCATTGTTGTCAAGTGGGGGTGCTCCCCAAGGTTGTTAGTGTATGTTTAGAGCAATCTAGAGCTTCCCATAGGTTGTTTATGAGATTTGTTGTTTCAATGGCAAACGTTGATGCCATCCCTCCTACTTAGAGTCCCCGTGGTGTTGGTACTTCATAGTCTACCCTCAATGAGTAGGTTCGATCTCATGGTCTTAAATTAGGCATTGTGTTAATATTTTCTAGCATTCCAGAGTATTTAGAGCTTTGATAAATGGATTTTCACATGATATGTTTTGATATAAAAATCTGATCTAGCTAGAAATATTTTTGAACTTATACATTAAAGTTTATGATTTTAGAATATGCATGGGACCATATTTGCTATAAAGGTTCTATATGATTTAATTTGTAAATTTGCTTGATTATGAAAACAATGGAACTATGGTGATTGATAAAATAGGACTTAAGCCTTTATGTTTCTTATGAGGACCAAACATCTTGAACTTAAAATTGATAGAACTCCCCCTTTTATGGCTAAGTATAGGTTTGGAATAGGGAATTACTAATAGGAATAGAGCTGAGTTAATGGGTTATTTTGTTAACCTTGGTGTACCAAGGCCCGCGAGGGTGTAACATCCTAAAAATTAGTTAAAAATTAATTTGAGCTTTGTTAATCGTAATTTCAAAAATTGCAGTTTGGCAATGATGAGGATGGCCCAATGGACGTGTTAAAAAAAAAATTTGGTGCCAGGGTGAATAGTAACCTTATTGGCCTCAGGCTCGTTGGTAGCCAAACCCAGATCTAGCACCAGGAAATGCTCTGACTGGAAAAGAGAGGATCAAGGTTAGAAATGATAAGGAATTAGAAGTTATACCTAGAATTTATTTTCGGGTAATGTTCAATTACTCGGTACGTGTTTTACCCTTCACTAGAGTTTTGATGTGTGGTTTTTAACACCGTACAAGTTTCTTGGTGGCCAAGTAACCTTTACCAACCACTTTATGCCAAGTGGATGGCAAGGATTGAAACTTGAAAAGTAAGTTTCAATCATGGCCTTTCATTGATTATATTTTACTCGGGATTTAATATCTCATCCGTTCGGTAAAATTTCGATGTGCGATTTCCAACATTTAAAGATGATTTAATCACTATAAATGGAGGATGTATATTCATTCAAGACAAGTGGAAGGCTAAGATTTAATCTTGTAATCTATCCAATCTTTTTTCTTTCTTTTGAAAAAGATATGTATTTATGTAACATAAATGCTCAAACTAAGTTAGGATAAATACAAAGCCACCAACCTTATCACCCCACTGTCATCATTTTTGGCCAAGAGGCATAAAATATAGCCCTTCCATTGTTCTTTCTCTGAAACCTTCATTAACAAATTTCAAACTTCAAAAACCTAAGCTCAAAGTCACTAAAACCACAAACTCTTTTCACAAAACTTGTTCTACTCTCCATAATCTACCAAACTAATTGATTAGAATTTGAATCCATAACCTTTTATACTTTGAGAGCTCACAATCTTCTGCCAAAGGAAGGGTTTGGTGTAGGTTTGAAGGCTTTGAAGTGAAGGAAACCATTCTTGGATCATCCTTGGAGCCAAGATCCTTAAAGCCACCGAAGTAGGGCATTTTAAACCTCTTTTACTTCAAATCTGCTTTTATGATTTTCTTACTAATTTGGCTGAATATTTTTGTATTGGTTGATGATATATGGATATTGACACATGAATTTTGGTGGAGTGTTTGGATGATGTTAGAAAACCCATTTTTGCAAAACAAGTTTTGAATCATGTGCTGGAATTCTTGGATTTATACTAGGTTATGAATCACGAATTTTCTTATGCATTTGTAGATGTTTTTATGAGCTGTAAAAATGATATATTGAAGCAAACACCTTAAGGTAGTTCCACAAATTTTCTTGAGCTCTGACTTTCACTCCTAATGCTTTAAAACTTCAAGAACTAAAAGTGTATCTATGCTGCCTGGATTATATTTTTATACCATAGCGAATGATTGAATTTTCCTTTGAAATTTTTATTGTGTTTATAACATCATGAAGTGTAACTATGATTTTTATTTTGAATTTATTCAATCATTTTCCAAGGTTAACAATTATGAATTTCAGGTTTTAGCTAAGGTTAAGTGGTTTCTTAGTATTTAATTTGTCTAATTTTGTTAACATAGTTAGAGAACTCTTTTTGCTCTGAAATTTTTATGGAACTTTGTGGACATATTGATGTGTCTTGAGAATTTTTATAGCCTCTGAATTGATTGTTTGATGTGCAAATAAATTGTGCTACCAATATGTGAAATCTGCCATTGTGCTGAAAATGAATTGATGGTTTGAATTGATGAAATAATGGCATCTTGTACTAGTATGACATGAGCAAAAAAATATGAATATGAATAATTGAGCATGTGAACTTATGGATGAGGTTATGCATACATAGATATGAATGCTTATTACAATTGCTCATATGCGAAAGAAAAGCATAAGATTATGTTTCTTGGATTGGAGAAAGTAAATCCGGTTTGTCGAAAAAGTAAACCTGACCACTAAGAAAAGCATAAGATTATGTTTCTTGGGCTGGAGAAAGTAAATCCATTTAGGGAAAGTAAACCTGACTACCAGGGAAAGTAAACCTGACTACCAAGGAAAGCATAAGGTTTATAATTCTTGGGCTTGGACAAAGTAAATCCGTTGTCGAGGAAAGTAAACCTGACTACCCTTGAATTAAGTCGGGGAAAGTAAACCTGACTAGGAATAAGTCTGTGTGAGAATTGAGAAAGTAAATCCAATGATCATGTATAGGAATGAGCTTAGTCCTGAAAATACAGTTTATTACCCTAAAGTAGTCTTTTATCTTATGTGTTATATGAAGAATTTTAGTACCAATATTGAGGCCAATATGTTAAGTTGTGAGTTAGCAGTATAGGGTTATATAAGGTTGAGTAGTATGATAGGTGATTGAATAATAAAGTTACCAACTTCGGAAGAACGATTTTAGAACTTTAAAATGAACATTTAATATGTATTGTATGATCACATTTTCTTGATAAACCAAAGTGGCTTAGACAATGACGATCACATTATGATTATGTATTTTGGGATACCTACTGGAATTTCAGAATTCTCACCCCTGCTTATTTGTATTTTCGTGTTGTCTTTAGGTTGATTCCAGATAGTGAAGCAGCTACCAGGAAGACTAAATTGTAATTTTTATAGTTTAGTTGTGGGAACTCTTATCTATTGTATATAGATATATACAATATATATGTCTGTAAATGTAGTAAAGAACATATGTGAACTAAAACTCATAGAAGAACTTCCTTTTGTACTTGACTTGTATTAAATAAATGCGTTGTTTTTTTTTCTATATATTTTGATAGAACCACGAGTTAGTTTATACACAATTTGACCGATTCTTGCTATAGATAATTAAGAAAGGCCTGCAAATCTATAAGTAACAACTCTTGAATACAATGTCATGACTTAAGGATGAGGTTGTACTTGAGAGGATGTTACATTATGATATCAGGTTCATCCTAGTAGGACCTTGAGGAATGGACTGGCTATGCTTCCTTAGTAAATGTCATGCATTATAATTCTATAAATATGTATGACTGCGGTTGGGAATGTTGTTGGTTGTTGCCACACTTAGCTTGGTATTGAGCCTGATCAACTCAATTATTCTTGTTTGGTGTAACAGGAACCGATGACTTCAAATTAGCGTACTAGAAACGGTGCCAAAAATGAGGCAGGTGTGATAAACACTTTTCATGAGATGGTGGCTGCCATGAGAGAACAAGCTGCAACAGCCAATAGGATGATGGAAAGGTTGGATCGATATGCCGAAGGAAATCCAGTTGGAACCCTGGAGGAGTAGAAGTGGACATAGAATACTAGAGATTCAGAGAGTTCTAGAAGGCAAACCCTCCCCGTTATGAGGAGCTTTTGATCCAAATAAGCAGAAGAATGGATCAAAGCTATGGAGAAGATTTTCTCAGTTCTTCCTTGTACGGAGACCCAAAAAGTGGCTTTTGCTACTTAGATGCTAAAAGTGGATGCAGAATTCCGTGGGTTGGCACCAAGGGGTTATTCGAAGCTTCTTAGATTGAAGTTACATGCGAAGTGTTTAAGAAGGCTTTTTATCACAAGTATTTTCCTTCTGAGGAATGCAAAGGAGTTAGAGTTCATGGCACTCAAGCAAAGGTCCATGAGTGTAGCTGAGTACATAGCCAAGTTTGAAGAGCTTTGCAAGTTTTCTACTATCTATTAGCGTAATCTTGATGAAGCTTGGAAGTGCATGAAGTATGAATGAGGGTTACGTGAGGACATTGAAGCTGCTGGGACTCTTAGAAATCTAGGATTATGCAACCTTGGTAAACAAGTACCATCATGCAAAGGACTCCAACAAGAAGTTAGCAATCACCCAATCTACTAAGGACCCTTCTAACAAAAGATTGCCACTTGAAGACCGAGACTATGAGGATGATCCGCCTTTAAAGAAGCGGTTTTAACCAAGTCCACATAAGGATAAACAGCAACAAAGTCGAGGCCATGCCCAAAATGTGGAAGAGATCACGGAATAGACCTTGCTTGGCTAGAAAAAATGTGTTCCACAGCTGAAAAGCCAGGACACAAGATTTGGGAGTACCAGATAGGCATTCAAAACCAACTACAAAGCCACAACAACAGAGTAGGGTCTTCACCATAAGTGCTAAAAGGACGTCACCACCCAAAAATTCGACCTAAGGTAGGAACATTTAGAATTTGATTGAATTATTTGAACCGTGTGTGAATTCCTTGTTTGATTTATGAAATTTGTCTTTTGAAATAATTTTCAAATGAATTTTGAGTGCAAAATTCTTTTTAAGGTGGATAGTAATGTAACATCCTAAAAATTAGTTAAAAATTAATTTGAGCTTTTTTAATCATAATTTTAAAAATCTGACAGTTTAGCGATGATGAGGATAGCCCAACAGACATGTTAAAAAAAATTCAGACTTGGATGAATAGTAATCTTGTGAGCCCATGTCTATCCTGCAGAAATCTAAGATTCGGGACTAGGAAATGCCCGGACTAAGAGAAGAGAGGGTTAAGGTTAGAAATGATAAGGAATGGGAAGTTATACATAGAATAATTTTTGGGTAATGTTTGATTATCCGGGTATAGTGTTTTACCCGTTTAGTAGAGTTTTGATGTGCGGTTTTTAACACCATAGAAGTTACTTGATGGCCAAGTAACCTTTACCAACCACTTTATGCCAAGTGGATGGCAAGGATTGAAACTTGAAAAGTAAGTTTCAATCATGGCCTTTCATTTATTATATTTTACTTGAGATCTAATATTTTATCCATTCGGAAATTTCTGTGCGGTTTTTAACATTAAAAGATGATTTAATCACTACAAATGGAGGATGTATATCCATTCAAGACAAGTGGAAGGCTAAGATTTAATCTTGAATTATAAGATTAAATCATAGCCATCCAATCTATTTTCTTTCTTTTGAAAAAGATATGCATTTATGTAAAATAAATGCTCAAACTAAGTTAGGATAAATACAAAGCCACCAACCTTATCACCCCACCATCATCATTTTTGGCAAAGAGGCATAAAATACAGCCCTTCCATTGTTCTTCCTCTCAAACTTCCACTAACAAACTTCAAGCTTCAAAAACCTAAGCTCAAAGTCACTAAAATCACAAACTCTCTTCACAAAACTTGTTCTACTCTCCATAATCTACCAAACTAACCAATTAGAATTTGAATCCATAACCTTTTTATACTTTGAGAGCTCACAATCTGCTGCGAAAGAAAGGGTTTCATGTGGGTTTGAAGGATTTTAAGTGAAGGAAACCATTCTTGGATCATCCTTGGAGCCAAGATCCTTAAAGCTCTTTTACTTCAAATATGTTTTTATGATTTTCTTACTGATTTGGCAGAATATTTTTCATTGTATTGGTTTATGATATATGGATATTGATGTATGAATTTTGGTTGAGTTTTTGGATGATGTTAGAAAACCCATTGTCAAAACAAGTTTTGAATCATGTGCTGGAATTTTAGATTTATACCTAGGTTATAAATCATGAATTTTCTGATATATTTGTAGATGTTTTTATTAACTATAAAAATTATATGTTGAATCTAACACCATAAGGTATTCTACAAATTTTCTTGAGCTCCGATTTTGACTCCTGATGCTTTAAAAAATCAAGAACTGAAAGTGTATCTATGCTACCTGGATTATTGGAACTGAGGCTGTGAATTTGTCTAATTTTTATACCATAGCAAATGATTGAATTTTCCTTTGACATTTTTACTGAGTGTTTATAATATCTTGAAGTATAACTTTGATTTTTCTTTTGAATTAATTCAATCATTTGTCAGGGTTAAAAATTATGAATTTTGGGTTTAAGCTGAGGTTAAGTGGTTTCTAAGCATTGAATTTGTCTAATTTTGTTAACATAGTTAGAGAGACTCTTTTTACTCTGAAATTTTTATAGAACTTTATGGACACATTGAAGTGTCCTTGAGAATTTTTATAGTCTCTGAATTGATTGTTTAATATGCAAATAAATTGTGTTACGAATATGTGAAATCTGCCATTGTCCTGAAAATGAATTGATGCTTTGAATTGATGAAATAATGACATCTTGTACTAGTATGACATGAGCATAAGAATATGAATATGAATAATTGAGCATGTGAACTTATGGATGAGGTTAGGCACACATCGATATGAATGCTTATTACAATTGCTCATATGCGAAAGCAAAGCATAAGATTATGTTTCTTGGGTTGGAGAAAGTAAATCCAATTTGTTGGAAAGTAAACCTGACCACCAAGAAAAGCATAAGATTATGTTTCTTGAGATGGAGAAAGTAAATCCGGTTTGTCGAGGAAAGTAAACCTGACTACCAAGGAAAACATAAGGTTTATAATTCTTGGGCTTGGAGAAAGTAAATCCGGTTTGTTGGAAAGTAAACCTGACTACCCTTGAATTGAGCCAGGGAAAGTAAACCTACTGGGAATAGGTCTGTGTGAGAATTGGAGAAAGTGAATCCAATGATCATGTATAGAAATGATCTCAGTCCTAAAATAGTTATTACCCTAAAGTAGTCTTTTATCTTATATGCTATGTGAAGAATTTTAGTGCCAATATTGAGGCCAATATGTTAAGTTGTGATTTAGCAGGTATAGGGTTATATGAGGTTGGGTAGTATGATATGTGATTGAATAATAAAAGCTACCTATTTCGGAAGGAAGGATTTAGAACTTTAAAATGAACATCTAATATGTATTGTATGATCTCATTTTCTTGATAAACCGAAGTGGCTTGGACGATGACGATCACATTATGATTATGTATTTCGAGGATACCTCCTGGAATTTCAGAATTCTCACCCTACTTGTTTGTGTTTCCATGTTATCTCCAAGTTGATTCCAGAGAATAGTGAAGAGTTACCAGGAAGACTAAATTGTAATTTCTATAGTTTAGTTGTGGGAACTCATATCTGTTCTACATTGTTATATAATATATAATATATATATATATATATATATATATATATATATATGTAAATGTAGTAAAGAACATATGTGAACTAAAGCTCATAGAAGAGCTTCATTTTGTACTTGACTTGTATTAAATAAATACGTTATTTTTTTTCTATATATTTTGATAGAACCACGAGTTAGTTAATACACGATTCAAAAATTCTTGCTATAGATAATTAAGAAATGTCCCCAAATCTATAAGTAACAACTCTCAATTACGATGTCATGACTTAATGATGAGGTTGTACTTGGGAGGATATTACAAGGGGCATTTATCCATATGTTAGATTAGTCCACGAGGGACGTTGTTCGCAAGGGAGTTAAGATCTTAGGGGCTCTTGTTCACGAGGGACTGAGCACCCACCTTTCAGTTATGGATAATTTGTTCTTTTAGTAATTTCGTAGAAAATAATGATGATTTTTTTGTTTGTTTACCACAAATTATGATTTAATAACTATTATATAATTTATATGGAAATGATTTTGATATTGTATTACTATTTATGTATATTTCCTTCTTATCCCATGTACGATTATGAGTAAGGATCCACTCATAAGTTTTATGATAAAACTCACCGCTCTTTTCTTTCCATTTTCTATAGAGAGGGTGTAGCCCAAGAATCCTCCTCTTCCTCCTCCGCAGCATTAGATATCTTCAGTGAGCTTCACGTGTAGTGAAGCCTTTTGGTTATTTTAGAGTGCTCTAGTGATATGACGGCAGGATCCCGAATCACATGCATATATGTAGATGTTTATGTTTTGCATTTTGTTTACCATGATTATTTGTATTAAAATAGTTTAGCATTCATGGTTTATTTTACAAATGAGCAACTCAGTATGATTCACATTACAGTACCGCTAGGTTTCATATTTCACCTATGAAAAGAATTATTCATATTTATTATGAGTTTAATATGAGATTTGATTTACCATTTGAAAATAGATTTTATGAATAAAATATGCATATAGTATGGCACATGATCATGAGGCTTACGTAGGGACGGAATCCTCACATGTCGTCACGATCCAAATTGGGTCGTGACAGGATTCTCCTGAGAATTTCATAATTCTCACCCCTATGTTTGTGCGTTTCCATGTCATCTCTAGATAGTTTATGAGAATAATGAAGTTGCTTATGTTGGAAGTGCCTAATTCAAAATAACTCGATGGCTAAAGACGCTTTTAGTTTTTTTAGATGAATTTTTAAGAAGAGATATGTGTTAAGGCTCGTAGAGGAGCTATTTCATGTATTTGGATATGTATTCTCTAAATACTTTGTTCCCTTTTATATATTTAAGTAGAATTATGAATTAGTTACCGCACAACTTGATTGAATATGTTATAGATAATTAAGTAAGATCCGCTAATCTATAAGAAATAACTCCCATGTATGATGTATGGTTTAAGGATGATGTTTTACTTGGGAGGGTGTTACATTATGGTATCAGCAGTTCATCCTAGTAGAACCTTAAGGAATAGACTAGCTATGCTTCCAATTTGCAGATAAATCATGCCTTGAATCTTATCTGGATGATAGGATATAAGGTTTATATATGCATGAAGTCTAGAGGTACTGTAGTTCAAAGTTAAAATCCTTGCTGCGGTGAAAGAGGGCCACGGTAGAAAAGGGAGTGTTGGGCCTATTGGAGCTAATTCCAGAGCATGAAGCTGGAAAGCTAGTGGCGAGTACCCTCTGGAAAAATATGGTCATCAATAAATTCAGCAAAAGGGAAGTCCTTGGAGAACACGGTAGGGCGTTCTCGCCCTTCCTGGTAACAACATATTTTCCTATCTGTGTCTAAGTTGGCAATCTCAAAGTTGGGTGAGGAGGTAGAGCCCAAGCCTAAAGGAATTTTCCCCTTTTCAAGGGAAGAAACAACATCTTTTTCTATCTTCCACTTCTTCGTCTCCAACTTATCAGAGTCACTAGAAATGGTGGAAGGAAGCCGAGGCGGCAAGACTTTGGCATTTCGAGGCAGCTAATAAGTCCTCGGCATTCTTCTTCAAAACTTTTGCTGGCAAAGCCTTCATACCATCATGCGAAGCCATTTAACCTGAAAATGAAAATAAAGTATATCAGCTTGCATATAGCAACATAAACAAAATGGTATAGTGGAAGTTGGAAGTCGAACCAAGATAGGCCTCAAAGGTAGAGTGAAAAATCTTCAAACTTGACAATAGCATGCTCAGAGAGATTCAGTGAGCCCTCAGATATCTTTGGAGATCATGGAGCAATTGTCCAAAAATAGGAAACTCAGAACCCTTTGCCAACAACCAAAAGGCAGGTGATGAGGGATCCCTAAACCTTAAAATAAAATTCCTTGAAATTGTGAAGGGATTCCTCATAGGCTTCAAAACCCTTTTTGTTTGTGCTATCCCAAAAGTAAATCCAGGAGCTACTGGAAGGCTTGGTGAAGATAAATAAGTAAACAAAAATCGGAGGAAAAAGAGGAATCTCAAGGAAACCGTAGACTATCTTAAAACCACAGATCATAGACTAGCTATTCAGATGCAATCGAGAGGGAGCGGCATTTATTTCACGAAGTATAATAATTTGGAAATCGAAAATAGAATCTGAATGCCTTGTGCTGCAAAGGATGTTGTACATCCACATGTACTGAAAAATCATCCTTGCCAAGACGATTAGACCTCATCAAACTGGCTCCCTCGAGAGAATCCTGTGATTCCTTCTCGAGAACCATCCAAACTCTCTCTGAAGAATACAAGAAATCATCATCAACCAAAAAGGGGATCCTGAGTACCTCCTTGGAAAGTTTACTTAGAGAATAGAGAACTTGAGGAACTTTCACATTTTTCATGTTTTCCCATATTCTATAAGGGGAAACCACCACAAACCTAAGATTGGAAACCTAATAAACAAATTAAAGAAAAAACTAAATATGTAACATCCTCCCAAATACAATATCATCCTTAAGTCATGATATCGTACTCGAGAGTTGTTACTTATTAATTAGTGGACCTTTCTTAAATATTTATAGCAAGCTCAATTACGTGTGTAATAACTAAGCGTAATTCGATTAAAATATATAACAAATAAACACAACATTTATTGAATACATAGTTAAGTATAAAAGGAAGCTCTTCTATGAGCTTTAATGTATATATGTCCCCTATTACATTCACATACATATAACTTCAACTAAGTACATAAAATAAAAACATTAACTACTAAGCTACTACAATTCTGAGCTCTTCATGTAGCATCCCATTATTCTCTGGATTAACCTGGAGGCGACATGGGAACACAAATCACATACGAGTGAGAATTATACAATTCTTAGTAGGGCAACTCCCAGTTACACAATCATAATATCATCATCATTGCCCCAACCACTTTGGTTTATCAAGAAAATGTGATCATGCAATACATATTAAAAATTCATTTTAAAGTTCTAAAATCATCATTCCGAAGTGGGTAGCTTTTAACAATCAATCACTTAGTGCACATATATCATGAAGCTCAAACACATAGCAAGTAATTCTAATCAAGAGATTACATATGATATGATTATGTATATGCTAAATGCAGTGAAATTAAATCAAAGTGACCTAGTTTCACTTATGGTCATAGAAATCAAATCAGTGCATTTTTCTTTTTTATCGACATAGGAAAGACTTAGTTTATACTCTTAGTTTATACCACATGGTATTTATAGTGGATCACACCACACAAAGGGAAATAGACGCTTATCAGGACTAAGCTCATTCCTATACGTGATAATCGAACTTCATTTTTTCCTTTGAATCACACAGATATATTCCTAGCCGATACCTCTACTGACTCAAAATATCTTTGGGAAGTTTCTCTTTTTGCCTTCTCCTCATTCAACATAAGTCTTGTTTCTATTTTGTCCATATGTCAGAACATGCACCATTGAAGTTTATACATTCTCTTTTCTCACATAATTGCATGATGTACTCTTTTTCTCAAATGCATGCATAAGCCACATGTAGGCATTAATTCACAATGCAATTTCAATCATGCCTCATAAACCACTCTTTACTTCCACTAGCATGCATTTATATGTCATAAGTCACATAGTCAAATAGTTAACATCAAGTATGCATGTCATACTAGAACCAAAATGCCATTACATTATCAATTCAATTCTTGGGTTCATTTCCAGGATTTAGCAGATTTCACACCATTGTAGCACGAATTAATTTGCATATCAAACAATTAATTCAGAAGCTATAGAAATTATCTAAGAAACTTCAATGTGTCCACAAGGTTCCATAAAAATTTCATAGCAAAAAAAGTTCTCTAACTATGTTAACAAAATTAGACAAATTTGGTGTTCAGAAACCACTTAACCTAACTTAGAACCCAAAATTCATAATTTTTAACCCTAGCAAATGATTGAATCAATTCAAAAGAAAAATCAAAGTTACACTTCAAGATGTTTCAACACTCTGTAAAAATTTCAAAGGAAAATTCAATCATTTGCTTTGATAAAAAAATTAGACAAATTTGTAGCTTCAGTTCCAATAATCCAGGCAACATGGATACCATTTCGATTCTTGATTTTTTTAAAAGCATTACGGGTCAAAAATAGAGCTCAAGAAAATTTGTGGAACTAGATTGGTATTAGCTTCAACATATAATTTTTCTAAATTATAAAAATACCTACAATTACACCAAAAAATTCGTGAAAAATCCTTAGGAGAAATCGAAAATCTAGCAGCATAGTTCAAAATTCCTTTTGACAAAAATGATTTCTAACATCATCCAAACACACCACCAAAATTAATACATCAATATCCATATATTATCAACCAATGCAATAAAAAATTTTGGACCAAAACCAATCAGAAATGTTCATAATAAATTTGGAAAGAAAAGGCCAAAGAAACCCTACTCTTTGGAGCTTCTTTTTTAAGCTTGAAGCTTGTTAATGGAGGTTTGAGAGGAAGAACAATGGAAGGGCTATGTTTTCTGCCTCTTGGTTGAAAATGAAGATGATGGAGTGATAAGGTTGGTTGTGTTGTGTTTATCCTAAGTTTGGTGATAGTATTTATCTGGTTTCAAGCTTTTCTTTCTTTCTTTTTGAAAAATAAATTAAATGAATGGCTAGGATTGTTTTCTTGGTCAAAGAATGAATCTTGGCCATCCACTTGGCTCAAGATAAGTGGCTCACTTTAACTTAGGGAGTAGGTAGCTTTTTTAGTGTTAAAACCACACATCGAAATTAAGGAATAGATGAGATATTGACTTCCAGGTAAAAATATAATAAATGGAATGTCAAGATTAAAACTTGCTTTTCAAGTTTCAATCCTTGCCATCCACTTGACAAAAGTAGTTGGTAAAAGTTACTTGGCTACCAAGTAACTTGTACGTATTAAAAACCACACATTAAAACTCTACCGAACGAGTAAAATACTACTCGGGTAATCAAACATTACCCAAAATTAATTCTAGGCATAAAATTCTCATTCCTTACCATTTCTAACCTTAACCCTTTCTTTTCTCATTTGGGCATTTCCTCTGAATTTGGGGTTTCAATTATCCGACGGGCCCTTAGGGCCCCGCAAAGTCACTATTCACCCGGGCCTAAAATTTTTTTTTTAACATGTCCGTTGGGTCATCTTAATCGTTGCTAAAACCGTCAAATTTTTTAAATTATAACTAATAAAGCTCAAATTAATTTTTAAATAATTTTTAGGGTCTTATAAAATACATCCTACAATGGCTTCCCCGCCTTAGAAGACAATTTCTAGCGGTGGCAATGCTCCCAAAATACCAAGAAAAGGAGGCCCAAAATGGAAGGAGCATCAATCGTTCCTACGATGACATTAAAATTGAAACGTCTTAACTGTTGTGGGCAAGGCTATGGTGGTGCCACCACAATACCCACCATGTGCAGCCATGAAGAAAGAAAAATCATCGCAAATGAAAGGGAAACAATTTCACAAAGACACCATCAATAATCAAACCAGTAGATAAAGAGCTTACCAGATAAAGGGATAAAGATGAAACTTCCAATGCTAAACAAAATATGAAAGTGACAAGCACTGCCACACTCACGAAGGACGTTGGCCAACAGGGTCATCGAAGCAAGAAAAAAGAAGAAGGGTAGCTAGAATAAGAGAAGAAAAAGAAGAAATGTTTAAAATAATGAGAAAAGAAGAGGAAAAGGAAAAGGCGTGAAAGTAAAACGTTGCTAAAAAGGCATTTACATCTTTTCAAGTGCACGAATGGGGGCATTCTAGTAAAAGTGCTACCCCTGGCATTCATTATGATGCTTGGAAAACTTGCTTGAATTTGGCAAGAACTAATGGGGCGTTTGACGCAAACCAAAGAGAAAATAGTAGAAATCCCTTGAACCACGCAATAGGTAGGTGGCTACTCTTACTTGGAATTCGAACTATCCCTCGATGAGTAAGGCCTACCATATTGGCAAAACCTCGCACATTGAATTTAGTGTCTAGAGCAGTGATACTACTTACCGAGTTGGAACTTGTGTTGGAGATTCAGTCACGCCATTGAAAGGAGGTTAATGCATAAAAGGACAGAATTTAAGGCGTTCAAGCTCGTTCGGAACCTGATACATCTACTAAGCTTGTAAACCCAACATCCGACTAAATATAATTGGATAATGAGTTGGGGGCATTGTTATTACCCAAATCTGAAGGCTCAAAAAGGGTCTAATACAACATTTGACATAGGCCCAAAAGCTGGCCCAAAGCCAGAACCTATGAGGGCAAATATGGAGTAGGCTACACCTATCCGAGCTTCGACCTTGCTTCGCTTAAAGCCCCATGTACCAATAATCTCCATAACGTGGTGTGACTCCTGAACCCACTAACCACATTCCAAAATAATAGGGTGGTGGTAGTGAGCAACTCTGCTTCCATTTAAGGTCAGTTTGAAACAAGAATAGGAACGTTCTATTCATCCCAACACACAAAAGAACCTCAAGCTTATATTGATCCCCTAGGTGGAGTGCTTGCAGGCACCCACCCCCATCCCAACGGACCAAGGAAGGCGTGCAAAGAAGGATTAAGCTATTTGGTGTTATTGTTTCATCCCTAGGTAACCTCCTACCATATTACTTCATTACAATGGGCATAACTTGCTGGCCTGAACTGAATGAAGAAATTTGTTGGTCCACACCCGCTTCATAATGTTAGGAAATTCAAACCACATTCATGTTTACATCTAGATGCTAGATATTCTTGGATAAACTTTGTGGATCATTTTTGTTATGATCATGTATTCATTGCCAATACCTGTAATTATTTCTGGTTGCAACATTTGTTCAACGTGCGGAAACAAAGAAATGCTTAAGTAAAACTGATGACAATTAAAGGTGATCAATAGCAATAATCGGTTTGCCAGGTGTTTATATGAGTTTCTATTATTGAGTGCCACAGGAGCACCTGATCAGTTATAACACTGCTCATGTTTAAGAGAATCGTTCTGGCAGTGGCTTTCCTTCCAGAAATGTTTTTAGCAGCACCAATGATCTCTCTGGCTGTGAAAACGGAGCTTCATGAGATGCTCCTCTAATAGTAGCAAATGATAAGGTGTCACCATATACTTGTGTCCATCCAGCTACCTGGAAGATATGCAATTATAATGATTAGAATTGCTACACAAAGAAGTATTGAAACTTCTTATTTTGCATTCCAAAGTATCATACCTGTCTTCCTTCGAACCATGCTCTGTAAGACACTGTTGTATTAAGTCCTAACTCCTTAGCCAACCCATTCACAAGCGATCTTGTTCCAATCAATGGGATGACTGAATCCTGATCTCCACTGTAGAGACAAAAATGCACTTTGCTTGGTTTATAAGTGTCATGACTAGATGAAGCATGATAACTGGGGCAGCTCCAGAGAATTGAACATCAATGAGACTTATAATTCATTTATTCCATTTTTTTTTCTTTTTCAATCTTTTTTGAGATAAAAAGTTAGTAATGGAGTTCTATAATTAATTTATTTTAGCATTATTTTTTCAATTGATAATATATCTGATGCCTTTTTATTCCTCTTAAGACATTGTTTGATCTTAAATAATATTTTATTAATTTTAATTTTGAAAACTTTTTTTTGCCAGTTAATCCAACAATTAAACCGTTAACATTATTTGTAGGTAATATATCCATTTCGAAAACAATTTAATCTTTCTTTGTTATTTTGTCAATTGGATAATCATATATCATCTGCTTCTGCTTCCATGATATCACTTAAAGCATTTTTTTTTTCCGGTAAAGGTACTTAACGCATTTGATATATCAAAAGTAAAATCAAAACAACAATCTACTATTATGCTAGTAAAAGGCGAGAAAATAAGAGCGAACCTTTTTCTTCAAACAAAACACTTGGTTTTGTAAGGAAAAATGTGATTGTCATTGAGTTATAAAAATGAGAAATAAAGGAAAGACAATTCGATCCATTTGAAAAGGGGGAAATGGTTGAACCAAATAATCAATGTTTGGTTGGTCCAAGGACTTTTAATCCATACTCTTCTCAAGTGAAGTAGAGTTCAAATCTTACGAACGGAAAATATTAATGGTGAGAAAATTTAACCCATGATAAACTAACCTAACTCTACCGAGTTAGTTGAAGTCTAGTGACCTTCGAATGCTAATGGATAGGGGAAAAATAGAGATTGATCAATTACTCAAGCGATTATTCTATATAAATAAATAGAGAAAACATATATATTGCTAAAGTAATAGGATTATAAATAAACCAATTAATACGAATGAGAGAATGGAATTTATGAAGCATTTGCATAAAAGCTTGGAAGTCTTAACTTACCATGAATAAACATAAACTACGACTAAATAATACTAAATTAAGGGTTCTAAAATTTTTGGGCCCTGGAGCAGAGCCTAGCAAGGCTTGAAACACCCCTGGTAATGTAATTAAAGTGACATAGTAGAAAAAGAAAAATTTACTTACCTGTATACTAGAACTCTGATGCCAGACTTAACAAGTGTCCCAAGAATAGAAATTGTTGGAACCTCTAGATTCTGCATGTCATATCTGAGAACGCTGTAAAAGAATGGAAATAGAATCAACAAGAAACACAAAGCTCACAGAAAAGGAGACAAAAACGTCCGACTAAAAAGCACAAAGTACTTTTGTGTTTGTAATTAGTGATAACAGATATGCCATCTTTAAGGAAAATAAAAACTAACTCGCTGCATGTTGACCATCTAGTGATCCCTTCAATCTTAGCATGGAGAGCTTCCTGCACTTCTTTCCTGTTCAAGTACGTGATTGTTTCATCTTCCACGCAAACATCTATCTTCCCTCCTCCCTCTTGCTACAAGAGATATTAATATTAGAGCCAATTAAAAGAAACAATCAAGCAATCAAGATAGCCACTTTGCCAGAGAATAGATGAAGCATGTACCAGTTGAGTCATTTGATTGAGCACATAAGCTTGTTGATCTGCTGATGACAGACACACATCAAGAGTAACATCATATGTATCAACGTATCTACTGACCTCCGTTGACACTAGTTTATTTACTCCTGCACAAACGCCACTAAGTGTACCACTTTGAAATTGTCTCCTAATTTGGGAATAGTTGCAGACTTTAGTGAAGATTTCGTAAGTTGAATCTGATATCAGTCCGTGGGACCAGAGAAACTCGGCTCTGGAGTTGAAATCTGTGTTAAATTCCAGAAGAGGATTTCCTATCTGCAGAAGCCAACAATTGAACCAGTTGTACTATTCAAATCAGCACAAATGTTGCTCTTTAATCAAAGGTTAATTATTAACACTCTCATTTGTGTACTCACTGCTATACCCTTGAGATTGAACTCTGTCTTGGTTTGAATAATGAGTTGTGCAAGTTGTGGTACATAGTGGCCTGAAAACAAGTAGGCATTATACTACAGTATCTCCAAAACAAAAATACTAGTCATTTACCTCAAAGATACTACCTGCATAGCTCTCCCCTGTAATAAAGAAGTCATTGTGTTTGTACTCTGGAAATTTGGTGAACCATTGTTGTATAAAAACAAGATTATCCCTTGCTGTACAAGAATGGAAATCATCATCAGATCTTGTGAATTGTTTTATGAGAATCTAAAAGCAATCTATGCTAAAGGATAAGGTGTAAACTCTCGACTCTTGGGCAATTCAACCCACTCATTTAACAATGAAATTATGATTCTATTGGCACTATTTAGAAGCTACTATGTACAAAATGAAGTGAAAGAACCTGTCATTTCATCGTTCACATAGTCATAGAAAGATTTATTGGCAGAGTAGGAGAAACCAACACCTGCCGGAGATTCCAAGTAGAGCAAATTTGCCTCTGCAACAAGGAGGATATCAATAAGTGATTTTGATTGAAGCCTTAAAATGCCAGCATACTTCAATAAAAAAAAAAAGGATTTGAACAGAATTGTTGGATTTACCATTGTTCCAACTATAATCATTTTTCACAAGACCATTTTCACTGGGTTTGAAAGGGCCATGCTCAACAAAAGCTCCAGCTCCAACAGAAGAACAACCAGGCCCTTCAAGAACCCAGAGAGCATATTAGTTGCTTCTTCAAATGAATCTAAAGGGTCAATTCAGTTTCAGAAAGAAGGATTAAAAATAAATCTTTTGCCACATACACAACAACAGCATACCTCCATTTAACCAGAGAACTAATGGCTTGGAAGCTGGCTCTACTTCTGCTTCAGCAAAGTAGTAAAACAATGCTCTCTGCTGCTTCTCATCCACTGTAATGTAACCAGCATATTGCTGGAACTTGACTGGTGGTTGCCCAGGCAAAGTGCTTATCTTATCAGCGTCTGAAAGTGAACTCACTCCCACAATTACTTGTGCAAGAACAACAATTATTGTTACAATCATAGTACATGGCTGGGAGATCATGGTAAGATCTGAGAAGTTGTTAAATTGGGCTCCACGGCTTCTATGTCTCCGTACTGATCCAGAAGTGGGGATGAAGGTTAAATGCAAAGGAAAGAATATAACAAAGGGTTATATGATTATAATATTAGTACTAGAGTATGTGTGAACGTGGAAAATTGAAGTCCATGGTTTGTTGTTATCTTGCAGATTAGAGTTCATTCAGTGCTACTCTTGTTTTTCCAAAACAAAATCATTACGCACTTGTTTCGTAAACCAATGTGATAATCAATAATCATGTGCTCGCCGAATATTTTCAATGTAAGTGCAATTCAAATTTGCAAATAAGGGGAAGTTGTTTGCCACGGATTTTAAAGCTGGTCAATTTTTAAGGCAAGAATCTAATGTTATAAAGAAAGCAATAAATAAATAAAATTTTAATTACATCCACTGCTGTCAAACATTTTCCTTTTTCTTTCATTAATATTTTTAAATATATCTATTTTGATGTACAAATACCATTCCTTATTATTCAAATTAATTGAATTGCGAGCATAACACTCTTTGCTTAAATAGTAGGAACTGAAGAAGTTTAAGTAGATAACGGGAAAAGTCTAATCCTTTTTTCTATCTCTTTTGTCCCTAGGATTCTGTTGTGGTGAATTATCGAGGGGCAAGTATCTTTTTTTTTTTTTGTTACTGCGGTTGTACCATTCTTCTTTTTATTTCATTATTTAGGTTTTTTATTTCTTTTATTTTGTTTTCTTTATTGATGTCTTCTTTGCCCTTTTTATGGGCGGTTTTTGTCCAATTTGTGATGCTTTTCTTCCCTTTTATGTGCCTTTGTTTATTATTGTCTTGCAAAAATAGAGATGTTTATATATATCTTGGAGAGAGACCATGAGAGACTTGATATATTCTTCAAGCCACAACACCTTTTTTGTGTTAGTCTCTATTATGAAAAATATATTAACATCGATAGTCATTGTCCGAGGAGTAGAGCTACAAATTGTTGGTAAGTTCATAATATGACATGTATTTGTTTTGTATATATTTTAGATTTAGAATATCTTTTTTAATTTATATAGTTAGATTTATTTATGAATAAAATTTTCTTTCACATAAAAAATTAAATTGCAAATTCTTTAAAGCATGTTTAGTTTCAGTTTTCTTTTTTATTTTTATTCCCCATTTTCAAGATTTTATAAAACAAAAATTGTAAAAACATGAAATAAAAACTAAAAATAAGATTTTATTATTTTCAATATTTTTACAATTTTCTTCATAAAATCTTAACAATTAAAACATAATAAAAAAACATAAAAAATACTCTATCTATTTCAAAGTAACTATTAAAAATCAAACAATATACATATTAAGGAAAATGAAATAATATCTTGATAAATAAAGAAAATTATGAGTTGACAAAATTATCTCTATATAAAAAAAATAAAATTTTATTAGTCTACACTTACCCAATGGTCATGTGCATTGTTTAATGATAGATGAGTTCATAATTATAATTAGTATATTTATGGTGATTAAAGATAAAAATGAAATGAAAAAAAATATTATAAATATATAAATATTCTGAAATATGAAAATGTTGAAGAAATTGACAATTATCGTGAAAGTAAAAACTTAAACCAAGCATGTCCACTTTCCACCTATTCCGCGGATGCTGACCAACCCGCAACTACATTTGACCACTCACGGGCTAATACAGAAGGATGGAAATTTATGATGTCAATACGGAATATTTGAACCAAAAGGTGGGACCCTGTGGACAACAAAAAGAAGGTGGGAACAGTCATTGGGGGGTGCATTTAACCAAGTCCAACACAGGTTTTGGACATGTCATGGTCCTTTAAAATTACAAAACTACCCTCTAATGAAATTTTATTCCCATCTTCCTTTCTCTCCTCTGCTACGTCGGATCAGAGTGAGCAACTCCACTGCTTTCATCTTCTTTCCATTTCTCTTCTACTAAGTTCACCTTTTTCAATCCCAGCCCACTCGCGAGCATATCTTCCTGGTTGCTGCTGAGAATCAACAATTATGCCCACCCTTGGTGGCATCTGAGCAACGAGAGCTTTGGGATGCGGGGAGAAGCAAGCATGTTTGAATCTAATGAGAGTAAGAAGGGGATAAACTTCCAAAGTGAAGGATAAACATATATTACTGATATCAAAGTCACAATCTATTGCTCATTCCATGGAGATACAAGAGTCACACATAGATATGGCTTAAGACAATCATTTCAATATATTAATTTTTTCTTCCCAACAAAACTATATGTAACCAACTTAATATTGTTGAATATATATTACAGACCAACTTAATATTGTTCATAGGGTGGTGGAACTCTTTTTGTATGTCAATGGTCAGTTCACATTGTTGTTGATGGGGGCAACGATTGTGTTGGGGGTTCTTTGTTCCATGGATACAGTGCGGCAACAGTAGCTTTCATGGCCCCGATACTATCGGGCTTTCTTCTTCATTCTCTTTGTTGCCACCACCATCTGTGCTTTTTTTTTTTGGGTCTAATCCTTGGCCCCTGAAATTTGTTATTCCATTCAAAGATGTATCAGCAAAAAACGATTGTAGATTTGTAGCCATATGTGCAAAGAAGCCAACGACGTCTAATCGAATGGAGAAAATAAAATGGTTATGACAGCATGTACTGAAAGTGGATGGTGGTGCAACGGCATGCGAGTCAAGAAGGGAGGAAGGTTTACAGAGAGGTTGTTTCTGTAAATTTAAAATTTGTTATTTTAATATTAAAATTTATTACTTATTTCCCAATTTTAAATCTACACCACATAAACAACATCCAATAGCTTTAAATGGTGAACCATGTTAAAATGATCCGTCATTGGAATTGCAACCCAACTTGGCAGCGTGAACACTTTACTTGATCCATCCATATTTTTATGTATTACATCCGACTTGAGAACATCATCAGTACATGAAAAATTTCATTCCCACATAAATTTTGTGACCTTTGAGTCTCTTTATATTAAGTTTAAATCATAGAATTCATTTTTAAACATAATCTCATCTCTAACATAAATTATTTTCTCTTTGAAATCTAAATCATAATAAATAGTTTCATAATCAAACTCTGAATCTATAGTCATAATACAACATATCCTGAGTTGCTCTCTATACAAATTTAAAACCATGAGAACTATAATCATGCAAATACAATATAATCTAAATCATGGTAAAATAAAATGCAAAGCATCTTTATGGCTACCCTACCCATAATGACACTAGAGCACTCTATAACATAACCAAAAGGGCACTTCATTCAAAGTGAAGCTCACCAACTGATATCTCTATTGCTGAGGAAGAGGTTGTAAGCTCCAGAATCTTCAAAAAGTGTTAATGCAGTATGTTTTGAATAACAATAGAACCAATTTAAGGAAAATATTTTGAAGAACAACTAATGTTTACCGTGAGTTTCTTGAAATAGCAAGCAAGACATACTGTTAGCATAATATGGCTCCTATAGCGAAGATAATTTCACTTTACATGTGCAAACATGATTTATCTAGATAAAGAGATGGGAACTAAAATGAAAGTGATAATTATATCATGAAATGAGCGTACAAATGCCTAACGAGTTGAAGAAAATCAATAAGTACAAGAAACCAAGGCACTAGTCTTCAGATAGAAGCACTGGACTTCAAAAGTATACTTAGATTGAATACATCTATCCATCCCTGAAGCCAATGTGTTCTAGTATTTTCATTCATCATGATCATAATCAGTTTATCATCAACAAGCTCGGATTAAAGACCAGAAGACCAAGGACATTTCAAGGAACTGATATCGCACCTTAAAAAGTGCACTTCACAGGAAGATGCTTACACCTATTGAAAAGGAGGGAAAATTTGAAATTAAATCTAGTTACAACTGGCATGTCATCTTTCTGCCAACTTGGTCAGCCACTCTAGCTTTTAGAAGGAATTGTTCAGAACCACGTTCATAAAACAAAAGTAGTTTTTGAAGATAGTCTTAAAAACCTCAAAAAGTAGTTTCTAAAGGTAGTCTCAAAAATCGATATCTCACAACGCTTCTACGATAGATCTGACAAAAGACAAACTACACTTCTAGACTACTTTTCAAAACATAAACAGATGATCAACACTTGTTACGTGGAGAACTGATCAAGAGCAACGGTCACAAAGGCAGATAGTCTATAAATAGAGATGCTAAGCTTCCAAATGCAGTGATCTAAAAGTTACACATGTTGATATGCTGTAAAATTTTATCCTCATTTTTTTATAAAGTTCATTACATCTTGTAATCATTTTCCTTACTTGTAAAATCTTCTTTCTATATTCTTAACAAATCTTACATTCTTCCTAGGAAGAATTATTAGAAAGAAGTTATTCAAGGTTTTCCAGATCCATTTGTTGTATATCTTCAAGAAACTTGAGTGTAGGTTAGTTTGAGTGATAAACCCAAACACAAACCTCTTATAACCTTGATCCAGGAGTAATCGATGTGAGATAGCTTGAAGAGGCTAAGGTAAAACTACTTGCAACGTGAGGAAGGTATTCTTGCTGGTCATGGTTTAGCTTGGAGATGCTAGTACAAGACTGCAGGTTAGCTTGGAGAGGCTAGTATAAGACTACTCGATTTAGCTTGAGGCTGGTGAATAACTACTTGGTTTGTGATAGTATGGGTTGCCTACTAGTCACAGGTAATAGCTTGGGAAGGCTACCTGGAAAGACTATCTTGTTTTTATTTCTAAGGTGGAGAAAGGTTTTGTGAAGCTCAATGATGGTTGAGAATTGGATGTAGGAGGTTGGCTGAACCATAAAAATATCTATCAGGATTCTCTTCTTCCTTATCCTTTTTACATTCTCTGTTTAGAGTTTATTATTTATTTATTTCCTTAAAGTCTTTCTTATTTGTTCTTCTGTTATTAACGTTGTGGTTCAGAAAGTCACTTTCTAATGTACCTAAGTATTTCCGTGCACTTCAAGCTCAATGCTTGACAGTATCCTGTTTAAGTTTTTTTTTAGAAGCAAAAGAAGAAAATATAAGAAGAGCATGATTCAACCCCTTTTCTCATGCACTTTTCTACCTACAAGTGGTATTAGAGCTTGGCCTCTAAGGGGTTGAGCATTCTAACGATTGTAGAGGACAAAGATCTGAGAGACAAATGGCACAAAGTATTCATATAGCAGAAGGACACTCCATTAACATACTGCCATTCTTTGATGGTAGGGACTATGCCTCCTGGAAAGACCGCATGGAGTTGTTCATAAAATACACAAGTTTTGACTTATGGGAAATTATTCAAGGAGGTGATTATGTTCTAATTGAAGAGGTTCCCTGAACGATGATGCACCTTCAACATCAAGAGAAGTCCTCAGGAGCAGGTGGAGAGCAACACAAAGCTAGATTTCATTTGAACTCCAAAGCTAAATACCCCTCACGTGTGCACTAAGTAAGACTGAATATGATAAAATCATTACTTGTGACACAACAAAGGAGATATGGAACAGATTGCATATGTTGCATGAAGGTACTGATCAAGTTAAGGAGACTAAGATCAATATGTTGGTTCATCAATACGAGATGTTTAAAATGACAGATCAAGAAAGTATTGATGAAATGACCACAAGGTTTATGCACATCATAAACAAGCTAAAGGTGTAACATCCTCCTAAGAGACGTCATCCTTAAGTCATGACATTATACTTAGAAGTTGTTACTTATAGATTAGCGGACTTTTCTTAATTATTTATAGTAAAATCGATTGATTTGTGTAGTACCTAATTCATAATTCTATCGAAAACATATAAAAGGAAATAATATCCATTAAGCATACATCTGAATACAAAAAGCTCTGCTATGAGCTCTCATATATGTCTTCTTACATAATTACAAACCCATATACATAACCAAAAAAAAAAAAATCAAAAAGAGATTGCAACTATCGGGTTACTACACATTCGATTCTTCTATCGTTGCGGCTTTATATCTCCCCTGAGAATCTGGAGACGACATGACAACACAAAACATAGGGGTGAGAATCCTAAAATTCTCAATAGGGCATCCCCAAAGTATATAACAAAATCCACGCCATCATTATCGCCCCAGCCACTTTAGTTTATTAAGAAAATGTGTCATACTACTCAACATTATAGAAGTTTATTCTTAACTTTTCGTGCGCTCGGACATTGAAGGGGATCTCATACATATCATGTAAAGCATATACTATTAAATTACAACTTAAACACATTAGCCTCAATATCAATGCTAAAATTCTTTACTTAGCACATAAGATAAAAGACTACTTAGAACAATTGCTACTTCAAATTGTCATAGCCCTCGACTTTTGTGGCTTTGACCACTTTAGGGTAATAGAATGCTTTTTAGGACTGAGCTTATTCCTATACATATTCATTGAATTTACTTTCTCTAATTCTCACGTCTATTCTTAGCCGGGTTTACTTTCCTCAACTCAATTCAAGGGTAGTCAGGTTTACTTTTCTTACAAATCGGATTTACTTTCTCCAGCCTAAGAAATATAATCTTATGCTTTGATTTCGCATATGAGCAATTGTAATACGTATTCATATCTATATGTATCTAACATCATTAATAAGTTCACATAACATGAATGAGATCAAATCATGAACCTTTCATCATCTTTTCAGCTAATTTAGCATGCTGCCAGGATTTGAGTCGTCTAGAAAATTATGGTTAAATTATTAAACATGATCAAAATAGAGAAAAATATTTTTCTGAGGTAATTTAGTATGTTAATAAGGTCTTGTAAAAATTTCAAAGCATAAAAAGGTCTCTAGCTATATTAATAAAATTTTACAATTTCGGAGGTCAGAAACTACACACTCTCAGCCAACAGCTAAAAGTCTCAATTTTTCTACCCTATCAAATGAATCTAGAACTTTGTACAAAAAACTAGAGTTTGATCTCAATATGTCCTTAACATCTTAAAATTTCAGCTAATAATTTTATCATTAGCTAGGGTAAAAAAATTAAACAAATTCAATACTACAAACTGGACTTACTGAAGAAACCTTGACCTGTTCAATTTTCCATTTTTTAAAAATAGCAAATTTGATTAAAAACATCCAAGAAAATTACTAGAAACTCTTCCATATGTTAGCTTCATCATATAAAAATTTTAGCTCATGTTCATGTCTCTAAATCAGTGAGAAAAATAAAAACATTTCACCTACTTGCCAAATTCGGAGTTCGGCAGCATGACTCATAAAATGTTTTAGCAAAAAAGGTTTCCTAGCTTCATCAAAACTCTCTACCAAAATTAATATATCAGGATCTATGTGATATCAATCAATAACTAAAGAGTTCCAGCAAACTCAATCAGAAATTCTTAGAATAAATTTTGAAAGAAAATATGTTAAAGAAAGCCCTACTTGGCTCTTGTAAGTCCTTGATCTTGTCTTAGTTTTCCTCAAGGACTCCTACACCCAATTACTGATCAAAACCTTCTTAAATCCTCTAGTAACACAGCAAATATAGCAGCAAACTTGATAATTTGGAGATATGAGAATACTTTATAAAGAGTTGATTTGGGGATATCAAGAACTAGTATGTGATTTATGCTTGAGTCTTGGATGTGTGGTGTTGTACCTCAAGTTTCTTAGCATGGTTATGATGTTTTAATGATGAAGAAGAACAAGGAAGGCTGTATGGGAATGATGGCCGAGACTTGAAGAAAGCAATAACAAGAGTTTTGATTTTTATTTATTTGAAGATAATGTCATTAATTAATTATGAAAATGTTTTCTTTGAAGATAAATATTGTAATTTTGTGCAATTCTTATTGGCTAGTGAAAAGGCAATGGTGTGGCTTCCCCTAAGCCACACACTTGTCTAGTTAGGTGCCCTATTTATACTGTCGTCTTATACGGTGAAAAAACTATACATCAATATTTTACCGAACATGTAAAATACCATACTCATAAAATAGATATTGCCTGATATTAATTCCAAGTATAAAATCTTTATTCCTAACAATTTCTAACCTTAACCCTCTCTTTCTAGTCCTAGGCATCTCTTGGTCCAGTTTAGGGTTTCGGCTATCTCAACAGACCCATGGGGCCCGCAATTCACTATTCACTTTTTTTTATACATCCGTTGGCGCCTTCATCATTGTTAAAACTGCGAGATTTTTTAAATTCACACTAATAAAGTTCAAATTAATTTTTTAAATAATTTTTCAGGTGTTAAAAAAGGGGCTAGACAAAAGATACTCTAACTTTGAAATGGTTAGAAAAATCTTGAGAAGCCTCCTACCAAGCTTAAGGTCACAGCCATCATAGAGGCTAAAGACCTTCAACCTCTCGTCTTAGATGCACTCATTGGGTCATTCAAAACTCATGAAGTAGTGCTCTCTAAAATGCATGATGAATCCATCAAGAAGAGCAAATCCATGGCTTTGGAGTCATCTCATTAGAAGCTAAATAATGCTAAGGCAATGAAAGTTGTTGAATGCTCGAATGAAGAGGAAAAGTTCGATGATGATACAAAAGAAAAGATGGAGATGAGCTCTCCATGCTAGTGACGAAGATGTCAAAAGCCTGGAGAGGTAAGACAAAGAGAAGAAAATACATCAACCTCAAGAAGGACAGAAAGGCAAGTGAGGTTGGAAAGCATTACCTTACAACTGGAGAGAAGGGACACTTTAAACCAGAATGTCCCAAACTCAAGGGACCACAAGAAGTTCGTGCCTAAGAAGAAAGGTATGCTGGCCACCTACCTGGAGTGAATTAGAAGAAGAGAAGGAAGGATCAGAAGATCAAGAGGAGCCAGATTGCAAACCTATGCTTCATGGTAGGTTATACGTTAGAAAGTGAACCTGAGGTAAATAGCTCTGAATCTGACTGTCCTATGATGAACTTTTAGCTTTATATGAAGAGTTGATTGAGGACTCTCAAACTATCTCCTTTCACTATCTTAACTTGAAAATAAAACATCAAAAGGTTGTTTTAGAACATGAAATAGTAAAAATAGAAGCTGAGAGTCTAAGGCTTGAAAAGAAGAATTAGAAAGAGTAAACAAAGTCTTATATGTAAAATTCAATGCCTTAGAATATGAAGCATCAAACAAAAGAAAAAACACTCAGAAATTCATTTTTGAGTTAAAGAGAACTTCAAAGCTTCTCAAATTTAACATTGAAAAAATGGTAAATGGATCAAGGAACCTTGATCTAATGCTTAGAGGTCAGAAGCCATATTTTCAAAAAACTAGATTGGGATATGAAGAGAAAATAGATGAGAAAAGGAAGCTAACTCCAATTAAGAAAGTAAGGAACAAGGTTTCATTTACTTTCTGTCATAAGAAGGGCATCTACCTGACAAGTGCTTCATGAGAAAGAAGTTTGTCAAAAAGGTTAGGAAACCTCCCCCTGAAAAACTAGCCCAAGAGAACCCAAGAAAGTTTGGGTACCTAAATTGAAAACTGTGTTTGTTGTAAGTTTTCTGAGAATGCATGTGGAACCTAACAACAAGTGGTACATGGACAGTGGCTACTCCAGGCACATGTCCGATCTAGACCTGGTTCAGAAACCTATGACCCAAAAATTCTTGATTAGTAAAGTTTGTCGATAGAGGTAAGGCCAAGGTCATAGGCATAGGAAATGTTGGTAAGGATGATTCTCACCAAATTTCTGATGTGTTGTATGTCGATGGTCTAGCTCACAACTTGTTAAGTATCAGCAATTCCTGACCAAGGCTTTAATGTTGTTTTTAATGCTCATGCATGCAAGATAGTAAGTCCCACTCTAGGACAAGTCATCTTATCTAGTAAAAGGCATGATAACACGTATGTGTTACTCTTGGATGACCTACAAGATCAAGATGTAAAAAGCCTCGCATCATTTATAGATGAAAAGTGGTTGTGGCATAAGAAGCTTGCGCATGCTCATATGAAACTTATTTCTAAGCTTTCTTAGAAAGAGCTAGTTAAAGGCCTACCAAGGATAAGATTTGACAAGGATTCAACTTGTGATTTCTGTGAGAAAGGAAAGCAAACCAAACCTTCTTTCCATAACAAACATGTGGTTTCAACCACTAAACCACTTGAGCTTTTACATATGGAGCTCTTTGGACCAACCAAGACTGCAAGTCTTGTTAGGAAGAAATATTGCCTTGTCATAGTGGATGACTACTCCAGATTTACATGGGTTATCTTCCTAGCTTCTAAGGATGAGATGGTCAATAGAGTCAAAGTGTTTACAAAACGTGTTTGTATTAAAAAAGATTCTTAAATCACCTCTATTCGATCTGATCGGGGAAAGAATTTGAAAATCATGTTTTTGAAGAGTTTTGTGAAAAACATGGCATTCTTCATGAGTTTCGCTCCAAGAACTCTCCCAACAAAATGGGGTTGCTAAAAGGAAAAATAGAAGCTTGGAGGAGATGGCCAGGACAATGCTTTTAGGAAGCGGTTTATCAAAAGGTTTTTGGTAGAGGCTATGAATACCCCTTGCTATATCCAAAACAAAATCTTTCTAAGGCCAATCCTCAAGAGGAATCCCTATGAACTTTGGAAGGGTAGAAAACCCAACATATCATACTTTCATATTTTTGGCTCATCATGCTTTATCCTTAACACCAAGGACAAACTCGCAAAGTTTGATCCTAAGTCTGATGATGGGGTTTTCTTAGGTTATTCCTCAGTTTCAAAAGCTTACAGAGTATACAGAAGAATGCTATGTATGGAAAAGACCATTCACATCAAGTTCAAGGAGTTTAAGAAAGACTTTGCTGATGGTCTTGAAGAATTGGAGGAAAACCTTGAGAAAATAAGTCTCAAGGAAACCTCAAAAAGCAAGCAAATGAAAGTCATATCTTTAGAACATAGACACTTAAGAAAGCTTGCTCAAGACTCTAAAGCAATTAGAAAGTAGTACTTCTGATCATGAAAAAGGGCAATCTGAAGATAAAGGAGAAGCTAAAAAACCTCAAGCTAGAGCAACTACAAGGAGTCTATGATTTAAGGACAGTTTCTTAGAATAGAGTTCATGGAGACATTTCCAAGGGTATGAGAACTAGATCATCCCTTAGAAATACGTCAAACTATGCTTTCATCTCCACAATCAAACCTGAATTCATTGAAGAATCTTTGAGTGATCAAAATTGGGTGGATGCTATGTTAGAAGAACTGACCTGTTCAAGAAAAGCAAAGTATGGATGCTCGTCAAAAAACCAAAAGGGAAAACCATCATCGAAACAAAATGGGAGTTTAGAAATAAGCTCGATGAAGCTGGCAAATTCATTAGGAACAAAGCAAGATTGGTTACCCAAGGTTATAATCAACAAGAATGAATTGATTATGATAAAACCTTTATACTAGTAGCTAGGCTAGAAGCTTTCAGAATGCTGCTTGCTTTTGTTGCTTCAAAGGATTCACTCTTTACCAAATGGATACTAAGTCTGCATTCCTAAATGGATTCCTTTCTAAGGAAGTATATGTGAAGCAGCCTCTTAGTTTTTAGAGTGAAGACCTTCGTAATCATGTCTTCAAGCTAACAAAGGCTCTCTATGGTATGAAACAAGCTCCTTGTACTTGGTATGAAAGACTAAGTACTTTCTTATTGAAGAATGGGTTCAAGAGAAGTAATGTTGATACTACTCTTTTTACTCTTGATCAAGATAATCACTTTATGATGGTTCAAATATATGTAGATGACATTATATTTGGTGCTTTTGATCATTCTCTCTGAAAAATTTTCTAAATTAATGAGTAAGTTTGAGATGAGCATGATGGGTGACCTCAAGTTTTTCCTTAGTTTACACATAAAACAACAAAAAGAAGGAACCTTCATCAATCAAGAAAAATATACAAAAGAGCTTTTGAAGAAGTTTAGTATGGATCAAGCCAAACCCATGGGTACCCCCATGAATCTTTCTCAAATCATTGATGCTAATGAGAACGACAAAAAACTATTAGAAAGTAATTATAGAGGAATGATTAGTTCACTTTGTATCTTATAGCTAGTAGATTAAACATTCAATTAAGTGTGGGAATTTGTGCTAGATTTCAATCTAACCCAAAGCAATCACACTTAAATGCTGTTAAGAGAACTTTTAGATATTTATCAAGTACTACTAATCTTGGCTTGTGGTACGAGAAAGGTACATCTTGTGAGATTATAGGTTACTTGATGCTGACTTCACTGGAGATAGAGTAGAGAGGAAGAGCACCAATGGTTGCTGTTGATTTTTTGGAAAGAGCTTGACCATTTGGTCATGCAAAAAGCAAAATACCATTGCACTATCTATTATCGAAGCTGAATATTAGCCATTACAAACTACTTCACCTAGATGTTGTGGATAAGGAACCAGCTAGTAGATTATCACCTGAGGTATTCCAAAATTCCTATCTTCTATGATAATACTAGTGCTATTAATCTTGCTAAGAATTCTATTTAGCACTCTAGATCCAAGCATATTGATGTTAAACATCATTTCATTCGGGATCATGTTCAAAAAGGAGATGTTGAGTTAATGTTTGTGAATATTGAGGGCCAAGTATCTGATATATTCATAAAACCATTAGCTAAAGATCACTTCTATGTTTTGAAAGAGCTTTTGAACTTAAAAGTTTTTAAATCTGCATAAGCATTCATGGGCAAACATTTCTGGGTATCTCCCTACATTTCTACTTGAAGCCCCAAATGAAGACATCAGTTGCAAGACCATAGAATCAAAATAAAGATCTGAATTTTAGTTTCAAGCTTCAGAAAGAAGATGGGTTGACAAAAAGGAGAGTCGAGGATTAGAATATGGGGTATACATGGTCTCATGAAGTTCAGAATATGAAGATGAGTTAATCGTGAGAACACGGTGATGCTCCAAAAGGTCAGAAAGCGGAAAATAAAGCTCATAAAGTAATATCTTTGGAGAATGATCTCAAGCTTCCGAAACCCTTCTTTCTGAAGAGGATGAAGAGGAAGAAGAAAGAATCATCAAGGAACAGAGAATTTTTCAAGAAAAGAGGAGACTGGAAAAAGCTAGAGAACTACAAAAGGCTAAGGGGATTTAAGGGTCCAGGAGACGAAGGAGCAAACCCACTATACCTGAACCCTTTGTTGTAATTGAAGAACAACCCATGAGGCCCATGTCTCAGGATTTGGATTCACTTCCTTTCCAATCTTTGCTATACCTCCTTGAATGCCTTCTGACCAGCTCCACCACTGAATCAGCCTTTGCTTCCAAGAAGATACTAAGAAATGAGGCTAAGGTGGCTTCTACAGGCGATAGTGATGACTTCATGACCATCAATCAAGTGTTAGCATCCATGTCAAAGTCCATTGTGAGAATCACAACCTAAGGAAGAAGGAGTGGATGAACTAAATTTCTTTGTAAATGAACTCTTTTCCACTTTAGAGCCAATCTATGAAAGAGCCACTTGTGGGCCTATCATCGAAGAGCCAACTGAAGAAGCACATGAACCAGAATTAGCTATTATTTTGATGAAGTCTCAACCTCCTCCTTCCATACATATCACTCTTATGGAAGAGGAAAAATAGACCCTCAGAAACCTTGCTTTTCATGTCAAGGATGCGTTGCTCCTTCCTCTAAGCCTATATTGCTCCTGACCTATGTTGCTACCATTCTATCTTCTCCACCACCCATCACACCAGATGTTGATGCAAGGTTGACTTGCCTAAGTCAGGGAGACTATACCCCTAGATATAGCTGAGACATTTCCAAGAGCCGCTCCATCCACTTCTCACCAATCCATCTACCGCACCAACCCTTATTAGAGTCTTCAACCAACTCTCCATACATCTAATTGCCTATGCAAAATCAAAGGCACATGGCATCTAGGTTGGATCAGGTTGAAGCTGCCAGGATAAGGCACATGCTTAACTTTGGAGTCATGAGGATATCCCGCTTCAAGTCCTCTGAACTCTCAAGAGATTCTCAGAGACCGAGGCGCCGAGGCTAATGATGGTGTTCCTAGTTTTCAACACACCTCTTTTTTGTTGATGTCAAGGAGAAGGAAAGAAAGAATAAGAGATGAAGAAAATCTAGTGCGTGGAACTCAGGGGGAGCTTATGCTAAGGGGGAGCTCAGATTTTTTTCAGCATATTTTTTTGTTGTTTTTATTTTTGTTTTAGAACTATCAATTTTTATGCTCTAACAATATTTTCTTTTGCTCTTGAACATGTTTTCTTATGCACATATATATATATATATATATATATATATATATATATATATATATATATATATATATATCATTTCATCATATTTGCACAAGATATCTTATTTAATGGTTTCCTTTAGCTCTGATACATAACTGTTGTTAGCCTTGGTACATGTCGATGCTATTTATCATGCTTAGCTAATCTTGAATTATGCTTGAGATGTATGCTTCTTATCTATTAGCGTTACTCGTTTTGGGTTATTCATTAGCGCTGACACTTAGCTCATATGTGTATCTTTGATTAGCTCTGATAAGCATAATTTAAGCACAAGCATCCTTTTTCCTCTGATATGCTTATCTGTTGTACTTTGATATGTATGTCTTTTTTTTCATGCTTAAAATGGTTTTCATAAAACATATATACTCTAACACACATATGTAATGATTTCATGAGCTATGTATAACTTGATCAAAATACAGTTGTGATTGGTTTCTGTTGGTCTTCAGAAACTTGTCCTAACATGCTCGATACAACTAGGATCAGTTGTGAGAATCAAAAATCTCTTGTGTATGCAAAGCTTATATGTGACAAACATTTTCATGCACAAAATCATATCATGTTTTTGAAAATATGCTTGGATAAATTGTGCTGGATAAGAAATCTCATCAAGAGAAAATCACAAGTATTACTTGTTTTTATTCATGCTTGTATTTTTCAAAAAAGATATTTATTGACAAAAAATGAAGCCGTCTTTGTATCAAAAAGCTTAAACGATCATACTCTATTTAATAGTACTCTGATACCTCTCTAGAAAGTAACTTAAGTAACATCATAAACCTCATGAAAAGTAAAAACAACTCTAATTTAAGTCACTTAAGGCTAAAACATTTTTGACTATATCCATATCATGCCTTAAGAAAAGGATTTCCTAAAAAGCACATGTGATGATGTTTTTGAAAAAGAGTAATTATTTTGATATATTCCATTATATTTCTTTCAAACATCTCTTCAAAAGATTTTCTTCAAATTAGTTTGTCATCATAAAAAAGGGGAGATTGTAAGCTCTAGAACCCTTTAGAAAGTATTAATGCAGTATGTTTTGAATGATAATAAAACAAATTTAAGGAAAATATTTTGAAGAACAACTAATGTCTACCGTGAGTTTTTTGAAGTAGCAAGGGATATACCGTTAGCATAATACGGCTCCTATAGAGAAGATAATTTCACTTTACATGTGCAAACATGATTTATCTCGGATAAAGAGATGAGAACTAAAATGAAAGTGATAATTATATTATGAAATGAACATACAAATGCCTAACGGGTTAAAGCAAATCAACAAGTACAAGAATTCAAGGCACAAGTCTTCAGAGAGAAGCATTGGATTTAGAAAGTAGACTTAGATTAAAGATATCTATCCAGCCTTAAGCCAATGTATTCTACTATCTTCAATCGTCATGATTGTAATTAGTTTATCATCAACAAGCTCGATTGAAGACTAGAAGACCAAGGACATTTCAAGGAACTATCACACCTCAGAAAGTGCACTTCATAGTAAGACGCTGCACTTTATTGAAAAGGAGGAAAATTTGAAATTCAAATTTGAAATCAAATCAGTTACACCGGCCTTGTCTTTCTGTCCACTTGGTCAACCACTCTAGCTTCTAGAAGAAAGTGTTCCAAAACCACATTAAGAAAGTAAAAAAGTAGTTTCTGAAGGTAGTCTCAAAAACCTCTATCTTACAAAGCTTCTGCAACATATTTGACACAAGATAAGCTACACTTTGACTATTTTTCAAGGCACAAACAGATGATCAACACGTTTCACGTGGAGAACTAATCAAGGGCAATGGTCACAAAGATAGATCGTCTATAAATAGAGATACTGAGCTTCCAAATGAAGTGATCTGAGCATTATACAATGTTGATACACTTAAAATTTTCTCCTCATCTTTTTGTGAAGTTCATTACATCTTGTAATCAGTTTTACTTATAAAATGTTCTTTCTATATCCTTATATCTTATGTTCTTCCTAGGAAGAATTATTAGAAAGAAGTCATTCGAGTTTTTCCAGATCTATTTGTTGTATATCTTCAGAAAACTTGAGTGTAAGTTAGTTTGAGTGGCAAACCCAAACACAAACCTCTTGTAACCTCGATCTAGTAGTGATTGGTATAAGATAGCTTGAAGAGGCTAAGGTAAAACTACTTGCAACATGAAGGAAGGTGTTCATGTTGGTCATGGTTTAGCTTGGAGAAGCTAGTATAAGACTACTTAGTTCAGCTTGAAGAGGCTAGTGAATAACTACTTGGTTTGTGATAGTAGGGGTTGTCTATTGGTCACAGGTAATAGCTTGGGAAGACTATTGCAAATACTATCCTTTTTTCTTTCTCGGGTGGAGAAAGGTTTAGTGAAACTTAACGATGGTTGAGAATTGGATGTAGACAGGTTAACCGAACCAATATAAAAATATCTGTGCAAGATCTCTTCTTCCCTATCCTTTTTACATTCTTTGTTCAGAGTTTATTATTTATTTAATTCCTTAAAGTCTTTCTTATTTGTTCTTCTGTTATTAACGTTGTGGTTTAGAAAGTCACTTTTTGACATACCTAACTATTTTCGCTACACTTCAAGCTTAATGATTGATAGTATCCTGTTAAGTTTTTTTATAAGCAAAAAGAAAAGATAAGAAGAGCATTATTCAACCCCTTCTTCTTGCATTTCTACCTACAAAGGTGACTGAGAAGGACCCATAGCAGTTACTAAATCTATAATGGGAGAAAAGAAAAGGATGAGTTTAATCTAAAACTTAGTGAGTGAATTCTCAATAGTAACCCCCTTCATGGGATAACAACAACAGGATGCATGAAATCATAATAGTAATAATAGCAATAATAATAAAACAAGCTTAAAAGCATTTTTCTTATTTACATATATATACATTGAATCAATTATAAATTTCATTTGTATCATAAGTACCAGGACTCTAGGATGATAATTATATATATAAATATAATAATTGTTCCTATCAATTGAAAGTAGTGCTCAGTCCTAGCAAACATGAGCTTCTATCTATTATCTTACGTTTTGGCAAATGGCATCCCTGGAGAAAGCTGGGCACGTAACTAGGTCCCATTTTCTCTAACCTCTAAAAAGCTTGCCTCCATAGCCACTTGACATACTGCTCCATGGTAGCCAGGTATGCCAAGGTTAAGGTTTTAAAGGTTTGCCTCCGTGGCTACTTTGTATACCGCCTTCTTGGCAGTTAGGCATGCCAAGGTTAACATCTCATAAAACTACCTCCGTGGTTGCTTGGTACCTCTTGGAGGTTAGATATACTAAGGTTAACGACTTTCTAAGCATGAATCATATATAACTTAATTGAAAGGGGATAAAATCAACAATAAACTCATAGTACTTTGAGAGCTCTGAATCCATATAACTCTAAAGCTGACCTTAGCATAACTGTAGCTATGAAATTATGCCCAAGAGATCACCCATTTATAGACATTGTGATTTCCAAAGCCTACAGAGTATGTAGTCGCCAACTGTCATGAATCATATGAAGATTTGTACTCTAAAATCCTTTTGATTGAATTTCTAAATCATATTTGAAGCTAGCATATATTTTTCTTTCTTTTCATAACTGACCAACTCTAATATCATACTTCAACCATTGGATTCAAAATCTTGAAAACTCTAAAATCAGGATAACATATATATTCAAAAAGCTAAATCATACTTTTTGTTCAATATTCTCCAAAATATCTCAATTGGTATTTTAAGAACATATTCTGAAATCTAATGTCTTGAAAACATGATGATATGATAACCTCATACAAGCACATTTGATAAAATAGTCAACTTGTTATGATACATATTTTCTAAATAAATTCTTTCTTGTGCATATAAAGCATTTGCATAGCATATGACATATTGATTACAGTCCCATGGTTCCTCAAACATATTGTTCATGCTATTTCAAAAACTAAAATTTCCATAAACTTGATAGATCAACAATAATCTCTAAACTTTTTGAAATTTTCTCTAAAATTATGCATTTATGCCACATTTAAATGAAAGTAACTCTAATGTTTAACATATAGATCACAGGATTGAACCTACCCACCTGGAGGGGAGGAACAAATGGTATCAACACCAATTGGGCTCCATGGATTGGAGATGACATCAATCTCTGCCATTGAAGCAATAAAACTCTAGATTAATCTCTAATACTCTCTAGTTAGTTCTAGATCAACTCTAATAACATTGGGAGAATACCTTCACTTGATAACAATGGAAAACAATAAAAACCAAAACCCTCGAACATGGAATGGAAAGGAAGAAGATGACATAAACCAACAAAACCCTTACCTTTGATCTTGGAGGAGAAGGATTTGGGGTTGGATTCAGAAGAAGAGAGAAAATATGTTTAGAGATTAGGGTTTTTGGAAATGGGGGGAGGGCAAAATCTCGAGTTTAGGGTATTTAAAAGGGGTTGGGGTTCATTAAGAGAACGGTATTATATCGACACTATTCCTGCCACAAGGGCACCATTATAGCAGTCAAGCCGCTACTCGCGCCTCAACACACATGACCGCTAGCGATCTTAGATTGCTATAGCAGTTGACAGAGTGTAAAAATCCTCCATCTATAGTGGTCCTAGACCGTTATAGCGATGAAAGGCAACACCAAACTCTGCATAACTTGGCTTTTCATACACCTGAGGCCTTTTTGGCAACGTGGGTCAGTCCAAGGGACCCAAAACCGTACCAAACCTATCTAGGAATGCATGTCCTTGAGGTATTACATTATGTCAGGTTAATTTCCATATGGGCTTTGTAAAAGTTTTTCATTATAATATGGATGGTAGGGGTTAATTACATTGATATGGAATAATAAACTCGTTAGTTCGAGTTCTTTCACAAAATAACTTGGTCAGAAAAGCTACTACTAGAAACTAATAAAAAGTTGTTGGTTGGCATTTAGTAAATTCAATAGTTTGAGTTCTTCAAAGTTTATAATATAAGGTTTATAATAAAAAATATTTTTGTGATGATCACTATTAAAAATTTATGGAATATAGACGGATTTTTCTATTTTTGTTAAAACAGAATTTACAAACAAAAAAATAAAAATAGGAAAAAACATTTTGGCAGAGTTACATAATCTATCTATAAATCCGTCTACAATTATTGGGGACACTTCGAGCCACATGGTGCTTAATTGTTAAAGACGGAAATTACAAATGAATATTGAAGTTTTTTTTTTTGCAAGCGTATAGACTAAAAAATCTATCTATAATATAATCATTTTATTGAATAAAAATAAATTCAATAAATTAGAGATGGAAAATGTTTGTAATTTGAAACTAAATGCATGTATTTAATGCATGCATTACAATGGAAAAATCAATCCGTAATTTATTCATTTTATTGAATTAAAATAAATTCAATATATTACAGAAGAAAATCCATCTGTAATTTGAAAATAAAGACGTGTATTTAACGCATATATTACAAATGGAAAAATCCGTCTTAATGATTGAAAGTAAAACACATTGTTTCAGGAAAAAGAGATGGAAATCCGTCTATAATCCCTTAATGAAACGATGCATTTCATTAAAGGGATTTAAATGGATTTTCATGTTTGTAATTGCTTTAATGAAATGATGCGTTTTGTTGCGGGAGTACAACATAAGAACTAAGTTAAAATAGTGTGGCTCCCTTTCTTCTTCCCCATTTCCCTTTATTTTATTATTTCTTATCTTTCTCTCTTTCCAAATGTACCTCTATCACCGCCCTTCTTTTGCCACCCAATAATTAGAGCCTCCATTTTGCAAACAATTTGTGCCATTATGTTTGTGGTATGGTTATCTAGCTTTTAATTAGTTTAGTTTTTTCATTTCCTGCCTTTGTTTTGTGGATTGTATAGTGTTATTAGTTTTTAATGTGTAGGGTTAAAGAGAACAAATTTAGAACACTTATGCTTTGTTTGGTTGGGGGTGGTGGTTCCATCGCGAGTGGCATAGCACGATAGAGGACACTGGTGGTGGCAATCAATTTTTCATTTTTTTAGGTTTAGAAAGATTTGGGGTTGATTTTGTTTGGTTCAAGTTGACCACACTAAAAAGCTACAAGAAGCTTCAAAATTTGACCACGAACTTGAATAGTCTGAGTTCCAAACGTGACACCATAGCTAATGTGATGAGGCTGGGCTGACATGACAACACCCCTAAAATTGCTACGAGAAATGGAGGAATCCCTGTCTACTTTGCTTTGGGAACTTAAGGAATCATACATGGTATCAGGGAGTAGGTGATGAAATTAATTGAGTTTTTAATATAATAAAGTCTAGTTTAATGTCGATGCATTGATGGACTTTACATTGTCATCTAATTAAATCTCTCATTTTGTATGACTTTTCAAGTAGAGGAATGGAAAGCAATCATATTTGCTTATGTGCTATTACATGATTAGATGAATATGTAAAACTTTTTTACATTGTCCATGTATTTCAATTAAACCCTAACCACAATCTAGAGTAATTTACACTTAACTCTAAGATTTAGTTTACATTTTTTTAATAAACCAATGAATACCAATATAGACTTAAAATGGAGACCCATATAAGGATGGGTATAGGAGGGAAAAATTCTAAATGGAGACGGATTAGGAGACATGTTCCCTCATCATAGATAATCATTGTCATCCATATAAATAGCTCATTGATATAGTAAAATTATCCACTTATTCTCTTTCATTATTCAAAATTTTCTAATTTCAAAATTTTAATGCAAGCTTATCAGCTAGCAATTAAAACACTCTATATAGTGACATTCTAATTGTCAAAATGTGCTTGATTCATTCATTCTGAGCAACAATTCTTTGAAATCTATGCACAACTCAATGGCATTGATGTTTGGCAGATGTTGTTGATGTGTCCTAAACATCTGTTGAATGTTGCCCTTGTTATTGTAACTAGTTGATATTATATGTCGCCAAAAATCAAGATCAAACAACTCTATCTTATTGATGCCACTTTCTTTGGAGTTTGGGATTTATTGATAGACAAGGAAAATCCTATAGCTCCACAAATGAGAATGCGCTGGAATAGAAAGATATACTGGAATCTCACATATAAATGAGACTCCTTCACTTGCATTTGTTAGGATATGACTATTAAAATATTCTATTATCATGATACTATGCCTTTTTTTAATATTCATTTTTTTTTACCAACATTTTTACACATTTTTTCAAACAGTGGCACTTTTTCTTTAAACCGTGGAACACTTTTTTACTCTACTTCTAAAAGATGAACTCTGAACCAGGGATGCCAAAAATACCCACAAACATGGATACCCATGGGGATTACTCTTGATAGGGATGAGTATGGAGACTAGTTTGCTCCCCGGGGACTCTAATACCCTAACTTTTAACATAATATGCCTAGGACGCATAATGGTTAATCATTAGTTGTTACTCTTTCGTCTTAGAAATTTACTTGATTTTTAAACTTTGAAAGTAAGTTTATGGAAAATATGACCCTTTTTTTTGAAAGACCAAACTATAAGCCATTTACGTATAAGTTATAGCATATAACTAATCACCATATAATGCATAATAATAGTACATCTCACCAACATATTCTTAACCATCCATCACATGACATACATGCAAATCCACAACAAAGCATATCATAGATTGAAAACATCATCATAGCATAACATTAATTGGAGATATCATATAGTATAACAATAACAATATAGAGACATTCCATAAGTATAATATAATAGATGGACCTGACCCACCAATAGTGGTTGAGCATACAATAATTCAAAAGCTAAACATAACTATGATGTAGCCAAACCCACTGTGGGTGCTCGTCTACTAAAGCTAACTTATGAACATGCGCAATGATGGGACGACTCCTAAGTGAATGTAAACAGGAAGGACTATATCCTTACTTTTGCTTGCGCCACTCGATCCCCACCATAGTGCAACTCCCAGGTTGGCATCTCAAGGAAGTCCATGAACATCACCATCAACCTTGTCTGAAGACGAGATGGAAAGAAAGAGAGGGAGTAAGAAACTTATACAAGAATCTCAGGAAGGTTTTTCGTCTCCACACACGTGTCATCATCGTCGTCTCAGGAACCTCGAGTTTTATTATGAAAACAATGAACATATAAATAAGGCTTATTTATTAAGTTGCAAATACCATTAGCAAAGCCCCGTGTCTTTTAACATGAATCTTAATGTCATGAATGTACCATACCACATTATGAATACATGTCAATACCTTATGCAACATATCTCAAGAATCATAATGAATTAACAAAGCATAAGGAACATAAAACCTCTTAACATAACTTTTCTTTCTTGTTCTCTTAGGTGACTTTACCTTTTTATCCTTTTCTAAGGGGCCACCTTAATACTCTCTCATCTTGAGAGTTCTAGGTTATGAGCTTATATCTAACTAGTCATCACTAGTCTACACTTATCTTCTCAATATGCTAATTCCCAACTCCTAGAGTGTGGGATAAGGGGCATAGAATCACTTTTCATAACCATTAATTCTTAGAGTCTAAAAGATCACCTTTTTGGGTCACCTCCCATAACCATTAATTTCTAGAGTCTAGAGGATCATTTTCATGTGTGTTATGTCATCTTTAATCTTAGCATGTTATTTAGAGATGCAAACATGATCATATAATCATAGATGTCATCTTAACTTATTAATTAACATTTCATGCTCACAAACTTCATAATTTTTCTAAGTCCACAAATTTGGCGGAAATTCTAATATAACGATTGAGAATGGGGTTCCCAAATTTGCTTCATGCCATAGAACACATCAATTATTCATTCATAATCACAACATGCCACAAAACATCATATAATTGATCACATAAGCATGCATCACATTTTTTGCATATATCCATAAGCATGTTATGATCAATATCTCATTGAAAAGTAACATGCTCCTACCCAAAATGCCGAAAGTCAAGGACCGGACTAAGCTAATGCATATGCCATATTCAATAGGATATATACAACATAATCGAATCATTATTTGCATAATTCAAGAATTAGGCATGCATAGTCATCAATACATAATCTTGCACAATTATTTCAAGTCATATAATTTCCAACCAAATCATTTGAACATAGCCTTCATAACATATCAATTACATCAATATCACCCAGTTGTTGATAATTACACTTTAGCCCCAAAAGGGGTCAAACTGCTTTATGGGTCAAAGTGTAAATTTCCCCTTTCAATATATTTCTCAAACTAATGATCCTCAAAATTAATTTACAATTTTAAGAGACCCATACCAGTTAGAAATCATTTCCATTTATCATAAAAATCATTTTGGGTCACTGGCCAAATTTTGTTAGATTTTAGTGGTCAAAGTGCAAAGTTTCACATTTTTTACACTTAACAAGTGTCAATGCTTCTAAATTTTTTCTAAACATCATAAATGGTATTTTTAACACATGGACACATTCAAAATCATTACTAATTCTAATTAAATCCATTTGACCAAAATCCCATAATGATAAGTTCAAAGCACAATTTTCCACATTTTGAAAAACGTTCAACATAACACTTGTAATTATCCTTTTAAGCAATTAAGACACCAAAAATAATTTTTACGATAATTATTATTAATTTTTAAGCACATGAATAGTACCAAATAGTATTGAACATGTCTAAGATGTAGGAAAATTTATTCTCTAAAACTTTGGAAATTACATTTTTTGCCCTTTCTAATTACTAGTTTTTCCTAAGATGCTAAAAATAATTTTTACAATAATTATTAATAATTTTTATGAAAGTGAACAGTGCAAAACAGTAGTGAATAGTAATGAACATCAGTGAATAGTATCAAAGATTAAAATTTCAAAAGCTTTAAGAAATTACATTTTTGACCCTTTCCAATTATTAGTTTTTCTCAAAAGCCTTTCTAAGACATCTAAGACATATGAAACAATTTTTAACATATATTTTACCTCATGAACAGTAACCAACAATAATGAATAGCATTGAACAGTGCCAAAAATTAAAATTACAAAATAGCTTATAAATTGCATTTTTAACCTTTTCTAGTTGCTAGTTTTTCTCAAAAATTATTCAAAGATACTTAAAACACATGAAGTCATTTTGCCCCTCTTAGAAAATAATTATTACCATTTAAATCAGTAGCAAAACTTAAAGTTTCATAAATAAGGTTTTTATTTGTTTAAAATCATATTTTTGCCTTTTTTAATTTCTATTTCTATCTTTTTCAAAATTCCTTTGTACACTCAAGATATATATAAATGTATGTCCATGATCAAAATTTCCATTTAAGACAAAGGGGCAAGTCTTGAGCTTTAGAGACTTAGGTGATGTATAGAATCATAAACATGCCATGCAACTCATTTTAAGTCTTTAACATTTAAGGTGACAACTTGGAAATATAAACATGATATGCAAGACATTGAAATATAAACATGAGACTACAAGTCCATTTTTAAGTCTTCAAGATTATAAGGTGATATCATGAAATGCAAGACTTGAAATATAAACATGAAAATGCAAGTTCATTTTTAAGTCTCTAACATTTAAAGTGGCAACTTGGAAACATAAACATGATATACAAGGTATTGAAACATAAACATGAAAGTGTAAGACTTGAAACATAAACATGAATGCAAATCCATTTTTATATCTTATTAGAGCTTACAAACTCAAGACTTTAAAGAGTGAAACTTGCAATCCCATCAATCTTAACAAAAATGAAAATGAGTTTTAGAGTCCTTCATTCCATGGTTCAAACAACCTCATTTCTTGGACCATCATCAAGCTCAACAACAACAAAGAGACCAAATGAGCATTCTTTCTCTTTTTTTCTTTTGAAACAAAAGATTAACCCTAAAGCTTTAGAGGTCAAGTTCATGATGGTCTTACAACCATCATAAAAAACACTCATCATCAAGCTATGGTCTTGATCACAACAACAAGAGAAAAGAGTAGAAATGGAAAGAAAACTTAAAAATGAAATCCCTACCAAGAAGGTTTCTTGTTTGCAAGTGAGAAGGCTTGATTCTTTGTGAGGAAATGAGAAGAAAAATCTTCTCTTGGAGTAAAACAAGTTTCAGCTAAGAGGAAATAAAATGAAAGGAGGATTTTTCTTATGTTCTTGTGTATGGGAATGGAAAGGATAGGTGTTTATGAGTTGATATATAGTGGTGTGTTGGTTTGAGTTTGGAAGCTTGGTTATAGAGTAACAATGGTCTCTCTTGAAGGTGAAGGAGAAGAGGAAGAAGAAAGCTTGAGTTGAGAGAGAACAAGGGCATTTTTTTTTTTTGACAAGTCTTAATTAGCAAGACTTTATAAAAAAATGGATAGTAAAATGAGAGTGTGTAAGAGTGGTTGTGTTGAAAAAAATTAACATATGAAAGGGAAATGGGAGGTGGGGCCGCCATCCACTTAGGGGGTTTGAGGGGAAAATTTCATTTCATTTGGGTGTGGGAATTAAGGCTTTTAGGTAATTTTGATTAGAGAAAAGGTTAGGAATTGATAATTAGGTGTTTGGGTTAGTAGCAATGTGTTTAAGGCTTTCAAGACAAGGTCAAGGAGTTGTCTTGCAAGGTTAAATGGGCTAAGCTTGATTAATTCAAATTTCAAACACCGACATGGTTTCTAATCTTTAGGGAAAGAAAGAGAAAGTGTTTGTTGTCTCTACTTTTTACTTTTTTGTCTCATGAGTAATCTTTGAATAAGAATGAGATTAAACTGTCTTTAGGCAACCTTAGGCCATAATTAACCTCAAATAATTATTTTGGCTCAAGATTAATAAATAAAATTAATTTATCTTTTATTAGAGCCTAATATTGCTTATATTTCCTTAATTACTTTAATTAAGCTTAATTAGTACCAATTAGGGGCAAAATGGTAATTTTATACAAAAACTCATCGGGACCTCCCGGGACCATTCCAGATATCACATATACCCTTTAATTAACATTCCCAAATCCTGGGTGATGGGGCCTTGTCAATTAATCACGCATTAAATTACCTTAGGGGCATTTTGGTAATTTCACGCAAAAAAACCAGGAATTGAGATTACCACATATATTTTCATCCAAAACACATCTAGTCCTCTTCAAACATCAAACTAACCCCTTGAAGATAGCCTGTTTAACCGTTCTCCATTTCCAGGCAAAAATGACCCAAGGGCATTTTGGTCATTTTGCTCATAGAAAAATTTGGGATTGTGATTCTCGCACAAATTGCTACACAAACCACATATAGTCTTATTCCAACATTAAATTACCTTAATGAGGATGACTTGGACTAGCTGTCCTCAATTCTCGTGTAAAAATGACCTCAGGGGTATTTGGTCATTTTACACAACAGGAAAAATTGGTGTCAGGGACGAAGATACGGTCCCGTTTATTAACGAGGTGGGAGAGGATTTAAGGTCCCCACCCCATTAAGACCCGTCAAATCCCTATAAATATAAGTTTATGTAAATGTCCTTTGATATGTATATACTCATACCCCAAAATATCTCAACTATAATATTCCTAACGCTTTTAAATAGATTTATATAATGTATTTTATTTTTAATTTTGACTATGGAAGATAATGTTACAATATCAATAGAGTATGAATATTTATAAATATTTTAATCATATTCAAGAGCATTTTTTAATTTTTTTCTCCTTTTATATTTTTTGAATTCTTTGGGATAAACCCACAGATACCCATGGGGATTTGAATTTTCATAGGGAGTGGGAATGGGTACCGTGATGGGGATGAGGATGGGGATGCCGGGTAAATTTTTTAATGGGGATGGAGGATGGGGGCATATTCCCACTTTACGGATACCCATTGTCACCCTTAACTCTGACTAGTTTCAAAACTAATTTTATATTATAAACATTTTAAAAAGCAGATGTTTTACATTGGCTTTTTTTACCTATATAAATTTAAAAAAAATTAAATACTAAACTCTCATTTTGTAAAGTTTCAAAAAATTCTTTAAATATCAAACAATAAGGAATCCTAGTTTTCTTAACTAATTTCTATGTGTTTCACTCATTAGAAATCTACTTATACTTAACCAATTTCAACTATATATTAAAAAAATGGATGTGCAAAATTAATCTTCACAAAATGAGAGATTAATATTTAAATATATATTTTAAATTTATAGTGGTGAAAAAACCATTTACACTAAACCTAGATTGTTGATTTAAAAAAAAGGGTTTTTTAATTTCCATATGGGCTTTGTAAAAGTTTTTCATTATAATATGGATGGTGGGGGCTAATTACATTGATATGGAATAATAAACTCAGTTGGTCCTAGTTCTTTCACAAAACAACTTGGCCAAAAAAGCTACTACTAGAAACTGATAAAAAGCTATTAGTTGGCATTTAGTAAATTTTGATAGTCCAGTTCTTCAACGATTATAATAAAAAATATTATTTCTATGATGATCACTATTAGAAATTTATGGAATATAGACAATTTTTTTCTATTTATGTTAAAGATGGATTTACAACAGAAAAATAGAAACATGAAATTTTTTTTTGGGAGTGTTACATAATCTATCTAAATTCATCTGTAATTATTGGTGCAACATCGAACTACATGGCACTTAATTGTTACAAACGGAAATTACAAATGGATATTGAAGATTTTTTTTAGCAAACCTTATAGACAAAAAAATGTCTATAATATATTCATTTTATTGACTTGAAACAAATTCAATAAATTACAGATGGAAAAATCCATCTGTAATTTGAAATTAAAGACACATATTTAACGCGTGTATTATAGATGAAAAAATCTATAACATCCTCCTAAGTACAACCTCATCCTTAAGTTATGGTATCGCACTTGAGAGTTGTTACTTATAAATTTGTGGACCTTTCTTAATTATTTATAGCAAGAATCAGTTGAATCGTATGGTAACTAACTCATGGTTCTATCAAAATACATATATAGCAAGGAAGCAAAGTATTTATTTAGTACAAGTCAAGTACAAAAGAAAGCTCTTCTATGAGTTTTAGTACACATCCGTTCTTTACTACGTTTATAGACATATACATACAACTAAGTACAACATAATAAAAACACTAACTACTAAACTACTGCCATCCGATTCCTTTTATGTAGGCCCCATACTTCTCTAGATCAACCTAGAGATGACACGGAAACACAAAAACACATAGGGGTGAGAATTATGCAATTCTTAGTAGGGCATTTCCCCAAATTCCCAATCATAACGTCATCTTCATCGTCCCAACCATTTCAGTTTATTAAGAAAAAGGTGGTCATGCAATTTATAATAACGAATCATTTTTAAAGTTCTAAATCATACTTCCGAAGTGGGTTGTTTTTAAGAATCATTCACTTTGTACACATTCATCATAAGCTCATACTCATAGTAAATAATATCAATTAAAATGATTCGATATGATAAAAATATGTATATGCCAAATATAGGAAAATTATCTTTAATAGCCCTTGATAAATTGAAGGGACCTCATCTATCTTTATTTTCCCTCTACAAGTCAAAAGGATCTCATCCCTTTCTATTTGCCCTCGACAACGCGAAAGGATCTTATCACTCTCTATTTGCCCTTGAAAGGATCTCATGTTTCTTTATGGCTATATCATTCACTTTTCTTTTTCCAATGCATGCATAAAACACATTCAGGCATTCATTCACAATGCAATTCTCATTTGTGTCTCATAAACTAATCTTTAAATTGTCTAGCATGCATTCATATGTCACAAGTCACATGGCCAAAGATTTAACATCAAGTATTCATGCCATACTAGAACCAAAAATGCCATTGTATTCCCAATTCAAGGTATCAATTCATTTTCAGCACAATGGCCAATTTCACATATTCGTAGCACAATTTATTTGCATATCAAAAGATCAATTCAGAGGCCATCAAAATTCTCAAAGACACTTCAATGTGTCCACAAGGTTCCATAAAATTTTTGGGATAAAAAGAGTTCTCTAAGTATGATAATAAAATTCAACAATTTTAGTGGTTAGAGACCCCTCATACTTAGTTCAGAACAAGATTCTCACAATTTTTAACCTTAGAAAATGATTGAATCAGTTCAAAAGAAAATCATGGGTATACTTCAATGTTGAAAATATCCTATAAAAATTTCAAAGGATAATTCAATCATTTGGTATGTTAATAAAATTATACAAATTCACAGCTTTAGTTCCACTAATCCAGGACACATAAAATCACTTTGGTTCTTGATTTTTTTAGAGCATTAGGAGTCACAAAAAGAGCTCAAAAAAATTTGTAGAACTAGAGTTGGATATTAGATTCAACATATAATTTTTATAGCTCATAAAAATAGATACAATTGTGCTAGAAAAAGCGTGAAGAACCACTGCCAGGAGGAAAACTTAAAATTCAGGACATAGACCAAAACCCCTTTTGACAAAAATGATTTTTAACATCATCCAAACACCCCACCAAAATTCATACATCAATATCTATGTAATATTAGCCAATATAACTAGAAATTCCAAGCTCAATCAATCAGAAAATTTCAAATTAAATTTTGAAAGAAAAGTGGATAATAAAGCCCTACTTGGCGTTGGAAGTTTTAATCCTTGTTCTTGGCTTTCCTTCTAGAGTTCTCCACCCAATGATTGATCAAACCATCTCAAATCCTCTTCTAACCAAGCAAAAACAGTAGCAAGATTTTTGATATGATGAGGTGAGGATTTGTTATGAAGAGTTGATTCAAAGATTCTAAGAGGTAAGTTGGTGTTTGTGCTTAAATCATGGATTCTTGATGTTGTGACATGAGATTTCTATTTGATTCATAGTATTTTGGTGAAGAAGAAATGAATATGGCTGTAAAAATGGATGACCGAACTTGAAGAAGGAAATGGCATGAGATTTTTGTTTTATTTTATTTATGTTAAGATAATGCACACTTGAATTAATTATGAAAATGTTTTTTCTTAAAGATAAATATTGTAATTTTGTAATCCTCTTATTGGTCTATTTGTAAAGGGAATGGTGTGGCTTCTTCTAAGCCACACACTTATTCCATGAGGTGTCTAACTTACACTGTAAGTTTTATATGGTGTAAGAAACTATACACCTTAATTTAACCGAACAAGTAACACAGGATCCGGGTAATCAAACTTCGCCTGAAAATTAATTCCAGGTATAAAATCCTTATTCTTAACTATTTCTAATCTTAACCCTCTCTTTTATCAGTTCTGGGCATTTCCTTATCCCTGATAGGGTTTCAGCATGGGTGGGGCCCATAAAGTTACTATTCATCCTGGATAAAAAAAATTTTTATAGGTCCGTTGGGCCATCCTCATCATTGCTATATTGTCAGATTTTTGAAATTACGACTAATAAAGCTCAAATTAATTTTTAAATAATTTTTATGGTGTTACAAAATCCGTCTGTAATTTATTCATTTTATTGAATTAAAATAAATTCAATATATTACAAATGGAAAAACCCATGTGTAATACGAAATTAAAGATGCAAATTTAACACATTACAATTGGAGAAATTCGTCTGTAATGATTGAAATTAAAACACATTGTTTCAGGAAAGTGATTACACATGGAAATCCGTCCATAATACTTTTACTGAAATGATGCATTTCATTAAAGGGATTACAGACATATTTTCTGTTTGTAATCACTTTAATAAAATGATGCAATTTGTTGCAGGAGTTACAACGTAGAACTAAGTTAAAACTGTAGTTCCCCTTCTTCTTCCCTATTTTCACTTTTCTATTACTTCTTACCTTTCTTTCTCTCTAAACGTATCGCTATCACTGCCCTTCTTTTGGCCATCCTTAGTGATTGTAGCCTCCATTTTGCAAACAATTTGTGCCATTATGTTTGTGGTAAGGTTCTCTAGCTTTTCATTGGTTTAGTTTTTTCATTTTTTGCCTCCGTTTTGCGTATTGTATTATGTTATTAGTTTTTAATGTGTAGTGTTAAAGAGCGCGAATTTAGAACATTGATGCTTTCTTTGGTTAGGGGTGGTGATTCCATCGTGACTAGCATAGCACGGTGGAGGACACAGTGGTTATAGCAATCAGTTTTCCATTTTTATTTTGTTTGAGGCTTGGAAAGATTTGGGGTTGATTTTGTTTGGTTATAGTAGCTGACCATATTGAAAAGCTACATGAAGCTTCAAAATTTGATCACGAACTTAAATAATTTGAGTTCTAAACATGACACCACAACTAATATGATGAGCCTAGGCTGATGTGACAACACTCTGAAAATTGCTCCGAGAAATGGAGGAATCCCTACTTACTTTGCTTTGGGAACTTGAGGAATCATTGCATGGTAGCAGGGAGTGGGTGATAAAATTAATTCAGGTTTTAATATAATATAATATAGTTTAATTTTGATGCATGACAGCTTTTATATTGTCATCCAATTAAATTTCTCCTTTTGTATGACTTTTCAAGTAGTGAAGTGGAAAGTAACTGTATATGCTAATTTTTCATTATATGATTAGATGAATATATAAAATTTTTTTACATTGTTCATGCATTCCAATTAAATCCTAACTATAATCTAAGTAATTTACACTCAACTCCCTTGAGGTTTAGTCTAAAATTTTTTAATAAACCCGTGAATACCTATATGGATTCAAAATGGGGACCCATGATAGGGATGAGGATATGAGGCAAAATTCTAAACAAAGATAGGGTATCATGGATACTTACGTCATCCATATAAATAGCTCATGATATAGTAAAATTATCCACTTATTCTCTTTCATTATTTAACATTTTTATATTTCAAAATGGTTTAATGCAACCTTATCAGGTGGTAATTAAAACATTGTATACAATGACATTCTAGTTGTCAAAATGTGCTTGACTTATGAGCTTCGTTCTAACAAAATTTCTTTGAAATCTACACATAACTTAATGGCACTAATGTTTGGTTGATGTTGTTGATGTGTCCTAAACATTTGTTAAATGTTGTCCTTCGTTCTTGCAACTAGTTAATGTAGGTAGAAAAGTGCATGAGAAGGGGGGTTGAATCATGCTTCGCTTCTCTTTCGGTTTTTAGCTTCTGAAAACTTTAACACAAAACTATCAAGCTTTAAGCTTGTAGTGTAGCGGAAACAATGTTAGAGATTTCAGAAAGTTACTTTCTAAATAACAGCCTTAGTAATAGAACAACTTAAAAAGATAGACTTTACACAAATATAAACAAAATAACCACATAGTAGCGAACGTAAAAAAGATGAGAGAGAAGAAGATACTGTACATATATTTTTATACTGGTTCGATCACCCCTACATCCAGTTTTAACAACGTTGAGTTTCACTAACACATTTCTCAACCTAGAAAGAAAAACTAGATAGTCTTTATAATAGTCTTTGCAAGCTTTCACCTGTGGCCAGGAGACAACCTCTACTGTCATAAACGAAGTAGTTATTCACCAACCTCTTGAAGTTGAATCGAGTAGTCTTTGACCAGCCTCTCCAAGCTAAACTAAGTAGTCTTTGACCAGCCTCTCCAAGCTAAACCGTGAGAAGTAAAACAACTTTACTATCACATTGCAAGTAGCCTTTGACTAGCCTCTCCAAGCTAAACTCACACTGATCACTCCTGGATCGAGGATACAAAGGTTTGTGTTTGGGTTTGTAACTCAAACTAACCTACACTCAAGTTTCCTTAAGATATACAATGAATGACCTGGGATAACTTGAATGACTTCTTTAGCTATTCTTCCTTGCAAGAATGTATAAGCTATTTAGGAATGTAGAAAGAAGATTTTTTCAATAAGGAGATTGATTACAAGATGTAATGAACTTTATAAGAGATTAGGAGAAATTTTCAGAGTTTTAGCACTTGTGCAGCATAAAAAATCTTTTATTTTTGAAAGCACAACATCTCTATTTATAGATGGTCTTCATTTTTTACCATTGCCCTTGATCAGTTTTCCAAGGGACACGTGTTGATCATTTTTTTGTGTCTTGGAACTACAGTCTAGAGGAGTAGCTTGACTTTTGTCAGACCGTTGCAAAAGCCATTGTAAAATTGAGGTTTCTGAGGTCTGTCAAAAACTACTTTTTACTTTCTGATCATGGTTTCTAAACTCTTCTTTTTAGAAGCTGGGATAGTTGTCCAAGTTGGCAGAAGAGATGACACACTAGTCTATAACTAGGTTCAACTTTAAATTTGAATTTCAAATTTTCCCTCATTTTCCAGTAAAGTTCAGCGTTTCACAGTGAAATGTACTTTCTAATGTGCAGCATTAGTTCCTTGATAAAACTTTGGTTTTCTAGTCTTCAATCAGAGCTTGTTGTTGATAAAAAGATTGTGAGCATGATGATTGAAGATTGTAGAACACGTTGGCTTTAGAGTTTGATTGATTTCTTCAGTCTATTTCTAAAGTCCAATGCTACTTTCTAACATCCTGAAACTTGGTTTCTTGTATTGGTTATGTTTCTTCAATCCGTAAGGCATGTATATGCTCAAATTATGATATAATTTTCACTTATATTTGGTTCCCATCTTTTTATATGAGATAAATCATTTTTGCACATGTAAAAGGAAATTATTCACGTTAATGGAGCCATATTATGCTAACGAAAGAACTTGTTTGCTACTCAAGAAACTCAAGGTAGACATTAGTCATTCTTCAAGTTATTTTCCTTAAATTGGTTTTGTTGTTATTCAAAACATATTACCTTGAAGCTTTCTGAAGGGTTCTGGAGTTAACAATCTCCCTTTTTTTTATGATGACAAACCAATTTGAAGAAAATCTTTTGAAGAGATATTGAAAAAAAATTACAAAAAATGTAGCATGATAATCAATATTCTTTCATCTCATTGCATGATGTAATTTTCAAGAAGTCCTTTTCTTAAGGCATGATATGAATAGGATCAAAAATGTTTTATAGCCTTAAGTGACTTAAATCAGAGCTATTTTGATTGTTAATGAAGTTTCTGAAATTACTCAAAGTACTTTCTGAGAGGTATCAAAGCAGCATTAAAAAGAAATATTAGCGTTTAAGCCCTTTTGATAACAACAGCTTGATTTTTTATCATTAAAAACTTTCAAAAAATACGCGTGCTTGAATAAAGAAACAAGTAATATTTGTGATATTTCATCTTGATTAATTTTCTTATTTAGCACATATTTATCCACACTTATTTTTGAAATGGATGCTTATGTTAAAACGACATATTAGAGCATGTGTGAAAACAACTGATAGAAATATAGCTTCTAACACTCATAGAAATCTTAAATTGATATCATTCGCATATGCGGCAAGACGTTTTTGAAGCTCAATAGGGACCAGAGCAAAAGCAATTTTGAGCTTGAACTATGAGTTAGGAAACTTTTCTCATAAGTATCAGAGAAAAAGATTTTGTAACACAAGGCTTAAAAGAAACTTTCACATAGGTTCACACAAGGATATATATATATAACAAAATATGTATCAGAGCATTAATATAGCATGTATTAGAGCATTAAGCACATTATGTTCCATAGTTTGAGCATACAAAAAGAAACATTGATATAATGAGATAATAGATCAAGGAAGTAAATGATCACTCATTCATCATAGTATGCTTGATGAATTATCAGAGCATATATATCACTGGGCAAGAAAAGGCTAATAAGATGTATTAGAGTAGAAAGAATTATCAGAACAAATGAAATAAATCAGAAATTATACTTGAGTAACATAACAAAACCAAAAAAAAAAAAACTATCTGATCATAAAAAAATACAAATGTAATGAGAAATCCTCGAGTGGATACAAAAAGAAATCTCTGAGCAGCTCCCCTCATGTATTCCCCTGATTTTCTCAGCATAAGATTTTCTTCTCCCACTTTTGACATCAAAAAGGAGGTGTGCTGGAAACTAGGAATACCATTATCAGCCCTGATGCCTTAACTCTTGAAGAATTTATAGCAGAAGTGCTTCATGTTTGCATGAACTGCCCTCCAATTGACCCAGCCAATTTGTGATGAGGCGTTGCTCGCAGGAGTACTTGCACTTCTGTGAAGCTTGGCTACGCCCCTGGTGTAGGTTGGCTTGATGAGGATCATTTAAGCGAGAAGGTTCCAAGTGTAGTTGGAGCAAAAATAAAGAATATTCTTTAGTAGCATGAAGTGAACTAGTCTTAGGATTTTCTTTCCCTTGTTCATCTTGTGAAGACACCTTTTCAGAATCTGATGACTCATATGAGGAGGAAGATTATTCTTTCTTCTGCTTGACCCTGATGACATGTGCATTCTCATGTGTCTCTGAGCTTGATTCTTCCTCAGACTCTAAGGACATGGATGTATGAGAGGATTTTCCTCCATATCTTATTATCACTTCAGGCCTTTTATTTTCCCTAGAGCTGTCTTCAAGAAGGATTATTTTTCTTTTGCTTCTTCTTCTGTCATTCTCCAGCTGCCTTTTCAGAGCTTGGATCTTATTCTTAGACTTTGTCTTCTGACCAGATAAGGTAACATCGGTTGGTTTCCTTAGGATCCTAAAGGAATTTTGAGAGTACATAGTACCTTCTATATACTTGTACACACGTTGCCAACGGGTAATACAAGTATTCGAAGATCTTGGTTAACAGGATCCTATAAGGAACAATGAAGTTTTCCTTTTTTTAGAGAGATGGCACTCAACATGTAATCAAAGATTAGTCTTGGTAAATTTACTTTCCTTTTTGCTAGCAAATAGAACAGTAACATATAGTCCATTCTAACCAGGAGGTGAGTGCTTCCTAGCCTAGGGAGTAGAGAGACTGGATGAGAGTGAAGACTTAACGTGCCTTGGAGTTTAACATGGCAGTAGTTATCTGGCTAGGATGGTGTCTAGGAGAGTCCGTGAGACATCTAGAGACTTATTCTAATGAGACTCCAAGAGACATGAACTAGTTCTCATCTGTTGAGCAATTTGGTCTACTAGCTGGAAGATACAGAAGTGAGCTAATCATTCCTCTATAATTACTTTCTAATATCTTTTCGCCATTCTCATCAGCATCAATGATTTGAGATGGATGCATGGGGGTACTTATAGGTTTGGCTTAATCCGTATTGAACCTTTTTCAAAGTTCTTTTGTATACTTTTCTTGATGGATCAAGGTTCCTTCTTTTTGTTGTTTTATTTGCAAACCAAGGAAAAACTTGAATTCACCTATCATGTTCATCTCAAATTCACTTTGCATCAATTTAGAAAACTCTTCATAGAGAGAATGATAGAGGCGCCAAATATAATGTCATCAACATATATTTGAACTATTAGAAAGTGATTATTTTATTCAAGAGTAAAGAGTAGTGTTAACATTACCTCTCTTGAACCCATTCTTCAAAAAGGTACTTAGTCTTTCATAGCAAGCTCAAGGAGCTTGTTTTAGACCATAAAGAGCCTTTGTCAGCTTGAAGGCATCGTTGGGAAAGTCTTCATTCTCAACGCCAAGAGGCTGCTACACATATACTTCCTCAAAGAGGAATCTATTTAGGAATGCAGACTTAACATCTATTTGGTAGAGAATGAATTCCTTGAAGGCACAAAAGTGTAACGGATTTTTCCTGTTGTGCAAAATTAACAAAATGCCCCTAGGTAATTTTTGCACAAGATTTGAGGTCAAACAATCCTTAATTAGGAATTTTAACATTAGGGTAACATTAGATCGGGCTTGGCTAACAATTGGTGTGAAAATCGCAAATCCCTATTTTCCACGTGCAAAATGACCAAAATGCCCTGAGGTCATTTTTATTCGAAATCGAAGATAGCCAATCCCAGCTATTCTCAAGGGGTTAGTTTTATGTTTGAAGGGAATTATTTGTGATATGTTGATGTTGAGGTAAAAATCTCAATTCCTGGTTTTTACCGTACGTAAAATTACCAAATTACCTATGTGGTAATTTAACACAAGATTGAGTAACCTTCAAACCCGGTCATCACCCGGGAAGTTTAAAATGTTTGTTACAAGTACTATGTAATATCTGGAAATGTTCAAGTAATTTGGGAGTTTTATGTGAAATGACTTATTTACCCCTAATTAGTGCTTAATAAGTTCACTTAAGTAATTAAGTCAATATTAGGCTCTAATTCATTCCAAATTGATTTCATTCATTAATCTTGGGTTAAAAATAATTACTTGAGGTAATTAGAGCCTACGAATTGTTTAGGGAAATTTAATTTCCATTCTTAATTACAAGGATTCATATAAAACTAATAATGTTAAGATTAAGGTAAATCTAGTGCATTTTCTTTCTTTGTCTTATGATTAGGACTGATGTTACTCATTAATTTTCAACTCAATTGAGATTAACTCCATTACTAATGTAAGATTACTCTTTTACCTTGTCTTGGTAAATCCTAAACAATTGATTTTTACCATTTATACTAAATTACCAATTCATAATTCATTACCTAATTAAATATGCTATCCTATATGTCCTACCACTTATCAAAGAATCAAAATTGTCTCCCATTATTCCCAAACAAAGCCGTGGCCTCCATACCTCCATCATCCTCATGATTTATTTTTTTTCCAATAGATAATGCACTTAAAAACATATCATTATCTTACCATTTGCTTTTTGGAGTTGTCTTGCTCAAGATTGCTCAAAAATTCTGTAACTCTCCAGAACTCTAAGCTTTCTTCTTCTTCCACCTCCATATCCAAGAAGCTCCATTCTTGACATTCATCCAAGTTCTCAACCTCATACTAACACATTTCCACCATAGATCAACTCCTAAACACCTAAACTTTCCATTTCCAAACACAACATCACAAGAAAAATCCTCCTTCCATTTTAACTCCCCTTGGCTGAAACCATCACCACCATTAAGAGCAGATTTTCTTTTTCTTACTTCATAAAAGATCAAGCTTTATCTTTTGTAAACAAGAAAACAACTTGGTAGGGATTTTATTTCATGTTCTTTCTCTTGTTCTTTCCTTTAAATTTTGGTTTTTATGGCTTGATGATGATTATGGCTTGATGATGAGGAATCATGGTGGTGGTTGTGAATCCATCATATAATAAACCTCTAAAGCTCAAGGTTTAGTTTTTGTTGTCAAAAGATTAATGGAATAATTGTTAATATTCTTTAAGTTGATTCTTTTTGAGCTTGATGATAAGTTCAAGAAATAAGGTTCTTGGAACCATGGTAATAAGAACTCTAAAGCTCACTTCCTTTTTGTTAAGATTGTTTGGAGTCAAAGAGTTTCATTTTTTAAAAGTCTTGAGTTTTGAGCTTAACAAGATATAAAAAGGAACTTGCATCCGTGTTTATATTTTAAGCTCTTGCATATTATGTTTAAATTTCAAGCCTTGCATAATCATGTTTATATTTCAAGTAATCACTTTAATTCTTGAAGATAATAATATGGACTTGCATATCATGTTTAAATTTCCAGGTCTTGCATATCATATTTAAATTTCAAGTCATCACCTTAAATCTTAAAGATAAGAAAATGGACTTGCATATCATGTTTATATTTCAAGTCTTGCATATCATATTTATATTTTCAAGTTGTCACCTTATAATAACCAAGATTAAAAATGAGATTGCATGACATGCTTATAATTCTAGTTATCACTTAAATCTCTAAAGCTCAAGACTTGCTCCTTTTATCTTGAATGGAAATTTTGACCATGGACATGCTTTCAACTTATGTTTTCGGCCTTATGATGATGATGAGCCTAGAGTTGAGTTTTACTTTATGTTAAGGTTCAAAATTGTATCTTGGAATTTTTGCAAGCATTAGAAACTCTAAAAGTTGTAAAAATGTGATTGTTATGTATGAAACCTTTTTGGTAAAAATTTTAGTGTTTCCACTGACTTGAGGAGTATTATGTATGTCCTCAAAGGGGATAAAAAGGTTTCATGTGTTTTCAATGTCTTGAAATAATTTTAAGAAAAATTAGTAACTAGAAATGATTTATGATGTAATTTTCCAAGCTCTTAGAAATTAAAACAATGGTTTCTGATTTGCTTTTATAAATTCTGTAACATGTTGTTTGGAATGGCTTAGAGGGTGAAAATTACTATTAGTTGTTGTAAAAAATCATTCTTGACACATTAGGCAAGACTAGTAACTAGAAATGTATAAAATTGCAAGTTTTGAAAGCTTCTAAAGATGTGAATTTTGGCTACTGATTGGGATTATTTGTTTATGTATGATGCTGTTTGGGATTGTCTAATTGTGTAAGAATTGCTAATAATTAGTACAATAATTATTTTTAGCACTTGGGGAAAAACTAGTAACTAGAAAGGATTAAAAATGTGTTTTCTAGAACACATAGGACTTGGAATTATGGTTTCTGTTCAAGCATGTATATATTCTGTTTGACACCATGTATGTAGGTAAGAATCACTAATAATTAGTGTGAGAATTAATTTTAGCTTCTTAGGAAAAGTCGAAAATTAGAAAGGGCCAAAAATGCAATTTCTAGAACTCTTAAGATTTAATTTTCTAACACTGCCCAATGCTGTTTGGTACTATTCATAAGGTTAAAATTTAATGAAAATTATTGTCATAGCCATTTTTTGTCTCTTAGATGCATAGAAGAATTAGTACAAGTGTTAGATTAGACCGATTTGGAGTTTCAACCCACTCAAGGGCTAATGAGTAATTACGACAACTGAGGTTGAAAATGAGAATTGTATTTGTGATGACCTTTAGTACATTATGTATATCTTGTTGAAGCATAGCATATGCATTAGCTAGCCCGGTCCTTGATTTTGACATACTAGGTAGGAGCATGTTTACTTTTCAATAAGATGTTGATAATAGCATGCCTATGCGTATTTTGTTATGATGAGTTGCAATTATGATTGAGATATTTGGGATGCATAGTTGATTTATTCTATGAGCATGAAATATGAATTCATAAGTTATAATGACATAATTAAATGCTCATGTTTGCACCCTAATTAACATGCTAAGATTAAGGTGACATAAGACACACGGAAATAATCCTCTAGACTCTAGGAATTAATGGTTAAAAGAGGTGATCCAATAAGGACCCTTTAGACTTTAGGAATTAATAGTTATGAAAGGTGATCCTATGCCCCCAATCCCGCACTCTAGGAGTTAGGAATTTAGCTTATCCAGAGGATAAGTATAAACTAGTGATGACTAGTTAGGTATGAGCTCATAACCTAGAACTCTCAAGAGAAGAGAAGATATAGGGCGGCCCCAAGGAAAAGAGAATAAGAAATTTAAGTCACCTAAAAGAATAATGAGGAGAAATCATGTTAGAAGGATTTATGTTCTTTATGTCACGTACATTGGATGTAATTTCTATGATAACTGGCATATGGCATTGGCATGCATTCATGATATAGTACGATGCATCCATGACATTAAAATTCATGCTAAAAGATACAGACCTCGGCTAATGGTATTTGAAACTTAATGAAAGAACTTTATATATGCTCACATTTTCATAATGAAACCCGACGTCCTTGGGGACGATGATGATGACATACACATTAGGAGGCGAAAAGCCTCCTGAGATTCTTTTATAAGTTTCTCATTCCCTCTTCTTTTCTTTCCATCTCGTCTTCATAGGTAGATGGCGACGTTCGTGATCTATGTTGATTCCCCACGTAGGCAATGCACTTTAACTTGGTTAACCAGTCGTATTATTTTGTGGGTCGTTGTGCAGTTCGTTGTACGTTTTTATAGATTGTCACTTCGCGCCCTATTTCTAACAACTGGTTCTCCTCTCTGCCTATTTCCTGATGATCTTGTCTTCGAGCATACGCATCTACATGCTTGCAGTTTCCACATGCTCACTCTACTACATTGTGTGTTCTAGTTTTCCCTGATTACATAGCCTGATCACCACCTCGTTCTACTAGGTCATGGTCAGACTCATCAAAGGATTCACTCTCCCGTCACTCTTCAGATAGTTCTGCCCCTATTTTCCCTATGGAGGTAGGAGGTGATACTGATGGATAGACTACTGTCATGCAACCAATGAGAGGAGCTAAGCATGCATGTAGAGGCACTACTCATCCTTGCCGAGGTGCCCATGTTCAGCCAGCGAGACTTTTTGCCATACAAGACGAGTTGATTCATGGATTTTACTCTAGGTGCTTTGAACAGGAGTAGTGAGGAGGGATCTTATGCTAGTTTATTTTGCATTCGTTTGCATATTGTTCATCTTCGATTACTGTAGTTGACTTAACCTTTGTTGGTAGTGTGATGTTTGTATGTTTTGGTGCATGATGTAGAACGATCAGGATTTACATTGGTAATATTATAATATATGGGTGTTGTAATTTATAGGTACCGTGATTTGTTCTTATCCTCTTTTTCATATGCAAGGTGAATAACATTAACTATTTAGTATGTGTGACTCACATTTTGTATATATATAAAAAATTCCCCTATTTTTATTAAAGTATTTTCAAGAATTTAAGATTAAAGCTAGAACAAAAGAGTAATGACTAATAATTAACCTAAATGCGTCCTAGGCGGGTTAGGTTAAATATTAGGGTGTTATATTTTGGTATCAGAGAGTTTGATCTTCACGAAGTCTTAGGATTAGATTGACTATGCTTCTCAAGCATGATGCGATAGTTATGTCATGTGTAGTTGCTTGGTTGATAGAATGAGCTATAGGATAAAGATGCATGAGTGTTGTGCCGTGGTGACTAGCTCACTTAACATGAAGTATTGAGCTCGATCACCTTAGTGTTTGCTATTTTGTGTGTTCTGGGACCAATGGCACGACCACAGAATAGGACTCCAAATGGGAACAAACAGGGTAATGAGACGGCTAAAGCTCTAAGGAACATGGCAAGAGCCCTGGAAAGGATGTTTGAATGGATGGACCGTCAAGCTGAGGCTGGTCACTATCCTATTAATGTGGAAAGTCTAGAGCATGCTCGATTTGGAGAATTTCGTAGGGTAAAACCGCCATCTTTTATAGGAACTCTGGATCCAAACCAAGATGATGAATGGATCAAGAGCATGGAGAAAATCTTTTCGTGACCACTTGTATTGAGGAATAGAAGGTGACTTTTGCTACTTACATGCTAGAAGCGGATGCCGAATTTTGGTGGATTGGTACTTAAAGGCTATTGGAGGCATCTGGCACTTTGATCAACTGGAGGTATTTAAGCATTATTTCTATGAGAAGTATTTTCCTAAATCTGGGAATGCCAAGGATATATAATTCATGCAATTGGCCCAAGGGGAATGAGCATTGCACAATACAGTGCAAGGTTTGAGGAATTGATTAAGTCTTCTAGAATTTTTCAAGGAAACCCTGATGAAGTTTGGAAGTGTGTTAAGTATAAAGTTGGGCTGAAGGCAGAAATCAATGTTGCCATTGCACATATGGAGATTAGAGACTTCTCTACCCTAGTCAACAAGTGTCGCATCATTGAGGAGGGCCACAAGAAATTGAGCATATCAAGAGCTGAAAATTCCACTAATAAGCTGGCATTGCAAGCCTTGAGATTTAAGCCACAATTCATACCACAGTTCAAGCCACAGTTCAGGCCACAAGGGCCTCAAAGGAATTTTCATCATGGGGGATCAAGTGGTCCCAAGGGTAAGGCACCTCAAAGGGTCTCCTGCACCCCCTAGGCCTACATCCATTGCATTATGTCCCAAATGTGGGAAGCTACATGGAGATCGGCCTTGCTTGTTGGGCCAGGGAGTTTGCTTCAAGTATGGAAAGCCCGATCACTATGCCAGGGAGTGCTCCAGGAATCCGATGGTCCTTAACCCCAAGCCACAACATCAAGGGAAGGTCTTTACTCTCAATGCTGAAGACTCGTCAAAGTCCAAAAACCTCATAGAAGCTAAGTGTGAAATGAAGTAGGACCTTAATTGTACTATTTGACTCTGGTGCAACTCACTCATTCATATCACATGCTAGTGTCGAGTCTTTGCAATTGCGTGTGTCAGAACTTCCTTTTGATCTTACTATTTCTACACCCATTGGTAGACCTGCGAAGACTTGTAGATGTTGCTTAAATTGCCATTTCAATGTGGAAGGTGGACCTTTTATACTGGATCTAGTTTGCTTGCCTATGCATGGTCTAGACATGATTCTTGGTATGGATTGGCTTTATGCTAACCGTGTAATGTTGAACTGTTATACAAAGACTGTCATTTTTCTTCCTATCCCTAGTATGTCTAGTAAACCTTTAAGGCTTTACTTGAATGCTATAGAAGTCGATGTTATGGGAAGAAAGTAAGGGATATGTTCTCCTAGCCACTAGCGAAGTAGATTCTGAGTAGAAAATTGATGATGTGCCTATAGTAAGAGACTATCCTAAGCTATTTTCGGATGATATACCTAAGTTGCCTCCAGTGAGAGATATAGAGTGCTCCATAGAGTTGGTCTAGGAACAAGGCCAATATCCATAGTACCTTATAGAATGTCACCTTTAGAGTTAACTGAGTTAAAGACTCAGTTAGAAGAGCTTTTAGAAAAGAAATTTGTGAGGCCTAGTGCATTATCATGGGGAGCCCTAGTTCTGTTTGCTAAGAAGAAAGATGGAAGTATGAGGCTATGTGTGGATTATAGGCAGTTAAATTGAGTGACAGTAAAGAACAAGTACCCCTTGCCTAGGATAGATGACTTGATGGAACAGTTAAAGGGAGCGGTAATGTTCTCAAAGATTGATTTGAGGTCAGGGTATCATCAGATTAGAGTAAGGGATGAAGACATACCTAAGATTGCCTTTAGAACCAGGTATGGCCATTTTGAGTTCACAGTCATGTTGTTTGGATTAACTAATGCTCCTGCTGTGTTCATGGACTACATGAATAGGATCTTCAGACCCTATTTGGACTAGTTTGTGGTTGTTTTGATAGATGATATACTCATTTATTTAAAAAACCCACAAGGAGCATGAGCATCATTTGAGGACAGCTTTGGAGATTCTAAAGGAAAAGAAGTTGTATGCAAAACTATCTAAGTTTGAATTTTGGTTGGAAGAAATAAAGTTCTTAGGACACGTCATGTCAAAAGGAGGTATCATAGTAGATCCTAGTAAGATTGAGGCTGTGATGAGCTAGGAGAGACCTACCACGGTAACGGAGATACGAAGCTTTTTAGGGCTTGCTGGCTATTACCATAGGTTCATTAAGGGATTTTCTCATATTTCCTTACCTTTGACCAAGCTTACTAGGAAAAGTGCCCCTTTTGTTTGGACTCCGAATGTGAAAAGAGTTTCCAAGAGCTAAAGGTGAGGTTGACCACAACCCTAGTGTTAGTATTGCCTGATCCCAATGTGCCATTTGAAGTATATTATGATGCTTCAGGGAAAGGTTTGGAATGTGTGTTAATGCAAAATAGGCAAGTGGTAGCCTATGCATCTAGGCAACTAAAACCTCATGAAGCAAACTACCCCACCCATGACCTAGAGTTAGCAAAAATTGTGTTTGCTTTGAAAGTATGGAGACATCATCTAGAGTGAAGCATCATAATGTAGAGGATGAGGCAGAGGAGATGGATCTTATGTTTGCTGATCATAAGAGTCTAAGGTATCTCTTTGATCAGAAGGAGTTGAATATGAGGCAGAGGAAATGGATGGAATTTTTGAAGGATTATGATTTTGGGCTGAACTATCATCCGGCAAGGCTAATGTAGTAGCTAACGCCTTGAGTCGAAAGTCACTACACTTGTCTCATATGATGGTGAAGGAGGTGGAGCTGATTGAGAAGTTATCTAAACTTGGGGATGACATTAACCACTGAGAGCATGACGGTGTGCCATCTCAGTGTAATGAGTGACTTTGAGGAGAGAATCACTCAAGCCCAATAGGAGGACGGGAGTTTAAGAAGACTCTAGAGGCAGTAAAGGAAGGAAAGTTAAAGGGTTTCACCCTAGGGCGGATAAGCTATGGAAGTTTGAAGGCCGATTTGTGTGCCGGCAAGTGGTGACCTTCGAAAGGAGATCTTAGGGAAGGCTCATAAGAGCCATTTCACCATTCACCCTGATGCCACTAAGATGTATCAAGATTTGAAAAAGATGTTTTGGTGGCCCGGTTTGAAACGAGACGTGGTAACATGGGTAAGTAAGTGCTTAGTCTGTCAAAAGGTAAAGATTGAGCACCAAAGACCTTCTGAATATTGTAACCCTTGTCAATTCCTGAATAGAAATGGGATAGCATCTCAATGGATTTTGTAACAAGGCTACCTAAGACTCAAGCTGGCTATGATGCCATATGGGTAATTGTGGATCGTCTAACAAAGTCAACTCACTTTTTACCTATTAAGGTGACTTATTCTTTGGATAAGCTAGCCCAGTTATATATCCAAGAGATTGTAAGGTTGCATGGAGTGCCATCGATGATAATCTCGACGAGATCCACTATTTATGTCACATTTTAGGGAACCTTTCAAAAGGCATTTGGCTCTGAAGCTGTGCCTAAACACGACTTATCACCCTTAAACGGATGGCTAATCAGAGAGAACTATACAAACCCTAGAGGATATGTTGAGGGCATGTGTGTTAGACCAGAAGAGAAGTTGGGATAAGTACTTGCGTTGGTCAAGTTTGCATATAACAACAGTTATCATGCAAGTATCGATGTGGCACCATACGAGGCCATATATAGAAGAAAATGTCAATCTCCTTTGTGTTGGTATGAACCTGAGGAACAAAGCATTTTAGGCCCTGAAGTTGTAAGGGAAACAACAGAACAGATCAAAAGGATTAGGGATAGGATTCTTACTACTCAAAGTCGATAGAAGAGCTATGCTGATATGCGGTAGAAGCCATTGGAATTCCAAGAGGGAGAACATGTTTTTCTTAGAATCACCCCCACAATAGGCATAGGACGAGCTATAAGAGTCAAAAAGTTAAGCCCCAGATTTCTTGGTCCATTTGAAATCCTTAATAGAGTCGAGTCAGTAGCATATTGCATAGCCTTACCACCCAATCTATCAAACCTTCATGATATCTTCCATGTCTATCAGTTAAGAAAATACCAATCCGACCCTAGTCATGTGTTAGAGCCAAAACAACTACAATTAAGGGAGGACCTGACCTTCAACCTACTGCCAACAAGGATCATGGACAGGAGAGTCAAGAAATTGAGAAAGAAAGTTGTACCTTTGGTCAAGGTGGCATAGGGACAAGATAAAGCGGAGGATTTTACATGGGAATTGGAATAAAAATGAAGACTCAGGACCCGAGTTGTTCATAGGTAACGAATTTTGAGGACGAAATTCTTTTTAAGGAGGGGAGAAATGTAACGCCTCGATTTTTCTTGTTGTACAAAATTACCAAAATGCCTCTAGGAAATTTTCACATAAGATTTGAGGTTGAACAATCCTTAATTAGGAATTTTAACATTAGGGTAACATTAGATGGGGCTTGGCTAGCAATTGGTGCGAAAATCGTAAATTAATTTTCGTGTGCAAAATGACCAAAATGCCCTTAAGGTCATTTTTTACCCAAAATCGAAGGTAGCCAATCTCGGCTATCCTCAAAGGATTAGTTTTATGTTTAAAGGGAATTATTTGTGATATGTTGATGTTGAGGTAAAAATCTCAACTCCTGGTTTTTACTGTATATAAAATTACCAAATTACCCCTGTGGTAATTTAACATGAGATTGAGTAACCTTTAAACGTCATCACCTAGGAAGTTTAAAATGTTTGTTACAAATACTATGTAATATCTGGAAATGTTTAGGTAATTTTGGAGTTTTTATGTGAAATGATTTCTTTACCCCTAGTTAGTGCTTAATAAGTTCACTTAAGTATTAAGGCAATATTAGGCTCTAATTTATTTCAAATTGAGTTCATTCATTAATCTTGGGTTAAAAATAATTACTTGAGGTAATTAGAGCCTAAGAATTGTTTAGCAAAATTTAATTTCCTTTCTTAATTACAAGGACTCATATAAAACCAATAATGTTAAGATTAAGGTAAATCTAGTACATTTTCTTTCTTTTTCTTAAGATTAGGACTTATGTTACTAATTGATTTTCAACTCAATTGAGATTAACTCCATTACTAGTGTAAGATTACTCTTTTACCTTATCTTAGTAAATCCTAAACACTTGATTTTTACCATTTGCACTAAATTACCAATTCATAATTCACTACCTAATTAAATATGCTATCCTATATGTCCTACCACTTATCAAAGAATCAAAATTGTCTCCTATTATTCCCAAACAATGTCACGGCCTCCATACCTTCATCATCCTCATGATTTTTTTTTCCAACAGATAATGCACTTAAAAACATATCATTACCTTACCATTTGCTTTTTTGGAGTTGTCTTGCTCAAGATTACTCAAAATTCTCTAATTCTCTCAAGAACTCTAAGCTTTCTTCTTCTTCCTCCTCCATATCCAAGAAGCTCCATTCTTGACATTCATTCAAGTTCTCAACCTCAAATTAACACATCTCCACCATAGATCAACTCCTAAACACCTAAACTTTCCATTTCCAAACACAACATCACAAGCAAAATCCCCTTCCATTTTAACTCCCTTGGCCGAAACCATCACCACCATTAAGAGCAGATTTTCTTCTTCTTACTTCATAAAAGATCAAGCTTTGTCTTTTGTAAACAAGAAAACAACTTGGTAGAGATTTTATTTCATGTTCTTTCTCTTGTTCTTTCCTTTAAATTTCAATTTTTATGGTTTGATGATGACCATGGCTTGATGATGAGGAATCATGATAGTGGTTATGAATCCATCATATAATAGACCTCTAAAGCTCAAGGTTTAGTTTTTGTTGTCAAAAGATTAATGGAATAATTGTTAATATTCTTTAAGTTGATTCTTTTTTAGCTTGATGATGAGTTCAAGAAATAAGGTTCTTGGAACCATGGTAATAAGAACTTTAAAGCTCACTTCCTTTTTGTTAAGATTATTTGGAGTCAAAGAGTTTTATTCTTTAAAAGTATTGAGTTTTGAGCTTAACAAGATATAAAAAGGAACTTGCATCCGTGTTTATGTTTCAAGCTCTTGGATATCATGTTTAAACTTTAAGCATTGCATAATGATGTTTATATTTCAAGTAATCACTTTAACTCTTGAAGATAATAATATGGACTTGCATATCATGTTTAAATTTCCAAGTCTTACATATCATGTTTAAATTTAAAGTCATCACCTTAAATCTTAAAGATAAGAAAATGGACTTGCATATCATGTTTATATTTCAAGTCTTGCATATCATATTTATATTTCCAAGTGATCACCTTATAATAACCAAGACTAAAAATGAGATTGCATGGCATTTTTATGATTCTAGTTATCATCTAAATCTCTAAAGCTTAAGACTTGCTCCTTTTATCTTAAATGGAAATTTCGACCATGGACGTGCTTTCAACTTATGTTTTCAGCCTTATGATGATGATGGGCCTAGAGTTGAGTTTTATTTTAAGTTAAGGTTCACAATTGTATCTTGGAATTTTTGCAAGCATTAGAAACTCTAAAAGTTGTAAAAATGTGATTGTTATGTATGAAACTTCATTGGTTAAAATTTTAGTATTGTCATTGACTTGAGGAGTATTATGTATGTTCTCAAAGGGGATAAAAAGGTTTCATGTGTTTTCAATATCTTGAAATAATTTTAAGAAAAACTAGTAACTAGAAATGATTTATGATGCAATTTTCCAAGCTATTTGAAATTAAAACAATGGTTTTTGATTTGCTTTTATAAATTCTGTAGCATGCTATTTGGAATGGCTTAGAGGGATGAAAATTACTATTAGTTGTTGTAAAAAATTATTCTTGACACATTAGGCAAGACTAGTAACTAGGAATGTGTAAAATTGCAATTTTTGAAAGCTTCTAGAAATGTGAATTTTGGCTACTGATTGGGATTATTTGTTTATGTATGATGTTGTTTGGGATTGTCTAATTGTGTAAGAATTGCCAATAATTAGTGCAATAATCATTATTGGTACTTGGGGAAAAACTAATAACTAGAAAAGATTAAAAATGTGTTTTCTAGAACACTTAGGACTTGGAATTATGGTTTGTGTTCCACCATGTATATATTCTATTTGACACCATGTATGTAGGTAAAAATCACTAACAATTAGTGTGGGAATTAATTTTAGCGTCTTAGGAAAAGCCGAAAATTAGAAATGGTCAAAAACGCGATTTCTGGAACTCTTAATATTTAATTTTCTAACACTACCCAATACTATTTGGTACTATTCATAAGGTTAAAAGTTAGTGAAAATTATTGTCATAGCCATTGTTCGTCTCTTAGATGCATAAAAGAATTAGTACAAGTGTTAAATTAGACCGATTTGTAGTTTTAATCTACTCAAGGGCTAATAAGTAATTACCGACAACTTGAGGTTGAAAACGAGAATTGTATTTGTGATGACCTTTAATACATTATGTATATCTTGTTGAAGTATAGCATGTGCATTAGCTAGCTCGGTCCTTGATTCTGCATACTGGGTAGGAGCATGTTTACTTTTCAATAAGATGTTGATAATAGCATGCCAATGCGTATTTTGTTATGATGAGTTGCAATCATGAATGAGATATTTGAGATGCATAGTTGATGTGTTCTATGAGCGTGAAATGTGATTTTATAAGTTATAATGACATAATTAAATGCTCATGTTTGCACCCTAATTAACACGATAAAATTAAGGTGACATAAGACACACATAAATGATTCTCTAATCTCCAGGAATTAATGATTAGTATAACACCATAATATTTAATCCAACACGCTTAGGACGTATTAAGATTAATTATTAGTTATTTCCTCCTTTTAAATTCATTTGTAAAACTACTTAGCGGAAAATATAGGTAAATTTTTTTTTTTTTAAATATGTAAAACAAAATGCGAGCTGTCGTGTACTATCATGGGCGAAAGGTGAAGCAGGCAAGGGGTTAAAACATACAATTGAAAACAATAAAGAACACATCCATTCATAGAAGTAAATATCATAGTATATTAGATAACATAGTTTGATACATAGTCGGATACATCAACTGAAAATATAAAATCATAAAGTCATACCCACATAAGAATGGGAGAGCAGGACATAAAATAGGAAAGTGCAGAAAAGAAACATAACAGCAAATACGGGGAAACCCCAAAAGATCAAACCCAGCTATAGCTACCCTTCCTTCAAAACGTCCTGGTGACGCTGATCCTCATCCCTGGAAGGTACATACCCAATGAACTAGGTGAGCTCCTCGGGTGTGTGCAAGCGGAAAGGGGACGAGCGTGGCCTACTCAACGTGGGCGCATCTCTAGGCACCGAGCTAGTCTTCGCGCATCACCGTGTCCTTCCTCCTCTCCTGATGTCCATGGGGGCTGTAGGGGCAGATCCTCCGAATAGATGTGGGTGGGGGAATCCTTCGAGGGTTGGTCTCTAAATGCCTCGGCGAGGAACATACTCGGGATAGTCGTGCACCGCTGAAGCCGAAAGGCGGTTACTACGAGTCTGCTCATCGTGGGGTCGAGTCCTCTCGAAGATAAGATCGTCACCAAATGGTGAGGTAGGAGTGAAGCAAAAGCTGGAAACTGGATGCACGAATGGGCGTCCCATGTACGCAAAAATATGGACAGCACATCGACCCTCGAAATGATACGACTGATGCTTCGGGTCAAAGTGCACCTCCTAAATCGGAGTATCAACGAAGATCATGAATGACGCCATCGAGATCTAAAGACGTAACGAGAAAGAAGAAAGATGGGGTGAGAATCTTACTAAAGAATCTCAATAGGGAATCCTCCTACACTAATGTCATCGTTAACATCCCAGGAACCTTGGGTTTATTGTGAAAAGGTGTAACATGCAAAGATTTATTATGAGGTTTTTATAAAAGTAATTATCCAAGGTCCGTTCTTTTATGATGAATCTTAATGCATGTATGCAGCATAGCGAAATATGAATGCATGGCAATACTTTATACATGTAAACAATTAAAACATGACATAAATAATTTATCATCACATAGTGGCATGTAACTTCTCATGAAAACCTTTCTCTTTCATTAGTATGGAACTTCACATCCTTTCCTCTTTTCTCAAACTTGTGACATAAAGGTATCCAAAAATAGTAACCGCACCCTAAAACTAGGCTATGAGCTCATACCTCAACTAGTTGTCACTAGTTCATACTTATCCTCTTGATAAGCGTAACATAATCACAATAATCCCTACTCCCAAAGTAGGGTAGGGGCCCTAAGGATCACCCATCATGGGACTTTTTCCTTCCTTGAAATGCATCAACTGGTTAAGACTAGTGACTTTGTCCGCTTTGGAGGCTAATGTCTATGCCCTCACGGTTTTACCTTCTCCTCACTGGAGCAGGAGAAGTACGTCTTGGTCTGCGAAACGCATCAATTGGTTAAGACCAGTGACTTTGTTTGCTTCGGTATGGCTCCACGACTATACCCCCATGGGTTTACTTTCTCCTCACCGTAGTAGGAGAAATGTGTCTCGACATGTCACATTCAAAATCTTTCTTTTCAAAACTTCTTTCAAGTCTCTCAAATTTGGCGGAAATCAGGTATAACAGCTGTATACTGAATTTCCTTAGATTTGAGTCATGTCACATAACTTATTCAACTCATGTCATCTCATTCATGTCTTAATCAATCAGATTTTTAAAAGCCGTATAAACATATTCATTCATTTTATCATCATCTTATACCCATATGCATCTCAATCATAGCATGCCGTATTATCACATCAATTACGTCATATGTTCACACAATCTTATGCACATAACATTAATACTCTCAGCATAACATAAATACACTCGTTCACTTGGTCACTTACTCAGGTTATATCTCCTATCTTGCAATGTCTTATGCTTTGACCTTTATGGGTCTTAATCTTGTGTTACGATTATCCTAATGCCCATTATAAACCTTGGATACACTTAAATGATTATTACTTGTAATTCTCTCTAATTTTTATGCTCTCTAACTCTTCCAAACAGCATTGCATTAACTAAGCAGGATGACTATAATTCAATTACGGGGTTCTAGATTCTACGTCTTTGACCCTTTCTAAGTTCTGTCTTCGCCTAAGGCTCTATATTCAATTCCTAAACCAATTATTAGGGATTGCTACACATATCCACTAATAATAAACCATTTTCCTCAAATTCAATTATGCTGGAACAGAATTTACAATTTTTGTATCTAAGTGTTCTAGAATTCTCATTTTAAGTCCTTTCTAGTTACTTATTCTTTCCTAACTTCCCAAATTCAGTCCTTACTTCACTCAAACATAATTTTACATATTTTAACTCCATAAAACAGAATTAATACAGTGGCCAAACAATCAAGATAGAACCAAAAGCATAGCTCACATAATCACATAATTTCATGATTTAAATGCACATAAGTTGCTAGTTTTCTCTTGGAATAATTTTAGGAACTCAAAACTCTTTTAGAAACCAATTCATCTCATTAAAATCATATAAATATAGGTGAGGTCAGTAGCTAAATTATTTTATTCATGAAATAGATTTAAAACATAAAATCTTGTTCATAATATTCTTTAAGTTCACCTAAGCTTAGAAAAATTCCAAGACATAGGCTATTGGCACTTATGATTAGATGAACTCATATCAAGTCCATCATCATCATCACAAGGCCAAAATGGCATTCTTGAAATGCTTCCATTTTCTAAAACTTTACATGTGATACTTGGGCAAGTCTTTGAGCTCTGGAATATTTAAGTGATGACATAAACATAAACATGTTATGTACTTTGTTTTATTCTTCATTACAAAATAAAGTGAGAGCATAAAGTAAATATGAGATGCAACCTCATTATTATCTTTAAAGATTAAGTGATAACTTGAAAAATAAATATGAAGTGCAAGCTTGGAAATTTAAACATGAATTGCAAGTTCATTTATTTATTCTTGAGAACTTAGTGATGGCATCAAAAGTAAACATGATATGCAAGGCATAAATTTAAATATGAATGCAACTTATTTTATCTTAACTAGAGCTCATACAAGACTTTAGAGGAACATAAATAGCCTTAACCTAACATGTATCTAACAATATAAATTGAGCTTTAGAGCTTTTAGGACCAAGTCTTCAAAGAAGTCTTATGGTTTGAACATCATCATCAAGCTCAAGAAAATGGATTAAGAGATAAACATCAATCTAGCGTAAACTCTAGAACGGCCTTAACACCCTTCACATCATAAGGCTATGCTTAAGCCATAACCTTATAATGAGCAGTTGTTACTTATTTTCTTTACTTGACCTTTGACGAGTATATATATATTACATATGAGCCTACTTTTCTTGAACAGCATAAAATGCTTTCTCTCTAAGATGTTAAATTTGAACATAAATAATTTGTCAAAAATACATAATTGTATTATCGACAACAAAGCAAAGCTTATAAAACTCTAACAAACCCTTACCCTTGTTCATGTAGGAACCCTCTAATCTAGGTAGGGTACTACTCAACATTCACCAAAAGGAACATAAAATAAACTGACTAAATTCTCTATCATTCTGTTCTTCAGAAACTTTGGCTAGTACCAATTGAGAATTTTCGCAAAGTAATCATCAACATAGCAATCTATAAAAATATGATAATAGCAGGAATGAGAATCAAAGATTCCCAATAGGAAAAATACTAGTCTACTACACAATGATATTTGACATAACATTAAAATAATTAAAGTATCTTCAATTTCTTTTGAAATATCAAGCTTGCTTATCCACTTTACTTATTAAATACAGTATTATGAGTGCACTTATGCTTTAGAATATACAGGTTATAGGATTCGTAAGATAATTACTCAGTATTCTAGTTATTTACAGAATAATTATTTGGTTTATTTCATTACTTCTTGGGTACAATCTTATTCTAAACTTTAAGCTTGAGAATAGAGCTCATGAGATTCCTGATATACTTCTCATCTGATGTATTTCTAGCTGTGTAACACCTTGTGTTACATTCTGATATAGTTCACTTGTTGCAATACCTCATACTACAACCTGATATAGATCATTCTATGAATCCATGAGCTTATAATCAAGCAGTTGATATGCAGTTAGTATCATTATTTCCTGTGACTTAACTTGGTTAGATACTTTCAACTTAATGGTAGAACTCATAAGACTCTTATGATATACTTCTCTGGATCATATTGTCAATGATGTAATGCCGTCACGTTACAACTTGATATAGTTCACTAGATGGAGTACGTCTACTACATCTCATTCTGAATAGCCCTGCTATTCTTTCTAGGACATCCTTTTCTCAAAACGATGTAACGCCGTCGCGATTACAACCTGGTATAGTTCCAAGGGCATAGCATGTCTACTACTACCCATGAATCCATGAGCTTACCATTAAGCAATTAACATTGCATATGATGTATTTCTTCAATTTTCTTTCTTTGTTTGGAACTCTATCATGTAACTAGGGAATTTCTTAATTATAAAGTAAAATCTCTTCATAATAGTTCTATATCTCATACTTCGCTCTGAGATTTTCCTGAAATCTCCTACCTCTTATGAGATTTTCTCTATTAAGTCTCCTAAATTACGTGAGACTTTTCTTCTTTAAAAACTCTTGAATTCTTATGTGATTTCTTATTCAAAATCTTCTGAAGCCTTATGAGATATTCGTTCAAAAATCTCTTGGATTCTTATAAGATTTATCGGTAAAGTCTCCTGAACTTTTTATGAGATCTTTCTTAAAGAAAAAGTTCAACATTTACAAGATTTTCCATAAAATCTGTTAGACTGTTATGAAATTTTTACTAGTCTATTAAACTTGATGAGCTATTTCTATAAAATCTATTACTCTGACAAGATTTTCTCAAAATCTGCTAATCTTTTATGAGATTTCTTCACAGGAGAAACTTATAGAACTCCTTACTTTATAATTCTTCAATCTTTCAGGAATTAAACCAAGTGTATTATTTAGATTTCAGAGTTTTTCTTCTATGGATCAAAATCTCATCATTTTTCATGAAACTTTAGCATTATATTTCAAAATACTAATCTTGTAGATTTTTAGAAAATATTTCTGGTTATATTCTTGTAAAATTTCCAGATTTCTCATTCTCTTTAAGGAATAAAAAATCTCTTCATTTACATAGTTAAATCTCTTACATCAATTACTCAATTCATAAAGCTTTCAAGCATAGCACCCTTTTACATCTACCAAGTTCATGCATAAGCATCTTGAAATAATTTCAGATTTCACAACATAAATTTCAAGCACATATCAAGAGTTTATATTAGCAAAATAGCCAAATAATCACAAGGTAATAAACTAGAATTTTTCCTACCTTTCTTCCAAGCTTTTTGGCTAAACTTTTCTCTAACTTTTCCTCCTCTAACTAAAGCTCCAAACCCATGTTCCAGCCACTAGATATGCTGCGTTTGGACATTTTTGAATTGGAAAAAACAAGGTTTTGGCAAGGCTATAATGTAGAGGAAGTGTTCTTGAACAAGTTTAAGTGTTTATCTAAGCACAACCTACAAGTTCTTGAAGGTTTCATGGAGTTTCAAGAAGGAAAAATATGAAAATGGTGAAAGGAAGAAGAAGGAACGTGGGTTCCTGACCATCCAAGAAGAAAATGTCATTTCCTTTCTTTTTTCCTTTTTATAAATCCACTAACTTGGAGAAAAAGTAAAGGATGAAATATTTCCAGATTGATTTACCTTGAACGGTATTAGAAATGTCTATATTTATTCAATTGTCCTAAGTAGAAATTATTTGGGATTTGATAATATTAATTATTTTTACCAGACTAAGTGTTTTGGTGTACCGGTTATTACCACGTCGGTATACCAATTATTACTATTTTGGTACCCGATCGATACCTAAACAATTTTACTGGGTTAAAAATATTTATTTAACTTTATCATTATTTTTTCAATGTCCTTATATCAATTATATATCTTATTCTATACCTTCGATTAAAATATTATTATATTAATTTTTAATAATATTAAATTAATTTTCTTTTTTTTTTTACAAAATCCTCATATTATTCTAATCATAACTGTATCTATCAGAATTTTCAAAATCCCTATAGATTATTCACAATTAATTATTTTATCACAATAATACTAAAACCGGCTCATTATACGCACCAACTTTAAGGTTGGCAAGGGTAAGCTTAGAGCTCTTTGAAAATATATGATTAATTTTCTTAAACAAAACCATGAGTGAGCTACTTAACATTTTTATCAAACTTTGTATAGCTAAAAGAATAAAAACCAAAATCATAGAGGAGAAAGGATATGAGAACTGAAATCTTGCACAAGGAAAAAGAAAAGGAAAATCGAAACTATGTATAGTCCAAGACCAAGTTTTTAAGCTTTAGAGGTTTCTCACATAGTAACCACAAGACCATTATCTTGAAACCTCATCATCAAGCTAAAGATTTTCACATAAAAGGGCTCCAAGGCTGAAATGAGTAAGAGGAAAAGAAAGAGCTTTGAAACCAAGAGGAAACTAGAACTTTTCTTAAAGAAAGCAAGTAAAACTTTGAAAATAAACCCCTACCAAATGAAGTCTTTGAAAGATATGAAAGAAAGCTTGATTATTTGAGGAAATGAGAAGGCAAAATCTTCTCTTGGATGATGATGAGAATTTGGCCAAGTGAGGAACTCAAGGAAGATGAATTTTCCTTGAAGATGTAAGCTTGGGAATGGAAAAGTTTGGTGTTTGAGAGGTGGTTTGAGGTGGGAGAGTGGTGGTTCAAGGTTGTTTGTGGTGGTGGAGAGGTTTCTTTAGTGGTGGAGGAAGAAGAACAAGATGAAGAGGAATTAAGAGGAAAAGAGAGAAAATTGCAAGAAAGCTTAAACTTGGCAAATGATCTAAAGTGTAACCAAGTTCTCTAAAGCTTGGTATTTATAGAAAAATGAAACAATGGGGCTGAAATGGGGAAGGAAGGCCGACGGTTTCAAGGCCTTGGGGGAGGAAAACATCTTCAACAATTTGTCATTCAAAGGCATGGTTGGAAGTATGGCTAGGTATGGTCAAGGCATGGCTTGAGGTATGGTCTTTGAGTGAAACAAAATTAACATGTGACACAAATAGGAGGGGATGAATTCGGCCTACATTTCAGCCAAGGGGAAGAGAGGTTTTGTTCATCTAATTGTGGTTTAATGATGTGTTTAGGTGTTTTTTTGATTAAGGCTTTGATTAGGAGTTTGTAAGAAAGTGTTTAGGTGAGGTAATAGTCAATTAAGGATGTCAAGATTTGATTTAGGGAGTGGTCTTGCTAGATTAATAAATTAAAAATCATTTTCTAGTCAAATCAAATCATAGACACAATTTCTTGATTTAAGAAATTGGAGAGAGAATTTACTATTCAAGATTCCATGACTAGGAATCTTGAATCAAAGAATGAGATTAGAGTTTAACTAAGCAATCTTAGGTTCTAATTAACTTTAATAAATTATTTTGACTCTAGATTAATTATTGAAATTAATTAATCTTTGATTAGAGCCTAATATTGCTTAGGTTTGGTTAATTACATCATTAGGCTCACTGGACACTGTTCTAGGGGCAAAATGGTAATTTTGCACTAAAACTGTTCGGACCTCCCTGTTGACTAACCATCATAAACCACTCATAAACATCATTTCGAACTTTCTGGAAAAGTTCGGGCTAAACGGCACCTTTACTCGCGTAAAACGCTAGGGTATTTTGGTCATTTTGAGCCGAAAGTTCGAAAACGAGATTTTCACCTTGGATATCAAACATTATAGTTATAATCCCCTTCAAACATTGATTTGACCCATTCGAGGACTGGGTCACTATCCTTTAGTTCTAGACAAAGATGACCTTAGGGGCATTTTGGTCATTTGAACTCAAATAGAAAAATTGAGGCGTTACAATTAGAAGAGGTGATCCAATAACGACCCTTTAGACTCCAAGAATTAATGGTTATGAAAGGTGATCCTATACCCCCTATCCTTAACTCTGGAGTTGGGAATTTAGCTTATCCAGAGGATAAGTATAAACTAGTGACGACTTGTTAGGTATGAGCTCATAACCTAGAACTCTCAAGATGAGAGAAGATATAGGGTGGCCCTGTAGGAAAAGAGAATAAGAAATTTAAGTACCTAAAAGAATAATGAGGAGAAATCATGTTAGAAGGATTTATGTTTTTTATGTCATGTACATTGGATGTAATTTCTATGATAACTGGCATATGGCATTGGCATGCATTCATGATACAGGATGATGCATCCATGACATTAAGATTCATGCTAAAAGATACAGACCTCAACTAATGGTATTTGAAACTTAATGAAAGAACCTTATATATGCTCTCATTTTCATAATGAAACCCAAGGTTCCTTGAGACAATGATAATGAAACACACATTAGGAGGCGAAAGCCCTCCTGAGATTTTTTTATAAGTTTCTCATTCCCTCTTTTCTTTCCATCTCGTTTTCATAGGCAGATGGCGACATTTGTGATCTATGTTGATGCCCCCACGTGGGAAATGCACTTTGACCCGGTCAATCAGTCGTATCATTTTGTGGGTCATTGTGCAGTTAGTTTGTACGTTTTTATGGATCGTCCCTTTGCGCACCCCATTTTTAGCAACTAGTTCTCCCCTACCGCCCATTTCTGGATGATCTTGCCTTCGAGCATACGCATCCGAATGTCGCAGTTTCCATATGGTTACTCCGCATCATCTATTCAAGTTTTTCCTGATTATATACCCTAATCACCACCTCGTTCTACTAGGTCATAATCGACTCATCAGACGATTCACTCTCCCGTCACTCTTCAGAGTTCCCCCTATTATCCCTATGGAGGTGGGAGTGATAGTGATGGAGAGACTACTGTCATGCAACCAATGAGAGGAGCTGGGCTTGCACGTAGAGGCACTACCCATCCTCGCCGAGGTGCCCATGTTCAACCATTGGGACTTTTTGCCACACGAGACAAGTTGATCCGTGGATTTTACTCTAGGCGCTTTGAGAGGAGTAGTAAGAGGAGGGATCTTATACTAGTTTATTTTGCATTCGTTTGCATATTGTTCGTCTTGGATTACTGTACTTGACTTAACCTTTGTTGGTAGTGTGATGTTTGTATGTTTTGGTGCATGATGCGGAACGATTAGTATTTACATTGGTAATATTATAATATATAGGTGTTGTAATTTATAGGTACCATAATTTGTTCTTATCCTCTCTCTTTCATATGCGAGGTGAATAACATTAACTATTTAGTATGCACAGCTTGCATTTTGTATATATAAAAAAAAAAATTCCCCGTTTTTATTAAAGTAGTTTCAAGAATTTAAAATTTAAAACTAGAACAAAAGAGTAATGATTAATAATTAACCTAAATGCATCCTAGATGATTTAGGTTAAATATTAGGGTGTTACAAAAAGCAAGTAGCATTTTGATGGCTTCCAACCTAGCTCCTGGTGCAAAGGTTTCATCATAATCATTTCCCTCTTGTTGATTATAACCTTGCAAAACCAATCTTGCTTTGTTTTGAGCGACTTTGATAGCTTTATCAAGCTTATTCCTGAACACCCACTTAGTACCTATGATGGTATTCCCTTTTGGTCTTTCAACAAGTGTCCAAACTTTGATTTTCTTGAACTAGTCCAGTTCTTCTTGCATAGCATCCACCTAACTTTGATCCCTCAAAGCTTCTTCAATGCATTCAGGTTCAATGGTGGAGATGAAAGCATAGTTTGACATATTTCTAAGGGATGATCTAGTTCTTACTTCCTTGAAAATGTCTCCAAGAACTCGTTCTAAAACTGCCTTTAAATCAGAAACTCCCTTGTAGTTTTTGTGGCCTTGAGATTTTTTAGCTTCTCCTTCATCTTCATATTGCTCTTCTTCGTGTTCAAAAATATTACTTTCTATTTGCTTTGGGGTTTTGAGTAAGCTTTTTGAAGTATCTATGTTCTGGAGTTTACTTTTTGAAGGCCTGGCTTTCATCTGCTTGCTTTCAGAAGTTTACTTGAAACTCATTTTCTCAAGACTTTCTTCCAGTTCTTTGAGATCATCAGTAAATTCCTTCTTGAGCTCCTTGAATTTTATGTCTCTTCTATGCAAAGCGTCCTTTTGTTATAAACTCTATAAGCTTTAGAGACTGAGGAATAACCTAAGAAAATGCCATCATTAGACTTGGGATCAAACTTTGCGAGTTTGTCCTTGGTGTTAAGGATAAAGCATGATGAGCCAAAGAGTGGAAATATGAAATATTGGATTTTCTACCCTTCCATAGCTCATAGGGAGTAGAGCTGGGATACAGGTCGCGATCCAAGACCAACCCGTCGCAACCCACATGAAAATGGACTAGAAAATTTTTAGTCCGCTAACCCATGGACTTTATTAACCTGCTCCACCTAAACTGTGGGCTAAATGGGCCTAGCCTGGATTGCAAACCAGCCCGGTTAACCCACATAAGAATTACTGTAGTGCAACCCTAGAGTTATTTCATCTAATTTCCATGGACCATTTCACTAGTCAGGACTAGTACTATGTGTGAAACACTAAAACGTTTAAGCCCACCAAGCTCAATGGGACATTTACAATTTAGTGGCCCAATCTTCATAGATCATAACATAAAACTACATAGGTGGTGGTGCTACTGACCAGTGGAAGACGAGATACTTCTCACACTAGGGTTGTGCACTTCTAGTTGCCTTGGCTTTGACTCCTAAGCGTGCCCTCTTTCTCAACTCACCCACGACCACGAGGACTAAGGCCTCTCCCCTCTCAACTCAGCCACCACCGGCCCTCTGTTACTCTCGTCTTTCTCAGTGGTCACGCCTCACAGTTCGTGGCCAAGCCCAGCCTCTCCTCTTCTCATGCCTCGCGAGCCGCGATCAAGGCCTTATGGGTTGCTGCTCAGCCAAGAACACCAAAACACTATAGGGACTCGCGGGTTGCTGCCAAGCCTATCTCTCATGCATCCTAGTCTCCTTGGAGTTATTGCAAAGAACACCAATACACTGTGCCGTGCTTTGTTGAGCTGCCGCAGGTCCCCCCGTGCTTCGCCAAGCTACCGCCAGGCAAGCCTCTGGGACACCTCCATCAAGAGAGAGATTGAGAGAGAAAGCAACAATATGTGGACTTTTTACTAGGTTTTTTGTGGGTTCCAATATGTGAACAGGAGCGGATTGGTCTGTGGACTTGCGAGCTTAGGCACGATGGATGTGGACTAGGCAAAAGGCAAGTCCATTTATGAAATGGACTGGTTTGGTCTTACCGTTTAATCTTGGTCTATCATGGATCGGGCTAAACAAACTAGACCGGTCGGTATACCCAACACTAATAGGAAGTCCTCTTGAGGATTGGCCTAAGAAAGATTCTATTTTGGATATAGCAAGAGGTATTCAAGCTCTACCCGAAACTTTTTGATAAACCACTTTCCAAAAACATAGTTCTGGCCATCTCTTACAAGCTTCTGTTTTTCCTTTTAACTATACCATTTTGTTAAAGAGTTCTAAGTGCAAAAAACTCATGAAGGATTCTATGTTTTTTTTATACAAGATGTTACGACTCACAAACAAATTAAAATTTATAAAATGCTAAGTTGGACCAAAAATGCAAGAAAGGGCACAACCTAGGTTATCTCTCAACAAGGCTTCAATAGTTAGTTGGGAAGATTTAGAGGTTTTGAAAATTAAAGCAATTAATTTAAATTGAAAGATAATATCAACAATAAAGAAGGCACTAGTGTAGGGTATTCCTAGAATTGAAAATTAATTATCATTGACCAAATATTAAACCCATTGGTGGCTATTGGTAATAAATTACCGGCAATTCTACTAGTGATCAATTGACCTCTAGAATTTGATCAACGCAAATAGCTAATAAACAGCAATCGCCAATTTATTTAGAAATCACATCAACTTAATGAGCCATTTGCTATAACCTAATCGCCAATTGGAAAGTTAATTCTAATGTCCTCCCTTAAATATAAACCAATAGATCTATCAATTTATGCTCAAAGGGTTTCCCTAAATGACGATCGCCAATTTAGTAATCCCAATAAAGATTATAGCAATCACCACAACAATTAAAGGAATAGAAACTCGGAATATTAAGAAAACCAATGCATTTAATATAAACAAAGGGTCTCAAACATCATTCTAATCCATCGGAAACCCTTACACTAGTAAAGAAATCTACTCCTCTATCTTTGGAGGATTACAACAATGAAGATAAGAGAGAACCAATCATTGCAACAATCATTGCCACAATCCCCAAGACAAACACCTTCACCAATGGAATCCTTAAGAGAGAGAAGAGAGAAGAAGAGAGATGTTAAGGAAGAATAATACCAACTAAAGTGGCAGCCTAAAACTGAGTCTAAAACTAAGGTAAAAGTCTGTAACAATTCCTTAAATATAGCTCTCTAAAATTGGATCAAAGTGGGCCTAAAACTGATTTAACAAGTTGTTCTGATCATGACAGAGCACTACAGTGCTAAATGACCATTGCAACACTCACCAATTAGTTATGCTAATAAAAACCAATATTCGGGTTTTGTTGAGCACTGCAGCACTCATTAGCAACGCTAGAAAAAACTGATGTCTTCACGTATTTGGTCATTTTGGCCCATTAAACATCCGAATCTATCCTCGGCACTAGAAATAAGGATTGTCTCCCTTTGAATAAGCTTTCCAACGCCACCAAAATCACCTCAATCGGACATTTGCAACTCCAGATATGTAGAAAATACTAACTGGATGTCAAGTTCAACAATATCAGGATATCAACAACCTTGTTTTTAACATTTTGCACTTGATCCAAAGCTCCTATGCACAAAACCATACTCAAAGAGACAGGTCAAATGCAATAGGGTGTAATTAAAATTTATTCCAAAATCAATGCAAAAGTTAATAATTCTATTTAAATCACACAATGAGGAGTAAATCAAAATCCTTATTAATTGCATCAATAACTAGTAAAACTCATGCAAAAACTAAAGTTTGGTAGCAAGAAAAGTGGCATAAATGCCCCTTATCATTTTCACAAAACTCTTCAAAAATATGATTCTCAAATTCTCCTCCATGATTAGATATGATAGGGATGATTTGAGAATTTTTTTCTATGCAAACACATTTTGCAAATACTTTGAATCTTTCAACCACCTCATCCTTAGAAGCGAGAAAGATAACCCATGTAAATCTAGAGTAGTTATCCACTATGACAAGACAATATCTCTCCCCAGCAAGACTTGCAATCTTGGTTAGTCCAAAGAGATCCATATGTAAAAGCTCAAGTGGTTTAGTGGTTGAAATCACATGCTTATTATGGAAAAAAGCTTTGGTTTGCTTATGTTTCTCACAGAAATCACAAGTTGAATCCTTATCAAATTGATCCTTGGTAGGCCTTTAACTAGCTCTTTCTGAGAAAGCTCATAAATAAGTTTTATATGAGCATGCCCAGGCCTCTTATGCCACAACCACTTTTCATCTGTGAAGGATGTGAGACATTTTACATCTTGATCTCATAGGTCATCCAATAATAACACATACGTGTTATCATGGCTCTTACTAGGCAGAATAACTTGTCCTGAAGTAGGACTTACTATCTTGCATGCATGAGCATTAAAAACAACATTAAATTCTTGGTCAAGAACTGGCTTATACTTAACAAGTTGTGAGACCATCAACAAACAACACATCAGAAATTTGGTGGAAATCATCTTTACCAATATTTCTTATGCCTGTGACCTTAGCCTTACCTCAATCGACAAACTTTGCTGATCCTGAATTTTTGGGCCAAAGGTTTCTGAAATAACTTCTGGATCTAGACATGTGTCTGGAGCAGTCATTGTCTATGTGCCACTTGTCAGGTTCCACATACGTTCTCAGGAGCCCAACAAACACAATTTTTAATTTAGGTACCTATACTTTTTGGGTCCTTTCAGGTTTGTCTTTTGAGAAGAATGTCCCTTCTTAAAATAAAAAGTACAAGAAGTCTTGTACTTTACTTTCTTAAATTAAGTTAACTTTCCTTTCTCATCAATTTTCTCTTCATATTCCAACCCGGTCTTTTGAAAATATGGCCTCTGACCTCCAAGCATTAGATTAAGGTTCTTTGATCCATTTACCATTTTTTCAAGGTTAAATTTAAAAAGCTTTGAAGTTCTCTCTAGCTCATAAATGACTTTCTAAGTGTTTTCATTTTTACTTGAGACTTCAGATTCTAAGGCATTGGATTTTGCATTTAAAACTTTGTTTTCTCCTTTTAATTATTCTTTTTCAAGCCTTAGATTCTCACTTTCTATTTTGGCCATTTCAAGTTCTAAAACAACTTTTTGATGTTTCTTTTTCAGGTTGAAATAGTAAGAGGAAAGAGGTTGAGAGTCTTCAAGCAACTCTTCATACAAAGCTAAGAGTTCATCATAGGAAAGGTTAGAGTTAGAGTTGTTTGCCCCATATTCACTTTCCAATGTATAGCCTGCCATGAAGCATAGATTTACAGCATCTAGCTCCTCCTGGTCTTCTGATCCTTCCTTTTCTTCTTTTGATTCACTCCAGGTGGCTAACATGCCTTTCTTTTTGGATGTGAACTTCTTCTGTGGACCTTTGAGTTTTGTACATTCTGGTTTGAAGTGTCCTTTCTCTCCAGTTGTACAGGTGACATTTTCCTACTTTGCCTTACCCTTTCTGCCCTTCTTCCTCACCAGCATGGAAAGTTCATCTTTATCTTTTTCTTCTATCTCATTATCTGATTCTTCCTCTTCGTCAGGTTTCAGCAACTTTCATTGCCTTAGCCTTATTCAGCTTCTGATGAGATGACTTCAAAGCCATGGACTTGCTCTTCTTGATGGATTTATCATGCATTTCAGAGAACACTACCTCATGGGTTTTGAGTGACCCAATAAGTGCATCCAGACTAAGTTTGAAAGTCTTTAGCCTCTAATGGCTGTGACCTTAGGCAGCCACTTGGCAGGGAGGCTTTTCAAGATTTTTCTAATCATTTCGGAGTTAGAGTGTCTTTTGCCTAGTCCTTTAATAGATTTATGATGTGCATGAACCTTATGGTCATTTCATCAATATTTTCTTCATTTGTCATTTTAAACATCTCATATAGCATCCTGATCTTAGTCTCTTTAACTTGATCAGTACCTTCATGCAACATATGCAATCTATCCTATATCTCCTTTGCTGTGTCACAAGCAATGGTTTTGTTATATTCAGCCTTGCTTAATGCACATGTGAGCAAGTATTTAGCTTTATATTTCAACTAAACTCTAGCTTTATGTTGCTCTATCCACCTTCTTGGAACTTCTCTTGATGTAGAAGGTGTATCATCAGTTCCAAGAACCTCTTTAGTTAGAATATAATCACCTCCTTGAATCATTTCATACAAGTCAAGATTTGTGTATTTTACGAACAACTCTATTCCACCTCTCCAATAGGCATAATCCCCACCATCAAAGAATGGCGTGTTGATGGAATGTCCCTTTGCTTATGAATATTTTGTGTAATTTGTCCCTTGGATCTTTGTCATCTGCAAATGTTAGAATGTTCAACCCCTTAAAAACCCGGCTCATACCACTTGTTAGTAGAAAAGCACACAAGAAGGAGGGTTGAACATGCTTCACTTCTCTTTCACTTTTTAGCTTCTGAAAACTTTAAAATAAAGCTATCAAGTTTTAAGCTTATAGTGCTGGAAATAATACTAGAGATTTCAGAAAGTAACTTTCTGAATGGCAGTGTAAATAACAGAACAACTTAAAAAGATAGACTTTAAGAAAATATAAACAAATAGCCTAGAGAGAGAATGTAAAAGAGATAAGGGAAAAAAAGATGCTGCACATATATTTTTATATTGGTTCGGCCAACCTGCTACATTTCTCAACACCATTGAGTTTTGTAACACCCTAATATTTAACCCAACACGCCTAGGACGTATTAAGATTAATTATTAGTTATTACTTCCTTTTTAGAACTTGTTTGTGAAATTACTTAGCAGAAAATATGGGTAAATTTTTTTTTTTTGAAATGGAATACGTAAAACAAAGTGCGAGCCTTCGCGTACCATATAAAAGAAACGTAAAGTAGAAGAACAAATAAATCATGCAAGGCAAAAGCAATAAGGGACACCTCAATCATAAAAGCATCCATCATAATATTAATCATAATAGTTTAGTACATCATCTGGAACATAAAGGAAAGCATAAAGTCATACCCATATAAGTAGAGCTTGCAGGATAGAAACATAAAATACATGAAAACATAAACAGGAGACATGCAACAACTAATACATGGAAAAACCCTCACAAGATGCTACCAGCTAAAAGTAGCCCTCTCCTCTAAAAAGCCTCCTGAAGACGCTACTCCTCGGACGGGGAGATGTAACAAACTGCCGAAGCTCCTCGAATATGGCCCAACGAAGAGGGGGCATGGGCATGCGGATTGGCGGAGCAACGTAGCCTCCTCGGCAAGGGCACCTCTCGGCTGACGTACACGCCTCATAGGCCTCGGTTGAGAGACCGTGTCCTCGCTACCCCTACCGTCCAAGGGCACCGAAGGGGCGGAATCCTCCGAAGAGGGATTGGGGGAGTCCTTAGAGGTCCTCCCGCGACGTGTGAGGGGCACGTACTCCGATAGTCACGCACCGCTAAAGATAATGGTTGGCACGGCGGTTTTGCTCGTCAGGGTCGCGTCCTCTCAAAAATAAAATCATCGCCAAAGGGAGAGGTCAGGGTGAAGCGAAAGCTGGAGACCGGAAAAGGAAACGGGTGTCCCAGGTATGCAAAAATGCGCACAGCACAACAACCCTCGAAATGGTAAGATTGGTGATCTGGATCGTAGTGCAGCTTCCACACGGGCACATCAACAAAAGTCATGAATGACTCCATCGCGATCTGAAGACGTAACGGAAGAGAATCTTGCTGAAGAATCTCAGTAAGGAAAACCTCTATCCTAGTGTCATCATTTCCGTCCCAGGAACCTTGGGTTTATTATAAAAAGGTTAAACATGCAAAGGTTCATTATGAGGTTTTCATAGAGATAATTATCCAAGGTCCATGTCTTTTATGATAAATCTTAATGCATGTATGCAGCATAACATAACATGAATGCATGGCAATACTTTAGGCAAACCAAACAATAATTAATCATCATATAAGTGGCATGTAACTTCTCATGAACAATATTTCCTTCTTCTCAAACTTGTGACATTAAGTATCATAATAGTAACTGCACCCTTAGAACTAGGCTATGAGCTCATACCTTAACTAGTCGTCACTAGTTCTTACTTATCTTCTTGATAAGCGAATCATAATCATAATCATAATAATCCCAACTCCTAGAGTATGGGTAGGGGGCCTAAGGATCACCCATCATGGGACTTTTTCCTTTTTGAAATGCATCGACTGGTTAAGACCAGTGACTTTGTCCGCTTTGGGAGGCTAATGTCGATGCCCTCATGGTTTTACCTTCTCCTCACCGTGGCAAGAGAAGTACGTCTCGGCATGTCACATTAAACATCTTATTTTCAAAACTTTCTTAAGTACCTCAAATTTGACGGAAATTAGGGCGTAACGACAGCACCCGAATTTACTCAAATTTGAGTCATGCCACATAACTCACATAATGCATGTTGTCTCATAAATTCCTCAATCAAATAAACCTTTCAATCATAAAAACATACATTCTCTAATTCATTTGTATCACATAGTCTCATGCATTATGCCCACAATATACCAAAATCATCATCACAACACACCATGAATCCTCATGTTCTCATACTTATGACATTAACACATTCATACATAACACCAGCATACTCGCTCGGTCTCATTCTCACATCACACTCCCTATCTCATATTGTTTTATGCTTTGGCCCTTATGGGCCTTAAACTTATGTTCTAATTATTCTAATACTCATATTACATCTTTATTACACCCAAGAGATCATCACTTATCATTCTCACTAAGATTTAGGCTTACTAACAATTCCAAACAGCACTATGCATTTTGGGCAGAAAATTCTTATATGATTACGGGGTTCTAGAATTTCCGTTTTAGACCCTTTTTAAGATCTGTCTTCACCTACGGCTTTATAATTAACTCCTAAACCAATTATGAGGGATTCCTACATATATCCACTAATTATAAACCATTTTTCATATGTCCAATTATGCTGGAACATAATTACAAGTTTGTGCATTCTAAGTGTTCTAGAATTCACATTTTAAGCCCTTTTTAGTTACTTATTCTTTTCTAACTTCCCTAAATTGATCCTTGCTTCGCTCAAACATAATTTTACACATTTTAACACCATAAAAACAGACTTTGTACAGTGGCCAAACCTGAGGGCAGAATCGAAATGTAAAGCCCATAAAATCATATAATCTCATGAACTAAAATGCATACAAGTTGCTAGTTTTCTCTTGGAATGATTTTAGGAACTCAAACTCTTTTAGAAACCAATTTATCTCATTGCAATCCTTAAAATCCAAGAAAGGTCAGTAGCTACATCATTTTAATCATAAAGAGGATTTAAAACTTAAAACTATGCTCACAAGGTTCCTTAAAACCACCTAGGCTTAGAAAAATTCTAAGACATAGGCTATGGACACTTGTGACTTGATGAACCCACACAAAGTCCATCATCATCATCCCAAGGCTGAAATGGCATCCTTGAGACATCTCCATTTTCCAAAACTTTATGCAAGATACTTGGGCAAGTCTTTGAGCTCTAGGAGGTTTAAGTGATGGCATAAACTTAAACATGATATGTACTCATTTTATTCTTCATTAGAAATTAAAGTGAGAGCATAAACTTAAACATGTGTGCAAGGCATAAACTTAAACATGTGTGCAACCCATTTTATCTTAGCTAGAGCTCTTACAAGACTTTAAAGGAACATCATAACCTTAACCCATTATGCATCTTAACAACATAAAGTGAGCTTTAGAGTTCTTGGCATCAAGACTTCAAGGAAGCCTTTGATTTTGAACTTCATCATCAAGCTCAAGAAAATGGACACAAAGCTCAACACTTTATCTAAACAAAATACAAAGAACTAAGTCATATTCTTTATTTTATTTCTCATGGGCTTCAATCTAGAGTAAAACTCTTAGAACGGCCGACCAACTTTAAGGTTGGCAAGGGTAAGCTTAGAGCTCTTTGAAATCATAGGATTAATTTTTCTTTAACAAAACTTTTGTGATCTACTCAACATTTTTAGCAAACTTTGTTCAAACAAAGGAAAAGGAAACCAAAATCTCTAAAGGAAAAAGAGAAGGAAACCGAAATCATTCAAGGGAAAAAGAAAAAGGAACCGAAAAATGAAACCAAGGAAAAGAAAGAAACACAAGCATGTATGGTCCAAGACCAAGTTGTTTCAAGCTTTAGAGGTTTCTCACATGATAACAACAAGCCATTATCTTGAAACCTCATCATCAAGCTAATGTCCTTCTCATAAAAAGGCCTCATGGCCGAAATGAAAAAGAGAAGAGGAAAAGAGTTTTGAACCAAGAGAAAACTAGAACTTTGCTTGAAAAAAACAAGTAAAAACCTTAAAACAAAACCCCTACCTAAGGAAGTCTTTGAAATGGAAGAAAGAAAGCTTGATTCTTGAAGAGTTGAGAAGACAAAATATTCTCTTGGAAGTGAAGATGGATTCGGCCAAGAAGGATGCTCAAGGAAGATGATTTTTCCTTGAGTTTCTAAGCTTGGAATGGAAAGTTTGAGTGTTTAAGAGATGGTTTGAGGTGAGGGAGTGGTGGTTCAAGGTTGTTTGTGGTGTTTGTGGTGGTGGAAAGGTTCTTTGAGAGTAAGAAGAAGATGAACAAGATGAAGAGAAATTTGAGAGAAAAAGCAAGAAAATGCAAGACAACTAAACTTAGCAAATGATCTAAAGTGTAGCAAGGTTCTTCAAGGCTTAGTATTTATAGAAATTTTTGCACAATGGTGGCTGATTGGGGGAGGATGGCGAGCCTTGCTTGGTCATTTGGGGAAGAAAATATCTCTTACAAGGTATGACTTTGAGTATGGGCACAAGTATGGGCAAGGCATGGTCTTTGGAGTGAAGAAAAATTCAACATGTGACACTTTTCTTAGGCCATGCATTTGGCCAGATTGGGAGCAAAGGGGGAGGATTAATTTGCTCATGTAATTGTGTTTTAGTGATGTGTTTAGGTGTTTCTTTGATTAAGGTTTTGGTTAGGAGTTGTAAGAAAGTGTTTAGGTGAGGTAATTAGCTAATTAAGAATGTCAAGACTTGATTAGGAGTGGTCATACTAGATTAACAAATTAAATTCATTTTCTTAGTCAAATGAGGTATGGCACAATTCCTTAATTTAAGGAATTGGAGAGAGAAACACTATTCAAGATTCCATGACTAGGAATCTTGAATTAAAGAATGCAATTAGAGTTTATCTAAGCAATTTTAGGTTCTAATTAACCTTAATAAATCATTTCGACTCTAGATTAATTATCGAAATAAATTAATCTTCGATTAGAGCCTAATATTGCTTAGGTTTGCTTAATCACATCATTAGGCTCACTGTACACTGTTTTAGGGTTCTAGGGGCAAAATGGTAATTTTGCACTAAAACTGCCCAGGACTTCCTTGCCCAACTAGATATCAAATACCACTCAAAAACATCATTTCAAACTTCCTGGAAAAGTTCTGGGCTCAAACGGCACCTTTTACCCGTGTAGAACAAAGCATGGGTATTTTGGTCATTTCAGTCGAAAGTTTGGAAAACGAGATTTTCACCTTGGATATCAAAAATAACAAATATAATCCCCTTCAAACATTGAGTTGACCCATTCGAGGACTAGGGTTACTGTCCTTGAATTTGATAAAAATGACCTCAGGGCATTTTGGTCATTTGTACTCAAACAGCAGAAATCCGTTACAAGTTTCACTAACACTTTCTCAACCTGAGAAAGAAAAATCAGATAGTCTTTACAATAGCCTTCCCAAGCTCTCACCTATGACCAGGAGACAACCCCTCCTGTCAAAACGAAGTAGTTATTCACCAGCCCTTCAAGCTAAACTGAGTAGTTTTTGACCAGCTTTTCAAGCTAAACTGTGACTAGTAAAATAACTTAACTATCGCATTACAAGTGCTCTTTGACTAGCCTTTCTAAGCTAAACTCACACTAATCACTCCTGGATCAAGAATACAAAGGTTTGTGTTTGGGTCTGCAACTCAAACTAACCTACACTCAAGTTTCCTTAAGATATACAATGAATGACCTGGGATAACTTGAATGACTTCTTTCTAGCTATTCTTCCTTGGAAGAACGTATAAGCTATTTAGGAACATAGAAATAAGATTTTAATAAGAAGGAAACTGATTACAAGATGTAATAAACTTTATAAGAGATGAGGAGAAATTTTCAGAGTTTCAAGCACTTGTACAATGTCAAAAATCTTTTATTTTTGAAAGCACAACATTTCTATTTATAGATGATCTTCATTTTTTACTCCGCCTTTAATTAGTTTTCCAAGTGACAAGTGTTGATCATCTGTTTTTGTCTTGGAACTTCAGTTAGTAGCAGCTTAACTTTGTCAGATCTATTGCAGAAGCCGTTGTAAAGTTGAGGTTTCTAAGATCCTTTTAAAAATTACTTTTTACTTTCTAATCATGGTTTCTGAACTCTTCCTTCTAGAAGCTGGGATAGTTGACCAAGTTAGCAGAAGCAATGATGAGCTAGCCTGTAACTAGGTTTGACTTAAATTTGAATTTCAAATTTTCCCTCCTTTTCCAGGTAAAGTTTAGTGTTTCATAGTAAAGTAAACTTTCTAATGTGTGGTATTAATTCCTTGATAAAACTTTGGCTTTCTAGTCTTCAATCAGAGTTTGTTATTGATAAAAAGATTGCAAACATGATGATTGAAGATTGTACAACACGTTGACTTTAGAGTTTGATTGATATCTTCAGTTAAGCTTACTTTCTAAGTTTAGTGCTACTTTCTGACATCCTGAAACTTGGTTTCTTGAACTTATTGTATTTCTTCAATCCGTTAGGCATGTATATGCTCAAATTACGATATAATTATCACTTCTATTTGGTTTCCATCTCTTTATATGAGATAAATCATGTTTACACATGGAAAGTGAAATTATTCACGTTAATGGAGCCATGTTATGCCCATAAAAGAACCTGTTGCTCCTCAAGAAACTCAAGGTAGATATTAGTCATTCTTCAAAATATTTTCCTTAAATTGATTTTGTTGTCATTCAAAATATATTATCTTGAAGCTTTCTGAAGGGTTATAGAGCTAACAATCTCCCCTTTTTTATTATGGCAAACCAATTTGAAGAAAATCTTTTGAAGAGATGTTGAAAGAAATATTCCAGAAATGTAACATGATAATCAATATTCTTTCAACTCATTGCATAATGTAATTTTCAGGAGGTCTTTTACTTAAAGTATGATATAAATAGGATCAAAAACATTTTATAGCCTGAAGTGACTTAAATAAGAGCTATTTTGATTGTTAATGAAGTTTCTGAAGTTCTCAGAATACTTTCTAAGAGGTATTAGAGTAGTATTAAAATTAAAATAATATATGGTTATTTACACCAAACTTGGATTTTTTGAGTTTTTTTCTATTTTAAAAACTAATATTTTAATATAGAATATAATAATATTATTTTATTATTAAATTTACTATTTTTGAGTATTGAATTCGGATAGTCTATATTCTAGATACCCACACCACCATAAATGATATAATCACACAAAACCCATAACAAAAAAAGAAAAATGACCCACCTTCAAGAAAATAAATTAATTTCGTGATCCCTCAAGATTAAAAGTGATAGATAGATATATTAGTTCCTATGTTAGTTATCCGTAAGTAGGCTTCTACATGTAGCACAATATAATAACGATATGCCATTAAAATGTTAGATGCAAGCAAAACGATGCATTTTTAAAATAATGTACTTATTTTGGTGTTTAATAAGTTAGTTTATGACTTGTAATAGAGATTTAAATGACTCATTTTATATAATTTTAACCATTAAAGTGAGTCATTTTAAAGTTTATTATACTTCAGATGAAATACACTGCTTAACGTTCTATTAATGATTCAATGTGTAATTCCATTAGTGTTTAAATTAAGGATCAAATACACATAGAGAGACTACTGTGTCCTATTATTAAAATATTGAGGTATAACATGTTTAGTTTCAAGTTTTGATGGACTAACTCATGTGAAATTTTCTTAGAGACTACATAGACTATTTACTTTATTTGATATCCCTCCTTTTCATTTAGATTTATTAATCAATTTCAAGTCTACATATAGATTAAGAAAAATAATAAATAATATTAGTAATGGTGTAAAACAAATTAAAATTATTCATGTTTTAAAAATTAAATTTATCAATTTTTTTAAACTTAGTTTAGTCATTAATGGCTAATAACTGTAGTTAGAATAAGGACATTATAAATAAGTATATATATTTATAGCATATTGATATTCGAAACAGAAAGATAGATTGAAATAAATAATGTCCTTAATTGATTGTTAACCTAAAAATGGAGGAGGAATCAAATAAGGAAAATTCTATTTTATCCCACTAACAGTAGGTCACGCACTTTAGTCCTGAAACTTGAAAAAATAAGTATAATATAATCTCCCAAACTTTCCACTATTTATGTTTTAGCCTTTCAATTAAGTTTCTACCCATTGTTAATGAAAAATGAGTGGACTCTATTCTCTAATCTTGAGTCATGTATACTTATGTCTCTATAAGATAAAATAAATGTAATTCTATTGGTGGCTGATCATTTGGTTCTCTATGGTTTTAGACTTCCACATGCTCCTCCTATTATCACTTTCAAATTACAAAGTTAACCTTAAAAAATTTATTTCCTCTTTTTTGCATCCACTTACAGTCTTTTGGTTCACCTAATCACCTTCCCTCTTCCGGCCATCATCTCCTTGCTATTGCACTACTGTAATCTCCTTTTCCACCCTCATTTTTCACCACTAGTAAGTTGCATCTCTGTTTATTATATACCTCGTGTAGGAGATGCTGGCCATCATATTGGCATAACAAGCATGCTGCCATGCTTACCAGAAGCTTAGAAGGAGTGTGCTCCATTCCCTCATCTACATACTCATCACTTCAGTTTCAAGTCACCAAATGCAACCCTTTTCTCTCCTTTTTACCATTTTTTTTCTCCTTGATTAAGTGTTGGGCGTTTTGCTTTCTCGTCCATATAATGTTTGTGCAGGAGGGATTGAAGAAGGCGTTTGGCTTCTTTGGTGCTATATGCATCTTTGTTGTGGTGGTGGGTGAAAGGCGTGGGTAACACCAATACCAACCTATCTTCAAAGATTTGGAAATATTAATGAGCTAGGTTGATTGGGTGAAACAATACAAATGGGAAGTGGAGGAGTATCAAATCCGAGTTTAAAAGATTGAAAAAGTTTAGTTCAAAAAGTTCATGGTGTGTGCGGCTGAAAAGGGTGGGCAGGGGTTGAGAGGAAAGGAAAGAGGTTCAGGGTGTATTTTGGTACTTTAACTTTGTATTTATCTTTAATAAATTATTCACAATTTTTAATATTGTATATAATATTTTTAGACATTAAATTTAACCATTGATTTTATTTGTTTTTAGATCTAATGGCTAAAACTAAAGAACCACTATAGGCTCCAAAAGAAATGGGGACTAAATTATCCTCTATCATCTAAACATTTTTGAACATGTATTATTTCTATTAGCAATGAAAGAAAAATTAATTGAGGGATTAAAGTGTATTTTCAAAAGGATTAGAGGAGTTATATTGCATATTTTTCAAAATATGCTAAAGTTTTATATAGGAGAATATACGCTAAAGTTTTATATTAATTTTTCAAAAAATCTTATCGAATTATGACTATAATAATTTTTTAACGTTAATTATAAAAATAATTTTTTAAGTAAGAATAAATGTAAGTTTGTTTTTCACTTAAAAAAATTAATGAGCTCTTATTCATAAAAAAATAAATAGAAAACATTTTTAGAGTAAATTAATGTCGTTGACTAAACTAGCGTGAGATTTTTTTTGTCTTTTTCAATGAATAGTGTGAGATATATTAGTTCTAAAACTGAAAACCCTCAAATAGTCATAAAAATTAACAATATCTATCATCTACCATAATAAATAATTTCAAGGACATTAATTCGTTAAAGATGTTTTCCTCGGAACACGTTAATCTCTAAACAAAATTTGCTTTGTATTTTGCTTCCCTCGTTGGGTTAAGCCTTGTTTTCTTAACTATATAAAAAAAAACCCCCAACATTTTCTAATTCTTATTACGAGCTATACTGAAAGTGGAACTGAGGGATTTTCTAATTCTTAGCAATCAAAGTTTTGATGATCAATTTACTTGTCGAATTTATAGGAATTGAAGGATTTTTTTTTTTTATGGGTGCTGGAATTGAGGAAATTTTTAATGTAACATAAAAGTTAAAAAAAAAAAACCAGTCAAGCAATATTGACTAACAAATGGGTGGTTAGAGTTTAGGAATTTTTGTTTTCTTTTTTGTGCATTATAATTTGGGGTTAATTCCTCCCATATGGCGAACAAGAGTTTAAATTGGGAGAGGTGTTTATATAGTATCCGACAATGCTTCAAATACAATAATCTCCAATAAAAATATGTGAAAAATTAAACAATATTGAAGCATCAGAACTACAGCAATGCTTGTTATCTGTGCTACGATACGGGGCATGTGTCACGCTTTGACACAAATAAGTACACGGTAGTCTTCAAGATGTAGGGATGTAGGGTCTCGATCCTCTAACTTTAGAAAGTAAAATAAAAAATTTTATATTTTTATTAATAAATTTAAAAATAGAATCATTTTTATTCTATTGATCTAAAGGTGAAACTCTTCACTTTATTCTCTAAAATGAGATCTTCACTTTAAAATATTTAAATTCATAAATCTAAAAGAAAAACTCCTCCTCACTTTACTCTGTAAAATGGGATGTTTAGATTAAAGGATTCAAATCCAATAACTTGATATCAAATCTTATTCGCAAATTGTTATCAATGCCTCGACCCATGGACCGGTAACTTTGATGTCTTCTAGTAGCATGCAAGTGTGGAAGACCCTGCATAATTATGTTGAACGCTTAATTAAGTCAAACTTTATCATTCTTCCAACATTAAATAAATCTAATGTGACACATACCTGCACGCGTGATCCAAAACCAATGGCACACTTACATTTATGAAATCCTAGAAGCACTTGGGAGCATAACTACAAGCAGGCAACATTATGTGGATGAGAGGAAGACAGACAAATTAATGTGCTAGTGCTACTTTGGATACCAATACAAACAGGAAATAGTTAGTGTAGTCAACTCCTCCTTTATAAGTCGCTACTTTAGCCCACTATGTATAGCCATTTGCAGATACTTTCCTTTATAGTGGAATCATAATCATGAACATCTGATAATATTTCATACTTCTGACTAGAAACAGAGACAAATGGAGATAAATATATGTTTGTCACTAAAAGAAATTTAGACATAAAAGTTGATAATCATCCTAACATCACTTGTATATTTTTTAAAAGAATTTGATTTTAATTAATATATTGTTAGTGTAAAAGAATTTTATACTTCATGTTCAATTATATATTTTTATTTGTGAGACCTTGAGGCTATGATTAGAATAATAAAAATGAAAGGAGTGACAAGGAAGGGAAGGGATGAATCTAAAATATGTGTGTTTGGGAGTGCAAAAGAGGAGAGAGAGGTATGGATGAGGTGGGATACCATAGCCACTCCAAGCCTTCTTCCACAGTGTTTTTCTTGACTCTCCAAATTTGGGGGTCGATGATGGCATATGGATTTTATGCAATGATTTTACTATTTTGACATTTTGTAATCTCTCACATATAAAAAATATACTCATAAAGTAAATGGGTAAAATTAGACAAGAAATTTTATACACCTTTCAATTCCACTCATTTATATTATAAACTCCCAAATAGCAAGATAGCCCCTCACCATCCACTCTACTTCTCACTTTTCTTCTCTACTCCGTTAATGACCCTTCTCTTCCATCCTTTCTAAAACTCCCAAACATAGCCTTAAGATATATAGTGAGTTAGATTTAATCACTTTTGCTAAAATGATAAAATTGTTCTAATAGTGAAAAGAACCCACCAAAAATATGCAAGAAGCAAATAGAGAAAACAAAATAAACTCCTAATAAGTCCCTGACAATATGTCATCTATGGATAACTTGGTATAGGTAGAAAAGTGCACAAGAATGAGGGTAAAATCGTGCTTTGGCTTTTCTTTCCTTTATGTTCTCTGAAAACTTGAACAAATATTATCAAGTGTAAACTTGAAGTGCAGTGGAAACAAATGTCATAAACTTCAGAAAGTAACTTTCTGATATCTTAAATATGTTAAGAAGAAAAAGGTTTTCTAGAAAACACAGGATGAAAGACACAACGCAGTAAATAAAAGAGTTAAGAAAAGAGAAGATACTACACAAGGGTTTTTATACTAATTCGGCCAACCCTCTACATCCAATTCTTAACCACCGTTGAGTTCCACTAAAACCTTTGTCAACTCAAGAAAGTTAGATAGTCTTTGCAGGAGCCTTCTCAAGCACTTACCATGACCGCAGCTCACTCCTCTCACCTTACACATGGTCTTTGTTTTGCCTCTTCAAGCTAACTCACAATGATTACTATGAGATTGAGGTTACAAAGGTTTGTGTTTAGGTTGAAACACTCAAACTAAACAACACCCAAGTTTTCATATGATAAACAATAACAGATCTGGAAAACTTGAATAACTTCTTTCTATCTATTCTTCTTAGGAAGAATAATTTTATCTAATAAGAACGTAGAAAGAAGATTTTTACAAGGAAGAAACTGGTTACAAGCAGTAATGACTTTACAGAAGATGGAGGAAAATTTCTTCAGGATTTCAGGACTATTTCAGCAAAAGTCTATATATTTCTTTTAAAGCACAACATCTCCTTTTATACTTGATCTTCATATATGACTTGCCTTTTATCTATTTTCCAAGTGACACGTGTTGATTTTCTTTTTGTGTCTTGGAAATGCAATCTAGAGAAGTAGCTCATTGTGTCAGAGGTTTCAGAAGCCGTTGTGTAATAGACATTTCTGAGTCCACCTTCAAAAACTACTTTTACTTTTCCTTCTAGAAGTTGGGCAGTTGACCAAGTTAGTAGAAGAGATGTCACGTTAGTCCTTGATTGGGTTTGACTTTGAATTTGAATTTCAAATTTCCCTCCTATTTCTATGAAGTGCACCATTTATAGTGTGCTTTCTGAAGTGCCGTCTCAGTTTCTGGACTTTTCTTAGATCTTCTATTCTTCAATCAGAGCTTGTTGTTGATGATATGATTACGATCATAATGATTGAAGACGGTAGAACACACTTGCTTCAGAGTTGGATTGGAATCTTCACTTGAACTATTCTTTCTGAAGTCACGTGCTACTTCTTGAAGATCTGATTCTTGGTTTCTTGTACTTGAGAATTTTCTTTCATCCGTTGAGCATATATACTTTCAATCGATGATATATTTTTCACTCTCATTTAGTCCCAATTTCTTCACATGAGATTTAAACATGTTTACACGTGTCATTGTGAAAATATTCTCATTTTTAGAACAATCATACTAACATGAAATGTCTTGCTCGGTGCTTCAAGAAACTCAAAGAAAGATCAGTTCTTCTTCAAAATATTTTTATAAAATTGGTTTAGTTATCACTGAAAACGTTTAGCACTGAGCTTTTTGAAAGGTTCTGGAGCTAACAATCTCCCCTTTTTTATGATAAGCCAATTTGTAGAAAATCTTTTGAAGGGATGTTGAAAGAAATATATGAGAAGATATAGAGCATTATACACCTATATTCTTTCAAAACAAAAACATATGATTGAATTTTCAGATAGTCTCATTCTTAAGGTATGATATAGATGTAATCAAGGCGTTTCGTTACCTTAAATGGCTGAAATAAGATATTTTATATCAAATATGGTTTTTGAAGTTAATCAGAATGCTTTCTGAGAAAATATCAGAGCAAGTTTTGAGAAAGATATGAGTGTGTAAGTTTTCTAAATAAAAGCAGCTTGATTTTCAATCATGTTGACTTTTCTGAAAGTAAGCATGTTTGCATACAGAAAATAATATTCATGATATTTTACTCTTGATCTTGAATCCATACTCAGCACATCTTTATTCAAACTTTTGGAACATGGTGCAATTTTTGTGCAAGAAAGAAAAAGGAACTTTGCACACAAAGGAAGTTTCTGAAGCTCAAAATAAATTGATCACAGTTGTATCAGAGCATGTGTAACAAAGCTTGTATATAGCAAGAAGACTTCAAGATCACGTATCATGGCATATATATTAGAGCATAAACAAAGATGTACCAGAGCTAAGTATATATCAAAACATAAACCAATATGTATCAGAGCTAATCATTTGAAAGAAACTGAGTGCATGTTTGATGTAGGTAAGTATCACAACGTGCTAAATAATAGAGCAAATGCTTAAGACTTATAAAGCATACACCAAGATCGAGATATATGATTAGCTATTCAAGTAATAAATATTAGAGTTCAAAAAAACTAGAGAAGGATAAACTGATCATATATATGAACTAAAAGGATAATAGTTCATGGTATAAGAGTAATAGGAAAAAAACAATGAAATAGATAGCAAAAATAGAAATATTTTCAATCAACAAAGTGAAAAAAAAGCCAATGTTGATAATTAATGCTAATAAAAAAATCTCTAAGCTCCTTCTCAGTTGCTCCCCTGAATTCCTTAGCAGTAGATTTTCTTCATATTCTTTTCTTCTCCGCCTTTTGTCATTAGCAAAAAGAAGATGTGCTGGAACTAGGTGACACCATCATCAGCCCTTCGCCTGACCTTGCAAAGTATCTCTAACAACAAGGCCTCATGTCTTCTTGACTAAGCATCTTGAAAAATCTAAAGCAAGCTCTTCATGTCTTTGAAGTTGTGCACGAGCTCCTGCTAGAGGCTTCAACCCTATCCAACCTTGAGGCCATATCCCTCTAATTATGCATGAGAAGTTAGACCTGGGGAAGGCTTAATGAAGGTTGGTATGGAAAGTGAATTGTTGTTGGTGTAGATGGGTCAGCCTGGGGTGTAGGCTCAGGTATGTCTAGGGGTATAGTATCAATATCAACCATTTGGGCAATAGGTAGTGATGTGGATGGTGGCATATTTAGTGGCGGTATGATGGGTGAGGTGATGAGTGGAACTTTAGCAACGGTGGCAGCAAGTATAGAATCAAATCTGAATAGAAAGAAACAAAAGTAGCATTTGGATCAACACTAGAACTAGGAAAAAAGGGAGCAATAGCAACAATTTCTTCAGCTTGAGAAGCACAAGTTTCTGAGATCTTATCTTCTTCCTCTTCCATTGGAGTTATTCTTATGGAAGGAGGAGGTTGCGGTACCATCAAAATGACGGCATTTCTGGTTAAGCGCTTCCTCATTTGGCTCTTCTATAATTGGCTTCAAGATTTGAAAGCTCTCTACTTCAGTTGTTTCTTCTTTCTCCTCTTCTTCTTCTTTTGAAGAATCGATTATCTCATACCCTTCAGCTTGATACCTGGCCATCTCCATGAAAAGTATAGTGGTTGAGGGAACATCTTTTGATAGATTCCTAACTTTGTGTGAGATGTCCCTTTTCTGATAACTTTGGAAGTTCCTCTTCTTATTATTTCATCAGAGTTTGATGATTTTTCTAAGCTTTCTGAGGTTTGAGTTGTCGTAGTAAGCTCCTGTGTTTGAAGGCTTTCTCGCCTTTGCTTGGTTCTTCTTTCTCTCAGAGGAGTTTCAGTAAATTTTTCCTCCTCTAAGTTCTCAGACTTACTTTTGATAAGGATCATCTTCCCTTTTCCTTTTACCATTGCCTTTTTAGCTTCATTATTCTTATAGGATTTTTTGCCTTGCTCCCCCTTTGTTATGGCATTTAGTCTTGTTGCACCAGGCCCTGAGATTGTAGGCATTCTTCTTGAGGTCCTAAAAGAGGCTGGTGTGTATATCTTACCTTCCATGTATTCAAACCATTCCTTAATAAGAGGAAAGTACAAATACTAAAATATTCTTATCAACAGCATTCCATAAGGTACTCTAGATGTTCTCCTTTTACCCTTGGTGATTGCATTGAGCATATAGTCCATGATGAGCCTTGGCAAACCTTCTTTTTGGACATAAGGCAATATAGGAGCATACAATCCATGCTTACAAGCACATTAGTGCTTCCTAGTCGAGGCAGGATAGAGAATTGTGTAACACCCTAAAAATTATTTAAAAATTAATTTGAGCTTTGTTAATCGTAATTTCAAAAATCTAACAGTTTCAATAATGATGAGGACGATCCAACGGATTTGTAAAAAAAAAAGAAGGTGAATAGTAACTTGCAGGCCTAGGCCCGTTGGGTATCTGAAACCTTAGAATTGGGACCTGAGATGCCCGAGACTAAGAAAATATAGGATCAATATTAGAAATGGGTAGGAATAAAGATTTTATACCTAGAATTAATTTTTGAGCAAAGTTTGATTACCTGGGTGTGGTGCTTTATCAATTCAGTAAAATTTCTGTGAGATTTCTAACACTGAAAGATAATTTAATCTTAATAAAAGGATAATGTTTATCCATTTTGACTTAGTGAAAGGCTAAGATTTAATCTTGATTTACAAAATTAAATCCTAGGCATCCATCTTTTCTTTCTTTTAAAGAATTATGCATTTATGTGACATAAAATCTATAGCTAGGTTTAGATAAATATAATACAATAACCTTATCTCTCCATAAATGCAATTTTTGACCAACCAAAGGGGAGCAATTCAACCACCATTTTTATTGCTTCAAGGAGCTTGAAACCTTGTTACAAATCTCCAAACTCCTAACCTACACTTACTAAAATCACAAACTTCCTTCACTAAACTTAATCTACCTCTAAATACCTACAAATCTAATCAATTGAAATTTCAATTCTCCATCAATCCTCACCTTGAATATCACTTCCTCACTGCCTAAGGAAGGTTTGGAGTTTGATTGGGAGTCCTTGAAGTGAAGAGAAAATCCCTTAGAACACCTTTGAAATATAAAGCTCTAAAGATTTGCAAAGTAGGGTTTTCTTTGCCTTTTATTTTCAAATTTATTTTGATGATTTCTGATTGAGTTAGATCCAAAATTTTTTATCGTATTGGTTGATAATACATGGATATTGGTGTATGAATTTTGGTAGTATGTTTGAATGATGTTAAAAATCATGTTTGTGAAAAGAGATTTTGAGTCATGCTGCTGGATTTTCATTTTCCAGGCAGTATTTGTTAACGAATTTTATGGTATAGTTGTGGGTATTTTCATGAGCTATAAAAATTATATGTTGAAGCTAACATCCTAAAGCAACTCTGAGAATTTTCATGGAGCATGATAAAGACTCTAATTGCCTGAAAAAAAAATCATGAACCAAGACTATATATGTGCTATTTGAATTTCTAGTCTTGAAGCTATGAATTTTGCTAAGTTTTTTAACATAGTAAATGATTGATTTTTCCTTTGAAATTTTTATAGAGTGTTGAAAATATCTTGAATTTCAATCCAGATTTTTCTTTTAATTGATTCAATCATTTTCTAGGATTAAAAATTATGAATTTTGGGTTTTAGCTGAGGTTAAGTGGTCTCTAGCCACCAAATTTGTCTAATTTTTTTAACATAGTTAGAGAACTCTTTTTGCCCTGAAATTTTAATACCTTGTGGACACATTGAAGTGTCCTTTATAATTTTTATAGCCTATGAATTGATTGTTTGATGAGCAAATCAATTGTGCTATGAACATGTGAAATATGCCATTACGCTAGAAATGCAACAATGCTTTGAATTAATGAAGTAATGGCATTTTGGTTCTAGTATGACATGAATACTTGATGTTAACTATTTGGCCATGTGACTTGTGACATATGAATGCATGCTAGACAATTTAAAGATTGATTTATGAGACACAAATGAGAATTGCATTATGAATGAATGCCTGTATGTGTTTTATGCATGCATTGGAAAAAGAAAAGTGAATGATATATTGAATTAAGTTCTATAGCCACAAGAAACATGAGATCCTCTTTGACTTGTCAAGGGCAAATAAAGAAACATGAGATCCTCTTTGACTTGTCAAGCAAATAATGAAACATAAGATCCTTTCTACTTATCGAAGGCAAATAGGGATCAGTGAGATCCTTTCGACTTATCGAGGGCAAATAGAGAGGGATGAGATCCTTTTGACTTGTCGAGGGCAACAGAGAGGGATGAGATTTGTTCACTTGTCGAGGGAAAATAGAGATAGATGAGGTGCTCTTCAATTTATCAAGGGCAATTGAAGATAATTTTCCTATATTTGATATATACCTATTTGTATCATATCGAATCATTTTAATTGACATTATTTACTATGATTATGAGCTTATGATAAATGTGTTCAAAGTGATTGATTCTTAAAAACAACCCACTTCGAAAGAATTTTTTAGAACTTTAAAAATGAACCGTTATTATAAATTGCTTGTTCTTAATAAACCGAAGTGGCTGGGACGATGTCGATGACACTACGATTATGTATTTGGGGGAAATGCCCTATTGAGAATTGTATAATTCTCACCCCTATGTATTTTTTGTATTTTTGTATCGTCTCCAGGTTGATCCAGAACTATGGGGCTCCTACACAAAAGGAATTGGATGGCAGTAGTTTAGTAGTTAGTGTTTTTATTATGTTGTACTTAGTTGTATGTATATGTCTGTAAACATTGTGAAGAATAGATGTATACTAAAGCTCATAGAAGAGCTTCCTTTTGTACTTCACTTGTACTAAATAAATACTTTGTTTCCTTGCTATATATATATATATATATTTGATAGAACCATGAGTTAGTTACTAGACGATTCGATTGATTCTTTCTATAAATAATTAAGAAAGGCCCGCAAATTTATCAGCAACAATTCTCGAGTACGATGCCATGACTTAAGGAGGAGGTTGTACTTGGGAGGATGTTACAAATTGTACCACTGTGAAAACTTTTCTGGCCTTTGCACTCAACATAGAGGTAGTAGTTTCATTTGGTTTATGAATAATAGAATCAGTAAGATACCTAGACACATCTCCTTTATTTATCCCCAAGGAACGAGCCCAGTTGAGTGAAAAAGTGCAAACAAACCCTTCATATGGAGCTTTGATAACCATAGAGAGTCCTGTAAGGCTAACATCTATAGCGCAATCTCTAATCAACGTTTTCAAGGATGAATTCGAGGAGCCCTTCAGTTGTGAGTAAAAAGCCGTTACCAATCTTGGAAAGAATCTATCATTTATCTCTAGAAATTCTTCCCATCCTTGAAAGGAGAAGACTTCTTTGAGGATGGATATCTCATCAAGAAGCTCTTTCCTTAACATTTTTCCTGGGGCCATTTTTCTTATGGAATAGTTGTTCACATAACGATCTTGCAACTCTAGATCATCATACATGTGAAAGGGTCCTCTCTTTGGCTCAGATCAGTTAGTTGCTTTCCTTCAGTCATGGTAGAATTGTATATAACAGGGTTAAATGAAAAGGTTGAGGTTTTGAGGAAATAGTAAGGTTGCAAGGGAGGAAGATTTGTGAGAGAATATGAAATAGTTTTGGGTGAAGGTGAAAGTGTTTGAGATTGAAGACGAAGAAGTAAGGTGTGACGTGTGAAGAGTAGGGAGTTGTTCAAGTGATGAGACATAAAGACTGAAGGTGAAGCGACGTGGTAGAGAGAAACTCAAAAGAGTGGGAATTATCCCACTTTTTCCATTCTTCCAAAATAAGTAGTTTTTGAAGCTTGGAATGACTTTCTGAACCTTATCAACTTTTTGAACCATCGAGATAATACCCTATCCTCACAACTTATTCATCTTCAACTTCTGAACCCCATAAGACCATATAAACCATTTTTTGAACAATAGATCTTCTTTCTGACCTTGCACATTGACTTTCTGATCTTGCAAACTGATCTTTGGTCTTGCAACTGATGTATTCATTTGGGCTTTAATTCAGAGCCATGATAGGGAGAGTCAGAGATGTTTTATGCATGAATGCTTATGCATGTTTTAAAAACTTTTAAGGTTCAAAAGCATTTTCAAGCAACAAAAGCGATCTTCAGCTAGTTGTTTTCTGAATATATTAGACACTTGATCTTTAGTATTCATAAATATTAACTCAACATCCCCTTTTTGAACATGATCTCTAGTAAAATTATGTTTAACATCAATGTGCTTGGATCTAGAGCATTGGATAGGATTCTTAGCAAGATTAATAGTACTTGTATTATCATAGAAGATAGGGATTTTGGAATACCTTAGGTAATAATCTTCAAGTTGATTCCTTATCCACAGCATCTGGGTGTACCAGTTTAGGCTACATATTCAGCTTTACTAGAGAGAGCAATGGTGTTCTGCTTCTTGCATGACCAAGTGATGAGGCTTTTTCCAAAGAAACAGTGCATCCACTAGTGCTTTTTCTCTCTACTTTGTCTCCAGGAAAGTCAGCATCATAGGACCTTACAATCTCACAAGATGTATCTTTCTCGTACCATAAGCTAAAATTAGTAGTACTGGATAGATATCTTAAAATTCTTTTAATAGCATTTAAGTGTAATTGCCTTGGGTTAGATTGAAATCTAGCACAAATTTCCACACTTAATTGAATGTCTAGTCTACTTGCTAAGATATAGAAGTGAATTAATCGTTCCTCTATAACTACTTTCTAATATCTTTTCACCATTCTCATCACGTCGATAACTTAAGATGAATGCATGGGGGTACTAATGGGTTTTGCTTGATCCATATTAAACTTTTTCAAAAGCTCTTTTGTATACTTTTCTTGATGGATCAAAGTTCCTTCTTTTTGTTACTTTATCTAGGCCCGAGGAAAAACTTGAGTTCACTAATCATGCTTATCTCGAATTCACTCTACATTAATTTTGAAAACTTTTCATAGAAAGAATGATTAGTGGCACCAAATATAATGTCATTAACATATATTTGAACTATCAAAAAGTGGTTATTTTGCTCAAGAGTAAACACGGTTGTGTCAACATTACCTCTTTTGAACCCATTCTTCAGTAAAAAGGTACTTAGCCGTTCATACCAAGTTTGGGGAGCTTGTTTCAGACCATCAAATGCCTTTGTTAGCTTGAAGACATGGTTGGGAAGGTTGTCACTCTAAAAACTAAGAGGCGCTTCACATATACTTCTTTAAAAGGGAATCCGTTTAGGAATGCAAACTTAACATCTGTTGGTAAAGAGTGAATCCTTTATAGGCAGCAAAAGCAAGTAGCATTCTTATGGCTTCAAGCCTAGCTATTGGTGCAAAGACTTCATCATAATCAATTTTCTCTTGTTGATTATAACATTGTACAACCTGTAACACCCTCCTAATTACCATGTTCTACTTGAGTGTTAACATAGTAATTAGTAGAGTATTACTTATATTCATAATCTATACTAGTCGAAATACAATGCAGTAAGGTAATTTAAATGTATATGTTGGAAAGCTCGTATTTACTTATATGAACATCATTTATAAGTTTACAATAGGTATATCATACTAGTACCCAAACTGGTTAACTCCTAAACTAGCTCGGAACTCATGTGCAAAAGAAACACCCTCAGCATCTAGCCTATCCCGTTCGAAGTTAAAGCCCAACAAAATCTTATACAAATAGAAATAGACCTCGACAACATCCAATAACATCCGTTCATAGGCTGCGGGTCCTACTACAAAACTCCACGGCATATAGTGGATCCAAATTTGGGTTACAATGCCACTACCACTTGGGTGAATCAAGAAAGAAGATCATGACGGCATCCATGGAATCTAAATACAATACAACATATATGCACATAGGGATGAGAATATTATAAAATTCTCAGTAGAGTATTCCCTCAAATATAAACAGACATAACTAGCAATGTCATCCATATAAGTAATATCATGCAAGGTCATATGCAATAGTAATTATAAAAATAAGAATGACAATTATACATTTATTCTTATAAACCAGGAACTCACTTTGGTTCCAGTTTTCTTTTCATTAACATAGGGAAGGCTTAACTTCACATCAAGAGGTATATATAGTGGATAATTCCACAAAGGACAATAGACTGCCAGGACATGAACTCATTCCTATTCGTGATCATCGGACTTCATTTTTATTTTCATTTCCAAATAACACACAGTTTATTCCTAGCTGATACGTCTATCGACTAATAAAATTTCCAAGGAAGTCCTTATTTTTGCCTTCCCTCTTTATCCCACATAAGCCTTGTCCCCTTTTCCCCATAGCATAGTGAAATTTATACATGCTCTTTTCTCATATAATTGCACCATGTACTTCTTTTTCTTTTCTCAAAGACATGCTTACATCACATGTAGGCATTCAATTACATTAGAGTCTCATCCATGCCTCATAAGCAATTATTTGAAATAACTAGCATGCATTCATATGCCATATACTTAGACTAAATGCCATTCTATCATTAATTTAAGCCATTCTTACCATTCCAGCACCTTGGCAGATTTACTATACCAGTAACATCATTTAATTTCCACATCAAATGGCCATTTCAAGAGCCATAAAAATTCTCCATGACACTTCAATGTGTCTAAAAGACCCTGTAAAAATTTCATAGTAAATAGAGCTTCTAACCTTGTTAATTAAATTGTACAAATTTAGTGTTCAAAGACCACTTATTCATAGCTAAACCAGGGTTCTTATAATTTTTAACCCTAGCACATAATTAAATGAAATCACAATAAAATTTATAGTGATAATTCAATATGTTATCAACTAAGTTCAAAGTGTAGTTCAATCATTTGCTATGGTAATAAAATTGGACAATCTTATTGCTTCAGTTTCAATAATTAAGACAGTATCATTCCCATTTCAATGTCCAATTTTTTGAGGCAGTATGCCTTAAAACTAATGCCCCAGAAAATTCATGTAGTTATTTATGACGTTAGATTCCACTAATATTTTTTCAAATCATAAAAATGACCACATATAGGTCTAAAAATTCACGAAAATGTACTATCTTAGCTGAACTGAAAATCCAGGAGCCTAGTCAAAATTTCTTTTGATAAAAATGATTTTCTAACACTATCCAAAGATACTACCAAAATTAATACATCAATACCAACATAATATAAACCAATATAACTAGAAATTTTAGACCTAACTCAATCAAAACTCATCAGAATAAATTTGAGGAGAAAAGGCAAAGAAAACCTTACTCTTGAAGGTTAATGTATCCTTGTCTCTAGTTTGCTCCAAGATGGAAGTCCTTCACTCTAAAGCTCTTAGAACACACCCAAACCCTTCTCCAATCAGTGATGGATGAGGTGATAAGGTGAGATTTAGAGATTCTAATCGGTTATATTTGTAGAGGTTGAAGTATAGAACAAGTTTAGTGAAGAAAGATTTTAGTTTTAACAAGGTTTGGCTTAGCATTTTGATGTTGGAAATCAAGGTTTCAAGGTTTTTAGTGAAGAAAACATGGAGGTTCTGGTTTCTTTCCTTGCTGGCTGAATTTTGAAGAGGAAATTATGAGGTTACGCATGTCAAGTTAATCTTATAAGATGTGCTCTCATTGGTTGGTCATAAAGCAAGATTTCTTTTCAATAAAAGAAATAAATATCAATGGCTAAGATTTGATCTTTTATCCAAGATAAAATCTTAGCCATTCATTTGGCATTCAAAAGGATAAACTTTATTATTTTGTAAAGATTAACTAGCTTTCGGTGTTAGGAATCACACATTGAAATTTCATCGAACGGGTGAAACATCGTACCCGAGAAATAAGATATTACCCGAAAATTAATTCTAAGTATAAAATGTTCACTTCTAACTATTTCTAACCTTATTCCTATGTTTTCCTAATTTTGGGCACCTTCGGCTCCTGAGTCTAAGGTTTCGGCTGTCCAGCGGGCTTGCGGGGCCACAAAACACTATTTACATTTTTTTATTCGCTGAATTGTTCTCATCGTTTCTATGTCTATCAAAACTTTAATATTCTAATTAACAAAACCTCAATTAATTTTTAAAGAAAATTAGGGTGTTACATTACCACCCACCTTAATAAAAAATTTTGTTTTCAAAATTTCATACCTGGAAACAATTTCGGATGATCTTTCTTCATGGTTGACTCCAACTGCCATGTGTATTCTTCATTTCTCGGCCCAATCAAGCCACTTTTACTAGTTGCATAGATTTATTTCTAAGTTGCCTAACTTCTCTATCAACGATCTAGGAGGGCTTGAAATGTCAAGTCATCCTATAACTGTATGGATTCGGGTTCAATGATATGGTTTGAATCTGGATGATACATTCTGAGTTGAGATACGTGGAATACATCATGAAGGTTGGATAAATGAGGGGTAAGGCTATTTGATAAGCAGCTGACCCAATCCGTCGAAGGATTTGGAAAGGACCTATGAACCTGGGTGACAACTTTTTGACTCTTAAGGCTCTACCTACTCCAGGAGTGGGTGTAACCTTCAGGAATACATGTTCTCCCTCTTGAAACTCTAAGGGTTCCTTCGAGAATCAGCATAGCTCTTTTGATGACTTTGTAGGTGAGGATTTTTCTCCTAATTTTCTGTATTTGCTCGGTTGTTTGATTAACAAGATCGGGTCCTAATAACCCTACTTCCCCTAAATTGTACCAACACAATGGAGATTGACATTTCCTTCCATATAAAGCTTTATACAGGGCCATGCCAATACTAGCATGATGGCTATTATTATAAGCAAACTCAACCAACGGAAGCAATTTATCCCAACTTCCTTTCTGCTCAACCACACATGCCCTTAGCATATCTTCCAGAGTCTGTATGGTATGTTTTGTTTGTCCATCCGTTTGGGGGTGACATGTAGTACTCAAACAAAGTTTAGTTCCAAAGACTCATTGGAAAGCTCCCAGAATCTTGAAATAAATCGTGAGTCTCGGTTAGAAACTATTGAAGAGGGAACACGTGTAGCCTCACTATTTCTTGGATGTGCAAAGAAGCTAACTTATCCAAAGGATAACTAGCTTTGATGGGTAAGAAGTGAGCAGACTTGGTCAATCTATCCATTATAACCCATATAGCATCATGACCCGACGATGTCCTTGGCAAACCCATTACAAAGTCCATGGAGATACTTTGCCACTTCCATTCTGGGATTTCTAAGGGGTGCAAGGTCCTAGTTGGCTTCTAGTGTTCTATTTTAACTTTTTGGCAAGTTAAACACTTTCGGACAAACTCCATTATGTTTCTCTTCATCCCAGGCCACCAAAACATCCTTTTAAGATCTGCATACATTTTACTAGTTTCAGGGTGTATGGTGAATTCGCCTCTATGTGCCTCCTTTAAGATCTCATTTCTAAGATTACCATTGCAGGTACATATACCCTATCCTTATACCTCCATATACCTCGCTGGTCTTGAGTAAATTCTGGCAACTTTTTTGTTTAAACTTATTTTAAAATCTCTTGAAACTCTTGATTTTCATGTTGTGCGGCCAAAATTTGTTCCTTGAACTTACTCGTTACTTTTATCTAACCAAACACCACACCTTTAGGGTTCACATACATGCCCACACTAAGTTTCTTAAAGCTCTCCACTAGCTCCGTTTCCTTGATCATCAGGCATGCTACACTCAGGGATTTCCTACTCAATGCATCAGCCACAACATTTGCTTTGCCTGGATGGTAATTTAGTTTGAACTCATAATCCTTAAGGAATTCTATCCAGCTTTTTTGCCTCATATTCAACTTTCTGATCAAAAAGATATTTTAAGCTTTTATGATCAGAGAAGACATTGAACTGTACACCATAGAGATGGTGTCGCCATATTTTCAAAGCAAAAACCACGGCGTGAGTTCGAGATCATGAGTTGGATAGTTTACTTCGTGGGGTTTCAACTGAGAAGCACAGGCAACCACGTTTTGATTTTGCATTAACACATATCCCAAACCTTTACTAGAAGCATCATAGTAAACCTCAAAGGGTTCATGAGGGTTAGGAGGTCTATCCTGATGCCATGGTCAACTTTTGTTTCAACTCCTGGAAACTAGTTTCACACTCGGCGTCCACTTAACTTGAGTACTCTTTCGGGTTAACTTAGTCAAAGGTAATGCTATATGAGAAAACCCCATGATAAACCATCTATAGTATCTAGCTAACCCTAGGAAAGTCTGAATCTCGTTACCAAGGTAGGTCATTCCTAGTGAAGTCCTGAATCTACTTTACTAGGATCTATGGAGATCCCTCCTTGTAATGCCACATAGCTAAGGAATCTAACATCTTCTATCCAGAACTTACATTTTGACAACTTAGCATATAACTTCCTCTCTCTTAGGATTTGTAACACAATCCTAAGATGCTCAACATGTTCTTCTTCACTCCTTGAATAGATAAGTATATCATCTATAAAGATGACTACAAATTTATCCAAGTAAGGGTGGAAGATTCAGTTCATATAATCCATGAATACCGCCGAGCATTGGTCAATCCAAAAGACATCACCTTATACTCATAATCTCCGTATCGTGTCCTAAAAGCAGTTTTGGGGATATCCTTATCCCGAACTCGAATATGATGATAGCCTGATCTAAGATCAAGTTTTGAAAAAATGGTTGCCCTATGTAATTGATCCATGAGTCGTCAAATCTTGGCAGAGGGTACTTGTTCTTGATCGTTACTTTATTCAACTGCCTATAGTCTATACAAAGGCTCATACCCTCATCCTTTTTCTTTTCCAAAAGAACATGGGCTCTCCATAGAGACACTTGGTCTAATGAAATGTTTCCCTAATAGTTCTTTAATCTGTGACTTTAACTCTTTCAACTCTAAGAGTGACATCCTATAAGGAGCAATTGAGATAGGACCCATTCTTGGAACCAACTCAATGGAGAATTCAATCTCCCTCTTAGGAGGAAACTCTGGAATATCCTCTGGAATACATCTGATACTCCCTCACCATTGAAATCTCACTCAACTCATGGTTACTTTCAGTTTCACTAGCTGAGAGGAGAGCATATTCCTGACGGTCCACCTTACTAGGGTTAGGTGTCACTAGGTTTAAGTAAAAAGGAAAGAGAACCACAGGAATAGAAAGTAGTATAGGAAGAAACACCACAGTTCTATTTGGACAATGTAAAAGAACATAATTGGGTACCAACCAATCCATACCTAAGATTACTTATAAAGGGAGACAAACCAAGTTGGAGAAATTCCCTAGTATCTATAAGAAGAAGGAGGTTCATGCATGCATAACAAGTCCTAATAGGACCAGCAGGGAGTGGATACAAGAAGATCAAAAAGTAACTCAACACAAATAATTCTAACCTTTGTACACAATCATGGGATATGAAAGAATGAGTGGCACCCGAATCATATAGTACATCTAAGGTATTACCATTTATTTCATACTTATCTGATCAGATCGGCACATTGAGAAGCTTCCTTAGCAATTACAGTAAAAATGTGCCCTTGTTGTTGTGGCCTGGGGATGGGCTGCTGAACTTTCTTGTTGGGACATTTGAATATCTTGTGTCATGGTTTCCTACAGCCAAAGCAAACAATTTGCATTGTCTAGCACGACCTGTTTGATATTTCCCACATTTAGGGCATTCTTGTCTTATCTTCGGTCTTGGGATTGAAGCTGCTTCCCTCGTTGTTGTTGCTATTAGGTAGAAATCTTCCCTAGGCTGGTTAGAGGCTTGAATCAGGGGCCCTGGGTGCTAATCCTCTCCTGGCATTATTTTGTACATACCTGAGACTTGCAAGCTTCTTGTTAGACTCCTCAGTTCGTGACATTTATTTATCAAGGTAGGGTAGTCTCTGATCTCCAAGAGACTTATAGCTGCTTCTATATCTTCACATAGACCCCCTTCATATTTCATGCACTTCTAGGCTTCATTTGGGTCACGTTGGTAAATCGTAGAAAACTTGCAAAGCCCTTCAAATTTGGCGGTATACTCGCTACACTCATAGGTCCTTGTTTAAGAGCCATAAACTCTAACTCTTTTGCATTCTTCATAGAAGCAAGGAAGTACTTATGGTAGAAAGCCTATTTGAAGATATCAGGTAACTTCAGCCCGGAAGCTTCAAATAATCCCCTGGTGCCAACCCACCAAAATTCTGCATCCGCTTCTAGCATGTAGGTGGCAAAAGCCACCTTTTAGATCTCTGTCCAAGGGAGAACTGAGAAAATCTTTTCCATGGCCTTAATCCATTCTTCTACCTTGCAGGGATTGAAGGCTCTTCAAAATGGTTGGGGATTCGCTTTCTAAACTCAGCAAATTTTTTATATTCCCCATCCACTTCGTTTCCTCTGGGTTACCAGGGTTTTGCTCCTTGTTGCGGTTCAGCTTTTCCATCATTCGGTTAGCAACTACAGCTTGTTCTCTCATTGTTGTAGCCATTTCATGAAAAGTATTCATCATGTTGGCTTCATTTCCCGCTCCACTCCTAGTTGAGATTTGAAGTCATGTAACCCACAACATTTCTATTTCTAAACAGACACATAGACAGATAATATATATATATATATATATATATATATGCATCATAATGCATGACACTTACTCCAGAACCATAGTCGGTCTAATCCTCAGGCTTATAGGATAGTTGGCTTTGATACCATAATGTAACACCTTCCTAATTACCATGTTCTACTTGAGTATTAACATAGTAATTAGTAGAGTATTACTTATGTTCATAATCTATACTAGTCAAAATACAATGCAGTAAGGTAATTTAAATGGATATGTTGGAAAGATCGCATTTACATATATGAACATCATTTATAAGTTTACAACAGGTATATCATACTAGTACCCAAACTGGTTAACTCCTAAACTAGTCCAGAACTAAGTGTACAAAAGAAACACCCAGCATCTAGTCTATCCTGTTTGAAGTCGAAGCCCAACAAAATCTTATACAAATAGAAATGGACCTCGACAACATCTAATAGGATCTATTCATAGGCTGGCGGGCCCTACCACCAACCTCCAGTGTATAGTAGATCCAAATCGGGTCACAATGCCATTGCTATTGGGGCGAATCAAGGAAGAAGATCACGATGGCATCTATGGAATCTGAATACAATACAACATATATGCACATAGGGATGAGAATATTATAAAATTCTCAGTAAAGTACTCCCTCAAATATAAACATACATAACTAGCAATGTCATCCATATAAGTAATATCATGTAAGGTCATATGCAACAGTAATTATAAAAATAAGAATGACAATTATACATTTATTCTTGTAAACCAGGAACTCACTTCAATGCCAATTTTTCTTTTCATTAACATGGGGAGGCTTAACTTTACATTAAGGTATCTATAGTGGATAATTCCACAAAGGACAATAGACTGCTAGGACACGAGCTCATTCCTATTTGTGATCATCGGACTTCATTTTTTTTTTCCATTTTTGAATTACACACAGTTTTATTCCTAGCCTCTCATAAAATTTCTAGGAACTTATTTTTGTCTTCCTTCTTTGTCCCCCATAAGCCTTGTCTCTCTTTTTCCCATATGTTCAAACATGCACCAGTGAAATTTATACATGCTCTTTTCTCATATAATTGCACCATGTACATCTTTTTTTTTCTCAAAGCAATGCTTACATCACATATAGGCATTCAATTACATTAGAGTCTCATCCATGCTTCATAAGCAATTATTTGTAACAACTAGCATGCACTCATATGCCATATACTTGGACTAAATGTCATTCTATCATTAATTTAAGCCATTCTTACCATTCCAACACCCTAAATTTACCGTACTAGTAACAACATTTAATTTCCATACCAAACGGTCATTTCAAGAGCCATAAAAATTCTCCATGACACTTCAATGTGTCTAGAGACCCTGTAAAAATTTCATAGTAAATGGAGCTCTCTAATCCTATTAATTAAATTGTACAAATTTAGTGGTCAAAGACCACTTATTCATAGCTCAAACTAGGGTTCTTATAATTTTTAACCCTAGCATATGATTGAATCAAATCACAATAGAATTTATAGTGATAATTCAATATGTTATCAACTTCCTATAAAAAGTTCAAAGTGTAGTTCAATCATTTGCTATGGTAATAAAATTGGACAATCTTATTGCTTCAGTTTCAACAATTAAGATAGCATCATTCACATTTCAATGTCTGATTTTTTTTGAGACAGTATACGTTAAAACTAATGCCCCATAAAATTCATGTAGTTATTTAAGATGTTAGATTCCATATATATTTTTTCAGATCATAAAAATGACCAAAAATAGGTCTAAAAATTCACGAAAATGTACTATCTCCACCCCTGAAAATCCAGCCTAGTCAAAACTTCTTTTGATAAAAATGATTTTCTAACACCATCCAAACACACTACCAAAATTCATACATCAATATCAACATAATATCAACCAATATAACTAGAAATTTTAGACTAAATCAATCAGAACTCATCAGAATAAATTTGAAGAGAAAAGGCAAAGAAAACCCTACTCTTGAAGGCTAATGTATTCTTGTCTCTAGTTTGTTCTAAGATGGAAGTCCTTTACTCCAAAGCTCTTAGAACACACCCAAACCCTTCTCTAATCAGTGATTGATGAGATGATAAGGTGAGATTTAGATATTCTAATCGGTTATACTTATAGAGATTGAAGTGTAGAACAAGTTTAGTGGAGGAAGATTTTGGTTTTAACAAGGTTTGGCTTAGGATTTTGATGTTGGAAATCAAGGTTTCAAGGTGCTTAGTGAAGAAAACATGGAGGTTCTGGTTTCTTTTCCTTGCTAGCCAAATTTTGAAGAAGAAATTATGAGGTCAGGTGTGTCAAGTTAATCTTATAAGATGTGCTCTCATTGGTTGGTCATAAAGCAAGATTTATTTTTAATAAAAGAAATAAATATCAATGGCTAAGATTTGATCTTTTATCCAAGATGAAATCTTATCCATTCATTTAGCATTCAAAAGGATAAATTTTATTATTTTGTAGAGATTAACTAGCCTTCGTGTTAGAAGTCACACACCGAAATTTCACCGAACGGGTGAAACACTGTACCCAAGAAATAAGATATTACCCGAAAATTAATTCTAAGTATAAAATTTTCACTTCTAACTATTTCTAACCTTATTCCCATGTTTTCCTAATTTCAAGTACCTTTGGGTCCCAAATCTAAAGTTTTGACTTCCGCAAAATACTATTCATTTTTTTTTGTTTTGCTGAATTATTCTCACCATTTCTATGTCTATCAGAGCCTTAATATTTTGATTAACAAAACCTTAATTAATTTCTAAAGAAAATTAGGGTGTTACACAACCAACCTTACTTTGTTTCTAGCTTCAACAAGTTTGTTTCTGAACACTCATTTTGTTCCAATGATGGCCTTGTCTTTGGGCTTTTCCACAAGTGTCCAGACTTTGCTTCTCTCAAACTCTAGTTCCTCTTGCATAGCATCCACCCAACTTTGATCATTCAAAGCATCTTCAATGTTGTCAGGCTCAATGGTGGACATGAAAGCATAGTAGACATATTTCTAAGGGAGGATCTTATTTTCACACCCTTGGAAATGTCTCCTAGAACTTTATTATGAGAAATTGCTTTTAGATCAGAAACTCCTATGTAGTTCCATAAGCCTGATGTTCTTCATTTCTCTTTCATCTTTAGATTGCTCTTCTTCATGCTCAGAAATATCACTTTTTGAAAGCTTCGGAGTTTTGAGTAAGCTTTTTGAAATGTTCTTGTTTTGGAGCTTACTTTCTAAAGATTATGCTTTCATTTGCTTGCTTTATGAGGATTCCTTGAGATTTAGCCTCTCAAGGTTCTCTTCTAGCTCTTCAAGATCATCAACAAAGTCTTTCTTGAGCTCTTTGAACTTGATGTGGATAGTCTCTTCACCACATAGTGTTCTTTTGTTGTACACCCTGTAAGCTTTTGAGATTGAAGAGTATCTTATGAAAATTCCATTATCAGATTTCAAATCAAATTTTGCAAGCTTGTCCTTAGTGTTAAGAATACAACAAGATAAGCCAAAAACATGGAAATAAGATATGTTGGATTTTTTACCCTTCCATAGCTCATAAGGAGTTTTCTTGAGGATTGGCCTTAGAAAGATTATATTTTGAATATAGCAAGAGGTGCTTAAAGTCTCCCAAAAACCTTTTGAAAAGTCATTTTCTAAAAGCATGGTTTTGGCCATTTCTTGTGAACTTTTGTTTTTCCTTTCTTTAACCCCATTTTTGTTGGGAGTTCTAGGTGCAAAGAACTCAGGATAGATGCCATGCTTTTTCACAAAACTATTCAAAAACATGATTTTCAGTGTCTTCTCCATGATATGATCTTATAGGGGTAATTTGAGAATCTTTTTTGATACAAACTCTTTTTGTAAAAACTTTGAATCTTTCAACCACCTCATCCTTAGAAGCTAGGAAGATAATCCATGTAAATATAGAGAAATCATCCATTATAATAAGGTAATATCTTTTCCCAGGAAGACTTAGTCTTGGTTAGTCCAAAGAGATCCATGTGTAAAAGCTCAAGTGGTTTAGTGATTGAAACCACATTTTTGTTGTTGAAAGAAGCTTTGGTTTGCTTGCCTTTCTTCCAGAAATGACAAATTGAATCCTTGTCAAATCTGATTTTAGGCAGGCCTTTAACAAGCTATTTCTGAGATAACTCAAAAATAAGCTTCATATGAGCATGTCCAAGCTTCTTATGCCACAGCCACTTATTATCTAAGAAGGATGCAAGAGATTTTACATCTTTATCTAGAAGGTCATCAAAGAATAACACATAAGTGTTATCATGCTTCTTGGCAGATAAAATGACTTGTCTAGAAGTGGGATTTATAATTTTGCAAGCATGAGCATTAAATAAAACATTAAAGCCTTAGTGACAAAATTAGCTAGTGCTCAGATTATGAGTCAGACCATCAACAAGTAAAACATAAAAAATTTAGTAGGAATCATCCTTATCAACATTTCCTATACCTGTGACCTTGGCTTTACCTCCATCAAATTTGACTGATATAGAGTTCTTGGGCTTTAGGTTTCTGAACTATTTCCTGGATCCAAACATGTTCCTGGAATAACCATTATCCATGTACCACTTATTATCCTTGTCAACGTGCATTCTGAGACACACCTACAACAAAAATAGTTTTTGCTTTGGGTACCTAGACATTCTTGGGTCATTTTAGGTTAGTTTTTCTAAGGGGATGTTTCCCAACTTGTTTTACGGATTTCTTTCTCATAAAACATTTGTCAGGTGGGTGTCCCTTCTTGTGGAGAAAGTATAAGAGACTCTGTTCTTGACTTTCTTTGATGAGATTGATTTTCCTTTCTCATTCATTTTATTCTCATATCCTAACCCCGTTTTTCAAAATATGGCCTTTGACCTCCAAGCATTAGTTCAAGATTCTTTGAACCATTAACCATTTTAGATTCTTAGCATCTGATTTGGACTTTTTGAGTTCAAGAACTATTTTTTATGGTCCCTTTTCATGGTAAAATAATGAGAGGAAAGAGTTTCAAAATTTTTTAGCAGCTCATCATATAATGCATGTAATTCATCATAAGAAATATTAGATTCAAATATTTTTACCTCAGGTTCTCCTTTTGAAGCGCAACCAACCATGAAGCACAGGTTTGCAACATCTTCTAACTCATCTTGGCTTTCTGAACTTTTTTCTCCTCTTGAGTCACTCTAAGTTGCCATCATTCCCTTTTCTTGGAAGCAAACTTGTTTTGCAGACCCTTGAGCTTGGGATAGTCAGTTTGAAATATCCCTTCTCTCTATAGTTATAGCAAGTGATGCTTTCCAGCTTCTCTTGCCTTTCTTGTCCTTTCTGAGGTTAATGTCTTTTCTTCTCTTTGTTCTGTTTCTCCAAGTTTTTGACATCTTCCTCACAAGCATGAAGATCGTATCTCCATGTTCTTCTTTAGATTCTTCATTAGATTCTTCTTCTTCATCTAATGTTTTAGCAACTTTCATTGCTTTTCCCTTGGTCTGCTTCTTGTGTATGGATACCAAGGCTATGGACTTGCTCTTCTTTATAGATTCACCATGAACCTCAGAGAGCATAACCTCATGGGTTTTGAGTGACCTAATGAATGCATCCAAGCCAAGAGTTTGCAGGTCTTTTGCTTCTATAATGGCTGTGACCTTTGGCAATCTTCTTGTAGGAGGCTTCTTAGAATTTTTCTAACCAGTTAGAGTTAGAATATCTTTTATTTAGTCCCTTCATTTGGTTTACAATGTGCATGAAGCTTGTGGTCATGTCATCAATATTCTATTGCTCAGTCATTTTAAACATTTCTTATTAATGGACTAGCATACTGATTTTTATCTCTTTGATATGATCAGTGCCTTCATGCAGCTTGTGTAGCCTGTCCTAGATCTCCTTGGCCATGTCACAAGCAATGATTTTATCATATTTAGTGCTTAGTGCACACGTGAGTAGGTATTTAGCTTTTGAGTTTAATTGAACTCTATCATTATATTGCTCTATCCACTTACTCCTGGGAACTTCTCTAGAGGTTGAAGGTACATCATCAATTCCAGGAACTTCTTTTGTTGGAACATAATATCCTTCTTGTATGATCTCCCACAAGTCAAGACTTGTGTATTTGATGAACAACTCCATTCTATCTCTCCAATATGCATAGTCTCTACCATCAAAGAATGGTGGTCTATTTATGAAGTGTTCTTCTTCTATGTGGATGTTTTGTGCTATTTATCCTTAGGATCTTTGCCCTTTGTCGTTAGAATGCTTAACCCTTAGAGGCTTGAGCTTTGATGCCAATTGTAGGTGGAAAAGTGCACGAAAAAGGGGTTGAATTATGCTTTGGCTTTTCTTTGCTTTTTTTTATCTGAAAAGCTTGAGTAAATACTATCAAGTGTAAACTTGAAGTGCAAGAAACAAATGTTAGTAAACTTTAGAAAGTAACTTTTTGATCTATTAAACGTGTTAAGAAGAAAAAGGTTTTCTAGGAAACATAGTATGAAGGGCATAAAGCAGTAAATAAAAGAAAGTCAAGGACAAATAAAATACTACACAAGGGTTTTATAGGGTTTAGCACTGGACATCCAGTTCTCAACTATCGTTGAGTTCCACTAAAACCTTTCTCAACTCGAGAAAGTTATATAGTCTTTGTAGTAATCTTCTCAAGCTCTTACAAGTGACCAGTAGCTCACTCTATTGTCAAACCTAAGTAGTCTTTGACCAGCTTCTCCAAGCTAACTTTATGACCAATAGCTCACTCTACCTGTCACCTTACAAGTAGTCTTTGCTTAGCTTATTCAAGCTAACTCACAACGATCACTATCGGATCGAGGTTACAAAGGTTTGTTTTTGGGTTGAAACACTCAAACTAACCAACATTCAAGTTTTCATATGATAAACAATAACAAATCTGGAAAACTTGAATGACTTCTTTTTATCTATTCTTCCTAGGGAGAATAATGTTATCTAATAAGAACATAGAAAGAAGATTTTTACAAGGAAGAAACTGATTACAAGCAGTAATAACTTTACAAAAAATGAGGAAAATTTTCTTTAGGTTTTCAGCAAAAGTCTGCATATCTCTTTTTAAAGCACATCATCTCCTTTTATACTTGATCTTCATATATGACTGTTGCCCTTGATCTATTTTCCAAGTGACACATGTTGATATATTTTTTGTGTCTTTGAAATGCAATCTAGAGGAGTAGCTCGGCATTATCAGAGTAGTTCAGAAGAGTTGTGTAAGAGCTTTCTGAGTCCACCTTTAGAAACTACTTTTTACTTTCTAAATGAGGTTTTTGAACTTGTCTTTCTAGAAGCTAGGGCAGTTGACCAAGTTGGTAGAAGAGATGTCACATCAGTCCTTGAAGTTTGACTTTAAATTTGAATTTCAAATTTCCTTCCTATTTCTATGAAGTGCACCGTTTATAGTAAAACGTGCTTTCTGAAGTACCATCTCCGTTTCTAGACTTGTCTCAGATCTTCGATTCTTCAATCAAACCTTGTCATTGATGATATGATTATGATCATGATGATTGAAGACGGTAGAATACACTTGCTTTAAAGTTGGATTGGAATATTCATTTTAACTATTCTTTCTAAAGTCATGTACTACTTTCTAAAGATATGATTCTTGGTTTCTTGTACTTGAGAATTTTCTTTCATCCGTTGAGCACAAATACATTCAATCCACGATATATTTTTCACTTTCATTCAGTCCCAATTTCTTCACATGAGATTTAAACATGTTTACACATGTCATTGTGAAAATATTCTCGTTTTTAGAAGAATCATGCTAACATGAAAAGTCCTGTTGGTGCTTCAAGAAACTCAAAGAAGATTAGTCCTTCTTCAAAATATTTCCACGACATTGGTTTCATTATCACTCAAAACGTTTAGCATTAGCTTTTGAAAGTTTCTGGAGCTAACACTTGGTCCTTGACAAAATATATTAGTGTTAGGGTCCTCACAATTGCAAGATATGAACACATTAGTCCCTAATCATCTACAACTTGTAATATTAATCGATAACCATGATTGTTGCCTCTCTTAGTCTCGTAACCACCTCAATAATCTCTTTTATCCCTACCCTACCCTTATAAAAAGAGTTAAATTTGGATTTTAATTGTAAATTTACTAATAATAAAGAAAACATCTTTATGTTAAGAAAAAAATGGAAAATATAATCAAGCAATTAACATGCAATTATTATGTATGAATAAAAATGAAAAACTCAAGTTTTGAAGCAACAAAGTTGCAAGAATAAGCAAGTGCTTCAAATAATCAAGCATCATCATTGATGGGAGCAAGGGTGGTGTGGGTGGCGATGAAGATTGAGATGAAGACAAGGCAAGACTCAGATTGAAGGTCAATGAGTTAAGTGAGGTGAGATTGGGGTGGGATTGTAACACCCTCCCAAGTACAACATCATCCTTAAGCCATGACATTATACTTAGGAGTTATTACTTATAAATTTAACGGATCTTACTTAAGTAACTGTAAAGTATTTGAACGAATCGAGTAGTAACTAGATCGTAATTCTATTAAAATATATACAAGAGACAAAATACTTATTTAATACAAGGTCAAATACAAAAAGAAGCTCTTCTAAGAGCTTTAATACACATCTATTTCACTTAAGCATTTATACAATAGAAACTACTAGTGGTCTTCATCCATCGAGCTATTTTGACTCATGCATTTCCAATACGAGCAACTTCTTTATTCTCTTATGCTATATGGAAATGACACAGGAACACACAAAATAGCGGTGAGAATTGTAAAATTCTCAATAGGGCATTCCCCAAATATACAGCTATAAATGTCATCGCCATCGTTCCGCCACTTCGGTTTATTAGAAAAATCTGATCATGCATTACATACCAAAGATTCATTTTTAAAGTTCAAAATCATCCTTCTGAAGCCTTTTAGTATTCCCTCACTTAATGCACATATATCATAATGTTTAAGGTTGTAGTAAATCATGCTAAGCAAATAATTCAATATGTTATGGGTATGCATATGATAAATGTAATGATCTTTAATTTCCTTGATATGTCAAAGGGGATTTCATCTTTCTCTCGTGACCATAAAACTCAATTCCATATATTTTTCTCTTTTCATCAACATAGGGAAGACTTAGTTCATACCACATGGTATCTATAGTGGATAACTCCACAATGGGTAATTCATACCAAATGGTATCTGATGGACAACTCCACAATGGGTAATAGATTGCTTATCAGGATTGAACTCATTCCTATATATGGTTATCGAACTTCATTTTTTTCCTCTCAAAATCACGCACAGTTCTATTCCTAACCAGACGTCTCCGACTCATAATATCTCTAGGGAAGTTCTCTTTTTGCTTTCCCCTTCACCCAACCTAAGTCTTGTTTCTTTTTGCCCATATGTCAGAACATGCACAATTAAAATTCACACATTCTTTTTTGTCACATAGATGCATCATGTACCTTTTTTTTCTCAAATGCATGCATAAACCACATGTAGGCATTCAATCACAAGTGATTCACATTCATGCTTCATAAACCAATTTTTAAAGTATATAGCATGCATTCATACTCATCATACTTGAATTAAAAGTAATTATATTATCATTTTAAGACTTGGGTTCTTTCTAGCGTATTGGCAGATTTTACTCTTATATGGCAAAATTTATTTTGCATACCAAATAACAAATTTCAAGGTTAAGACAAATTTGATGGTTAGAGGTCACCTAATCTTAGTGCAAAGCTAAAATTCCATAATTTTTAACACTAGCAAATGAATGGCTAAATTCATAATAAAATTCATGATTAAACCTTAAGATGTTTTCAAAACCCTGAAAAATTTCAAAGGAAAAATCAATCATTTGCTATGGTAACAAAATTAGCAAAGTTTGTAGATTCAATTCCAGCAATTTAATAGCATAGGCATAGTTTCAATTGATTTTTTTAAAGCAGTAAATCTTTAACATGACCTAAGAAAAATCATGGAGTTGTCTTAGGATATTAGCTTCAATATATAAAATTTCTAGCTGATAAAAATACCTACAAATACATCAGAAAATTCGTGACTAGTTCCTGCCTATGACAAAATTGAAAATCCAGCAACTAGCTCAAAACTTCTTTTGACAAAAAGGGTTTTCTAACATCATTCAATATTGCACCAAATTAAACACATCAATATCTATATATTATCAACCAATACCACCACAAATATCAAATTAAATCAGTGATTAAATGGTAGAAACATATTTGAAAAGAAAAAGGTTCAAAAACCCTACTTTTAGAGCTTTAGAGATCTTGGCTCCCAAGGATGTTCCAAGAGTGATTTTTCTCACTTCAAGGCCTCCAAACCAACACCAAACCCTTCCTTAGGTAGTAGTGTATAAGGAATCAAAGTGATAATTGGTGAGGAATTGAAATTTCAATCGGTTAGTTTAGTAGATCTTGATGAGTGGAATAAGTTTAGTAAAGGGAGTTTGAAGTTTTAGCAAGTGTAGGTTAGGTGTTTGGAGGTTTAAATCAAGGTTTCAAGCTCTTTGAAGAAACAAAAATTAAGGCTGGTTTGGTTCCCTTGGCTAGGCAAAAATGATGCTTCAAGAGATAAAGTTTTGTAGCTTTTAATGATTTTAGATTAGGTTGTAAGAATTTTTTAATATAAAATCTATATTCTTTCTAAAAGAAAATAAGATGGATGGTAAGGATTTGATCTTATAATTCAAATCCTAGATCAAGGGTTTCGGCGTCATGGTGGTGCTGCAAGGCCTGCAAATCACTATTCATATTTTTTTTTACACATCCATTAGATTGTCCTCATCATTGTTAAAATTGACAGATTTTTGAAATTCTCACTAATAAAGTTCAAATTAATTTTTAAATAATTTTTCTGGTGTTATAAAGATTTACCAATTGCAAGTAACTAAGGACAAATATATTCGTGTGTTGCAATTATGAAGGACCTCAAGACTAATTTATTTTTATCAGGGATCAAATTGTCTATAGGTGACATGGTCAAGGACTAATTTGAGGAGTTAATCAACAAAACACAATAAAAGAAAACAAATTTGTTAGCTTCTGGAACTCCTGAGAAGGCTCTTAGAACTTGAGTTTTGAATGAAAACAAAATAAATTTTGTTGAAATGTTTTAAAGAAAGAACTAATAGTTTACATGAGTTTCTAAAGTGTCAAATAGGAAATTTTTCACATCATATGTAACTAATTTCGTGAAATATTTTTCATTCTATCGTGATTTAACATGATATAAAACTCATTTAAAGAGTTTACAACTTTTAAAGTATGAAAAATAGCTCAAAAAGTGAGTTACAGCATATGAGATACATTAGCAAGTGTAGGTAGAAAAGTTCACGAGAAGAGGGGTTGAATTATGCTTTGGCTTTTCTTTCTTTTTGGTTCTCTGAAACACTTGAGCAAATACTATCAAGTGTAAACTTGAAATGCAGCGGAAAGAAATGTCAGTAAACTTCTGAAAGTAACTTTCTAATCTATTAAACGCGTTAAGAAGAAAAATGTTTTCTAGAAAAACGGTATGAAGGGCACAAAGCGGTAAATAAAAGAGAGTTAAGGAGAGAGAAGATACTGCACAAGGGTTTTTATACTAGTTTGGCCAACCTGATATATCAAGTTCTCAACCATCATTGAGTTCCACTAAAACCTTTCCAACCCGAGAAAGTTAGATAGTTTTTGCATTAGCCTTCTCAAGTTCTTACTAATGACCAGGAGCTCACTCTATTGTCACACTAGAGTAGTCTTTGACTAGCCTCTCCAAGCTAACTCCGTGATCAATAGCTCACTCTACTATCATCTTCCAAGTAGTATTTGATAAGCCCCTTTAACCTAACTCACAACAATCACTACCATATCGAGGTTGTAAAGGCTTGTGTTTGGGTTGAAACACTAAAACTAACCAACATTAAAGTTTTTGTATGATAAACAATAATAGGTCTGGAAAACTTGAATGAATTCTTTCTATCTATTATTCATAGGAAGAATAATATTATCTAATAAGAACATAGAAAGAAGATTTTTATAAGGAAGAAACTTATTACAAACAATAATGACTTTATAGAAGATGAGGAAAAATTTCTTTAGCGTTTCAGCAAAAGTCCTATGTCGCTTTTTAAAGCACATCATCTCCTTTTATACTTGATCTTTACATATGACCATTGCCCTTGATCTATTTTTCAAGTGACATATGTTGATCTTCTCTTTTGTGCCTTGGAAATGCAGTCTAGAAGAGTAGCTCGGCATTGCCAGAGTTGTAGAAGCCATTGTGTAATAGAGGTTTCTAAGTCCACCTTCATAAACTACTTTTTACTTTATGCACAAGGTTTCTAAACTTTTCTTTCTAGAAGCTAGAGCAGTTGACCAAGTTAGTAGAAAAGATGTCACGTCAATCCTTGACTGGGTTTGACTTTAAATTTGAATTCCAAATTTCCCTCCTATTTCTACGAAGTGTGCCATTTATAGTGAAATGTGCTTTCTAAATCATCATCTCAGTTTTGGACTTCTCTTATATCTTGTATTCTTCAATCAGAGCTTATTGTTGATGATATGATTATGATCATGATGATTGAAGATGATAGAACACACTTGCTTCAGAGTTGGATTGGAATCTTCACTTAAACTATACTTTCTGAAGTCACGTGCTACTTTCTAAATATCTGATTCTTGGTTCTTGTACTTGAGAATTTTCTTTCATCTTGAGCATATATACATTCAATCCATGATATATTTTTCACTTTCATTTAGTTCTAATCTCTTCACATGAGATTTAAACTTGTGTACACATGTCATTGTGAAAATATTCTTGTTTTTAGAACAATCATGCTAATGTGAAAAGGCCTTTGGTGCTTCAAGAAACTCAAAGAAAGATTAGTCCTTTTTCAAAATATTTTCATGAGATTGTTTTTGTTATCACTCAAAATGTTTAGCATTGATCTTTTTGAAGGGTTTTGGAACTAACAGAAAGCATATTAAGGAATCATAGAGTGTACTTAGAACATTAAAAAAGGTATCTAGAACATTAAAAAGTATTATGATACATTAGAAAGTGACATGACAAAATAGAAGGTGATTATTCATATGATCAAATCAAGTATACCTTTACCAAATCTGATCATGTTCACTAAATGAATAATCCAACACTCTCCTAGACTCACATCTACTTCAAAAAAAAAATCAATATGATCTAGAAGAGCTCAGAAAGTGAAGAAGTATCATTAAAAACTAAACAACACATTAGAAACTAAAGAACTCATCGAAATCTGAATATATTAGTGTCAAAGATATAGCCTTAGAAAGTTGTTGCTCATGATATACTAGCTTTTTGCTTGAAAGATACACATCCTCCTGAAGATTTCACAAGCTGAAGAAAAAAAAAAAATTAAAGCGAGTTTGGAAACTTTTTTACACAACCACTATTGTACTATTACAACTATTACTGCTACAAGCTTAGCCTATAGTTTTTAGAAGACCAATCATAGGAACACATCAATGATCAACACATGTACGAAATCAAGGACAAATAGTCTTATTCAATTTTCAAGCATAAAAATGCCATTCATTTAAGTTGGAAGAAACTTTTTGCGCTTAAGATATTAAATCTGCATTCCACCTTCTGAAGCATGTTCTTCATCAAAATCTAGTTTTTGAAATCCAAAATCTTTTTTTTTTGGCAATCATTAGCTAATATACTCTTTATGTAGTGTTTCCTTACCCTTGATACACATCTTAGGAAACTTGAGTGAGTTTTGAGTAAAACACCAAAACTATAATACGCAAGGAATACTTTTCCCTAAGAGAGTTTAGTGAGGACACGTGTCGCTAGGCAAATCCAGGACCACCATAGGGTTCCTCAGGACCCACTCATGTTGTTCGTAAGCCCCACTTGAATTATTTCTTAATTGAAAACCACTCTAGAGAGCGTTGCAATGGTCACTGAGGGTAAGGTGGTGCAAAATAGGGACAACTGGTGTTCACTTAAGCACTGGAGCAGTCAAATTATAAAAACCCCTCATTTTCAAGCTCAGGCTATCAAAACACTTTCTACACCCCTCCAAATGTGAAACTTGATTTCTCTATCCTTTTTCACCTCCCAAATTCCATTTCTCAAATCTGACTTTAATATTTCACTTCTAAGGCTTTAAGGTGTGTTGATTTATTAGTTTGACTTTCTTTTCCTTAATTCGTCATTGTCCTTGGGGTGATTTTATGCTTATCAAAGGAATAGAGTTCTTCCTTATGATTAAAGATAAAGTTGAGCTGGTTAGAGATTGATTTAGAGTTTTGTTGATTTCATAACGGATATTGGTGTCATTTCCTCTTCTCAGAGTCCTGTTGGTATGGAACCTTCATCTTCTACCACTCTAGGTGAATGGATTCACACCTGAATCTATATGTTAGCCATTATAGCTATTTTTATCAAAATATGAAACGGACGTAATTTAGAGTTTATTTAAAGAACAAATGAGATTTCTGCTGAATTGTGAATTTATGGTTTTCAAAATAGCATGAACTGGATTTTGGAGAAAATTCATGGGACCATTGTTGATGAATGAATTTATAGAGAACTATATTGTGATTTTAACTGTTTAGAGTTGTTATAATGATTATATGATTTCTAGTACTGATTACTATTATATGACGGAGTTTTAAACCCTAGGGTAGAAACCATTTGTAGAGTTTAGAGAAAAGATTTAGTTTTTTGGTTGAAGTGGATAGTAGCTATAGAGAAACAGATTACGTATTAACGGTAGTTATTCCATTAACCTTGGTACCAAAGTAGTCCACGGCCAAGAAACAGATACTAGAGATTATTGTTATGCCATGGTTTCCAGGCATAACCATAGATTTATTTGTTATGTCCCATATTGGGTATAACAGAGATTTAGTTATGTCATAGATTCTGTGCATAAATAGAGATTTTTGTTTCTCTATTGGATATTGTAGAGTTGATTATGAATTGATGTTTTGAATATACTTATGCATATGAAAATACAAATGATATTAAGTACTATTGATACTATTATGATTTCATGCACTTTTTCCTTGGCATCCCATGAAGGGGGTTCTAGGTGATGACTCACTCACTGAGTTTTGTAACAAAACTCACCCCACCCTCCTTCTCCTCTTTACGAATACATTAGTTGTTGTGGATACTTCCCAACCATTTTCTTTCTAGGCTTTAGATTCCAGTTGGCGTGCCTTGTTAAGTGAAGAATTGTAGTTTTGTTTAGAGTGCTCCAGTGTTAATGGGCAGGATTCTGGACCATAGAGCATATTTTATGTTATTTGCATATTATGAGACTATTTTGGTTTGTACTTATATGAACTCATCACTCATCGTTGTTGTGTTTGTACAATATACTCCATATATTTACTAGCATTACGATTTATCTTTTTAAATATAGATTTTGAGATTTCATTTTTACTATTATGATTTAGCAAAGCGGTGATTTGTATGTAGAAAATGAAACTATACTTAAATGATTTTATAACTAACTGTGCATATAGAGAAATCCAGGTCACGGGGCTTACGTGGGAATGAGAATTTTCACGTGCCGGTCACTTGCCCAAATCAAGTTGTGGCAAAGTTGGTATCAGAGCCACAAGTTTCTTTTCATATCACTGGAGCAAGTGTCCATAGGTGATACATCATTTATGTAAATGGAAGTGCGCCCATGTGCATTAACGAAGCATTACTTGAGGCCTTTAGGATGGTCAATTATGTCTAGATTTAGAGATAGAATTTTGTTTTCCTTCCCATGATTAGTATTTCTTGTCTCATGTATTTATATTCTTTAGGAACCCAATATGCCTCCCCTTCGCCCTTTTGCTTCACATCGCGTAGTAGCGGTACTTCATGTTCTAGTAGCCATCTTAAAGCCATGGAGCAGGTTCTGGCCACACTTTTTCACGTACTAGCCGGATAGAGGATAAATTATAGCCACCCTCAATCTAGCCTCTAGTTAGAGATCTTGATGACTCAACTTTAAAGTACTTTAGAAAGATGAATCCACTCACCTTCAGGGGAGTCTTACTATAGAACATCCCTAGGCTTTCCTTAGAGATATAGTGAAGATCACTATAGTTATCCATTGCTCGTCAAAGAAAGCAGTTAAGTTGGCTGGCTTCCAGTTAGGAGGCTAAGCAGGCATTTAGTTTGATAAGTTTTTATAGGTGGACAGTGACTCAAAGTTGCCTACCTAGGAAGAGTTCAGAGCAACTTTTTTGTATAGATTTATATTAGAGAGCCGGTGTGTTCAGATGGTAGAGGAGTTTCTGAGGCTTCATATGAATCCTGGATGACAATGGTTGAGTGTGATAAAAGGTTTACATACTTGGCTCAGGCCACTGCAGGCATACTACGAGAGATTGAGAAGGTTAGGCAATTTGTTAAGGGACTACCTAAGGATATGTTCCTCAACCTTCAACCGCATGTTGGTACTAGGGATTATGCTTAGGTGCTAGACATAACCATTGGGTTATAGATAGGGTTAGTAGAGAGGAGGGCTGCTTTTGAGTCTAGCAAGAGGTTAAGACTCATGATGTATTTTCTGGAGGAACTAGCATTAGCAGAGGATTTGTTTAGTAGGGTTAGCGGTTTGCCCAGTCGTGTAGGGTTGCCTTCTCAGATCCCACCCATTACGGCCTGCAACATCCCAGAGTTAGAGTAGAGGAGGTAGGCAGCATTGTGGTCAGGTATTAGTTCAAAGCTTTCTTGTTTATTAGACTTCAGGAGGAGACACCTGGGGCAATGCCTGATTGGCACATTTACTTATTATGGTTGTGGCTAGTCGGGCCATAAATGAGTAGAGTACCAAGTTCTGGCAAAGGATGTCCAGTGAGGGGTCAGCGAACTCCACCACTTTAGCTTAGTCTTTTCAGTTAGCAACCCAGGGTATTCTGCACCAATTGGCATAGGTGCTGGAGGTAGGGGCCTTGGAGGTAGAGGTGCTGCAGGTAAAGGTTCAGGAGGCAGAGGCCAGAGTCAGGGATAGCCCCGATTGTACGCACTGACATGGTAGGATGAGCAGCATCTAGAGATGTAGTAGCATGTATTATTAAAGTATTTGCTTTTGAAGGTTTTGCATTGATTGATCCTAGGTCCACGCATTCATATGTGTCCCAGTTCTTTGTCACACAATTTGAGAGATAGGCTATTAGTTTAGAGAAGCCTTTTCTAGTGGGGATACCGATGGGAGAGCCTCTCCTAATTTATAGAGAATGAGGTCAAGGTTGGAGATATGGAGACTCGTGAGACTTACATGTGTTAGATATGTCAGATTTTGATGTTATGTTGGACATGGATTGGTTAACTTCATGCCATGTTATGGTGGATAGTTATAATGAGTCAGTGAAGTTTGGTACTTTAGGAAGAGAACTCCAAGAATTTAAAGGCACTAGTTGTTTAGTTTCGACTAGTTTGATCTCGGCCTTGAGTGCCTCAAGGCTTATGGACAAAGGGAGCTATGGGTTCTTGGCTTCAGTCAGGGATATAGACGCATCAGTGCCAACCACAGAGTTAGTTCTAATAGTTTGTGAGTTCCCAAATGTGTTCCAGAAGAATTACCAGGACTTGCCACCAGAACAAGAGACAGAGTTCAGGATAGAGCTCGAGCCTCGAGTTAGGCCCATTTCTATACCCCTATACCATATGGTCCCAACAAAGTTACAGGAGTTGAAGAAAAAGTTGCAAGATTTGCTAGATAAAGGGTTCATATGACCGATTACTTCACCTTCAGGTGTTCCGGTCTTATTTGTAAAGAAGAAGGATGGGTCTATGAGGATGTGCATAGACTACCGACAGAATAAAGTGAAGTTAAAACTGGTCCTTTGCCATATATAGATGATCTGTTGATGAGCTTCAGGGAGCTAGATGCTTCTCCAAGATTAATTTTCGATCAGGTTATCGCCAATTGAGAATTACGGACGGGGATGTGCCTAAGACGGCCTTTAGGACATGCTATGGGCACAATGAGTTCCTAGTGATGTCCTTTGGGTTTACTAATGCTCCTGAGCTTTCATAGATTTGATGAACTAGGTTTTTAAGCCATTCCTAGATCAATTTATGAATGTCTCCATAGATTACATCTCGATGTACTCTAGGAGCACAGAGGAGCATAAGCATCACCTTAGGATTATCCTAGACGCTTAGAGAACACTAGTTGTATGCCAAGTTCTCTCTAAGTGTGAATTTTGGCTAGAGCAGGTGGCATTCCTTGGGCATATAATGTCTAAGGATGGCATTATGGTAGACCCAAAGAAGGTTGAGCCAGTTCAACAATGGCCAAGACCTTCTACAATGTTGGAGATTTGTAGTTTCCTAAGCTTAGCAGGATATGGCAGGTTGTTAAGGACTTCTCTAAGATTGCAGTGCCAATGACTAAGTTGACTAAGAAGAATGTGAAGTTTTAGTGGTCAAATGCTTGCAAAGAGAGTTTCCAAAGCAGAAGGACTTGTTTGACTATAGCTCCAGTCTGAGTATTACCTTTAGGTACAGATGATTTTTCAGTATACTATGATGCTTACAAAGTTGGACTAGTTGTGTCCTTATGCAACATGATCAAGTTGTAGCTTATGCCTCACAGCAACTCAAGAAGCATGAGTAAAACTATCCTACTTATGATTTAGATGGAGGAGGTAGTCTTTACCTTAAAGATTTTGAGACATTATCTATACGGAGCTACTTGTGAGATCTTCACAGATCACAAGAGCTTGAAATAGATTTTCCAATAAATCTCAACAATGCAGATGGTTAGAATTGTTGAAAGACTATGATTGCATAATCTCCTATTATCCATGAAAGGCTAATGTGATAGCTAATGCTCTAGTAAGAAGTCAATGGTCAATTTGGCCTATATTGCACCTATGAGGCAACCTTTGATAGAGAGTATCCATAAGCTAGAGGCAGAAGAAGTCCAATTTGAGCTCGATGACACAAGAGCCATTCTAGCTCATATTAGGGCCCAATCAACCCTAGTAGAGCAGATTAAGGCAAAGTAAAGGGAAGATCCTAAGTTGGTTAAGCTTACAGAGGATATGTACAAAAGAGGAAACCATGAGTTTTTAGAAGATGTAGGGGATGTGTTATGCTTTGGAGACAGATTATGTGTACCTGATGCTGATGAATTAAAGAGGAAAGTGATGGAAGAGTCCCATAGCACGCATACTCCGTGCACCTAGGTTCAACTAAGATGTATTAGATCTTTGGCAGTTGTATTGATGGTAAGGTATGAAAATGGATATAGGTGACTTTGTGGTACGATGTTTGGTGCCTCGCGGGTTAAGGTTGAAAACTAAACACCAGTAGGATTACTTTACCAGATAGAGATTCCAGAGAGGAAGTGAGAAAGGATAACCATGGACTTTGTAGTCAAGTTAACTGAACCACTAAGGGCTTTGATTCTATACGGGTGATTGTTGACAGGATGACTAAGTCAGCTTACTTCCTACTTGTGAAGATGAGTTTTGTAACACTCTAATATTTAACCCAACATGCTTAGGATGTATTAAGATTAATTATTAGTTATTACTTCCTTTTAAACTCGCTTGTAAAACTACTTAGCGAAAAACACAGGTAAATTTTTTTTTTTTGAAATATGTAAAACAAAATGCGAGCCATTACGTACTATCATGAGCAAAACGTAAAGCAAAAAAGGATTAAAACATACAACTGAAAGCAATAAAGAACACATCCATCCATAAGAGCAAATGCCATAATATATTAAATAACATAGTTTGATACATCAACGAAAACATAAAAACATAAAGTCATACCCTCATATGAATGGGCAGAGCTTGCAGTACATATAACAAGGAAATACTTAAATAGAAATATAAACAACAAGTCCAGGGGAGCCCAAAAGATCAAACCCCAGCCATAGCTACCCCTCCCTCAAAACTCCTGGTGATGCCCTCCTCATCCCTCGAAGGTATGTACCCAATGAACTGAGCGAGCTCCTCGGGTGTATGTAAATGGAAAGGTGGATGGATGTGACCTCCTCGACGTGGGCGCATCTCTGGGCGTCGAGCTAGCCTCCGCTACGTCACCGTGTCCTCACTACCCCTCCCGATGTCCATAGGAATTGTAGGGCAGATCCTCCTGAATAGATGTGGGTAGGGAAATCCTCCAATGGATCGGTCTTTGAATGCCTCGAACAAGGAACATACTCGGGGTAGTCGCGCACCGCCGAAGCCGAAGGGCGGGCATGATGAGTCGCTCGTCGGGGTTGAGTCCTCTCAAAGATCAGGTCGTCGCCAAAAGGTGAGGTAGGAGTGAAGCGAAACTGAAACTGGATGTGCGAACCGGCATCCCATGTATGCAAAAATATGAACAGCACAATGGCCCTCAAAATGATATGACTGGTGCTCCGGGTCGTAGTGCACCTCCCAAACAAACATATCAACGAAGATCACAAATGACGCCATTGGAATCTGAAGACATAACGGGAAAAGAAGAAAGAGGGGTGAGAATCTTGCTAAAGAATCTCGTAGGAATCCTCCTATCCTAATGTCATCGTTTACGTCCCAGGAACCTTGGGTTTATTATGAAAAGGTGTAACGTGCAAAGGTTCATTATGACGTTTTATAAAAGCAATTATCCAAGGTCTGTATCTTTTATGATGAGTCTTAATGCATGTATGCAGCATAGCGAAACATGAATGCATGGCAATACTTTATGCAAACAAACCAATAAAACATGTCATTAATAATTCATCATCATATAAGTGGCATATACTTCTCATGAAAACCTTTCTCTTTCATAAGCAAGATACTTCACATCTTTTTCTCGTTTCTCAAACTTGTGACATCAAGGTATCAAAAATAGTAACCGCACCCTAAAACTAAGCTATGAGCTCATACCTCAACTAGTCGTCACTAGTTATTACTTATCCTCTTGATAAGTGTAATATAATCACAATAATCCCGACTCCAAGAGTACGGGTAGGGGTAAGGATCACCCATCATGGGACTTTTTCCTTCTCTGAAACACATCAATTGGTTAAGACCAGTGACTTTGGCCGCTTTGGAGGCTAATGTCAATGCCCTCATAGTTTTACCTTCTCCTCACCGTAGCAGGAGAAGTACATTTCTGTGAAACGCATCATCTAGTTAAGACCAGTGACTTTGTCCACTTTGGTATGGCTTAGTGTCCATATCCCTCACGGATTTACTTTCTCCTCACCATAGCAGGAGAAATGCTCTCGGCATGTCACATATAAAATCTTTCTTTTCAAAATTTCTTTTAAGTCCCTTAAATTTGATGGAATTCTAGCACGACGAATGTATACCAAATTTCCTCATATTTGAGTCATGCCATGTAACTTATTCAACTCATGCCATCTCATTCAATATCTCAATCAATCAATCTTTAAAAGCCATATAAGCATATTCATTCATTTCATCATCATCTTATATTCATATGCACCTCAATCATAGCATGCCGTATTATCACATCAATTACATCATAAATTCACACAATCTTATGCACATAACATTACTACTTTCAGTATAACATGAACACACTCATTCACTCGGTCACTTACTCACATTATGTCTCCTACCTTGCAATGTCTTATGCCTTGACCTTTATGGGTCTTAATTTTGTGTTCCGATTATCCTAATGCTCATTATTAACCTTGGATACACCTAAAGGATTATTACTTGCAATTTTCTCTAATTTTTATGCTTACTAACACCTCCAAACAGAATTGCATAAATCAGTTACGATGATTATTATTCAATTATGGGGTTCTAGAATCTGTGTCTTTGACCCTTTCTAGGTTCCATCTTCACCTAAGGCTCTATATTCAATTCCTAAACCAATTATTAGGGATTCCTACACTTATCCACTATTTATAAATCATTTTCCTTAAGTTCAATTATGCTGGAATAGAATTTACATTTCTTGTATCTAAGTGTTCTAGAATTCTCATTTTTAGTCCTTTCTAGTTACTTATTCTTTCCTAACTTCCCTAAATCGTTCCTTGCTTTACTCAAACATAATTTTACACATTTTAACACCATAAAACAGAATTAATATAGTGGCCAAACAACCAAGGCAGAACCAAATAGATATAGCTCACATAATCACATAATCTCATGATTTAAATGCATATAGGTTGCTAGTTTCCTCTTGGAATAATTTTAGGAACTCAAAACTCTTTTAGAAACCAATTAATCTCATTAAAATCATACAAATATGGGTGAGGTCAGTAGCTAAAATATTTTGCTCATGCATTAGATTTAAAACATAAAATCTTGTTCACAATGTTCTTTAAGTTCACCTAAGCTTAGAAAAATTCTAAGACATAGGCTATGGGCACTTATGATTAGATGAACTCATCTCAAGTCCATCATCATCATCACAAGGCCGAAATGGCTTCCTTGGGATGCCTCAATTTTCTAAAACTTTACTTGTGATACTTGAGCAAGTCTTTGAGCTCTAGAGTGTTTAGGTGATGACATAAACATAAACATGCTATGCACTTTATTTTACTCTTCATTATAAAGTAAAGTGAGAGCATAAAATAAATATGAGATGCAACCTCATTATTATCTTTAAAGATTAAGTGATAACTTGAAATATAAATATGAAATGTAAGCTTGGAAATTTAAACATGATAATGCAAGTTCATTTATTTATTCTTGAGAGCTTAGTGATGGCATCAAAAGTAAACATAATATGCAAAGCATAAACTTAAACATGAGTGCAAGTTTGTTTTATCTTAACTAGAGCTCTTGCAAGACTTTAGAGGAACATCACAACTTTAACCCAATATGTATCTTAACAACATAAAGGAAGCTTTAGAGTTCTTAGTGTAACACCCTAAAATTTAATTAAAAATTAATTTGAACTTTGTTAGTCGTAATTTTAAAAATTAATATGTATCTTAATTCACAACGGACGTTTAAAAAAAAAATTTCGGGCCAAGGTGAATAGTAACCTTGCGGGCCCCAAGCCCGCAGGATAGTTGAAACCTTAGATTCGGGCCCGAGGTGCCCGAAATTAGGAAAACATGGGAATAAGGTTAGAAATAGGTGGGAATGATAATTTTATGCTTAGAATTAATTTTCGGGCAATATTGGTTTGATCGGGTAAGGTGTTTACCCGTTCGGTGAGATTTTTGTTTTCTAACAGAAAGATATTTCCATCATAACCAATGGATAATATCCACCTCTTTAAGACATGTGGAAGGCCAAGATTTAATCTTGGAATCCAAGATTAAATCTTAGCCATCCATTATTGCCTTGTCACCTAAATAATGATCACTTTGTAAAATATCTCCATTTCATTTATTAAAGCAAGCCAAGTCACAACTTCTTCTCCAAGTTTGATGAGCATTTCATGGTCAGCAAGAGGAAGAAGAGAGCAGCCACCATTGTTGTCCTCAAGAGCTTGTTCTTGAGTTCCAAGCCCAAAAACTCCAAGCTAGAGTTGTTGGATCATCAAAAGTTCTTCACTAAGCTTGTTCTACACCCAATTCCCTACAAATCTAATCGAACAAAATCTCAATCACTCATCAATCCTTACCTTTCTCCCTCACACCTCACTGATATCAGAGGGGTTTGAAGTTAGATTGGGAGCTTTGGAGGAGAAGGAATCAAGTTTGGTTAATTTTGAAGCCAAGGAGCTAATAGGTTACTACAAGTAGGGTTTTTGCTGCCTTTCCTTATAAAATTTTTCTGATCTGTTTTGGCATGACCTAGGTCCAAAATTTCTAGTTGTATTGATGGATAATATGTTGATATTGATGTGTGAATTTTGTAGTGTGTTTGGGTGGTGTTGGAAAAGGGTTTTTATCAAAGGAAATTGGGACTAGGTTGCTGGATTCCTAGTTGTCCTGCCAACAGTCATCATGCACGAATTTTCTGGTATATTTGTGGTTGTTTTTAAGAGCTACAAAAATTATATGTTGAATATAACATTTTAAAATAACTACATGAATTTTCTTGGGTGTTAGTTTTAAGGTTTGATGCCTCAAAAAAATCAAGAACCGAAATGTGCCTGATGCTGTCCTGGTTGTTGAAACTGAAGCAGTAAACTTGTCTGCATTTATTATTATAGCAATTGATTGATCTAGCTCATGAACGTTTTACACAAAGTTAAGGACATATTGAAGTATCTCTGTAAATTTTATTGTTCATTGATTCAATCATTTGCTAGGGTTAAACATTATGAGAATTCTGATCCGAGCTGTGAATTGGTGGTCCCTGACCACTGAATTTGTACAATTTATTGAGGGAGTTATAGACCTCCGTTGGTGTTGAAATTTTTATGGGACCTGGGGACACATTGAAGTGTCATTGAGAATTTTTATAGCTCCTGAATTGATTGTTTTATATGTAAATAAATTGTGCTACAATATTGTGAAATTTGCCATTATGTTGGAAATGCAACAATGCTTTGAATTGATAAAATAATGGTATTTTGGGCTCTAGTATGACATGGATACTTGATGTTGATTGTTTGGCTATGTGACTTGTGACATATGATTGCATATTGGACAGTTTAAAGATTGATGTATTGGACACAAATGAGAAGTCCGTTGTGAATGGATGCCTGTATGTGTTTTACGCATGCAGTGAATGATGTACTAAATTAAATTCTATAGTCAAAAGAAACTTGGGATCCTTTTTGACTTGTTAAGGGCAAATAATGAAACACGAGATCCTTTTGACTTGTCAAAGGCAAATAGAGTGAGTTGAGATCCTTTTGACTTGTCGAGTGACTTGTCGAAAGCAAATAGAGTGAGTTGAGGTCCTTTGACTTTTAGCAGGAAAATAGAGAGGGATATGATCCCCTGTGATTCATCAAGGGCAATCAAAGATAATTTCATTACATTGTGCATATACATATTTATACATATTGGTTCTTTTTGTTTTCCATTACTTACTATGAGTATGAGTTGATGGTAAAGGTGTATTAAGTGATTGATTTTTTTTTAAAGCAACCCACTTCGGAAAGATTGACTTTGAACTTAAAAAATGAATAGTTATTATGTAATGCATGATCACCTTTTGTTAAGTAAATCGAAGTGGCTGGGGCGATGACGATGACATGAATTTTAGTATATGTTTTGGGGGACGCCCTACTAAGAATTTTAGGATTCTCACCCCTATATATTTGTTTTCCGTTCGTCCCAGGTTGACCTAGAAGACGGTGAGGCCTGGAGGAAAAAGATCAAGTGGATTTTGTAGTAGTTAGTAGGGACTTGTGTTTGTTGTACTTAAGTGTATGCATATGTCTGTAAAACATAAAAGATAACATATGTACTGTAAAGCTCTTATAAGAGCTCCCTTTTGTACTTGACTTGTATTAAATAAATACATTGTTTTCTTGCAATATATTTTGATAGAACTATGAGTTAATTGATACACGATTTGACCGATTCTTGCTATAGACAACAAAGAAAGGTCCGCTAATTTATAAGTAACAACTCCTAAGCATAGTGTCATGACTTAAGGATGACGTTGTACTTGGGAGGATGTTACACTTAGCACCAAGTCTTCAAAGAAGTCTTTGGTTTGAACTTCATCATCAAGCTCAAGAAAATGGACTAAGACATAAACCTCAACACTTTACCAAAGCAAACATAAAAGAACTACTCATATTCTTCATTTTATTGCTCATGGGCTTCAATCTAGAGTAAACTCTTAGAACGCGACCAACTTTAAGGTTGGCAAGGGTAAGCTTAGAGCTCTTTGGAAACATAGGATTAATTTTCTTAATAAAACTTTTAGTGATCTACTTGACATTTTTATCAAACTTTGTACAAAGAAAGGAATAAAAGCCAAAATCTTGAGAAGGAAAAAGGAAAGGAAAAACTGAAATCTTGAGAAGGAAAAGGAAAGGAAAATCAAAAACATATATGGTCCAAGACCAAGTTTTCAAGCTTTAGAGGTTTCTCACATGGCATCATGAGACCATTATCTTGAAACCTCATCATCAAACCATAGTTTTTCTCATCTTAAGGCTCTAAGGCCAAAAATGAAAGGAAGAAAAGAAAGAGCTTGAAAACTAAGAAAAAATTAGAACTTTTCTTAAAGAAAGCAAGGAAAACTTTGAAAATAAACCCCTACCAACTGAAGCCTTGAAAGAGATGAAAGAAAGCTTATGTTCTTGATGAAATGAGAAGACAAAATCTTCTCTTGGATGGTGATGTAAATTCGGCAGGGGAAATCTCAAGGAAGATGATTTTTCCTTGAAAAAGTAAGCTTGGAAATGGAAAGGCTTGGTGTTTGAGAGGTGGTTTTAGGTGAGAAAGTGGTGGTTCAAGGTTGTTTGTGGTGGTGGAAAGGTTTCTTTGATGGTGGAGGAAGAAGAACAAGATGAAGAGAAATTGAGAGAAAGAGAGAAAATTGCAAGAAAGCTTAACTTGGCAAATGATCTAAAGTGTAACCAAGTTCACTAAAGATTGGTATTTATAGAAAAATGAAACAATGGAGGCTGATTTGGGCGAGGAGGGCCGACGATTTCTCAAGGCCATAGGGGAGGAAAATATCTTCAAAAACTTGTCATTCAAAGGCATGGTTGGAAGCATGGCTAGGTATGGTTCAAAGTATGGCTTGAGGTATAGTCTTTGAAGTGAAATAAAATCAACATGTGAGATATTCCAAGCGTATGAATTCGGCCAGATTTCTAGCCAAGGGAGGAGAAGAAATTGTCATGTAATTGTGGTTTAATGATGTATTTAGGTGTATCTTTGATTAAGGTTATGAGTTTATAAAAAAGTGTTAGGTGAGGTAATGGTCAATTAAGGTTGTCAAGACTTGATTTAGGGAGTGGTCTTGTTAGATTAACAAATTAAAACTCTTTTCAAGTCAAATTAAGTCATAGACAAAGTTCCTTGATTTAAGGAATTAAAGAGAGAAATTACTATTCAAGATTCCATGACTAGGAATCTTGAATCAAAGAATGAAATTAGAGTTTAACTAAGAAAATTTAGGTTCTAATTAACCTTAATAAATTATTTTGACGCAAGAGAAATTCCCTGTCCTTCTTCATCGGCGGCACACGGATACCCGAGTATGTTCCCCGTTCTCGATTGTAGGCCGATCCTTCGGAGGGCTCTTCCCTTCGTTCCCTATGGATCTCGGTGGAGGTAGCGAGGACACTGCCACCCAACCGAGGCATGCGAGGTGTGTTCGACAACCCGAGAGGCGACCACGTCGTGGAGGCCACGCCATTCCCTCGATTCCCATGCCTAGATCTCCGCTTCGTTGGGCTACATCCGAGGAGCTCCATCAGTTCGTGGGCTACATTCCCCATCCGAGGATCAGCGTCATTAGTAGGCGTGGAGGGTGAGGGTAGTGATAGTCGGAGTCTTATCTTTTGGGGATTTATCATGTACTTGCTTTTATTTTCCTTTCCGTTTATGTATTTCCAGTTTCTATGTACTACAAGCTCTACCCACCTATATGGGTAAGACTTTATGCTTCCTTTTATGTTTCAATGATTATGTATTAAACAATGTTAGCTAATATTATGATGATTGTTCTTATGATTGAGGTGCCCTTTAATGCTTTTGTCTTGTATGATTTATTTGCTTTCCGCTTTACGTTTCGTTTATGTCATACGCGAAGGCTCGCATTTTGTTTTATGCACATATATTTAAAAAAAAAATTTATCTGTATTTCCGCTAGGTTATTTTACAAATGATGTTAAAAAAGAAGTAATAACTAATAGTTAATCTTAATACGTTCTAGGTGTGTTGGGTTAAATATTAGGGTGTTATAAGAATCTATCATACAATTAATGGTACCAACCCCTAATAAAAGTCCTGAAGGAGGAGTTGCTCTAGAATCTGATGATTAGGGCAGCTTGCACAAAGGAGCTTGAAGTGCTCCCAATATTCATGTAGAGTCACATCAGTTTGGCGGATTCCAAAGATCTTTTTATATAAGCCACTATAGAGGCGGGAAAATACCTCTCCAAGAAAAGCCTTCTTCATTCGAGTCCAGTATTTACAACCCTATCAGGAAGGTTGAAGAATCAATTTTCTGCTGCACTCTCAGCAGAAGGGGAATGCTTTAGTTAAAATCATCCACCTCTCCTGTAACACCCAATTTTTCCTCCTGTGTAAAATGATCAAAATGCCCTGAGATTTTTTTGCACGAGAATTAAGGACGGCTGGTCCAAGCCATCCTCAATGAGGTATTTTAAAGTTTAGGTGAGGTTATATGTGGTTTGGGTAGTAATCTGTGCGAGAATCACAATCCCCAATTTTTCCCATATGCAAAATGACTAAAAAGATCTTAAGGTCATTTTTACTCGAAAATAAAGGACGACCAGCCCCGCTATCCTCAAGGGGTTAGTTTCATTTTAGAAGGGGACTATATGTGTTTTGGATGGCAATGTGTGTGAAAATCTCAATTCCTGGTTTACCCCATAAAACTACCAAAATGCCCCTAAGGTAAATCAATGGGATTAAGTAAAGAACCAAGTCATCGCCCAAGAGTTAGGAATGCCAATTAGAGGGTGTGTGTGATATCTGGATGGGTCCAGGGAGTTTCTATGTAAAATTACCTTTTTGCCCCTAATTAGTGCTAATTAAGACTAATTAAAGTAATTAACGAAATATAGGCAATATTAGTCTCTAATGAAAGATAAATTATTCTTATTAATTAATTTTGAGTTCAACTAATTATTTAAGGTTAATTAGGGTCCAATATTGCTTAGGAAAAGTTTAATCTCATTCATATTCAAAGATTACTCATGAGACCAAAAGTAAAAAGTAGGGGACAAAAGTATTTTCTCTCTCTTCCTTTTCCTAAAGATTAGGAACCATATTAGTATTTGAATTTCAAATTACTCAAGCTTAGCCCAACTAAGCTTATAAGACAACTCTTTAATCTTGTCTTGAAAGCCTTAACCACCACATTATAACTCCTAACACCAAATTATCAATTTCTAAACAATCTCCAAATTAAAATTACCCAAAACCCTAATCGCCACACCCAAATGAAATGAAAATTTCCCTCCCCAGCCTTCTAAGTGCCGGCGGCCCTACCTCTCATTTCCCTCTCATATGCTGATTTCTTTCAGCATAACCACTCACACACTCTCTCATTCTTACTATCCATTTTTTGGTGAAGTCTTACTAATCAAGACTTGTCAAAAAAACACTCTTATTCTCTATAAACTCAAGCTTTCTTCTTCCTCCTCCTCCACTTTCAAGAACCTCCATTCTTGATCTTCCTTCAAACTATAAACATCAAACCACCACACCACCACTATAGATCAACCCTTAAACACCTAACTTTTCCATCCCCATACACAAGAACACAAGAAAAATCCTCCTTTATTTTATTCCCTCTTGGCGAAACTTGTCTTGTGCCAAAGAAGATTTTTTTCCTTCTCATTTCATCACAAAGGATCAAGCTTTCTCACTTGCAACCAAGAAACCTTCTTAGTAGGGATTTTATTCTTGAGTTTTCTTTTCATTTCTACTTTTTTTCTTTGGTTGTTATTATGATCAAGGCCATAGCTTGATGATGAATGTTCTTGTTGATGGTTGTAAGACCATCATGAGCTTGACCTCTAAAGCTTTAGGCTTGATCTTTTGTTTCAAAAAAAAAAAATAGAGAGAAAGAATGCTCATTTGGTTTCTTTGTGTTGAGCTTGATGATGAGTCCAAAAATGAGGTTCTTTGAACCATGGGAATGAAGGACTCTAAATCTCATTTTGATTTTTGTTAAGATTGATGGGGTTGCAAGTTTCAGTCTTTAAAGTCTTGAGTTTTTTAGCCTAATAAGATGTAAAAAAATGGGCTTGCATTCATGTTTATGTTTCAAGTCTTGCATTTCCATGTTTATGTTTCAATGCCTTGCATATCATATTTATTTTCCAAGTTGTCACCTTGTAATGTTAAAGATTTTAAAATGAACTTGCATTTTCTGTTTATATTTCAAGTCTTGCATTTCATGATATCACCTTATAATCTTGAAGACATAAATATGGACTTGCATTCTCATGTTTATATTTCAAACCTTGTATATCATGTTTATATTTCCATGTTGTCAGCTCAAATGTTAAAGACTTAAAATGAGTTGCATGGCATGTTTAGGATTCTAGCCATCACCTAAGTATCTAAAGCTCAAGACTTGCCCTTTTAGTCTTAAATAGAAATTTTGACCATGGACACATATTTACATATATATATTTTGACCATGCCCAAATATTGGGTTTCAAGTTGGTTTTATTTTATTTTAAGACTAGAATCTTGTATCTTGAGTGTACAAAGGAATTTTGAAGGAATTGGAAAAACTAAAAGGAGCAAAAACGTGATTTTAAATAAATAAAACCTAATTTATGAAACTTTAAGTTTTGCTACTGATTTGAATGATAATAATTAGTTTCTAAGAAGGACAAAATGATTTCATGTGTTTTAAGTGTCTTAGAATAGTTTTTGAGAAAAACTAGTAATTAGAAAAGGTTAAAAAATACAATTTCCAAGCTTGTTGTAATTTTAATTTTTGGCACTATTTAAGACTGTTCATCATGTTCACCATTGTTTGGCACTGTTCACATGCATAAAAATGATTCATATTTGTTGTAAAAATTATTTTTAGCATCATAGGAAAAATTAGTAACTTGAAAGGGTCAAAAATATAATTTCTAAAGCTTTTGAAAGTGAATTTCCCAACACTGTCCAGCATTGTAGTATTTTTTGGTACAGTTCATGTGCTTAAAAATTAGTGATAATTATTGTAAGAATTATTTTTGGTGTCTTGGATGTTTAAAAGGATAATTACAAATGTTAGATTGGACTTTTGCAAAATGCGAAAAATTGCGCTTTGAACTTAGAATTTTGGCCAAATGGGTTTAATTAGAGTTAGTAATGATTTTGAATGTGTCCATGTATTCAAAATACCATTTATGATGTTAAGAATAAATTTTAGAAGTATTAGCACTTGCTAAGTGTCAAGAATGTGAAACCTTGCACTTTGACCTTTAAAATCTAACAAAATTTGGCCAATGGCCCAAAATGGTTTTTAAGATGAGTTTAAGTGATTTCTAAGTGTTATGGGCCTCTTAAAAGTGTAAATTAATTTTAAGAATCATTAGTTTGTGAAAATGTATTAAAAAGAGAAATTTACACTCTGACCACAACTTTTAGAAATTACATTTTGACCCTTTTGGGGCTAAAGTATAGTTATCAAGAACTTGATGATATTAATGTGAATGATATTTTGTGAGAGCTATGTTCACATGAATTGTTTAGAAATTATATGATTTGAAGAAATTATGCATGCTCGATTGATACCATTTGTAACGTCTTATGCTTTATGGATTGACGACTATGCATGCTTAATTCTTGAATTGTGCAAGTAATGACTACTATTATGTCGTATATGTATCCTGTTGAACATGGCATATGAATTAGTTGAGTCTGGTCCTTGATTTTCGGCATACTAAATAGGAGCATGTTTACGTTTCAATGAGATATCAATGATAACATGTTTATAGATATATGCAAAGAATATGATGCATGCTTATATGATCAATTACATGATGACTTGTGGCATGTTGTGGTTATGTACAAATGATTGAGATGCATGATTAATGTGTTCCATGGCATGAAGCAAGTATGGGGAAGCTTTTAGCTCCAGCTGGATTTTTGCCAAATTTGTGGACTTAGAAAAATTATGAAGTTACGAGCATGAAATGTTAAATGATAAGTTATGATGACGGCTATGATTATATGCTCATGTTTGCATCTCTAAATAACATGCTAAGATTAAAGGTGACATAAGACATATGGAGATGATCCTCTAGACTCCAAGAATTAATGGTTAGGAAAGGAGATCTAATAAGGTGATCTTTTAGACTCTAGGAATTCATGGTTATGAAAGGTGATCCTATGTTCCCTATCCCGCACTCTAGGAGTTGGGAACTAACTTATTAAGAAGATAAGTATAGACTAGTGAGAACTAGTTAGGTATGAGCTCATAACCAAGAACTCTCAAGAGGGGGAGTATTAGGGTGGCCCCATAGAAGAGGATAAGAAGGTTAACTCACCTAAAAGAACAAGAAAGAATGATTATGTTATGATGTTCTGTGTTTCTCATGCTATGTTAATTTACTATGACTCCTTTGATATGTTGCATAAGGTATTGACATGCATTCATAATGTGGTATGATGCATTCATGACATTAAGACTCATACTAAAAGACACGAACCTTAGCTAAGGCCTTTATTTAATCTTAAAGAAATGAACTTTGCTATGTCCACTATTTTTATAAGGAAACTTGAGGTTCCTGAGGACGAGGATGATGACATTTGTTTGGAGGCAAAAGTCCTACTAAGATTATTGTTTAAGTTTCTTATTTCCTCTCTTTTTTTTTCCATCTTTTCTTTAGAGGGTGATGGCGACATTTGTGATCTACATTGATTCCCCCATGTGGAAAATGCATTTCGACCTGGCAACTGGTCTTATCATTTTGTGGGTCGATGTGCCATTCGTTTGTTCATCTTATTGGACCGTCCCTTCGCACACCTTGTCACTACAAGTTTTTGGTTTTCGACTTTACTCTTTTTACTAATGACTTTGCCTTTGAGCATGCATGCTCGCGTATGAGCAGTTTCCTCATGCTCGCCCTGAACTTAAGCCATTCATGACTTCCCTGTCTACATGCCCGATCACCGCCTCGCCCTTTTGAGCCATGGTCGGATCCATGAGGAGTCTCCTTCCCAGGTCTTTAGGCGATTCTACCCACTGTTCCCATGGAGGTGGCAAGTAGCAATGATGGAAAGGCTATGGTTACAGCCCATGAAAGAAGCCCAGGACATTCGTAGGGGAACTACTCATCCATGTGAGGAGCTCATGTTCATCTCGTGGGTCATCTCGCTATTCTACCGACCTTTCTCGCGTGCTCGGCTACCTTCCTCCCTCTCGAGAACCGTTAGTAGGTGTTGATGGTGGACATCTTGGAGCACTTGTGCATATCTCGTAGAGAGGATAGCCTTCTTTTCATATTTTGTTAGAGCTTATCTACTCTAGGTGCGTCCCAATAGGAGTAATGGGAGGAGAGGTTTTAGTAGGTTGATATTAGTTTCTATCCATATACTATTTATGTTTCTTCCAGGATGACTGTACTAGGCCAACCTCTATTGTTGGACATGATACAATTTTAGTAGTTTATTTTGGTGTGGGATGTGGATATATATATATATATATATATATATATGATGTGATTATGTTCATGAGATTGTTTTGTTTGTATTTTGCATATGACTATGAATTGGTTTTATCTTTGTTCCTCTATATACATGTGACACGAATGATGGTTTTTATTTAGTATGCGCGACTCACGTTTTGTTTTCTCAAAGTTCAAAAAAAAAAAATTTACCTGTAATTTTACTAAAGTATCTTCAAGAGTTAAAGATAAGGAACACAAAAGCGTAAATTCTAATAATTAACTTAAATGCATCCTAGAGTGTTAGGTTAAATATTAGAGTGTTACATTTTGGTTTTAGGGTAGTTGTTTCTCATGGAGCCTGAGGATTGGATTGGCTATGCTTCTTAAGCATGATGCGATAATTATGTCATGTGTAGTGCTTTATTGTTAGGACAAGCTATGGTATCGAGATGCATGACCCCTATATGTGCATGTGTGCCACAATAACTAGCTCACCTTGCATTAAGTATTGAGCTTGATCACCTCAGTGTTGGTTGTTCGTGTGCTTAGGGACTAATGGTACCACCACAACGGATAGGACTCCAGGCAGAGGTGATTAGAGTAGTGAAACTCCAGAGCTCTTAGGGACATGGCAAAAGCCATGCAAATGATGTTCGAATGGGTGGACCACAGGGCGATGCTGGTCGTACCTGAATTGACAAGCATGCCCGATTAGGAGAGTTTCACAAGGCGAAACTCTAACACCCTCCTAATTACCATGTATTACTCGAGTGTTAACATAGTAACTAGAAGAGCGTCACTTCCTGATATTATCTATACTAGTCGAGAGAAATGAAAATAAAGTAAATCAAACTCATATGTTACAAAAACTCATATATATATATATATATATATACAAAGTTGTCAATATATACATCTTACTAGGAGATCTACTCAGGAACTAAGTTCAAAACCCTATTAGGTGTCTAGCCTAACTTGCTCAATCCTAAGGCACAACAAAATAGTATATACACCTGGAAGGTTTAAGAACCATTACTAAAACCGTCAGTAGGCTCATAAGGTCCTAATACTTGGCTGCAACTATGTACAAGTAATAGAGTCCCTGCATATCTGCTCTCCTAATGGAAGTCGTTTACCCTTGGTATTATGACGCCATCTCCAAGTTAGGATGAATCAATGAATACTATGACCAATGACATCGCAGGTGAGTACAATACAATACACATACAAAAATATAGGGATGATAATATTATATAATTCTCAGTAGGACACTCCTCAAACATAATCATAACATAATTATTTAACTCATACAAGTAATTTTATGCAAAAATAATATGCAAGGACAATAATTAGTCATGTGTTCACTCTTATACCTATAGAACTCAATTTATTTTTCTCTTTTCATCAACATAGGGAAGACTTAGTTCAGACCAAATGGTATCTGTGAATAACTCCACAATGGATAATTCATACCTATCAACACCCAATTTTTGATTAAGTTTTTTTTTTAAAAAAAATCACAATAATAGTATGACACCTTGCTTTTGGCCCATGGTAAGTTTCCTAAAAAAAAAAAGGACACATTGCACAATTCTGTTTTCTTTTTTTTTTTAAAAAAAGGGTTGAAGTGTGTGCAATTTCCTCTTTGTCTTTAAAAAAAATAATAATTAAAAAAACTTTACTTTTGGCCACCATTTTTGCTTTTGTCTTTTTCTAACAAAAATGAAAAAGGAGAGAACGCCTGTTGTCTTTAGCAATGTTTTCCCTCTCTTGAACAACGAAACGAAGAAAAAATGAAAAGGATAGCCAAAAAACGAAGAAAAGTTCAAGAAAGAGTGGCATGAAGTGGCAGATCCCTAAAATCAAGCAACAATTCGGGGATAAAATTTTTCAAGTAGATCACAAGTTTTGCCTACCACATCTGGAAAAATCAACCTATATTAGTGTATAGATAAGACCAAAATTCACATGATCTAGGAGGCTAATAATCATCTTTAATCTAGATCTTCTTCCAACATTGAAATTTTTTTTTCCATCACCATTTTTCATCCAAAAACACCTTTGCAACAAGCAGAGAAAAAAAAAAATCACAAAAGGGAGACAAACACAGGCAAACCATTTGCAAATCGTTGATTTTTTTAAGTGTCATCATTTTTCATGTCCCAAACCAAGCTATTTTAGAATCCTTACAACCAATACCCCTAGTAGTCAGACTAAACCAACAGCAAACACAATATCCACAAAACCATAACCAAACACAGACCAAACTCTAGATACCCAATTTTTATAAACAATACTCAATTCACACAATTCACAAGTTCATCAATAGTTTATAACAACAAAAGTCTCAATCCTCAAATCAGAGCCAAACATAATTCTCAATTTATCTAAACAAAAAAAGGAAAGAAGCAAAAGAAACTGTGTGTGTCACCACCGTAGCCGTCAATGGCACCCCCAGTCTCCTCTCTCTTCCATCACCATCATCATCCCTTCACCACTGCGGATTCCCATTCGGATCTCCGCTCATTGCAACCTCTGCATCGCGTTCCTCTTTAGCACTCCCACTCCATGGCATGCACCTCCTTTCCCTGGACCACCATGTTCGCAAAGCTAAGGCCGACGCGGGGCTCCTCCAAGAAAGTGAGCCAGCACACACTGTGTTGAACCATACCACCGTGCCACGCCGCCGTGCCACTGCTCTTCTTCTCCTTCCGATCGGTCACAACATCCAAGTTGACCAGCTCCTTTCAGGTCTCCTTCAGCCACCTCAGCTCCATCCAGCCACCTTAACACCCTATAAAAATTTCAAAATAAAAATCAATCATTTGCTATGGTAACAAAATTAGACAAATTCCTAGCTTCAGATTTGGCTGTAGGTGGAAACCCTAACTACCTCGATTTCTGATATTTAGAAAATAGTAAAAGTCATTATTAAGACCTAAGAAAAATAGTTAAAACACCTTAACATGCTAGCTTCATCATATAAAATTTGCAGCTCATGAATCCATCTACAAATACTTCAGAAAATTCAAGAATCTCATGCTGCCTATGAAAATCCGGAATTCCAGCAACTTGGTTATCAATTTGTTTTGTCGAAAAGGGTTTTCTTACATCATCCAATCATTCCACCCAATTAAATACATCAACATCTATGTATTATCAACAAATATAATGACAAATTTCGGATCAAAACCAATTAGAAATTTTTAGAATAAATTTTGAAAGAAAGAAAGCCCTACTTTGAAAAATTTAGAGCTTTATAACTTGCAAAGGATGTTCCAAGTAGTTTCTCTTCACTTCAAAGCCTCAAACCAACACCAAACCCTCCCTTAGGCAGTAGATTGTGAGCTCTCAAAGTAGAAAAAGTTGATGGATTCAAATTCTAATCGGTTAGTTTTGTAGGTGGTGATGAGTAGAGTAAGTTTAGTAAAGGAAGTTTGAAGTTTTACCAAGTGTAGGTTAGGTGTTTGGAGGTTTAAAATCAAGTTTCAAGCTTCTTGAAGAAACAAAAATGGAGGTTTCTTGGCTTCCTTGGCTGGCTGAGATTTTCATTAATGAAGGGATAAGGTTTGGTCTTGTATTTATCTTATGTTAAAGTGTAGATATTATGTAATATAAATGTATAATTCTTTAAAGAAAAGAAAAATAAATGGATGGCTAGGTTTTGATCTTGTTATTCAAGATTGAATCTTAGTCATTCATGTGATTTAAATGGATAAACATCTTCCTTTTATAAAGATCAAACTAGCTTTCATGATAGAAATCGCACACGAAAATTTTACCGAACGGGTAAACACCGTACCTGGGTAATCAAATATTGCCTAAATTTAATTCCAGGTATAAAATTTTTATTTCTAACTATTTCTAACATTAACCCTATCTTTTCTCAGTTCCAAGCATCTCTTGGTCCCTGATCTAGGTTTCAGTTCTTTCGACTAGCCCGCGAGGCCCGCAAGTCACTATTCTTTTTTTAACATCTATTCAACTCCTCATTATTGCTAAACCTCAGAATTTCTGAAATTATCACTAATAAAGTTTAAATTAATTTTGAAATAATTTTGGGGTGTTATAAATCCACCATCGTTTAAAGAAGCTTTGAACCCGAACCTGGCTGACGAATGGATTAAGAGTATGGAGAAGGTCTTTTTGGTGATCACCTGGAAGAGACAAAAGATGACTTTCGCCTACATGCTTGAGCTAATGCTGAGTTTTGGTGGGTTGGCACCCAACAACTATTGGAGGCATCTGGCACCCTGATCAATTGGGAGATGTTCAAGACTTGTTTCTATGAGAAGTATTTTTCAACTTCAGTGAGGAATGCCAAAGATGTAGAGTTCATGTAGCTGACCAAGGAGGGATGAGAGTCATGTAGTACATTATAAAGTTTGAGGAGCTGATTAAGTTTTGAAGGATTTTTCAAGGAAACCCACGAGTTCCGAAAGTACGTCAAGTATGAAGCTGGGCCAAAGGAGAGATTAATGCCATTGTTGCACATTTGGAGATTAGGGACTTTCCTACCTTAGTCAACAAATGTTGCATTATTGAGGAGCCACAAGAAGCTGAACATGTCAAGGGTTAAGAACTTCACTAAGAAGTTGGCACTGGAAGGTCTGAGGTTCAAGCCGCCATTCAAGCCCCACTTCAAGTAACAAGGCCCAAGAAGACTTTTCATCATGGGGAAGCAAGTGGTCCCAAGGGCAAGGCACCCCAAAGAGCCCTAGTTGCACTCCCTAGGCCTATACCTACTACATCATGTCCCAAGTATGGGAAGTTACATGGAGATTGACTTTATTTGATGGGCTAGGGAGTTTGCTAAAGGTGCGAAAGCTCGGTCATTATGCTAGAGAACCCAATAAGAACCCAATGGCCCCTGCCACCAGGCCATAGTGTCAAGGGAAGGTCTTTACCCTCAATGTGGAAGACTTGGCGAAGTCCAGCGACCTCATAGAAGGTAAGTGTAAAATGAACGATAGGATCTTGATTGTATTGTATGACTCTGGTGCAACTCATTCATTCATATCACATAATAGTGTCAAGTCCTTGCATTTGCATGAGTCAGAACTTCTTTTTGATCTTATTGTTTCTACCCTACTGGTAGCCTTCAGGACATGTAGATGTTGCTTAAATTGTCATTTCATCATTGAAGGTAGACCTTTCATCCTAGATTTGAGTTGTTTACCCATGCATGGTCTAGCCATGATTCTTGGCATAGATTAGCATTCTACTAACCATGTATTATTGGATTATTACACATAATCAGTATCTTTCCCCATACTTAGTGTACCTAGTAAACCCTTAAGTCTTTACTTAAATGCCGTAGAAGTCAACTGTTACGAGAAAGAGAGTAAGGGATATGTTCTCTTAGCTGCTAGTGATGTAGACCTTAGTAGAACATTGATGATGTGCCCATAGTGAGAGACTATCCTGAGGTATTTCCAATGAGATACCCGATTTCCCTTCGATGAGAGAAATAGAGTTCTCTATAGAGTTAGTCTCGGGATGGGGCCTATCTCCATAGCACCATATAGGATGTCACCCTTAGAATTAACTGAGTTATAGACTCAATTGGAAGAGCTCTTAGAAACTAAGTTTGTGAGACCTAGTACATCACCTTGGGAGCCTTGGTTTTTTTTGTCAAAAAGAAATATGGGAGTAAAAGGCTTTGTATAGACTATAGGCAATTGAATCGAGTGCCATAAAGAACAAGTACCCCTTACCTAGGATTGATGATTTGATGGATCAGTTGAGGGAGCGGTAGTGTTCTCAAAGATTAACTTGAGATAGGGATATCATTATATTAGAGTAAGGGATGAGGACATACCCAAGACGGCCTTTAGGACCCGGTATGGCCACTTTGAGTTCACGGTTATGTCGTTTGGGTTGACCAATACTCCTACTATGTTCATGGACTACATGAATAGGATCTTTAGACCCTATCTAGATCAGTTTGTGGTTGTTTTCGTAGATGATTTACTCATCTATTTGAAGACCACGAAGAGCATGAGTGTAATTTGATTATGGTTTTAGAGATTTTGAAGGAAAAAAAGATTTGCTGGAGGAAGTAAAGTTTTTTGGACATGTGGTGTCAAAGGGGGTATTGTAGTAGATTCTAGTAAGATAGAGGCAGTGATAAGCTGGGAAGACCTCCCACAGTGATGGAGATATGAAGTTTATTAAGGGATTTTCCTAGATTTCTTTACCCTTGACCAAGCTTACTAGGAAGAATGCCCCTTTTTCATGAACTCTGGAGTGTGATAAGAGCTTCCAAGAGCTAAAGATAAAGTTGACCATAACCCTAGTGTTAGTTTTGCTTGATCCCAATGCACCCTTCGAGGTGTATTGTGATGCTTGGGAAAGGTTTGGGCTGTGTGTTAATGCAAAATAGATAAGCGGTGGCCTACGCGGCCAAACAACTCAAGCCTTGCGAAGAAAACTACACCACCCATGACCTAGAGTTAGGAGTTGTAATGTTTACTTTGAAGGTGTGGAGACACCATCTATATGAAGTAAAGTTTGAGGTGTTCTTTGACCACAAGAGTCTCAAGTACCTCTTTGATCAAAAAGAGTTGAATATGAGGCACAGAAGGTGGATGGAATTCTTGATGGGTTATGATTTTAGGTTGACTTATCATCCCAATAAGGCTAATGTAGTAGCTGACGCCTTGAGTTGAAAGTCATTACACTTGTCTCAATGATGGTTAAGGAGGTGGAGTTGATTGAGAGGTTTAGAGACTTGAACTTGGGGATGACATTGATCACTAAGGGCATGAGGATGTGTCATCTCAATATGACTAGTGACTTCAAAGAGAGAATCACTCAAGCTCAACAAGAGGATGAAGAGTTTAAGGAGACTATAAAGGCGATATGAGCAGGAAAATTGAAGGGTTTCACCCTTAGAGCCGATGAGTTATGGAGGTTTAAAGATAGAATTTGTGTTCCGCAAGTGGTAACCTCCAAAAGGAGATTTTGGAGGAGGCTCATAAAAGTCATTTTACCATTCACTCTAGTACCACCAAGATGTATCAGGATTTGAAGATGTTTTGGTGCCCTGGTTTAAAGAGAGATGTTGTCACATGGGTAAGTAAGTGCTTAGTCTATCAAAAAGTGAAGATTGAGCACTAAAAACCTTCTAGAATGCTGCAAACCTTGTCGATTCGAATAGAAATGGGATAGTATCCGATGGATTTTGTGACAGGTCTACCCAAGACCCAAACTGGCCATGATGCCATATAGGTGATTGTGGATTGACTGACGAAGTCAGCTCACTTTTTGCCTGTTAAGGTGACTTATTCATTGGATAAGTTGGCTTAATTGTATATCCAAGAGATTGTAAAGTTGCATGGTGTGTCATCGACGATAATCTTAGATCACGATCCATGGTTTATGTAACATCCTCCCAATTACAACCTCTTCCTTAAGTCATGGCATCGTACTCAAGAGTTGTTACTTATAAATTTGTGGACCTTTCTTAATTATTTATAGCAAGAATCAATCGAATCGTGTAGTAACTAACTCGTGGTTCTATCAAAATATATATATAGCAAGGAAACAAAGTATTTATTTAGTACAAGTCAAGTACAAAAGGAAGCTCTTCTATGAGCTTTAGTACACATCTGTTCTTCACTATGTTTAGACATATACATACAACTAAGTACAACATAATAGAAACACTAACTACTAAACTATTACCATCTGGTTCCTTTGTGTAGCAGCCCCATAGTTCTCTGGATCAACCTAGAAGACACAGAAACACAAAAAACACATAGGGATGAGAATTATACAATTCTTAGTAGGGCATTTCCCCAAATACATAATCGTAGTGTCATCAACATCGTTCCAGCCATTTCAATTTATTAAGAAAAAGGTGGTCATGCAATTTATAATAACGATTCATTTTTAAAGTTCCAAAAATACTTCCAAAGTGGGTTGTTTTTAAGAATCAATCACTTTGAACACATTTATCATAAGCTCATAATCATAGTAAATAATGTCAATTAAAATGATTTGATATGATACAAATAGGTATATATCAAATATAGGGAAATTATCTTTAATTGCCCTTGATAAATTGAAGAGGACCTCATCTATCTCTATTTTCCCTTTACAAGTCGAACAAAATCTCATCCCTCTCTATTTTCCCTTAACAAGTCGAAAGGATCATCCCTTCTGTTTGCCTTCAACAAGTCGAAAGGATCTCATCGTTGCCTATTTGCCCTTGACAAGTCGAAAGGATCTTGTGTTTCATTATTTTCCCTTGACAAGTCAAAGAGGATCTCATGTTTCTTTATTTGCCCTTGACAAGTCAAAGAGGATCTCATGTTTCTTGTGGCTATAAAACTTAATTCAATATATCATTCACTTTTCTTTTTCCAATGCATTCATAAAACACATATAGGCGTTCATTCACAATGCAATTCTCATTTGTGTCTCATAAATCAATCTTTAAATTGTCTAGCATACATTCATATGTCACAAGTCACATGGCCAAATAGTTAACATCAAGTATTCATGTCATACTAGAACCAAAATGCCATTACTTTATCAATTCAAAGCATTGTTGCATTTCCAGCATAATGGCAGATTTCACATGTTAATAGCACAATTGATTTGCTTACCAAAAGTCAATTCAGAAGCTATAAAAATTCTCAAGGACACTTCAATGTGTCCACAAGTTTTCATTAAAATTTCAAGGCAAAAAGAGTTCTCTAACTATGTTAAAAAAATTAGACAAATTCAGGGGTCAGAGACCACTTAACCTTAGCTCATAACCCAAAATTCATAATTTTTAACCTTAGTAAATGATTGAATCAATTCAAAAGAAAAATCATGGTTGACCTTCAAGATGTTGTAAACACTCTAAAAAAATTTCAAAGGAAAATCAATCATTTACTATGTTAAAAAAATTAGAAAATTCGCAACTTCAAGATCAGAAATTCAAATAGCACATATATAGTTTTGGTTCATGATTTTTTTAAGCAGTTAGATTCTTTATCATGCTCCACAAAAATTCTCAGAGTTGCCTTAGGATGTTAGATTCAACATATAATTTTTATATCTAATGAAAATACCCAAAACTATACTAGGAAATTCGTGAACAAATCCTGCCTAGGAAAACTGAAAATCTAGCAACATGACTCAAAATCTCTTTTCTTAACACATCCAAACACACCACCAAAATTCATACATCAATATCCATGTATTATCAACCAATACCATCAAAAATTTCAGACCTAACTCAATCAGAAATCATCAAAATAAATTTGAAAAGAAAAGGCAAAGAAAACCCTACTTTGCAAATCTTTAGAGCTTTATACTTCAAAGGTGTTCCAAGGGATTTTCTCTTCACTTCAAGGACTCTCAATCAAAGTCCAAATCTTCCTTAGGCAGTGAGGAAGTGATATATCAAGGTGAAGATTAAAGGAGAATTGAAATTTCAATTGGTTAGATTTGTAGGTATTGACGGGTAGATTAAGTTTAGTGAAGGAAGTTTGTGATTTTAGTAAGTGTAGGTTAGGAGTTTGGAGATTTGTAACAAGGTTTCAAGCTCTTTGAAGCAATAACAATGGTGGTTGAATTGCTCCCCTTTGGTTGGCCGAGAATTGCATTTATGGAGAGATAAGGTTGTTGTATTATATTTATCTAAACCTAGCTTTAGATATTATGTCACATAAATGCATAATTCTTTAAAAGAAAGAAAAGATGGATGGCTAGGATTTAATCTTGTAATCAAGATTAAATCTTAGCCTTTCACTAAGTCAAAATGGATAAACATTATCCTTTTATAAAGATTAAACTATCTTTCGATATTAAAAATCGCACATTAAATTTACCGAATTGGTAAAACACCGTACGGGTAAGCAAACTTTGCTCAAAAATTAATTCTAGGTATAAAATCTTTATTCCTATCCATTTCTAATCTTAATCCTATATTTTCTTAGTCTCGAGCATCTCTGGATCCCAATTCTAAGGTTTTAGCTATCCGACGGGCCTACGAGACCCGCAAGTTACTATTCACATTTTTTTTTAACAAATCGTTGGATCGTCCTCATCATTATTGAAACTGCGAGATTTTTGAAACTATGACTAATAAAACTCAAATTAATTTTTAAATAATATTTAGGGTGTTACAGTTTACGTCACGTTTTTGGGGAGTCTTTCAAAGGGCATTTGGTTCAAAATTGTGCTTGAGCACGCGTACCACCATCAAACGGATAGGCAATCAAAAAAGACCATCCAAACCTTGGAAGATATGTTGAGAGCATGTATTTTGGATCAGATGGATGTTGGGATAAATAGTTGTCGTTGATTGAGTTTCCATATAACAATAGTTATCATGCAAGCATTGGTATGGCACCGTATAAGGCCTTATATGGAAGGAAGTGTCAATCCCCTTTGTGTTGGTATGAGCCCGGTGAGCAAATTATGTTAGGGCTTAAAGTTGTAAGGGAAACAACGGAACAAATCAAGAGAATTAGGGATAGGATCCTTCCTGCTCAAAGTTGACAAAAAAGCTACATGGATAAACGGTGAAAGCCGTTAAGATTCCAAGAGGGAAAGCATGTATTCCTTAGGATCACCCCACGACAGGCATAGGACGAGCCATGAGAGTCAAAAAGTTAAGCCCCAGATTTCTTGGTCCTTTTGAAATTCTTAATAGAATCGGGTCAATGACATATCGAATGGACTTGCCACCTAATCTGTCCAACACTCATGATGTCTTCCATGTCTCTCAGTTGAGAAAAATAAATCCAACCCTAGTCATGTGCTAGAGTCAGAACAAGTACAATTAAGTGATGACCTGACCTTTAACCTCCACCTACCAGGATCATGAGTTAAGCAATTGAGGAATAAGACCGTACCTTTGGTCAAAGTGGCTTGGGGAGGGGAAAGGCGGAGGAATTTACATGGGAATTGGAGTAGGACATGAAGCAGTACCTTGAGCTTTTCATAGGTAATGAATTGTGAGGACGATATTCTTTTTAAGGAGGGAGAAATGTAACACCTCGATTTTTCTTGTTGTGCAAAATGATCAAAATGCCCCTAGGGTCATGTTTGAACAAGAATCAAGGACGATCCAGGCCATCCTTAATGGGGTATTTTAATGTTAGGATGAGGTTATATGTGGTTAGGGTATTAACTTGTGTGAGAATTGCAATCCTCGATTTTTCATATGTGCAAAATGACCAAAATGCCCTTGAGGTCATTTTTGCCAAAATCAAGGACGGCCAACCCAGGCTATCCTCAAGGGGTTAGTTTGATGTTAAAGGGGGACTATATGTGTTTTGGATTACAATGGATGTGAAAATCTCAATTCTTAGTTTTTCCCATGTGCAAAATTACCAAAATATCCCTAAGGTAATTCAACGGGATTAAGTAATGACCAAACCCGATCATCACCCAAGAGTTGGGAATGCCAATTAGAGGGTATGTGTGATATCTGGATGGGTCCCATGAAGTCCGTGAGTTTCTATGTAAAATTACCTTTTTGCCCTTAGTTAGTGCTAATTAAACCTAACGAAATATAAGTAATACTACGCTCTAATGAAAAATAAATTATTTTTATTAATTAATTTTGAGTCTAAATAATTATTTGAGGTTAATTAGGGCCAAGATTGCTTAGGAAAAACTTAATCTCATTTTTATTTAAAGATTACTCATGAGACCAAAAAGTAAAAAGTAGGGGATAAAAGTACTTTCTCTCTTTCTTTCCCAAAAGATTAGGAACCATGTTGATGTTTGAATTTCAAATTAATCAAGCTTAGTCTAACTAAGCTTGCAAGACAACTCTTTAATCTTGTCTTGAAAGCCATAACCACTACATTACAACTCCTAACACCAAATTATCAATCCCTAAACAATCTCCTAATTAAAATTACCCAAAAACCCTAATCCCCGCACCCAAATGAAATGAAAATTTCCCTCCCAAGCCCTCTAAGTGGCCGGTGGCCCTACCTCCCATTTCCATTTCATATGTTGATTTTTTTCAACACAACCACTCACACACTCTTTCATTCTTACTATCCACGTTTTGGGGAAATCTTACTTATCAAGACTCGTAAAAAAAACACTCTTATTCTCTCTAAACCCAAGCTCTCTTCTTCCTCCTTCTCCATCTTCAAGAACCTCCATTCTTGATCTTCTTTCAAGCTCAAACATCAAACCACCACACCACCACCATAGATCAACCCCTAAACACTTAACCTTTCCATCCCCATACACAAGAACACAAGAAAAATCATTCTCCTATTTTATTCCTTCTTGGCTGAAACTTGTCTTACTCCAAGAGAAGATTTTTTTCTTCTCATTTCATCACAAAGGATCAAGCTTGTAACCAAGAAACCTTCTTGGTAGGGATTTTATTCTTGAGTTTTCTTTTCATTTCTACTTTTTTTCTTTGGTTGTTGTTGATCAAGGCCATAGCTTGATGATGAATGTTCTTATTGATGGTTGTAAGACCATCATGAGCTTGACCTCTAAAGCTTTAGGCTTAATCTTTTGTTTTAAAAAAAAAGAGAGAGAAAGAATGGTCATTTGGTTTCTTTGTTGTTGTTGAGCTTGATGATGAGTCCAAGAAATGAGGTTGTTTGAACCATGGAAATGAAGGACTCTAAAACTCATTTTTCATTTTGTTAAGATTGATGGCATTGCAAGTTTCAGTCTTTAAAGTCTTGAGTTTTTGAGCCCTAATAAGATGTACAAAAATGGGGTTGCATTCATGTTTATGTTTCAAGTCTTTCATTTCTATGTTTATGTTTCAATGCCTTGCATATCATATTTATTTTGTAAGTTGTCACCTTGTAATGTTAAAGACTTAAAAATGAACTTGCATTCTTATGTTTATATTTCCAAGTTGTCACCTTAAATGTTAAAGACTTAAAATGAGTTGCATGGCATGTTTAGGATTCTAGCCATCACCTAAGTCTCTAAAGCTCAAGACTCGCCATTTTGGTGTTAAATGGAAATTTTGACCATGTACACATATTTACATATATATTTCATCCATGTCCAAGTATTGGGTTTGAAGTTGGTTTTATTTTATTTTAAGACTAGAATCTTGTATCTTGAGTGTACAAAGGAATTTTGAAGGAATTGAAAAAACTAAAAGGAGAAAAAATGTGATTTTAAATAAATAAAATCTTATTTATGAAACTTAAAGTTTTGCTACTGATTTGAATGTTAATAATTAGTTTCTAAAAGGGACAAAATGATTTCATGTGTTTTAAGTGTCTTAGAATAGTTTCTAAGAAAAACTAGTAATTAGAAAAGATTAAAAAAATGCAATTTCCAAGCTTTTTGTAATTTTAATTTTTGTAACTATTTAACACTTCATACTGTTCACCACTGTTTGGCACTATTCACATGCTTAAAAATGATTACTAGTTGTTGTAAAAATTATTTTAGCATCTTAGGAAAAACTAGTAACTAGAAATGGTCAAAAATGTAATTTCCAAAACTTTTGAAAGTGAATTTCCCAAACTGTCCAACACTGTATGGTACTGTTCATAACTGTTCACGTGCTTAAAAATTAGTGATAATTGTTGTAAAAGTTATTTTTGCTATCTTAGGTGCTTAAAAGAATAATTACAAGTGTTAGGTTGGACCATTTTGCAAAATACAGAAAATTGTGCATTGAACTTATCATTATGGAATTTTTGCCAAATGGGTTTAATTAGAGTTAATAATGATTTTGAATGTGTCCATGTATTCAAAATACCATTTATGATGTTAAGAATAATTTTAGAAGTATTGTCACTTGCTAAATGTCAAGAATGTGAAACCTTACACTTTGACCCCTAAAATCTAACAAAATTTGGCCAATGGCCCAAAATAGTTTTTATGATGAGTTTAAATGATTTCTAAGTGTTATGGGCCTCTTAAAAGTGTAAATTTGAGAATCATTAGTTTGTGAAAATGTATTAAAAAGAGAAATTTACACTTTGACCTACAACTTTTAGAAATTATAGTTTTGACCCCTTTTGGGGCTAAAGTATAGTTATCAAGAACTTGATGATATTAATGTGAATGATATGTTGTGAGAGCTATGTTAACATGAATTGTTTAGAAATTATATGACTTGAAGAAATTATGCATGCTCAATTAATACCATTTGTAACGTCCTATGTTGCTTTATAGATTGACGATTGTGCATGCTTGATTCTTGAATTGTGCAAGTAATGACTACTATTATGTCATATATATATCCTGTTGAACATGGCATATGAATTAGTTGAGTCTGTCCTTGATTTCTACGTACTGGACAGGAGCATGTTTATGTTTCAATGAGATATCAATGATAACATGCTTATGGATATATGCAAAGAATGTGATGCATGCTTACATGATCAATACATGATGACTTGTCACATGTTGTGGTTATGTAATAATGATTGAGATGCATGATTTATGTGTTCTATGGCATGAAGCAAATTTGGGAAGCTCCATTCCAGCAATTATGTTGCGAATTTCCACTAAATTTGTGGACTTAGAAAAATTATGAAGTTACAAGCATGAAATGTTAAATGATAAGTTATGATGATGGCTTTGATTATACACCCATGTTTGCATATCTTAATAACATGCTAAGATTAAATGTGACATAAGACACATGGAGATGTTCTTCTAGACTCCAAGAATTAATGGTTAGGAGAGGTGATCCAACAAGGTAATCCTTTAGACTCCAGGAATTAATGGTTATGAAAGGTGATCATATTCCCCTATCCCGCACTCTGGAGTCGGAATTAGCTTATCGAGAGGATAAATGTAGACTAGTGACAACTAGTTAGGTATGAGCTCATAACCTAGAACTCTCAAGAGGAGAGAGTATTAGGGTAGCCCTAGAGAGGATAAGAAGGTTAAGTCACCTAAGAGAACAAGAAAGAATGATTATGTTATGATGTTCTGTGTTTCTCATACTATGTTAATTTACTATGACTTTTGTGATATATTGCATAAGGTATTGACTTGCATTCATAATATGGTATGATATATTCATGACATTAAGACTCATGCTGAAAGACACGGACCTTGGCTAAGGACTTTATTTAAACTTAAATAAATGAACTTTGCTATGTTGACTATTTTTATAAGGAAACCCGAGTTCCTAAGGATGAGGATGATGACATTTGTTTGGGGACAAAAGCCCTACTGAGATTCTTGTTTAAGTTTCTTATTCGCTCTCTTTTCTTTCCATCTCGTCTTTAGACGGTGATGGGACGTTCGTGATCTACGTTAATGTCCCTACGTGGGAGATGCATTTCGACCGGGTAACCGGTCTTATCATTTTGTAAGTCGATGTGCCGTTCATTTGTTCATCTTCTTGGACCGTCCCTTCATTCACCCAGTCACTAGTTTTTGATTTTGGACTGCTACTCTTTTACTGATGACTTTGCCTTCGAGCAAACACGTCCGCATGGTTAGAGAACTCCGTTTGCTGTCAAATTTTTATAGGGCCTCTTAGACTCATTAAAGTGTCATGGATAATTTTTATGGCTCTTGAATTAACCATTTGATAGGGAAAATGAATATTGTTACTGGAAAGGTAAATCTTTCAAGGTGCTGGAATGGTGAGAATGCCTTAAATTAATGATAGAATGGTATTTAGTCCAAGTATATGGCATATGAATGCATACTAGTTGTTTTAAAGATTTGTTTATGAGGCGTGAATGAGACTCCAATGTAATTGAATGCCTACATGTGATGTAAGCATGCCATTGAAAAAGAGAAGTACAAGATGGGATTATATGGCAAAAGAGAATATGTGAATTTTAATTATGCATGTGTTAACATATGGGGAAAACAGAGACAAGGCTTATGTGGGTTAAAGAGGGAAGGCAAAAGTAAGGACTTCCCTAGGAATTTTGTGAGTCGATAGACGTATCGGCTAGGAATAGAATTGTGTGTGATTTGGAAATGGAAAAAAATGAAGTCCAATTATCACGAATAGGAATGAGCTCATATCCTAATAGTCTATTGTCCTTTGTGGAGTTATTTATTATAGATATCACTCGAGTGAAATTAAGCCTTCCCTATGTTAAAGAAAAGAGATAATGGCACTAAATCGAGTTCATTGTTTATATGAGAAAATGTATGATTGTCATTATGAATTCTATAATTCTTTATGCATATGACCTTGCTTGAATTATTACTTATATAAATGAAATTTCTAGTTAGGCCGTTTATACTTGAGGGAGTACTCTCCTGGAAATTATATAATATTCTCATCCCTATGTGTATATATGTTGTATTGTACTCAGATTCTCCAGATGCCATCAGTGATCTTCTTCCTTGATTCACCCCAATGGCAGTGGCACTATGGCCGGATTTGGATTTGCTTTATGTAGTAGCATATTCTCATATTCGAGGTTATGTGTTTTTCAGCCATTCGTTTCATACTTCTATTTTTGCCACTGAGTTTGACCTAGGTTTCCCTTATGATGATGTACCTATTTCTATTTGTAAAATAGAAAATTTTGTTGGGACTTGACTTCGAGTAGGTAGACTAGATATGGAGGTTTTTCTTTTTGTGAATTGGGTCCCTGACTAGCTTAGAAGTTAACCAGTTTGTTTTCTAGTGTGATGTACATATTATAAACTAAAAGAACAAAACAAATGATGCTCATATATGTGTATACGAGCTTTGCAACATATATGTCTAAATTACTTTATTTCATTTATTTCAACTAGTATAGATTATGAACGTAAGTAATGCTTTTCTAATTACTATGTTAACACTCAACTAAAACATGGTAATTAGGAGGGTGTTACATTATGGTATCAAAGCCGGACTATCCTATAAGCCTGAGGATTGGACCGACTATGTTTTTGTAGTAAGTGTTATACATTATGATTCATATATACTGTAACACTCTAATATTTAACCAAACACGCCTAGGACATATTGAGATTAATTATTAGTTATTACTCTTTTGATCCATTCTTTAAATTCATTTTATCAAAATACTTAGTGAAAAATATAGGTGAAATTTTTCTTTTTGAAACATAAAACAAAACGTAAGCCACGCATCCTGAATAGGTAACATTATTCGCCCTGCATGAGAAAAGAGAATTAAAACAAACAAGTCAACAGTACTAACACATTGCACATCCAAATATTATAATATCACAAATATTAACCATGCCATCAATAAGAGTTTTGTCAAATACAAATATCCAAAACGAATAATAAGCCAACACAAGCATAATAATCTAGCATAATATTTTTTCGCTCCCTACTCCTATTTAAGGGTAGCTCCGGATTGAAAAGCATCAGCATTCATCACGAACATTGCCATCAACCTCTGAAGACAAGATGGAAAGAAAAGAAAAGGAAGTGAGAAACTTATAAAAGAATCTCATAGGGTTTTCACCTCATAATGCATTGTGTCATCATCATAGTCCTCAGGAACCTCAAGTTTCATTATGAAAATGTGAGCATGCATAAGGTTCTTTTATTAATTTCCAAATACCTTTAGCCGAGGTCCGTGTCTTTTAGCATGAATCTTAATGTTATGAATGCAACATACTATATCATGAATGCATGTCTATACCATATACAATATATAATAAAATATACATTGAATCAACATAACATAACATATGCAATTTGTTCCAACATAGTTCATTCATTTAAGTGACTTAAAACTTCTTATTTTCTTTTCTTTGGGGCCACCCTAATACTCTCCCTTTTGAGAGTTATAGGTTACGAGCTCATACCTCACTAGTCGTCACTAGCGTATACTTATCCCTTTTGATAAGCTAAAGTCCCAACTTAAAGTACGGGTTAGGGGACAAGAATCATCTTTTCACCACCTATAGTTTGATGGGTCCAAATGATCATTTTCTCATATTTTCAGTCACCATTTTAAGTCTTAGCATGTTATATCAAGATGCAATACATAATGCATAAATATTATAACCTATCATATATCTTCATTTCATGCTCATAAAAACTTTATAAAATTATGCATCTCAATGAATTAAATATAACTATAACATGCAATATAATTTCAATACATGAACATAGCCATCTTAAGATACCATTCACATTCATTTTATCAAATTATCAATATTTACACATAAGCCCCAAAAGGGGTCAAATTGCAATTTCTTAAGGGTTATAGGTCAAAGTGCAAAGTTGCTAAATTTTGATATTTTAAGAAAGGCCAACACTTCCAAAACTATTTCTAAACATTATACATGGTATTTTAAATACCTAGACACATCAAAGAGAATTACTAACTCTTATAAGAATCCTTTGATTACATAATTGAATAACCTCAAATCAGTAGCCAATATTTATAATTCTAGAACTTTCAAAATTTATGATTTTATATATTTCTAGTTTACTAGTTTTTCATTGATCTTATATCAAGATGTTATAGACATATAAGACTTTTAAAATAAAATCAATTTAGGCCTACCTTAATCATGAGGCTAATTTATACATTGAAAGAATGTTCATGATTAAAATTTTCACTTAAGATAAAAGGAGCAAGTCTTGAGCTAGAGATTTAAGTGATAACTAGAATCATAAACGTGCTATGCAACCTCATTTTAATCTTGTTTTTATAAGGTGATAAGTTGGGAATATAAACATGATATGCAAGTCTTTGAAATAAACATGATATGCAAGTTCATTTCCTTATCTTTAAGATTTAAGATGACGACTTGAAAATTAAACACGATATGCAAGACTTGAAATTTAAACATGATATGCAAGTCCATATTATTATATTCAAGAATTAAGGTGATTTGCTTGAAATATAAATATGATTATGCAAGGCTTGGAAATATAAACATGATGCAAGAGCTTGAAATATAAATATGATGCAAGAGCTTGAAATATAAACATGATGCAAGTTCATTTACTTATCTTTGAGGATTTAGGTGATGACTTGAAATATAAATATGAATGCAAAGTTTGAAATTAAACATGATGCAAAGCTTAAAATTAAACATGATGCAAATTCCTTATTATATCTTGTAAAGCTCAAAATTCAAGACTTCTTAAGGAATGAACTCTTTAACTCCAATTTATCTTAACAAAGAATAAGTGAGTTTTAGAGTTCTTATTCCCATGGTTCCAAGAACCTTATTTCATGAACTCATCATCAAGCTCAAAAAGAATCGTTTTAAAGGAAACTAACAATTTTTCCATAAATCTTTTGACAATCAAAACTAAACCTTGAGCTTTAGAGATCCATTATATGATGGATTCATAATCACCACCATGGTTCCTCATCATCAAGCCATGGTCATTAACAAACCACAAAATCCGAAATTTTAAGTAAAGAAACAAGAAGAAGAACATGAAATAAAATCCCTACCAAGTTGTTTCTTATTTACAAGAGATTAAGCTTGAGCTTATATGAAGTAAGAAGAAAAGAAATCTGATGCTATGGTGATGATATATTTCGGCCAAGGCTAAATATAGTGGAGGAAGGATTTTTCTTGTGTTTTTGTGTTTGATAAAGGAAAGGTTATGTGTTTAGGAGTTGATTCATGATTGGAATGTGTATACTTGAGGTTTAGAGCTTGGTTAGAGGTTGGGAATGGAGTCTCTTGAATATGAATGAGGAAGAAGAAGAAAGCTGGAAATATTGAGAGAATTAGAGAACTTTAAGCAAACTTTGAGTAAGAAAACTATCAAAAAAGCAAGTGCTAAGGCTAAGGGAGTTTGTGTATGCATTTTGGCCATGGAAGAGCACCTATTTATAGCCATTTGAGGGCTATATGGAATTCTTATCAGGTTGGAAAAATGGGGTTTGTTTCAATTTTTAATTAAAGGAAACATTAAAGAAAGAAAGCATAATTAGTGGTAATAGTTTTATTTATGTATAATGGATGGAAAACTCCAAAATTTGGTACTAATGGGGAACAAAGGTGGCTGATTACCCTATAGTGGAATTGAGGGATTTCTTTTGATTAAATATGGCCTTAATTGGTGGAAAAGAATACTCAAAAGAAATGGTATTTTGGTTGGATATGTTTGCAAGTGTATGGTTGTTGAAAAATTAAAAAATGTGGGCTGATTTGGTACATTATGGCCGCTGCTTTCTGATGCTTTTAGGATCAGATTTGCTTATTATATTGAGTGGTAAATCATGTATTAGATGTTTAATTACTTAGGTAAAAGGTTAGGAATTGATAGATTAGTGAAAAAGGGTAAAATGTTAGGTGTTTAGGTCAATTCAAGACAAGGTAAAGTAAATAATCATACATTAGTGAATGAAGTTAATTTCAAGTAGGTAAAAATCATTTTGGAACATAAATTCTAAACTTAAGATAAGAAAATATAGTTTTACTAGATTTTACCTAACGAAACCCTAACCATAAACTTGAAATAATACATTCTTGTAATTAAGGAAAAGAAAATATAATTTTTCCTTAAGTAAATATTAGGCTTTAATTACCTCAAGTAATTATTTTTAACCTTAGGTAATTAATTTTTAACTCTAGGTTAATAATTGAAATCAACTCGAATTGAATTGGAGTTAAAATTGCCTTAATTACTTAAATAAAACTCATTAAGCATTCACTAGAGGCAAAAAGGTAATTTCACGTAAAAACTTCCTATAATTCCTGGACATCCTCTATTTATACTTCAAATAGCCTTTCTGAACTTTTGGGTGAAAGGGATTCAAAAGTTACATCATTTCATGTAAAGTTACTCAGGGGTAAAATAGTAATTTTTCACAAAAACCTCTCGGGCTACAGACTTAACTGTTGTTAAACATTTACTTAAAACATCATTTAAAACCTTTTGGTGAAGTCCGGGCTAGCTAACACGTAAATCAATGTTAATTAATGACGGGGGCGTTTTGGTAATTTTGCATCGGAACTCAAAAATGATATTCTTCTCTTTATTAACACACATAACACATATAATCCCCTATCATCATCAAAATGTCCCCTTGAGGATAGAACGGCGATCTCATTTTCCGGGTAAAATGACCTAAGGGGCATTTTGGTCATTTTACACGTCCAGAAAAATCGAGGTTTGCGACTCTCGCACGAATCGCTATTCAAATTTCTCGTAACATCTTCTCTAATGTTATATTCCTTTATTGAGGATTATTCAGCCTCGAATTTCATGTAAGAATTACCTACGGGTAATTCGGTAATTTCGACGCAGTAAAAATTGGGGCGTACATATACATGTCTATATATGTGTGTGTGTAACATGGTTGAGAATGTTGTGGATTCCTGCCACACTTAGCTCGATATTGAGCCTGATCAACTCAATATTTTGTTTGGTATGATAGGAATCAATAACTTCAAATCGTATGGGAGGCGTTGGAAATGAAAGGGACATCCTGGATGCTTTCCATGAGATGGCTACGGCAATGAGAGAACAACTCGGTTGCTAACCGAATAATGGAAAGACTAAACCGTAACGAGGAGCAAAACTCGGGTAGTAACCCAGGAGGAAATGAAGTGGATGGGGAATATAAAAAATTTGCTGAATTTAGGAAGGCGAACCCCAGCCTTTTTTAGGAGCTTTCAATCCCTGTAAAACAAAAGAATAGATTAAGGCTATGGAGAAGATTTTCTCAATTCTTCCTTGCATAGAGATCCAAAAGGTAGCTTTTGCCACCTACATGCTAGAAGCGATGTGAGACCTGATGGGTTGGCACCAAGGGATTATTTGAGGCTTCCCAAACTAAAGTTACCTGGGATATTTTTAAAGAGGTTTTCGACCATAAGTACTTCCCTCTTCTATGAAGAATTCGAAAGAGTTAGAGTTTATGGCTCCTACACAAGGACCTATGAATGTAGAGTATACCGCCAAATTCAAAGAGCTTTGCAAGTTTTCTATGATTTATCAACATGATCCAGACAAAGCCTGGAAGTGCATAAAATATGAAAGGGGTCTATAGGAAGATATAGAAGCAGTTGTAAGTCTCTTAGAGATCAGAGACTATCCTACTTTGGCAAATAAATGCTGACGTGCAAAGGAGTCCAACAAGAAGTTAGCAAGTTTCCATGTGCACAAGGCAATACTAAGAGAGGATTAGCACCCCAAGGCCCCCGATTCAAGCCTGAAAATAGTTTGCGGGAGATTTCCACCTAACCACAACAACAACAATATAGGGAAGCAACTTCAATCCCCAAGACTAGAGATAAGACGATAGTGCCCTAAATTTGGGAAATATCACGAGACGGGCCTTGCTGAACAACTCAAATTGTTTGCTTCGATTGTGGGAAACCAGGACACAAGATATTCAAATGCCCCAACAAGAAAGTTCATCAGTCCATCCCTAAGCCACAAAGCATGGATGCGTTTTACCATAAGTGCCAAGGAAGCCTCAATAGATTCTCCGAGTTAAGTGTGAAATAAATAGTAATACCTTAGAAGTCCTGTATGATTCGGGTGCCACTCATTCTTTCATATCTCATGACTGTGTACAAGCGTTACAATTATCTCTGCTGAATTACCATATGATCTTCTTGTATCCACCCCTCCTCCTGGTCATACTAGAACTTGTTACGGATGCATGAACCTTCCTCTTCTTATAGATACTAGAGAATTTACTACCAACTTAGTTTGTCTTCCTTTATTTGGTTTAGATGTGATTTTAGGTATGGATTGGATGGTACCCAATTATGTTCTTTTACATCTCAGGATGAGCGTTGTGTTTCTTCCTACCTCACCCTCTCTCCTCTGGTTCCTTTTTTTTTACCTGAACCTAGTTACACCTAATCCTAGTAAGGTGGACTATCAGGAATATGTTCTCTCTCGGCTAGTGAAACTGAAAGTGGCCACGAGTTGAGTAAGATTCCAGTAGTGAGGGAGTATCCCGATGTGTTCCCAACAAATATTCTAGAGTTTCTTCCTGAAAGGGAGATTGAATTCTCCATTGAGTTAGTTCCAAGAACGAGTCCTATCTCAATTGCTCCTTATAGGATGTCACCTTTGGAATTGAAAGAACTAAAGTCACAAATTGAATAACTACTAGGGAAGCATTTTATTAGACCAAGTGCCTCTCCATGGGGACCCTTCTTCTGGTAAAGAAAAAGGATAGGGGTAAAAGACTTTGTGAGGACTATAGGCAATTAAATAAAATGACAATCAAGAACAAGTAGCTTTTGCCAAGAATTAACGACCTCATGGATCAATTTAAAGGGGCAACCGTATTCTGAAGATTAATCTTAGATCAGGTTATCATCAAATTCGAGTTCGAAATGAGGATATTCCAAAACTGCCTTTAGAACTCGATATGGACATTATGAGTATAGGGTGATGCCTTTTGGATTGACCAATGCTCCAACTGTATTCATGGATTATATGAATCGAATTTTCTACACTTACTTGGATAAATTTGTAGTTGTCATTATAAATGATATACTTGTTTATTCAAAGGACTAAGGAAGAACATGCAGAGCATCTTAGAATTGTGTTGTAGATCCTAAGAGAGCGAAAGTTGTATGCTAAACTGTCAAATGAATTCTGGATAGAAGAGGTTAGATTTCTATGTCATGTAGTATCAGGAAGGGATCTTCGTAGATCCAGGTAAGGTGGAATGAGTACTTCATTAGGAATGACCAACAACGATGACTAAGATTTATAGTTTCCTAGGGTTAGCTGAATACTATAGGTGCTTTATCATGAGTTTTTCTCATATAGCCTTACCTTTAACAAAGCTAACCCGAAAGAACGCTCCATTCAAATGGACACCGAAATGGGAAAATAGTTTCCAAGAGTTGAAGCAAAGGTTGACCATGGCTCTAGTATTGGTATTACCTGATCCTCATGAACCCTTTGAGGTTTATTGTGATGCTTCTAGTAAGGGTTTAGGATGTATGTTAATATAGAATCAAAACGTGGTCGCCTATGCTTCTCGATAATTGAAACCCCATGAAATAAACTACCCAACTCATGACCTTGAACTTACAGCTGGTTTTGCTCTAAAGATCTAGTGACATCATATGTATGGTGTGCAGTTTAATGTCTTCTCTGGCCATAAGAGCTTAAAATATCTCTTTGATCAGAAAGAATTGAATATGAGGCAAAGGAGAATGATGGAGTTCCTCAAGGATTATGAGTTTAGCCTGAATTACCATCCAAGCAAGGCAAATGTTGTTGCGATGCACTCAAGGAAATCCTTAAGTGTAGCCTATCTAATGATTAAAGAGACGAAACTAGTTGAAGGCTTTAAGAGGCTTAGTTTAGATATGTTTATGACTTCTCAAGGTATTATGGTAGGCCAGATAAAAGTAACAATGAGTTCAAAGAACGAATTTTGGCTACACAACATAAAGATTTAGAATTTCAAGAGATTTAAATATCAATTCATGCAAAGAAGTTTCTGAATTTACTCAAGACCAGCAAGGTATATGGAGGTACAAGGATAGGATATGTGTACCTACAAGTGGTGATCTCAGAAATGCGATCTTAAAGGAGGCTCATAGGGGCGAATTCACTATACACCCTAGGACTAGTAAAATGTATGCAAATCTCAAGAGGATGTTTTGGTGGTCTGGGATGAAGAAAGACATAGTAGAGTTTGTTAGAAGATGCCTAACTTGTCAAATAATCAAAACAGAACACCAAAAGCCGACTGGGACCTGCAACCATTAGAAATCCTATAATGGAAGTGGGAAAGTCTCTCCATGCACTTTGTAATGGGTTTGCCAAGGACATCGTAAGGTCATGACGCTATATGGGTTATAGTGGATAGACACAGTGTTCCTTCTTCAATAGTTTCTGATAGAGATCCCAAATTTACTTCAAGATTCTAGGGAGCTTTCCAAAGGGCCTTTGGAACCAAACTTTGTTTAAGTACCGCATATCACCCCCAAACGAATAGACAACAGAGCACACCATACAAACTCTGGAAGATATGAGAGCATATGTGATTGAGTAGAAAGGAAGTTGGGATAAATTGCTTCCTTTGGTTGAGTTTGCTTATAATAGTAGTCATCACGCTAGTATTGGCATGGCCCCGTATGAAGCTTTATATGGAAGGAAATGTCAATCTCCATTGTGTTGGTACGATTTGGGGGAAGCAAGATTGTTAGGACCCGATCTGGTTAATCAAACGACTAAGCAGATCAGAAAATTAGAAGAAAAATCCTCACTCAGAGTTGTCAGAAGAGCTATGCTGATGCTTGAAGGAAACCTTTAGAGTTTCAAGATGGAGAACATGTATTCCTGAAGGTTACACCCACTACTAGAGTAGGTAGAGCCCTAAGAGTCAAAAAGTTGTCACCCAGTTCATAGGTCCTTTTCAAATTCTTCGATAGATTGGGTCAACTGCTTTCTGATAGCCTTACACCCACATTTATCCAACCTTCATGATGTCTTTCATATATCTCAACTCAGAATGTATCATCCAGATCCAAACCATATTATTGAACCCAAATCCATCAGTTATATGATGACTCGACATTCAGGCCCTTCCGTTCAAATCATTGATAGAGAAGTCAGGCAACTTAGAAATAAATTGGTGCAACTAGTAAAAGTGGCTTGGGTGGGCCGGGAAATAAAGAGTACACATGGGAATTGGAGTCAAACATGAAGAAAGGTCATAGGAATTGTTTCCAGGTATGAAATTTATAGGACAAAATTTTTTTTAAGGTGGGTGGTAATGTAACACCCTAATTTCATTTTATTTAGAAATTAATTAAAGCTCTATTAATGAGAATATTAAGATTTCGCAGACATAGAAATGATGAGAATATTAGTTTTTGCGGGCCTTGCAGGCCCATTGGACAAGTTGAAACCTTAGATTAAAAACCTGGAGGTGCCCGAAATTGGGAAAACAAGGGAATAAGGTTAAAAATATTTGGAAATGAAAATTTTATATCTAGAATTAAATTTCTGGTGATATGGATTTCGGGTAAAATGTTTACCCATTCGACGAAATTTCGGTGTGTGATTTCTAACATGAAATCTAATTTAATCTATACAAATCATGGAGCTTATCTATTTATATCAAATGAATGGCTAAGATTCAATCTTGAATTACAAGATTCAATCATAGCCATCCATTTTACTTTCTTTGATTAAGAGTTATCTAACTATATATTATAATATTCAAGCATTAAATGTGTAACCAGGATTATTCCAATGTACAAATGAAATGCCCCTGAGGTCATTTAACAAAAATGATCGCAGTCAGGCCATCCTGGGGATGTTTCATGATAATAGGGGATTATGTGTGTTGTGTGTGGTAATAGAGCAGAAGAATCTCATTTTTGAGTTACGACACGTGAAATTACCAAAACGCCCTGCGGCTTTTTGACCTTGTTTTACATGCCGGTTTGTAACGCCCTAATTTTTTTTTGAGTATAAATGACCAAAATGCCCTGAGATCATTTTTACCCAAAGTAAAGGGGTTGACCGACAGTCCTTGAATGGGTCAACTCAATGTTTAAAGGGGATTATATCTGTTATGTTTGATATCCAAGGTGAAAATCTCATTTTCTAAACTTTCAGCTCAAAATGACCAAAATACCCTCGTGTTCTACAAGGTAAAGGTGTCGTTTGAGCCGAAATTTCCAGAAAGTTTGGAATGATGTTTATGAGTGGTATTTGATATTTAGTTAAGCCAGGAGGTCCAGAGTAGTTTTAGTGCAAAATTACCATTTCGCCCCTAGAACGTGTCCAGTAAGCCTAATGACGCAATTAAGCAAACCCAAGCAATATTAGGCTCTAATCGAAGATTAATTTATTTCGATAATTAATCTAGAGTCAAAATAATTTATTAAGGTTAATTAGAACCTAAGAATTGCTTAGTTAAACTCTAATTGCATTCTTTAATTCAAGATTCCTAGTCATGGAATCTTGAATAGTATTTTCTCTTCCAATTCCTTAAATTAAGGAATTGTGCCATACCTCATTTGACCAAAAGAATGATTTTAAATTGTTAATCTAGCAAGATTACCCTCCTAATCAAGTCTTGACAACCTTAATTAGCCAAATACCTCACCTAAACACTTTCTTACAAACTCCTAATCAAAACCTTAATCAATGAAACACCTAAACACATCCTTAAACCACAATTACATGAGCAAAATCTCCTTCCCCTTGGCTGATATGTTGGAAAATCCATTCCCCTTTTGAGTCACATGTTGTTTTAATCCTCACTTAAAGAGTCATGCTTAGGCCATACCTCAAACCATACCTCACCCATACTTTAACCCATACTCAAAGTCATGCCTTGTAAGAGATATTTCTTCTTCCTCCCCAAGATGACCAGCCACTCCTCCCTCCTCTAAGCCATCCATGAGCTCTCAATCCTCTATAAATACACTAGCTTGAAAGTTCTTTGAATGTCAAAGAGCCTCTTTTCCTCCTCCTTTGGCCGAGTTCTTCATCAAGTTTCCAAGAAGGATTTCCTTTTCTTTTACACTCAAGAAACAAAGCTTTCCTTCTTCTCTTCAAGACTTCTTTAGGTAGGGGTTTATTTTCCAAGTTTTGTATGCTTCCTTTAAGGAAGAGTTCTAGTTTTTCTCTTGGTTTTTCCAAGTTCTTCTTCTCTCCTTTTATTTTTGGCCTAGAGCCTTGTGTTGAGAAAACTTTGGCTTGATGATGAGGTTTCAAGATGATGGACTTGTGATGCCATGTGAGAAACCTCTAAAGCTTGAAAATTTGGTCTTGGATCATACATGATTTCGGTTCTTCTTTTCCTTTTCCCTCTCAAGATTTCGGTTTCTTTCTCCTTTGTTTGAACAAAGCTTATTAAAAATGTTAAGTAGATCACAAAAGTTTTGTTAAGAAAATTAATCACATGTTTTCAAAGAGCTCTAAGCTTACCCTTGCCAACCTTAAAGTTGGTCGGCTTCTAAGAGTTTTACTCTAGATTGAAGCCCATGAGCAATAAAATAAAGAATATGACTTAGTCCTTGTATTTTGTTTAAACAAAGTGTTGAGCTTTGTGTCTATTTTCTTGAGTTTGATGATGAAGTTCAAAACCAAGGACTTCTTTGAAGTCTTGGTGCTAAGAACTCTAAAGCTCACTTTATGTTTGTTAAGGTACATATTTGGGTTAAGGTTGTGATGTTCCTTTAAAGTCTTATAAGAGCTCTAGCTAAGATAAAATGAGTCGCACACATGTTTATGTTTATGCCTTGCATAGCATGTTTACTTTAATGTCATCACTAAACTCTCAAGAATAACTAAATGGACTTGCATTATCATGTTTAAATTCCAAGCTTGCATTTCATGTTTATATTTCAAGTCATCACTTAATCTTTAAAGATAATAATGAGGATGCATCTCATGTTTATTTTATGCACTCACTTTATTTTCTAATGAAGAGTAAAATAAGTGCATAGCATGTTTGAGTTTAAGTTATCACATAAATATCCTAGAGCTCAAAGACTTGTCCTAAGTATCTTCAAATGGAAATTTTAACCATGAGAAGCGGATATGTTTTAGCATGATACAATGATGGTTTTGATTTTGTAAAATGTAAGGATGATCTCAAGAAGATGTTGGAAAAATGTTTTATGAGGTCTCAAGGTGTCTAAATAGCTTGAAATGTGTCAAAAATCACATTTTCTCAAATTCTGAAGGTTCTGGTAATCAATTACCAGCTTATGTAATCGATTACCAGAGTGGTTTTCGAAAGGATTTTGGTTTTGGTAATCGATTACCAACAATGTAATCGATTACCATGGCTGTTCTTCATGCCCAAAACCGATCTTTAAAACCCTGTAATCGATTACCTATTCGTGTAATTGATTACTTTGATGTTCTTCATTTCCTGGAAAGGTTTTAGCCCTAAGTAATCGATTACCATCCTATGTAATCAATTCCAGGGTGTTCTATGAACCCAGAACAAAATTTAGTCCCTGGTAATCATTACCAGGCACATGTAATCGATTATCAAAACACCCTTTTTGCTCCTGAAATGGTTCAGAGAAAACCTAGCAACTCATATACACTTATAACATGATTGTATGCGATTATGTGTGATGTACACTCTTGGTTTCTATCTTGTTTGTCGGCCATGTATGAATCCTGTTTTGAGGAGTTGAAATGCATAAGCTTATGTTTGAGCGAAGTGAGGAACGATTTTGAAGGTTAGGAAGGACTAAGTAAATAGAAAGGTTTGAGAACCAGAATCTTAAAACACTTAGACACAAGAACAATAACTTTTGTTCCAGCATGATTGAGCTTAAGGAAGATGGTTCATAATTAGTGTTTATGCCTAGGAGTTGAACATAGGATCTTCGGCAAAGGACGAACTTAGAAAAGGGTCTAAGGCGTAGATTCTAGAATCCCCATAGTTGAATAATGATCGTGATGTATAATCTATACAATGCTGATTGGATGAGTTAGTGAGCATAAATGTTAGAAAGAATTATAGGTAATGATCCCTTAGGTGTTATAAAAATCCATATTGAAGGTTAGGATAATTGGAACACAAGTTTAAGACCCGTAAAGGCCAAAGCATAGGACACCATGAGGTAGAAGGTGTGATGTGAGTATGAGACCGAATGGGTATACTTGTGATGTTGAGAATATGCTAATGACATGATATATGTGGCTATATGCGTGTTTGAGATATGTTGTTGCAATAATGTGGTACATTATGCATGAGAACAAGAATGAGAATAAGAATGAGAAATATGAAATGAGTTAGGAAGGGTATGCTCCTAAGGATAAGAGATTTATTCGGTTGAAATATTTCATGAGAACAACATGTATTGTTGAGTTATGTGGCATAACTCAAATTTGAGGAAATTCAGAGTATAGACATTATGCTGCCAAATTTCCATCAAATTTGAGGGACTTAAGAAAAGTTTTTGAAAAGAATGATTTATATGTGACATGCCGAGACACATTTCTTCTACTACGTGAGAGAAAGGAAACCCATGGGGGGTATGGTTGAAGAGCCATACCGAAGTGGACAATGTCATAGTCTTAACAGATGATGTGTTTCGTAGACTAAGATGTACTTCCTGCTACGGTGAGGAGAAGGTAAACCGTGAGGGCATCGACATCAGCCTGCCAAAGTGGACAAAGTCACTAGTCTTAACTAGTTGATGCGTTTCAGAGAAGGAAGAAAGTCCCATGATGGGTGATTCCTTAGGTCCCTGCCCGTACTCTGGGAGTCGGGATTTTTTTTTTTATGATTATGATTTGCTTATCAAGAAGATAAGTAAGAACTAGTGACGACTAGTTAAAGTATGAGCTCATAGCCTAGTATCGGGGTCGGTTACTATTTTTACATACCATGATGTCACAAGTTGAGAAATGAGATGCCACTATTATGAGAATTAGTTGATGATGATGTGTTTTATTGGTTTGCCTGCCCCATGTATTGCCATGCATTCATATGTCGGTATGCTGTATACATGCATTAAGATTCATTATAAAAGACACGGACCTTGGATAATTATCTTTTGCGAAAACCTCATAAAGAACCATTGCATGTTTAACCTTTTTATAATAATAAACCCAAGGTTCCTGGGGATGTAAACGATGACACTAGGATAGAGGATTTCCCTCCATTCTTTAGCAAGATTCTCACCTCTCTCTCCGTTTCTCTCCGTTACGTCTTCAGACCGCGATGGCGTCGTTCGTGATTTTTGTTGACGCACAGTGTGGGAGCTGCTACGATCCGTGTAACATTCCCTACTTTATGGATTGCCAATTCCACAAACCAACACGGGTCTTTCAACGTGCTTGTCCTCACTCACACGCTTCCTAGAAAAACTTCCAGGAGGTCACCCATCCCAAAATTACCCCAAATCAAGCACGCTTAACTATGGAGTTCTTCGTGATGGGCTAAAAAGAAAGATGCATCATTGTAGCATAGGTAGTACAAATCAATTCATATAAGCTCTCCTTAACTGTATAGTCCAATACATATACAGACTAAGATCCCTCTCATTCGAGTGTGTAATCGGTTCATTCATGTACCCCTCGGCTGGAGGTAGAAGCCACTCATTGTCCGTGCCTTCTGACAGCGATCACTCCCTCGTCCCGGGCGTTACATGCCCACCGCTTCCGCTTGATTCGTCCCGAACCACACGTACTAGAAGAGGTGAGGCTCTAATACCATTTGTAACATCCCCTGCTACTTTATGGATTGCCGACTGTCTCTACAAACTAACACGGGTCTTTTCAACGTGCTTTGTCCTCACTCACACGCTTCCTAGGCAAACTTCCTAGGAGGTCACCCATCCCAAAATTACCCCAAATCAAGCACGCTTAACTATGGAGTTCTTCGTGATGGGCTCCGAAAAGAAAGATGCATCTTTGTGGCATAGGTAGTACCAATCAATTCATATAAGCTATCCTTAACTGTATAGTCCCATACCTATGCAGACTCAGATCCCTCTCATTCGGGTGTGTAATCGGTTCATTCATGTACCCCTCCACTTGGAGGCAGGAGCCGCTCATTGTCGTGCCTTCTCGCAGGCGATCACTCCTGCCTCGTCCCGGGCGTTACAATACGGATCACTAGTCTTACCTTTCGAGGGTCATTGTGTTGTGCGTATTTTTGCATACATGGGACGCCCGTTTGCTTTTCGGTCTCCAGCTTCGCTTACTCCGACCTCTCCCTTCGGCGATGATTTGATTTTTTAAGGACGCGACCCGTGACGGGCAGAAGGTCATGCCGACCATCATCTTTAGCGATGCGTGGCTGGAGTACGTGCCCCTCATACGCCGCTGCGGGAGGGACCTCTCGAGGACTCCGGCCAATCCCTATTCGGAGGATTCCACCCCTTCGGTACCTTTGTTCGTGGTAGGGGTGGCGAGGACACGGTCTCTCAAGGAGGTCTATGAGGCATGTACGTCAGCCGAGAGGCGCCCTCGCCGAGGCGGCCACGTCGCTCCGCCGATCCCCATGCCCACGCCCCTCTTCGTTGGGCCACATGGAGGAGCTTCGGCAGTTCAGGCTACATCCCGTTCGAGGAGTAGCGTCTTCTGTAGGCTTGTAGAGGGAGGGTTGCTTTAGCTGGTAGTATCTTTTGAGGACTTTTTCATGTATTAGCAGTTTATATTTCTTGTATTTTATGTTTCTATTACTACAAGCTCTCCCACTATAAGGGTATGACTTTATGCTTTTATGTTTTCAAGCTGATGTACTAAACTATAATGATTAATATTATGATGGATGTTTTTATGTTTGAGGTGTTCTTATATTGCGTTTGTATTGTATGCTTTATTTGTTCTTCTGCTTTACGTTTTTACGATTCGTTTATATGGTACGCGAAGGCTCGCACTTTGTTTTACGTATTCCATTTCAAAAAAAAAAATTTACTCATATTTTCCGCTAAGTAATTTTACAAAGGATGTTCAAAGGGAAGTAATAACTAATAGTTAATCTTAATACGTCAGAGGCATGTTAGGTTAAATATTAGGTGTTACACGGTTGAGCCCAAACTTCACCAAAAGGTTTTAAATGATGTTTTCAAGCTATGTTTAGTAACTAGTTAAGGTGGGCCCAGGTTTGTGAAAATTACCGTTTTGCCCTAGCCTTGGGCATTTTAAGCTTAATGACGCGATTAGCAAAACCTAAGCAATATTAGGCTCTAATCGAAGATTAATTAATTTTGATAATTAATCTAGAGTCAAAATAATTTATTAAGGGTGATTAGAACCTAAGATTGCTTAGTTAAACTCTAATTTCATTCTTGGATTCTAGATTCCTAGTCATGGAATCTTGAATAGTATTTTCTCTCTCCAATTCCTTAAATCAAGGAATTGTGTCTATGATTTAATTTAGTTTGAAAAGAGTTTTGATTTATTAATCTAGCAAGAACAACTCCTTAATCATGTATTGATAGCCTTAATTACCCATTACCTCACCTAAACACTTTCTTACAAACTCCTAATCAAAACCTTAATCAAAGAAACACCTAAACACATCCTTAGACCACAATTACATGAGCAAAATCTCCTCCCCTTTGGGCTGCAAGAGCTGGCCGAAATCCTCCCCCCATTTTCCTCACACGTTGATTTATTTTGCACACAAAAGAGCCATACCCAAGCCCATACCTTGCCCATGCCCAACACCATGCCTAAGACCATGCCTTGACCAAGAGATATTTTTCCTCCTTTCCTTTCAAAATGGCCGGCCACTTCCTCCCTCAAAGGCCATCCATGAGCTTCACTTCATCTATAAATGAGCTTGCATGAAAGCTCATTCAATCATTTACACTCTTTGCAAACTCTAGGATTTCTTCTCAAAGCTCAAAGAAGCCTCTTTCTCTTCTTCATTCTCTTAAAACACAACATCTCCTCTTCCTTTCTCTTGCTCTTCAAAAACATCAAGCACCAAGAGAAGATTTTTATCTTCTCATTTCAAGCAAAGGACCAAGTTCTCTTCCTTGTCCCTCTTGGTCGAAATCTCTTCCTTGAGGTTCCAAGGGGATTTTCTTCTCATCTTCAAGAAACAAGCTTTTCTCTTCACCACTTGGTAGGGAGTTGTTCTCTAAGTTATTTACTTGCTTTACTAAGTCTTGTTCTTATTCTAAAAAGATGTTTGAATGATCTTCTCTAAGCTTTTATGTTTCGATTTTTCTTCTTCCTTCCTTTTTCTTTTTAGCCACTAAGGCCTTGATAATGTTTCGTGATAGCTTAATGATGAGTTTTCAAGATAATGGTTTTGTTAAGAAACTTAAACACATGTTTTCAAAAAGCTCTAAGCTTACCCTTGCCAACCTTAAAGTTAGTTGGCCGTTCTAAGAGTTTACTCTAGATTGGAGCCCATGAGCAATAAAATAAAGAATATGAGTAGTACTTTCTATGTTTGTTTTGATAAGTATTGATGTTTTTGTCTTAGTCCATTTTCTTGAGCTTGATGATGAAGTTCAAAACCAAAGATTTCTTTGTAGTCTTGGTGCTAAGAACTCTAAGGCTCACTTTACATTGTTGGATACATATTGGGTTAAGGTCATGATGTTCCTCTAAAAGTCTTGTGAGAGCTTTAGTTAAGATAAAATGAGTTGCATTCATGTTTATGTTTATGCCTTGTATAGCATGTTTACTTTCAAGTTATCACCAAAACAACTTAAAGATTAAAAATGAAAATATGCATTATCACTTAAATAATCTCAAAGCCAACCTATTTCAACCTTAAAGTTGATTGTTGATTTGGAGTGAACACTCCAAGGGGCCTAGAGCACTAAAATAAAGAATTGAACCTTGCATTCCATGTTTATCTTTCTTGTCTAGCATGTTTATATTTCAAGTTATCACTTAATTCTTAAAGATAATAAAGAGGTTGCATCTCATGTTTATTTTATGCTCTCACTTTATTTCCTAATGAAGAGTAAAATAAGGAGCATAGCATATTTATGTTTATGTCGTCACTTAAAAGATCTAGAACTCAAAGACTTGCCCAAGTATCACACGTAAAGTTTTGGAAAAATGGAAACTTAAATCATGGCTAGTTGATGCACCTTAGTCACGGTGAAATATTGTTTTGAGATTTGCAAAATATGAAAGGATTTCAAAGGGGTTTTGGAAAGATGTGGCAAAATGGTCTTGAAGTGGTAAAATACTTGAGTATATGTCAAAAACCTTGTGTTCTTAAAAATTTGAGGTTCTGGTAATCGATTACAACCCTGTGTAATCAATTACCAGAATGTTTTAGAAAGATTTTAGGCTTTGGTAATCGATTACCAGTTTATGTAATCGATTCCCAGGGTGTTCTCGTGCCCATAACCATCTAAACTTCAGTAATCGATTACCAGTTCATGTAATCAATTACTCTGTTGTTCTCCCTTTCCAGAACCAAGTTTCGATTCTAGTAATTGATTACCAGCATGTGTAATTGATTACCAGGACCCTATATGTGCAAAAACGAGTGTTTTGTTTATGAGGAAATGAATCTATGATATGAATGCTTATGTAAAGGTATAGTCTTGCATGATTCCTGGGAATGCATGTGACATGATTTATATTACCTAGCATGCCATGAGGACTACATATGTTAAAAAGCAAGAGTAAAGTATATGATAAAGTTGTGATGTTGCATCTTGTTATGACTTGTTTGATAATATTCTATGATTTCGTGCTCATGTTGCACCATACATAATATGCTAATGTGGAAATGATCCCATTTATGACTTTTCGAGTTAAGGGTTGTATGGGGTGATCCAAGAAAGAGATGAGATTCCCCCTCTTTTGCCCCATATGAAATCTAGTGACAACTAGTTAGGATTGAGCTCATTCCTAGGCGAAGGCGTTTCGAAGTTTTGGTGACCATGAGAAAATCGGGGCCGGCATGTTGGGTGGATTTTGGTGACCATGATGAGGGTGGAAAAGTAAAAAGAAAGGAACTCAAAGAGTTCAATCGTGATAAAGTAAAAGACGCACATGCATATGTTTCATTTCTATTTCACTGGTGCATTTAATTGAATGATATGTGTTATTTACTTCTGCCATTCTACGAGGTATTGCATGCATACATAAGATATCTGTTACATTCATGACATTAAGACCATGCTAAAAGACACTCACTTCGGATAATAGGATTTGAGAAATTAAAATTGAACCTCATGCATGCACACCTCTTTCATAATAAAACGGAAGTGGCTGGGGCGACAACGATGATACTTGTGTTAGAGTCGGGAGGTCCTCCTGAGAATCTTGTATAAGTTTCTCATCCCTTTCCTTTTCTTCCGTGTCATCTCTAGACATGAATGATGTGGATGTTCGTGACCCCCTTTGAGGCGCAAGCATAGGAACTACGCCATCCACAGAGGTCGAGGCGGAATGCGAGGACTAGTCTAATAGTGCTATAGTAATGTTTAGCGTTGGGCTTGTGTACGTTCATCTTGTTTGTTGTGTTTAGGTGTCCTCATGTTCAGAGGACATCGTCGTTATGTTGTGAATATGACATGTTAATATAACTTATGTTGTGACTATACTATGGCTTGCTTATACATGCTATGATGATGTGTATATGTTTGATATATCATGTATGTATTAATCACTATGTATGCGCACGCGCGGCTCGCATTTTAAGTATTAAGTTCAAAAAGAAAAATTTAATCATATTTTATGTTACCCAAGTGGCCTCAATGAACTCAAGAGGGGGGTGAATTGAGTTCTAAAACTTTTTCTTTGTTTTCACGCTTTAATAACTTTTTCAACAAATTTTGAAGAGATGATTAAAAACTTGGTTTAATGTATGCAAATGCAAGAGATATGAGAGTGTAAGTATGTCTATGAGAAAGATTGACAAGACAATGAAAAGTAAATTTGCAATGAATGTAAAGAGATAAGAGAAGAGAGATTGCAAACTTGGTTTATCCTGGTTTGGTCACCTTTTGTGGCCTACATCCAGTTCTCTCAAGCAACCCACTTGAGAGTTTCACTATCACTTCAACCTTTACACTTTGAAGAGCACTCTTTACACGTTGGGATCCCTCACCCTTATGTTTGAGTCTCTCAAGAACAAGAGATGCCCCACTCTTGTTCTATCAAGGGATACCTCACCCTTGTACACAAACTTAAAAGAGTATTACAAGAAATCACTCTCTTGAATAGAGTAGATGTTACAAATTGAAGCCCTATAAGGTTTCTCTCAAGAATAAGATAATTTGGCCAAGTATTGAACAAAATGATTGATGAATGAGAATGATTATTGAAATGATCTTTTCAATATGTTTTTTTATGTGTTAAAGAGTGTTAAAGAATGGTATTTATAGAAAACAATTCGTGTGAGCCGTTGTGGATTAGCCTCAAGAGATGTGTCTCTTCAAAACACACCTTTTTGCAAGTTTCAAGCCATGGTAATCGATTACTCAAACATGTAATCGATTACATAGTCAAATTTTTGAAAACGCAACGGTCACCATTCTGGTAATCGATTACTTTCTCATTGTAATCGATTACATACATGAAAAATCAGGTTCTGGGCTTACGACAGCATTGTAATCGATTACTGTGTTGTAATCAATTACATACATTCAGAACTTGAAAAAAATGAAAATTTAACATAGTGTAAAGATATTCTTCCATTTGAAAAACATTTTAAAAGATCTTTGATATAAATCCGATCCTTTCAAATCAACCTTGTATCTTTACAAGTTAAAAATAAACTTATTCATTAAGATTAAATCAATCAAAGCATGATTAATTAGAGAGTGGCCAAATGGACTTATTAAAGAAACCTTTTGACAAAATGATCTATGTCTTAAGTATTCTAACCGTTTGACTTGATCACTTGCTTGTTCATCTTTAGGAACTCCATGTCTTTTACAATTTTTGTCTTGCTTGTTCATTGGCATCATCAAAACCTACAACATGAATTCACATTTTATTATTTGAATTTTAGAGGAAAGTATGTCAAGATATGAAACAAAGGCGTAACAACTGATAACTAACCGAAATGCGACTTGAGCGTATGAGGTTAAGAGTTAGGGTGTTAGAAAATGAAAGATAAATACAAACTTATTCTTCTCCAACAAGCCAAGATAATTTCGGCCATCACACAAGAGAGAAGAACCAACAACTTCCTCTCCATTTTGAAAAGCTCAAGCTTCCATTCAAAGCCCATAAACACTAGCTTAGAGTTGTTGAAACTCCAAAGCTCCTTCACTAAACTTGTTCTACACTTCAACCCCTACAAGTAAACCGATTAGAATCTACAAACCTCATCTTATTACCTCACACCTCACTGATTATAGAAGGGTTTGGGTGTGTTCTAGGAGCTTTAAAGTGAAGGACTTCCATCTTGGAGCAAATTTAGTCCAAGTATATGGCATATGAATGCATGGAGTTGTTTTAAAGATTTGTTTATGACGCATGAACGAGACTCCAATATAATTGAATGCCTACATATGATTTAAGCATGCCATTGAAAAAGAGAAGTACAAGATGTGGTTATATGACAAAAGGGAATATGTGAATTTTAATTATGCATGTGTTAACATATGGGGAAAATAGAGACGAGGCTTATATGGGTTAAAGAAGGAAGGCAAAAGTAAGGACTTCCCTGGGAATTTTGTGAGTTGATAGACGTATCGGCTAGGAATAGAACTGTATGTGATTCAGAAATGGAAAAAAATGAAGTCCGATTATCATGAATAGGAATGAGCTCATGTCCTAATAGTCTATTGTCCTTTGTAGAGTTATTTATTATAGATATCACTTGGAGTGAAATTAAGCATTTCCTATGCTAAAGAAAAGAGATAATGGCATGAATCAAGTTCATTGTCTATATGAGAAAATGTATGATTGTCATTATGAATTCTATAATTCTTTATGCATATGACCTTGCATGATATTACCCTCAAGTATAAACAGGCATAACTAGCAATTTCATTTATATAATATTCTCATCCCTATGTGTATATGTGTTGTATTGTACTAAGATTCTCCAGATGCCATCGGTGATCTTCTTCCTTGATTCATCCCAATGGCAGTAGCACTATGACCGGATTTGGATTCGCTTTATGTAGTAGCGTATTCTCATATCCAAGCTTATGTGTTTTTCAACCGTTCGTTTCAGACTTTTGTTTTTACCAAGTTCACCCGGGTTTCCCTTATGATGGTGTGCCTCTACACATGGCACACCCTCCAGTATTTGTAACTCCACCTGCACCACCTATGCCCCCTCCTAGAGATAGCCCTTCCTCATCCTCTTCCTCGAACTATGATCCACCTAGTCCAGATGCCCCTGCTATGGGAAATGCCATTGTCCCAATGGTGAATGGTTTTCTTTAGGAGAGCATGAGACATCCAGGGACTCAATGTGTATATAGTGGTAGTTTAGTAGTAGAAATCCACCAGCCTAGACGATCCTCCTGAATATTATTGAGACCCATTTCTATTTGTAAAAGAGAAAATTTTGTTGGAACTTGACTTTGAGCAGGTAGACTAGATCTGGAGGTGTTTCTTTTTGTGAATTGGGTCCCTGACAAGCTTACAAGTTAACTAGTTTGTTTTCTAATGTGATGTGCATATTGTAAACTAAAAGAACAAAACAAATGATGTTCATATATGTGTATACGAGCTTTGCAACATATATGTCTAAATTACTTTATTTCATTTATTTCGACTAGTATAGATTATGAACATAAGTAATGCTTTTCTAATTACTATGTAAACATTCAACTAAAACATGATAATTAGGAGGGTGTTACACAAACTTTCTTATTCAAATTTCAAGTACAAAAGAGCCATTCATTCAAGCTTGAAGAAACTTTTTGTGCTCAAGATATTAAGGTCTGCATTTGACTTTCTAAAGCATGTTCTTCATCAGAATCTAGTTTCTAAAGTCCAAAATATTCTTTCTAGTAATTACAAGCTAACATATTCTTGTGAGAATTTGGAAAAAAGTCTCTCAAGTATTTCCTTAATGTTAATACACATCTTAGGAGACTTGTGTGAGTTTTGAGTGAAACATCAAAACCTTCATATCTTTTGTACCTTGATCTAGTAGTGATCATTTGTGATAGTTTGGAAAGGCTAGAGAAAAGGCTAATTGTGAGTAAGGGTCGATTGTCCTGACTCTTCACTGTGTTTAGCTTAAGAATGCTAGATAAAGACTATTTTGAGTTTTCTTGTGCAAGAAAGAAGTTATAATGGAACTCTCAATAAGTTTTGTTAGGACTAGATGTAGATAAAGCTTGTCCAAACCATATAAATCTATTGTGTGACCTTTATACTTCATCTCTTTATATCTACCTTGTGTGTCTTTATTTGTTTGGTGTGTGACATTTGTGTTTATCACTTTTTGAACATATTTAATTTTCTAGACACTTCAGAAAGTTACTTTCTGAAGCTAACTAATTAGTCTTCTGCTGCCTTCAAGTCTTGCACTTGATAGAATTTTCTTAAAGTTTCAAAAGCCCAACAATTTTTAAGTCGCACATTTATCCCTTCTTGTGCATCCTATACCTCACCTACAAAATTGATGTGGTTTGGTCACTTTAATCTACACCAATGACCGCAAAAGAGATTAAAAAAAAAAACAACTTTACTAATAAATATTTCAGTTTACAACTTTTGCACGGCTAAAGTTTTAAACTTTTCCACTAAACTCTATAGAGCTTGGTTTAACCTAGTGATTTTATGAGATATGTTTATGCCTAATGCAATGCAAAAAGGAGTTCAATATAATATATTGGTTCATGTCTAGTTGTGACTCTAGATTGTGATATCTAACTCACATACTATACACTGATATGTATTGAGCAATACATTATATACCACTAACTATTTATAACACTTTAATAAGATTATTCATGGTTGAAGCCAAAGGATGGCATAATTTGAAGAAGACCTAGTCCAAGCTTTAAATGGTTAGGTTCTTAGGGCTTAGGTTCTTTTTATTAAACATTTTCTTTTGGTTAAACTTCATCGGTCACTATCTTGGTGACATTCTTAATTTGGTTTCAAATCAATTTAACCGAGTTTCCTTCAAACTTGATTAATAAGTTTTGATTTTAAAGGAAAGAATGATGTGATGCCCTTTTTTAATGAAATATTCAAATTGAATTTGGGGTTAAATGTATTTTATCCCTTGAATTTTATGTTATATGTAATTTACACCCTGACTTTTCAAAATATGCATCGTGACACCCTATACTTTCCAAACACTACAAAAAAAACCTTGGTTTTCTAAACAGTGCATTTTATCCCTTGAATTTTAAGTTATATGCAATTCACAAATAATGTGTCAAGTTGCATAAATTAGAAATGCAGGCTCAATGCACATAAATCATACCTTTACCAATTGCCAAAATTATGATGAGAGTTGTTTTGCATTTGGAGAATTCAGGGTATTAGGATGCTTGTTTTGAAATGACAGAGTGTAAACTACATATGACCTATAGTTCAATGGGATAAAATGCACTTTATCCTGAAAGTAATTGTTTAAAACATGTTTACAAGTGTTTTAAAGTTCAAGTAATCACTTACAATATGTTTAAAAGGTCTTTAGCAAATTCTAGGTATTAGGTAAGTGCTTACATGTTCATAAATTCAACCCAGACCAAAGAAAAAAATTCAACCCATATTCAAATTTTGCTAAATGTAATTGATTACATGGTGATTTAAACACTTAAAACAGCCAAAAATCTGCAAATGAGTCCATTTTGAAAAAAAATTACAACTTTTGGTATTAAACCCCTAATAATTGCACAATTTATAAGATCTATAAATACCCATCAAATGACAAATCTTTGGGCATGAAATACTAAGCATAAACTACATTCAGTCATTTTCTTTTCATTCCACATTTTTTATCATTTTTTGTGACCAAAAAGTCTTTATCCTTTGAAAATTTTGGTTTTTCAATTTTTATCATTTACTCTTTGAGAAAATTTATTCTTCTTCGATTCACTTCAAAAACTACAAGAGGGTAAGGCATCTCGATTTTCTTTTAGTGACTCAAACACAAAGGTGATGGATCTCAAAGGTGCAAGAGTACTTAAGTTGTATAAATGGTTCTAAACACCTTGAAGATTTGGAGGATAGCGAAAATTTTCAAGCATTTAAAAATCATTTTTAATCAAGTTCTTCTTTCAAACATAATAATGATTTTTGATTCCAAAGAAAAACCTTGATTTTGAAAGAAAAGCTTTGATTTTGAAAGAAAAATAATTTTATTATTTTTTTATGAAGTATTTGGATTAAATTTGTGTCAATATATGTTTAAAATGAATGGGAATGTTTATGACATGTTTAAAAGTGTTTTCATAATAAATGACTCACAAAAACTATGTTTTAAACTTTTTCTTTTGTGAAATTTGGGTTCATGTTGCTGATTATAAATGTTTGTAATTGATTACATTGTTCTTAATGTTATTCAAAATTTGAATTTTGAACTATATAATCAATTACAATGAGCTATAATACTAGGCCTAGAAATTAAATGTGCAAACAAAGAGATACAGCTTTTAGGATAAATCTCTAACAATTTGAATGGATTTTTTTCTCTATAAATACCTATCAATTAACACATTTTAAGACATGAAAAACTAAGTATAAACATCATTTAACAATTGTTTTCAGTAATCAATTTCTTGATCAAACTTGTGGCAAACAACCCTTATGTTTTGAAAACCTTCCTAGTGTCTCAATTTGTAACATCTCTTCTTGATAGAGAGTGAATAATTGTTTTCATCTTTATGAATGTTTAAAAGGATAAGGCATCCCTTGTGAGAATAAAGAGTGAGATATCTTTTCATTCTTAGAGACTCAAACACAAAGGGTGAGGGATCCCTAGATGTGAGAGTGCTCTTGGTGAAAAGGCATGAAAACTTGGAAAGTCAGCAAAAAATCCCAAGTGATTGCTTGGAGACTCGATTTAGGCCACAAAAGGTGACCAAACTAAGAAAAATTGATTTTGCACTTCTTTTCCCTTAACTTTTAAGTTATTACAAGTTTATTTTATTATCTTGTTCATCTATAATAATTATAACAATTTACTTATTTGTATTAAGTCACTTACATTCTCTTTCAACTAATCAAATTTTCTATACATCTTTTGAAATAAAATTGAAAAAGACATTGAAGAGTTTAAGAACTCAATTCACCCCCTCTTGAATTCATTATGACCACTTGGTTACAGTTTTGACTTGGTCCAAGTATAAGAGATGGAAACAAGATATAAATTTTGTTTTAGGCATTAATGACATTGACTTGGCATTGTATGTTGGCTTTGGATAGGAAATTATTCTTTTTCATATTAGCAGACTTTTTTACTCTACAATATGTGGAAATAAATTATTTATCACTTTTATTGATGACTTTTGATCTTAACATGTGTATGTTTATTTGATTAAAGAAAAATCAAATGCTTTTTAAAAAAATGGTTTATAGTTCTAAAACAACTTTCTAAATGTTGATCTTGTTAAAGAGGTATACATGGTGCAACCTCAAGGTTTTGGATATATAGAGAGAAAGGACATGGTTAAATAATTTAAAGAAATCTATCATGGTTTAAACCAAACTACTCGTTAATGGTGCTTGATATTTAATAAGGGTTTAGTATCACATAGTTTTAAAGAAAATCAAGTTGGCCAATGTATAAATCTTAAAGTGAGTGGGAATGTGTTTGTTTTTCTTATTCTTTATGTTGATGACATCTTGCTTGCCAATAGTGAGATAATGAAAAATAGTAGTTTGAATGTTCTAATAACAAAAATACCAATCACAAATTAATTAGTGATTAAGGAGCCATTAAATAAGGTCATGGCTAGAAAAATGGACTTTTATTATTTTCCAAGAAAAAGGGTGCATGAATGACGCCTTGACATTAAAGGCTTGGAAAGATGGATTAAGTCCCTTGGGAACTATCCAAATTGATGTGGCATGGTAGGCTTTTAAATGTTACACTGCCCAAATGAGATAAATATCTCTTATGTGACTCCACAAGGATCATAGGGAAGGTGAAAATCACCTATCTACGAAGGACACCCTACCTTGAAACTATGTTGTTAAGAAGAACCCCTATATTGGCCAAGATTCCTTAATGCAATCTAGAACTTTAGTCTGGCTTTTAGTCCTAACATAGAATTAGGAACTCAGCAAATAATGCCTCCTTCAGCCCCATAGAGGACCTTCCCCATAAAAAATATTGATGTTGCTTTGTGTCATATCAATAATGACACAAAGGAGATGGCGGTGTTCATAATTGGAAAGAGAGATTCCTCATCTAAATAAATAATATAATAGTGTGAAAAGGAAAGGATTTTCAAAATAATTTAGAACACACGACGCCACCCATAAACACACCATGGTAGATGCACCAATAAGCATAGAAGAGATAACCGAACCAAATCGGCCAGTCGGGTTACGGGAACTGGTCGCTTGGCCAGTCGTTGAGTGCCTAAAATCGAATGGACTCAAAATCGGTCAAGAGTCGGTAGAACGGTCAAAATCGGGAAAATTAGTGAATCGGTCCAATTTTTCAGTGCCCAGTTCAAATATTTGACCAGAAAAAGAAAAAGGAAAAACAGCAAACACACCGTTTGGGACTTTGGGCACAAAAGAGGATTAGATTAGGTTATTCCTCAGGCTTGAAGCCTTAGCCCTCATCAGATTCAAATCTTCATCTTCTTCTCTCAAACCGTGCTGGTCCACCGCTACTCCACCGCTCCGCCTCTACTCCGTGCAACGCTTCTAGTCCATCGTCGTTGCTCGCGCCCCTCGCGCTGCCATCACTACTAGAAAAGTGTAGTTTAGTGACTGATTTTGTGACTGAAAACAATCGGTCACTAATATGATAATTTTGTGACCGAATTAGTGACCGAATAGGGCTAGTAATGGGGTGAAAAAATCAGTCACTAAATCGGTCACTAAATAAAAATAGTGACCGATTTACGACCGATATATAATGCTAAAAATCTAACAAATCAGTCACTAAATTATCATTTAGTGACCGATATTAATTAATTCGAAAATACCTTTCATAAGAAAATCAGTCACAAAATCTATCACTAAATTATCAATTAGTGACCGATTTAGTGACCGATTTAATTAATCTAAAAATAACTTTTCATAAGAATTTCAGTCACAAAATTGGTCGCTACATTATCAATTAGTGACCAATTTAGTGACCGATTTTAATTAATACGAAAATATCTTTTCAAAAGAAAATAGTCACAAAATCGGTCACTAAATTATCAATTAGTGACCGATGTAGTGGCCGATTTTAATTAATTCGAAAATTCCTTTTCATAAAATATCAGTCACAAAATCGGTCACTAAATTATCAATTAATGACCGATTTAGCGACCGATAATAATTAATGGTAAAATTCTTTTTCAAAAGAAATCAGTCACTAAATCGGTCACTAAGTTTAAGTTTAGTGACCGATTTAGAGACCGTTAATATTTAATGCTAACATCAATATTGATAAAAAAAATCAGTCACAATATCGGTCACTAAATTATTAATTAGAAACCGATTTAGTGACTGAAATTTGTTGTTCACAAAATCAGTTGCTAATTGAAAATTTAGTGACTGAATTTTTGGTCACTAATTGTTTAACATGTAAAAGAAAAATCAATTCCCCATGGACATCTTGTTGGGTTGCACACTTTACTTAATTTTAGCTGAACCAAAATAAAGAAAAGAGGAACTAAAGTTTGGCTTTTACGTTGAATGAGGGTTTCAGTTCATGAAATGGGGGCTGAGCCATTGTTCTCCTAAAGCATTCTCCTTGCTCATCTTGCCTCCACCAAGCGTCGCCTCCGCCAAGCAACGCCGCTCCGCCAGCTCCGCCGCTCCGCTCTGGTCTCCGCTCCGCTCTCAAGCTTCGCGCCGCCGCTTGCTGGTCGTGGCTGAGGTTGCTGTCCACGCGCTCTCTCCTGGTCGTGGTCGTCCTCAACATCGGGCGGCTCACCCCTCCGTTCTCGGCCTCACACTCGCGCGCACCACTGAGCTCGAAGCTTGGAAGAACCACCACCGCCATTGGAAGCTAGCCACCACGTGAGATCCGATTTGAAGCAGAATCGAGACTAGCCATAGTGTGAACTCCAGAGTCTCTTCTGACCCCTATTTTGGCACCATTGATCTGTTCTGGTATTCCAATCTCTCACACTTTGTTTTTGTTGCTGTTGTTTTGATTTGGAGATTCAATTTGTGATTTTTTTTATGTGATTCTTTGAGTAGTTGAATAGCAACTGATTACACGCTTTCAAATGCTTTCTATAGTGTACATGTTCTTTGAAAGGCATTTGCTTATTCTGTTTTGTTTGTTATGCTCTATGATTTTTTCAGTTCATATTATATCTATGATACTCTCCGCTTTTAGTTCATTGTTATTTATGCAAGTTGAGCTGGTTTGTTTGTTTTCCCCAATCTAGATTAAGTTGATTTTATATGTTGTAGTAGTGTGTATCCATTGTGAAGGATCAATATTAGAGATTTGATATGTGGGAATCAGAGATCATGAATGCATTGTAGTGCTTTTAGTACTTATTATTTCCTTTCTGATTTAGGCCTAGGGTGCATCCAGAAGATTCAAATTTGCTAGTTAAGCAGTGTCTTGATACATGCATATCCCATTGGGATGAAGTTTATGGTAATTACAGAATAGTTTTTGGTTTTCCTTTTTATTGAAAGCTTTAGAGCATAATGTATTTTTGGAAAAACTGGTAATGTAGTGTGGAGATTTCTCTACTTCCTATAGAATATATCAGGATTGTTTAGCATTTAGAAATGTTCATTTCATTGTTTTTCATTTTAGGTGACTTGTATTTGTTTGTTTATAGAGTTTTCCTTTTCTTTTTTTTTCAAAATTTTTGGCAAATGTGCATTAAAAAGTGTTCTATTTATGACTCATTTGGCTCAAAAAATTGATTGGATTCTCATCATAATGGTTCGCTAGATGCAACATTAATAGCTGTTCATCTTTATTTGGTCATGAAAAAATTTTGTCGTGGAAGTTAAAGAAAGGTTCCTTGTTACAACCTTTAATTTATTTCTCTACCAAATGAAGGGCTTTGTCTTTAAAGAAATCCTGTGAAATGAGCTAAATGACATTTGTGTTCCAGAATAATGCTCTTTCAATAGCATCTTTAGCTGCTCTTTGTTTCGATTTTGTGCTATTGCGGCTCTTCATAATGCTTGTCTTTAGTGGTTTAATTTATGGCTTTATGCTTCTCTTTAGCTTTTTGCATCTATTAAGCTCCTCTTTTATTTTAGTTTGATGAATTGAGTATCTAATTGTCAATATATTTTTTTTATTTCAAGGGCAGGCAATGTTAATTTGTGGTTTATAAAAAAAAAACCTTAGTTGAGTTAAAGTTGATATCATTCTCATAAGGTGAGTGTCTTTGCTCTTTTATTCTTCTATTTTATTTTTTGGTTATCATTATCTTCTAGGTTCTTGGAGCTCAATTTTAATTACTTTTAGAATTAATTGCAGTGACCTTTGAAAGGCATGATTCTTGCCTACATGGAGATGGAGTAAAATCATTGGCTCTGCTATAAGTTTCTCTTTTGTGTGTGGATCAAATTGAGCTTATCAAAATAGCATATATTGAAAAAGGTAAAAATCTTGTGCATATCGTATTCAAGTTAATAATTACTATTACTATTATTTTAATTGGATTGGGAGTTGACTTTTAATTCTAGTAGTGTTTTTTTTTTTTAATCTTGTATCACTCTATTTGTTATTTGAAAACAAATTTTCAATCTTGTGTAGTTATAATTGTATTGTGTTGTTTAACAATGGTACAGAATATGGATATACATGAAAATCGTGATTGGATGTATAATAAACTTATGCCAGGTCGAAGGAGCTATACTAATGAATTTCTAAAAAGGGTAGATGAATTTGTTTCGTTTGCATGCCAACAAGAGCACTTGGCGAATGGAAAAATTAGATGTCCTTGTTCTAAGTGTAGAAATTTGAACTACATTATCCCTGAAGAAGTTAAAGTTCATCTTTATAAAAAAGGATTTATACCTGATTATTGGTATTGGACATGCCATGGAGAATTACGTGGAACCATGTAGCACTCGAGCTAGTACTTCCACGACAGAACTAGGTAACAATGACCCATTAAGTAGATTTGAGACCATGGTCTATGATGCAGTTGGTCCAGATATTAGAATGTAGTATGATCAAGGGGTTGAGGAGTCACCAAATGTAGATGCTAAAAGATTTTACGATTTGTGTGCCGCACAAAAGCCATTGTGGTCAGGATGTGTTGATCACACTAAGTTATCATTTGCTGTTAGATTATTAACAATCAAGTCGGAGGGAAATATTTCTCAACGGTCTTTTAATCAGATGGTCCAACTTATAAGAGAGACACATCCTCCTGATAATCTAATCCCCAAAGATTACTATGGAGCTAAAAAAATAGTTTCAAAACTTGGACTTACTGCAATTAAGATTGATTGTTGTGTTAATGGTTGCATGCTATTCTACACCGAATAGTGCAAATCATTGAAAGAATGTAACTTTTGTGGTGAGCCATGGTATAATACAAAGAAAGTCATAGGGGAAAGTATAAAGAGATACCCAGGAAGAGAATGCACTACTTACCCCTCATTCCTAGGCTAAAAAGATTATATGCTTCTATGAGTTCTGCTCGCATATGAGATGGCACTATGAAAATAGACGAGAATCAGGAGTCTTGTGCCACCCATCACATGGAGAAGCGTGGAAGCACTTTGATCTTAGTTTCCTGATTTTGCAGCTGAACCACGAAATGTTAGATTGGGTTTATGTGCCGATGGTTTTACACCATATAGTCAATCAGCGGCACTATCTTCTGGCCAGTGATTGTCACCCCTTACAATCTTCCACCAGAATTATGCATGACCACTCCTTATATGTTCTTGACCTTGATAATTCCCAGGCCACATAATCCAAAAGGAAAAATCGATGTATATTTGCAGCCCTTGGTTGATGAGTTAAAATTATTGTGGAATGAAGGTGTACTTACATATGACATTTCAAAAAGACAGAATTTTTTCATGAAAGCTGCACTAATGTGGACTATAAATGACTTTCCGGCATACGGGATGTTGTCGGGTTGGAGCACAGCGGGAAAATTGGCATGTCCATATTGTATGAGTCAATCAAAGGCTTTTACTTTGAAATATGGTGGTAAATGTTCTTGGTTTGATTCACATCGTCAATTTTTACCTTTGGACCATCCATATCGAAGAAATAAGGATGCATTTTTCAAAAAATGAATTGAGAAATCTCAACCTCCTCTTAGAATGTCTAGGGATGATTTGTGGGAAGATGTATCAGATATTCCAAAAGTTACTGAGGTTGGATATATTACATGTCCTGGTTTTGGTATTACTCATAATTGGACAAAACAAAGCATATTTTGGGAGCTACCATATTGGAAAACTAATTTGATAAGGCACAATCTTAATGTGATGCACATTGAGAAGAATGTATTTGATAATGTTTTCAATACGGTGATGGACATCAAAGATAAAACCAAGGACAATGTTAAAGCAAGAATGGATTTGAAAGAGTATTGTCAACGTAAGGAACTAGAATTGCAGCAATTATCCAATGGGAAGTATGTAAAGCCTAAAGCAAAATTCACCTTGTCTGGATCAAAAAAGGGATATATGCAAATGGGTTAGTGAACTAAAAATGCCTGATGGGTATGTATCTAATTTACGTAGATGTGTGAATTTGAGAGAGTGCAAGCTCTTTGGGATGAAAAGCCATGATTGTCATGTGTTTATGGAGCGTTTGTTGCCGATTGCATTTGCTCACTTCCAGATCAAGTTTGGAAGCCCATAGTTGAGTTGAGTAAGTTTTTTAGGGATTTGTGCTCAACAATATTACGAGTGGATGATTTACTGTTGATGGAGCAGAACATTATTATCATAACATGTAAATTAGAACGAATTTTTCCACCTGGATTCTTCAACTCTATAGAGCATTTACCTGTTCATCTTCCGTATGAAGCAAGAGTAGGAGCTCCTGTTCAATATTGATGAATGTATCCATTTGAGAGGTAAAAGTTTATCATCTCAAGCCTTTACATATGTTAAACATTAAGAATCTTATCAATGCAACTAATAGTTACATTGTATCATATTGTTATAGGTACTTGAATAGATTGAAGCGAATGGTTAAAAATAAATCACGCATTGAAGGATCCATATGCGAGGCATATTTGTGCCAAGAAACCTCTTACTTCTGCTCATATTATTTTGAATCGCATGTGCAATCAATGAGAAATAGTGTCGTCGGAATGATGATGGGGGCGCTGATGAGATAACCCAACCAACTCTATCAGTATTTAACCAATCTGGTCGCTCGCTAGAACTTGTAAGAGTCGATATTTGAATGATCAGGAATTAGCATGCACATTTACATGTCCTCCTTAATTGTGAAGAAATTCAGCCATACATTGAGTAAGAAGACTAATTTGATTTTAGTTTGTTGTCTTTACATTAATTAATATGTTTAATAATACTTTGAATTTTAGAAACTTTGCACAGCACTTGAGAGAGCTAATTCACACATCAGTCATGCCGATGTTGATGGTATAATTACATCTGACTTTCCAATTTGGTTTCGGAGTTATGTACATCGATTAACACCTTTTTCTTAGAGTGCATTTATGCATGCTTGCTATTTTACATTATTATCATGAGTTTATTATTGTCATTGTTAGGTTCACGATAGAAAAAATTCAATAACAAATCAGTTTTTGCACCACTTAGCATGGGGTCCCAAGAGAAAGGTTCATACCTGGCCTGTGTACTTTATTAACGGTTTTAAGTTTCATACAAAAGAGTGGAGTATTGGTAAGACAACTATTAATTCTGCAATTTGTGTTAGGGGTGATGAACATGGAAATGAAGAGAATTATTATTATGGGATCATTAAAGAAATTATGCAAATAGAATATCCTGGAGAACCACTAAACAAGTAGTATTGTTTAATTGTGAATGATTTGATGTCACACCTAATCGTGGTGTAAAGATTCACAAACCATATGGTCTTGTGGAGGTTAATCATGTTAGACGATATTCAAAGTATGATCCCTTCATATTTGCAAAAGATGCAATTCAAGTGTATTATGTTCCATATCCAAGAAATATAAAAGAAAAAAAAATTGGTGGATTGTCCACAAAACTAAACTAAGAGGCACAGTTGATGATCGATATACTCTAGATCTTGCTTATCAAGACGAAACAACTGTGGGTTTTGTGACCAATGGTGATCTAGTTGGACCAATGAGATATGAAAGTCTGTATGAAGAGGTTGAAGTGAATGTAGGCCATGATCAAGTTGATGAGGAAGATGATGACATGGAAGAGAATGTAGGTGATGACGAGGAAGAAGAATTTGATTTTGACAATGATTCTGAAAATGACAATGAAGACATTCAATTAGATAAATTCCTTGAGGAGGAGGAGGAGGAAGAGGAAGAGGAGGAGGAAGATGATGATGATGATGTCATTTAGTCATTTTATTTTTCGTGTGATACAAAAAGGTAACTTGATGATATTGTAATATTCTATATTTACTATGTTTTTTAAATTTAACATATATACTAATTAATATTGCATTTAATTGTAGATGTTAGACAAAGATCAAGGAAAAGGAATAAGAAAGATCTTGAATTCCAAAAAGCAACCAAAAAAACTACGATTTACAAGCAATTCTCAGCAAACACCTCCTGCACCTCCTATAGCTACATCATCTCCTCCAGTGATTTCTCCATCAGCTCCATGTGCTCCCAATATAGCTACTTCTCCCCAAACAACACCGCCGTCTATAGCAGGTGTAAATTCTCCTAATCCACAAACCCATGGACAAGCTTCACCTCACCTTTCTTCCCATGATTCGACAAACAATCCAACAGTCAATGCCAAGAATGTTTTATATCTGAGTGGAGATGGGTATGTGATAAGTTTTTATTTTATTTAAGTATATATGATATATTTTAGCTTATAACATGTAATGTTGGTAGATTTTTGCCTTCACACACCTGTTAATGGGATTACTGATGTTATCAAAAGTCATTGCCAAGAAGCATGGCCATCTTGGAAAAAAATACCACCTAATACAAGAGAAATGTTGTTTAATGAGTTTAAGGTAAGTTTTAAAATTTTAGTGTGTAATTTTTATGTATAAAAGCATATCTTAATCTTTCGTTTAATTTTATTATTATAGATCAAGTTTGATTTTGAGCCCCCAGATTATAATTGGGCTGAAAGAAATTTTCAAATGCGAGGTGCTATCTTATTAAAAAAATGCTTCAGAAGGCTCGTGTCACCATGAATAGGCCAAGATGGCTTGGAGAATCTGTGTGGAATGGGCTTTGTGAGCATTGGGCAAGTGAATCCTTCAAGAGAAAAAGTAGACAAGCGAAGTTAAATCGAGCATCTGATTGTGGGGGGCTTGGAGGTTCTCTTCACACCAATGGCTCTATTACCACTTCTCAACATAGAGCTAATTTGGTTAAGTTTTCAAATAACTTTTTCTTTTTTGCATAAAGGGTTAATTTTTGACATATTGCTTTGAAATCAAGCAAGAAAACATTCTTAATTTATATTATTATTATATATGTAGACAAAATTGAATGGGAGACCTCCTACACCCTTAAAGCTATTTCGCCATACACATAGACACAAGGATAAAACATGGGTGGATAAGAGATCAGAGCATATAGATGTAAGTAACTTGTTATTTGTTTAGTGCTCAATCCATGTCTATCATTTATGTTAGAAAATAATATCTAGTTATACATGTTAGACTATATAGTGTGTATATTCTATTAATATATCATAAGTATCCTTAAGTTAGTTTCTGTGTTAGTTGATATCATATTTTTGTTTGCAGGCAGAAGTCATCCGAGCCATGGATGAGGCAACCCAAAAAGCATCTCAGGAAGGAAGTTCTGAACCAAATGAGATAGAGGTGTGGCGAGACATGGTATGAAAAAGGGAGGATTTATGGTCTTGGCTTAGAGTCAACGGTAGTTATAGAAGGCCTTGTTATCGTGGCTCAAGCTCACATTCAGCTGAGTGGGTTCGTAGAGGAGAGCATGAAGAACTATTGAAAAAGATGCAAGATGAAAATGGTGCACTTGTAGCTAGGTTAGAGAACATGAGAAAGAGCTTCAACGCACTCATCAGGAAGTTCAATGCAATAACCAAATGCTACAAGAAATGATGAGACGAATGAATTTTCAATTTTCTGATCTCCAATCACTTGCAGACTTAGTTGAGGGGGAGGAAGGTGGTGATGATGATGATGATAATGAAGAGGGGGAGGATGATGACTAGTTATAATTACTTTGTTCTATTTTAAATTGATGCTAGTTATTTCAAATGATATTCAGTAAAATTCAATCACTTGGAGACTTGGCTGAGAGGAAGAGAGATGAAGTTTAGGAGGACATGTTATAATTACTTGTTGTATTTTGGATTGACACTGATTATTTTGTATGTTATTTAATATTGATGTTTGACAATAGTTAATTGATATTTAATAGGAGCTAAGAGGGGAAAAGGTATGATTAGGAAGACAAGTTATTTACTTGTTTGTATTTTGGATTGATAATGGTTATTTTGTATGTTATTTAGTATTGATAGTTGGCACTAGTTAATTGTTATTTTGTAGGTTTCATGTATAATTTCATGTTTGTTTGTTAGTGATATAGATATGTAAATTAGGTACATGAAAATGGGAATCCAAAAAAAAAAACTGGATTGGGACCTACAATAATAATTAGTGACCGAATTTGAGACTAAAATTGGATTAGAGACTGATTTTGTGACTGATTATTGTCGAAAAATAGTGACCGAAAATTCAGTCACAACTAGTCACTGCATTTGTGAATGTTAGGAAGTATATTTGTGACCGATTTTTTCGTCACTAAATTAGTGACCGAAAATGCGGTCACTAATAAGCACATGTATCACAACGTCATTGTGAGAAATTCAGTCACAAAATTAGTGATCGAAAAATCGGTCACTAATGAGCCAACCTTTCCGATTGTCCCAAGGAAAATTTCGGTCACAAATTCGGTCACTAATATTTAGTGACCGAAAAATCGGTCACTAACGACTCACATAGTTGAGGTCACAAAATCGGTCACAAAATATTAGTGACTGAAAATCAGTCACTATTGAGCCAACTGCATCCAATTGGCTGAGGGAACTTCGGTCACAATTCAATCACAAATTCAGTCACTAATTCGGTCACTAAATATTAGTGACTAAAAATCGGTCATTAATAATTTAGCAACCTTGAATCTAGCCACAACATATATCGGTCACAAAATCGGTCGCTAAAAGATTTTGTGACTGATTTATTACATTTAGAGACTGAAATTTCGGTCACTAATAAGTGATTTTCTTGTAGTGCATCTCACCGACAATCACAAGCAAAGCCTCAAAAGTTTTCCTTCTGGAAGTATAAGCATTCTGAGCCTCAAGTACCTTATTGGCCTTATACCTTTCTCTATAAAATATCTTCACTATGCATGCTATTCTAATGACTCATATTTGTTTAATGATGAACGGATCATGCATTTGGTTCCAAAAGGTCTCCTGGTTGATTATTGAATTAGCTTAGAGATCTAGAGAGCTAGAAAACTTATAGAAGATTGATGCTTATTTTGTTGAATTATTTAGTTTTTATTTAGATTTGAATATATGCATAAATCATATTTGGCTAGATTATTGCAAGTTAAAAGTGATCAGTGCTGCAATTATTATGGTAGAAGTAGTATTTGGTAAATAATATTAGAAGACTCCTTATAGATTTTGGTAATTTGGTTTGTATTAGGAATGAGAATGGTTTTTAATAAATTGTGTATCAATTATCAAGGATTATTAACAAGTGTTTTTGCCTTTTTGGAAGTTCCTAATATGAATTTTCAGTTTTGGCATTATTTTTAACTATTTTATACTTCTTTTTTCCAGATATGGATATCAATTATCCATCACTAGATAATAGCAATAATGTCAATACTAATACTGCCTCTGTTGATGTTAATCCTACCAATACCGATACCCAATCATCCTTTGCCTCTACTCGTGGGAAAACTTATCCGACATGGAAACATTTTTCTTTAACTATTGACGACAAAGGGAAGATGACATACACATGTTTATTTTGTTTCTCCCGATATAAAGAAGGAGGGATTAATAGAATGAAGCAATATCTTTGGAAAACAAGGAAACATTGCTAAATGTAAAAAAGTTCCTCATGATGTGAAAGAACAAATGTAAAGACTTTTGGAATAAGGTAAAAAAAAAAATTAAAGATAAGTTTTTGAACTTTAGTGATGATGAGATTGAAGAAGCAATGGCACAAGAGGAAGAAGGATTACCCCTACCCCTCGACCATCGAAGATGCAAATTGTTGGAGACAAGGGTAAAAGAAAGGTAAATGCTTCTCAAAATGTCATGGTTATTTTGCACCAAGGACAACCTCAAGAGCCCAACCAAGTTTGAAAAGTTTCTTTCAAAGCAAAGAGGCAATACATAATGCTAAAGTGAGAATTGCTAGATGGTTTATGGATGCACAGATTCTTTTCATGCAGTTCGATCATCATACTTTCAAGATGTTGTGGATGCTATTGATAGTTTGGGACCTGGTTCTAAAGGTCCTTCTTATGATGAATTGAGAGTTCATTTGTTGACTAATCTTAAGAAAGAGTGTCAGTTGCTTAAGGAAAGTTATCGAAGCTCATGGAAAGAAAATGGTTGCACACTTATGGCTGATGGTTGGACAGATCAAAGGCAGAGAATGTTGATTAATTCTTTGGTCTATTGTCTTGCTAGTATGTCTTTTGTTAAGTCTGTGGATGCTTCAAATGTAGTTGAAAATGCCTCTACATTGTGTGGTATGTTTGTTGATGTTATTGAATAGGTTGGACCAAATAATGTTGTGCATGTAGTAACTGATAATGTTGCCAAATTATGTAGCAGCCAGGAAGCTTATTCATGAAAAGTATGATCACATTTTTTATCTCCATGTGCTACACACTGCTCAAATCTTATTTTCAAAGATATAAGTAGCATGCCAAACATAAGTAGTCTTGCTTCCCATGCTTTCAAGATTACTATCTTTGTTTACAACCATATGGTTTCTTGTCTTGGCTTAGAAAAAGGCTCAATTGGAAAGAAATTGTTCGTCCAGGGGTTACTCATTTTGCTACTATCTTTTTTACCTTGAAAAATATTCACGAACATATGACAGATTTGCTAGCTTTGGTTGAAAACTCTCATTTTACTTGACACAAGTTAGCAAGGAGTGCTAGTGGGAGAAATGTTAGTGCTACAGTCTTATACAACAAATTTTAGGAGGAATGTTTTACTATATGTAAGTTTGTTGCCCCATTGATTAGATTGTTGAGAATTATTGATTCTGATGAGAAACCTTCATTGAGATATGTATATGAGGGAATGCAAAGGGCTAAAAAAGCAATTAAGGAGATGTTTAACCACAATAAGATTACATATCAACCTTACACAGATATTATAAAGGCAAGATAAGATAAGCACCTAAAGCAAAGTCTCCATGCAACAACTTACTTTTTAAACCCCAATTTCTTTTATGATGAGAAGTTTGTTAAGAAGTATAATATTTTACGAGGTTTACTTGATTTGTTTGATATAAAGAGTCTTTGTAGTGACTCAATTAAAGCATTGAAGGAGATGGAAATATACCGAGAGCACAAAGAAAGTTTTGATCGGCCAAATGCTAAGCAGGTAGCCCAAGAACTCCAAACTAGTAAGATATTGGATATTTAGTTTAATATTTCAATTTGCTTTTGATATTTCAAAGCATATTCTAAATTATTGATGGTTAATTAAATGAGGAAATACTTATATAGTTATATTTAATCTATGCAGTTGAATGATACTTTGGTGGTAGTATCCCAATTTTGCAAAAGATAGTTGTTCGCATTCTTAGCCAGACATCTTCTTCCTTGGAATGTGAGCATAATTGGAGTCTTTTTGAACAAATTCACAATAAAAGAAGGAGTAGGGTGGAGCATTAGAAGCTAAATGATATTGTTTTTGTGACATATAATTTGTGTCTTAAAACTAGGTATTATAGCATTAAATTATTTAATAGTTATCAATGACATTTGTTATTTACTTATTTTTGGAACTTTAGGTTAGCAAACTTAGAAAATGCTACAATAATTTGCTATTGTGTTTTAGGTTACATCAAAAGAAAAGATCTTGTGATCCAATTGATTATCAAAGTATTGATCTAGTTGATTTTTGGGTGACGGAAGAAGTTGAAGAGCCAGAACTTCCCACTACTATTAAAGAATTCATTGATGAATGTAACTCTATTCCTTCAATCCGTGTTGCTTAGTTTTACAGTTTCATTTTTTCATAGTGTTTATTTATAAACTCTTCTACATATCTTTAACATATTTTTATTATGTTAGATGATGGGGAGACTAATCTTGTTGATATGCCTTGCGGTTCATTTGATGATAAAGGAGAAGGACAAGAAAATGAAGATTTTGATCAAGATCTCCAACAAATGAATGCATATTTTGATTATCCTATTTGATCTACTTTCTATATGTTTAATGTTGATACAATATTATTTCTGAATATTGTCTTGTGATGATGTGATCATGTGAGTTAATGTTTCGTACTTTATTAGAAGTTGAGTCAATGAGACTAGAGATAATTGACTTATGTGTAGGTTATGTACTAATGTTTACTATAGAGTATGGACCTATGAACAATGTTATTTTGTGTAGGTTAATGTTAATGACTTAATATAGGTTTTTGCTTTTGAATTTATCATGTGTATATATTTATGTATATTTTATTATATTCTGGTTGAACTGGTTAGACCTATAAACCTTTGAACTAGTGCCCTCATTGATTCGATGTGTGGTCCAATTTTCTCTTCCTTGCCAATAAGTCATCCCATATTCCACCATTATTGAAAAAATCAAGAGTTCCACCACTTTCGGACCTTATTCTCTCAATATCACTACCCATTACTTGAAAACCACACCGATGTGTTAAGAACACCTAAATTCACACATCCAACTCTGAAAACAGGAGAGACTGAGAGAAACCATTAGGTTAGAAACACAACTCATGGATGTAGAGTCCTCCAGACAGGGAGAAAACATCACCTTATCATCCCCTTAATAGATTCGTATGGTGGCAACCTCTATTCTTTGCTAAAGGCCACCTAAGAAGGGTAATTTTCTAGCCATTATCTTGCTCACACTTCCTTTTAAAGCTTACAAACTCAAAAAAGATCAAAGTCTTTATTAGTGATCTAATCACTTCTCAACATTTTGGATCAGAACAAACATAATCATGCAGAATTGAAGATAGTGGATCCTCTAACTAAAGGCTTAAGACCCATATACTTTCATAAACATGTTGTGAATATAGGTGTCATGAGCTCTTTTGATGTTCTTGGTTCCTGGAAATATTATGTGTTCCTGCCTTTTTTTTTATCATTGATTTCTCAAATAAGATATTGTTGATGCATGTTTTATATGCATATTTGGTACACATATTCTTCTTTATTACATGTGAACATTATGATTAAAGTTGCATTTTTTGATAATTTAATTATGTGTACCTGCATTAATAGACTTGAATTGGATGTGAGACATGTTGGATTTCTTTTGCTTATATTGTAAACAAGCTTGTTGGAAAAAAATTGGAGGGCCAATGTAACACCCTCCTAATTACCATATTTTCTCGAGTGTTAATAGAGTAATTAACAGAGTATTACTTGTATTCATAATTTAAACTAGGCGAAATGCGTGGCATAAAACAATTTAGATGTGCATGTTGCAAAATACGCATTCACATATATGGACATAATTTTCAAGTGTATAATATGTACATCAGGCTAGCAAACCAGTTAGTTAGCTCCTAAGAAAGTCAGGGACTCAATATCAAAAAGACTCACTATCACTTAAGAACCTAGCCTGCTCAAATATTCGGAAAAACAAAATCACATATAAATACAAACGGACCTAAATATCTAATAATACATTTCTGAGGCTGGGAAAGTCCTAATACTACACTACTACTGAATACAAGCCAAAGGTCCCTGAAAGCCTCACTTCCTCCTATAGGAAGCCGTTGGCCATCAGGATGGCCTCGCCTTCCCCCAGGGCGTCAGGACCCTCAATGGTCTGAGTTTGAGGATGATGATGAAGAGGTGGGTGCGTCTCCTGGAGGTGCTGGTGGAGCGACCAAGATGTCAAAAACCTGGGTGTACCATGTGAAGGGGCACACCATTGTAAGGAGAAGAGTGAACTGGCAGGTAAACGCACTGAAGGAACAGCCAAAGAGTACATACACACAAAACTGGGATTGACCTACAGCATCCAGGGAGTAATGGGTCATAATGCCACACCCACTGTGGCGAGTCAAGGAAGAACACTATGGACGGCATCTCCTGAATCTGAGTAATACAAGTACATGCAACTGTAGGGTGAGAATATTATGAAATTCTTAGTAGGGTAATTCCCTAGAATACGATGCAGAAATCAACAATAAGTTCATTCACCTAAGAACATTCATGCAACAATTATAAGCATCAATACTAAAATATGTACATTATGTGAAACCAAGATGTAACTACAGTAATGAATTATGCATTGCTATTTAGAACCGTAGAATCCTATTCGAGAATTTCTCTTTTTATTAATATAAGGAAGGCTTAATATCACATCAAGAGGTGTCTGTATTAGACAATTCCACAAAGGACAATAGGCTGCTAGGACATAAGCTCATTCCTACTCGTGATCATCGGACTTCATTTTTTCTCCATTTTGAATCACACACAGTTCTATTCTTAGTCGATACGTCTATCGACTGATAAAGTTTCTAGGTTATCTTTATTCTTGTCTTCCCCTTCAACCCATATAAGCATTGTCTCTATTTTCCCCATATGTTAAAACATGCACAAGTGAAATTTATACATTTTCTTTTCTCATATAATTGCATCATGTTATTTTCTCTTTTTCAAAGGCATGCTTACCATACATGTAGGTATTCAATTACATTGGAGTCTCATTCATGCCTTGTGAAAAAATCTATAAAACAATTAGTATGCATTCATATACCAGATACTTGAACTATATACTACGTTATCATTAATTTAAGGCATTTTCACCTTTTCAGCACATGAGTAGATTTATCATTTCAGTACCAATATTTAATGTCCCTATCAAATGGTTGGTTCAAGGGTCACAAAAATTCCCCATGACACTTCAATGTGTTTAGGAGGCCCTGTAAAAATTTTAACACAACTGGAATTCTCAAACCCGATCAGGAAATTGTACAAATTTAGTGGTTAGAGACCACCAATTCACAGCTCAGGCCAAGGTTCTCACAATTTTTAACCCTATAAAATGATTGAACTAACTCACGATAAAATTTACAGTAATAGTTCCATATGTTATCCACTTCCTGTAAAAATTTCAAAGATTAAATCCATGATTTGCTATGGTAGTAAAATCGGATAACTTTATTGCTTCAGTTTCAATAGTTCAGGTAGCATCTATATAATTTTGATTACTGATTTTTTTAAAGCAGTTTGACTCAAAATCAGAACCCAAGAAAATTCATGGGACTAGTCCAAGATGTTAAATTGAACATATATTTTTTTCATCTTATGAAAATGACTACAACATGCCCAGAAAAATCATGACCATACACTACCTAGAGACCGAAAATCCAGCAAGTATCACTCAACATCTTTTTGATAAAAGTGGTTTCTATCATCATCCACACATACTACCAAAATTAATACATCAATATCAACATAATATCAACCAATATAAAGAGAAATTTCAGACTTAGCTCAATTAAAACACATCAGAATAAATTGGACAAGAAAAGGCAAAGAAAAACTCTACTTTGAGTGTCTTAATGGCTCCTTGGCCCCAAGATGCTTTAAGATTGTCTTCCCCCCAACAAAAGCTCAAATAAACCTAAGCTCCTTCTTAACTCGGTGAGGGTGAGGTAGCAAGGTAAGTTTTGGTGAGGGATAGAGATTTTAATCGGTTAGTTTTGTAGGATTTGAGGTGTAGAACAAGTTTTGTAAAGGAATTTCGGAGTTTCACTAACACCAAGCTAGTGTTTATGGGCATGGAATGGAAACTTAAGCTATTGGAAATGGAGGTATGGCTGTTGCTATTTTCCTTGGGAGCTGGCCGAATTTGTGTTTTCTTTTTGAGGAAGGAATAAGCTTGTATTTATCTTGTCATTAATGAATGAATAAGATATTTTGTAATTGGATAATCTTGAATCCAAGAAAGTAAATTGGATGGCTATGATTCAATCTTGTAATTCAAGATTGAATCTTATCCATTCACTTCATATAGATGGATAAGCTCCTTCACTTTGTAAAGATTAAAATAGTTTTCAGTGTTAGAAATCACACACCGAAATTTCGCGAACTAGTAAAATACCGTACTCGATTAAACCAATATTACCCGAAAATTAATTATAAGTATAAAATTTTCATTCCCACTCATTTCTAATCTTATTCTCACGTTTTCCTAAATTCGGGCACCTCAGGTCTCAATTCAGGGTTTTGCCCAGGCTTCCTGGACTCGCAAAACACTATTCATAAATTTTTTTCTTTTTTTTTTTTTGTTCGAACATAGAGTCGTTCTCATCATTCCTACGCCTGCAGAAATCTTAATATTTGCATTAATAAATCCTCAATTAATTTCTAAAGAAAATTTAGGGTGTTACAGCCAACAAGAAAATAACATATATTTTGGGACACTATTGGATGTTGTTTTTCTTGCTATGCTATCACACTATGACTTGCGTCAATAGTGTTAAACTATGTTTTGTGACCATGGAAATGAGTTGTGTCAATATATGATCCATGATTACCATGATTCAGTATAGTTGGAATTATTTAATGGAGTCACATGAAAGACTTTGTTTATAAATCATATTATATATATATATATATATATATATATATATATATAAATCCACATATTATCTTTTTCCTTAGTTACTTAACCGTGGTCTTTTCCAATTTTTTTAAAGAATTAAAAACAAAACTAATTTTTATAAAGTGGGACAATGTTGGAATTTTCTAGTATGGCTACAAGTAATTGTGAATTTTTTTATTTTGTAAAAGTTGAATTGACGATATGATCTTAATTGTAAATAAGCACGATAAACCCAATAATTATAATTGATCCATATTATGAGCTATGCACACCTATTATTGAAAGTTAATATGGATAGGCAACATAACATAACATAAGCTCATTAACCATTAATGCACTATGGTTTTTTCTAACAATGATTCTTGATGGGATAGTCTGTTGTGATTATAAATAAATGGTTACGCCCCCTTCCTACTACCACTATGACATGTATCATTGGCTTGCCCTATCGTAGTCACTTGAGAAAAAACTTAAATGGATAAAAGGGTCTAGCAAGAGGAACCCTCCTCATCTAAAGCCAAATCAATCATCCATGCCAATTCAAATACCTCCTTTATTCTAAATTTCTATATCTATGTCTTGAATTCATTCTAACTAGATAGCTTCCTCACTAATGGTGTAGTCATCATAGATGAAGTTATCACAAGAGAGGAGCTTATCAGAAGTATTCTCATTTGGGTGAGACTTAGGAGGTGTAATTTATTTGATTCCACAAAACTCAAGAGTACACGTGTTTATAGGTCCAAGTATACCTATGAACCTGATCGATCTACGCTACTCAAACATAAAAATATGGTTTGGATCGAGTCATCATCAATATATTTTAGTAAAATTCGATGAATTCACTCATTTATTGGGTAAACTAATCGGTACAAAAATAATATCCCTTGTGTGACTTGTCGACCTAAACTCCCTCATATATATTTCTTTAGTACATTCTTTCTTCTTTTTCTTGTACACTTATATATATTTTAATCTTTATCAACACATAAATTTTGGTTTTACTTTGGATATTTGGTTTTTATCCAAAGTTTTTTAAAATTAATTGGTTTTGGTCCTTATTGTATTAGTTTAGTTGTTAAGTGTAATTATTTCTAAAAATAAAAAATTCTTAAAATAAAAGGGTTACCTAGTACACAAGGCTCCCACCTTATGGGGTTTTAGAATAGTAGATGTATAAGTTCTCTTTGTTTGAGACGCTGTTTCTAGGACTTGAAATCGTGATTTAAGGTCGTAAGGCCTTATCATTGCGCCAAGGATCATCCTCGAAAAAAATTTATACAAAAAAAAATTATTTTTTAAAATTTATAAATATTAAATGTATATTCTTAAATAGTCAAAACGTAGGGACCAAAATCAATTTTTCTAGGAAATTGGATCAAAATCCTTTTTTTTTAATAAGAACCAAAATCAAAATTCGCTATCAATAAGCCAATAAGGCATTGATTTAAGTGAAGTTAGTTTGAATCTCTTCCCTTAAATACGATGCATCGTGTTCATCAATTTTTTTTTTCAAAATTTATAAGTACTAAATCTATATTCTTAAATAGTTATAGAGAATAAGATTAAAAACCTAGGAACCAAAATCTTTTTTTTTTTTGAAAAAATAGGATAAAAATGATTTTTTTATAGGAATTAAAATCAAAATTCACTAATAATAAGGCATTGATTTGAGTGAATTCAGCTTGAATCCCTTTCCTTAAATATGGGGTATTGTGCTCCATCGCCAAATTTATGTATATAAAATCTCATCTTAGACACATGATTATACTTGAAAAATTAGTTTCTCACGTATCAAATGAGAGAATATTCTTAAAAACTAAAAAAGAAAAAAGCACCATATTTTGAAGTGCCAAAACATGTTATCCCTTTTTTAAAAGAAAAAGAAACAATTTAATTTATATAACATTGTAAAATTTTTTTAATTGTTATCTAATTATCTATTGTCACATTGGAAGGGGATCAGTGAGAGAAGTGATTTTATATAAGAGTGAGAGAGTAAATTTGAGCCATTAGATCCTATATTAATGGTTAAAATTAAAATATAAGTTATATAACTTTAAGTGATCATGTGACTCTCTAATAACTTCTAATATTGACTATTCATGTATAGTTATAATTCAAATTTGATACTCTCATTCTAAGATAAAACCAATATTCTCACTAGATACAACCCTTTGTCACATTAGAAGAAGTAATTAAGTCTGACATTTATTATTTAAAAAATTGTGTAAATGATATTATTTGAATGGATAATAATGTAAAAAAATTTAAACTATCAAAAATTAAGTAAAAATGAAAACAACAGTATTATACGTTTATGGTTTGACACAACATTAAAAAAAAAAAAAAACTCGCAGGCGAACTTCATGTAAAATTACGTATAAAAAAAAATGGAAAGAAAATAAAAAGAAAGGAAGAAAGAAAGAAAATTGATGACAAGTTGTTCTAGGAAAATTTTATCATAATTTCACTGTCCAATGAAAGACACCTTCACATACAGAAACAGTCTCTCAAATAAAACACCAGGTAACCCTCACATAGCGCAGCACTGCTCTCATGCGCCGGTCATCCACCTCCGTTCCCGTTCGCTGCCCCCGCTGCTCCGCTACCGGCGACGCTCCTGGCTTCATCACCTCATCGCTCTCGCTTCTGTTCCTCTTCTTCGTCTTTACCTTGGTGCCTGTGCGCTCAGCCGTTCCTGTTCGTGACTGCCACCGCTCCTCCGCCGCGACGATGAGAGGGTCACTGCCACGAGAACTAGAAGGGCGACACTGTGCGGAGATCAGATTCGTGTCACATTTGTGGTTTCACTTCATTTCCCCTTTTAGATTTTGGCTCCTCTAGTCTATGATTTTTAAGTGGCGATGGTGTTTTTGTCTCGTGGATCTCTGCATAAAATTCTCTGTTTTCTCTTGCTTGTTGACTTGCTTTGAGTATTTGACTTCTTATTTTTGGTTATTTGGGAATTTTGCCGTAATGGCATTTGGATTGATGAATGTTGTTGTTGGTTTATTGGATATAATCTATTATTCGTGTATTGATGTAGTTTAAGCTATTTGGGAGTTTTGTGGTTTGATCCTTTTTTCTTTTTATTTCCCACAAGTATCTTTCTAGGAAACAATCATGTTCGTGCATTTGAGATACCATGAGATCCTATAGGAGGCATGACACTATTGGCTTTTCCATACACAGGCTCAAAACCGAAGACAACCACCGGTTAAGGGGAATGAACATCTTCCAACTGCCACTAATTACTGGATGGTGCTCTGGTTTGTGTAACATAGCAGTTAGTACACCAGGTTGCAGCATTCTTAATGAATATGAGAGAAAACAAACACACACAAAAAAAAAAAGCCTTGCATTTGGTCATTTGGATTGATTTTGGCCTAGTGAATTGATAATTGGAAGTTAGGTTAGTTGTATTACGTTTACATGGTTATAATGTTAGTATGTAAGTATTTGTTTTGAAGAATTGACTTCTATAATGTGAGACGATTGGTAAAGTGAGAGAGTGAAAGATTAATTACCCTTAAATTATATGGTGGTAATTTGTTACTAGCAATCTAAAAATCGACATTAAAATTCTTTTTATCAAAACACATCCCATCGCTTGCCACACCATCGCATGGTGGCGCTTCCAAGGCCACTGTTTAACAATATTGCCTAATATATGTCCTCATTTTGTTTGTGGTTTACTCTTTCACCATTTTCTGCTTCAAGATAAATGGTCACTGTGATAGGAATTGGTCCAATCACAATTGAGACCTGGTATAATTGGCCAAGTAGGAGAGAGAGAGAGAGAGCGTGTGGGTGTGCATGACTTGTAGTGTGTGGCTGTATGCGGATTGGTGTAACAGAATGAGTGGGGAGTGGAATTATAAGGAGAAATTCTTGCATGCTTTGAGCATATTTAATACGTGTTCCTCCATAAGCATGCACAAACACTCATTTTTACTTGTAATATTTAAAAGTTATGTAAAAAACCTAAAATGAATGGTTATGTATGGTTGTGGAATGTGCTCCAGGAGCATTAGTTGGTTGTACAATTGTGGAATGAGACACTAGTGAGGAGAGAGAGGCAACGGTCTCTTGAATTCCCCCTCCATTGTTCATCATCATTTCAAGGCTGTCAGATCATCTTGATTGAGACCTTAAAGAAATATACAAGATTATAGTGCATTTAGTTTTATTTCTCTAAACCATTCTAACACAATGTTTCTCTCCAAGCAACTTGATTTGACAAAAATGCAAATTTATTTTGCCACTTGCAACTACAATTCATTCCTTTCACGATTAGTGACCCATGTTGAAATTCTCTACCGCTCCTTATTGCCTTGCTATTAGAAAGTAAATCAACCCCTAGAACCTATTCTAATATCAAACAGATGTAGCCCACGAATTTATATAAAATTAAGGGTTGCAAGAGAAGGGAAATTATGGAAGTGGATGGGTTGGTGTGAGGTATAAAAAGGTTTGCGTGGGAGGAGTGCGCCACCTTATACAAAATTTGGTAAATTAGAATTCTAATCCCAAATTGGAAAAAAAAAATGCCAAAATGTTTACTCTGCATATACTTCACTTGATTACATTGAATCAATTCAAACTTACAAAGCCAGTGGCCATTTTATGGGCTTTATAAGTCTCTAGAAGTGACTAGACGCTTAAGTGACTTAATTAATGACCGTTGAATGACTTTGTAACTATCCATACCTAAAGAGGGAGCGTACTGTAATACTTTAATGACCTAGCAATGAATGATTCTCTTAAGCACGGGTACGTGAAAACGGGAAGAGTATCCGTAACGGGTACTTGTTGGGGGAACCAAATCTTCTGGCTCATTTCATATTCCCTTAATAAAATTATGATAGGTAATTTTTTATCTAATCACTATCTTTTAATTATTTATGATTTAGATACATAATAAAACTTGATTAGGACAAGGAGTGGGGAAGAGAATTGGATTCCCCATGCATACTGTGCCATATCCGAACGTATTCAATTTTTTTTTCCCAAAAATAATAGATGGTGGATACATACCCATGCATACCCAACACGTATCCTTACCCAACAAGTGGATCCAAATTTCCTGTCTTCACTCCATGTCCCCTTTCATGTCTCTCCAATCAGCTTTATCATGTATCTATGTCATGGGTAATTGAAAGATAGTGGTTGGATAAAAAATCATAAATGATGTCACTATTATACACGTCATAATTTTATTTAGGGACAGAGAATGGAAAATGAGACAGAAGATTTGATTCTCCAACGGATCATTTCTCCTATCCTCATCCCATGTACCTCCAATCAAGTTTTTGCCATGTATCTAAATTATAAGTAGTTAAAAGATAGTGGTTGAATAAAAAATCATAGATGATATTCCTATTATGTGTCAAAATTTTATTAAGAGGATAAGGAGAGGAAAAATGGGACAAAAGATTTGGATCCACCAGGAGCGCGTATCTAGTGGTGGGCACGCCGCTTTTACCAAAACAGTGTCGTTTTGGTTTTTTTTTTCAATTTTTTTTTACGTTTTGGCCTTGACTCTTTTAATCCCCAACCAGCCCTAACCTCTCTGCCATCGCCTCCCCATCCTGTCTCTTCTCCACTTCTTGATTTCTGATCGCTAGTCGCCGGCGACGCGTCACGGAACGGCAGCAACGCATCACCGAACGGCGGGACCCCACAGCACCACCTTGCACAGACCCACGACAAACTGACCGCGGTCAGCGGCTCTCTCCAGCAGCCATCCAGAGTTGCTGCCTTGTTTTTCAGATCTAGTGAATCTTGGTTGTGAGGTAAGGTGTCTTTTGTCTCTATGTTTCAAACTTCAAAAACATAGACAAAATAATGGGAAAAAAATTGCAGTGGGGGGCTTCTGCTGCATAAAAGAAGGATCCAGCCCAAGCACTGGTGGTATTTATGCGCAGACTTTCATATCTGCATGCCATTCACATCCAGACTAAGGTTGATTGCTCTCTGTTTTGTTAATTTTTTGTTGCTCACTTGCTGCAACCATTGTAATGTGGTTTCCATTTTGTTATCTTATAATTGTTGTTGCTGCCATTGTTGAGTCATCTGCACAAGAACAACTTCTAAAATTGTGTAATTATTTATACCATTGGCATATCCATACCCTACTTTTTACAGCATTGGCGTACCCCGTAGCCGTATTGGGTATGGGTACTGTATCCGATGTATCCGTATCCGGGCAACATAGATGGTTACCAGGAGGAATCCAAGACTCTGTTTTTAGCATTGAAAGTTGATCTTAGCAGTTTGTGTTCATGATAATCTAATTCAAATTATTCCAGATTGTGTTTCTTTTATTAGTAATTGATTTGTTGTTAAATCTGAATGTCTGACCTCTATTTAGTTGTTTAGGATTTTTGTGGTGCTGCAGAATTCAACATACCCTGCTCTGTTTTAAGCATGGATCCAGAAGCTGCACGAACTGCTCGAGAATCTCTAGACCTGGCATTCCATATGTCTAATATACTCGACACCGGTCTAGACCGTCACACACTTTCTGTTCTTATTGCCCTCTGTGATCTTGGAGTCAATCCTGAGGCACTTGCTGCTGTTGTCAAGGAACTGAGAAGAGAGAAACCCAAACTGGATGAAGCCCCATCTTCTTTGTCATAATTGTGTTTTTGTTGATTGGATGCTATTCTATGCTTGCTCAAGTTCAAGGCATTATTTCTATTCCTCATCTCATTGGTTTTCCTCCTATGCTTGCTTGTCTGTTCTGTATGGGTTTCATTTGATATATAGTGGCACTATTTGAGTACAAAATTAATTCGTTTATTGGAAGATGTATACAACTTGAAACCAATATTGGAAGGAACCAGTCCTTCAGTGTATCTGCAAATTCACTTCAATATTGCGTAGTTACATTCATTGAACAACTTACTCCATATTGCGTAGTCTAGAACTTTGACTTATAAACATTTTCTTTACGTTATTGGGAGAGAAGACTAAAGGAGCAACTTGGAGAATGTTGATGATCAAAATAAAGCCCGGAGGTTATAGGTTATAAGTTATAACTATAAGAGATTAGGTGAACACTGGAATCAGTTACAATATTATCTTCTTTAGGAAAAAAAACAAAAAGATGTTCCTTGCCTAGTACTCTTGTATATTCCTGACTTTGATCTTGGAGACATATACAGAGGTAGCACAACTGCTACTGCAATGCGCAAATACATAATCCCATAGCAATAGCAAGTATGCATATTTGGAAAACAGTTTCTAAGTAGAGGGAATATGCAATGTTTTGAAAATAAAGATGAAACTCTTATGATTTGGAGCATATAATTTAAATCATGTTTGATTGGGGTCAAGATTTGGCCTAATGATATTATTGCAAAGCAAAGATTCAGGACATTTGCAACCGGGAAAAGTGTCTAGCGTCTAGAATGGTCCTAAAATGGCCACATAAGCATAAACAGAAAGCTTTATTAACCTGAAGGCGTTTTTATTCATAAGGATACGTATGTAAACCGAAGTGGTAATAAGAGATATCAAAACGGAATGTACTGTCTTGTTTAGGCCTAGTTCACCAAAAGTCAGTAAAAAATGGGACTAGGAAGGCTCGCCCATCAAAATTAAATATATTGAAATAATCAATCCAATTCAGCTCATTTTTGAGACAGACTTGCAGATGGAAAGGGTAGCCTGTCAAAAAATAATAAAATTAATAAGATTTTTTAATAGTGTGATGATTTTGTTCTAAAAAAAAACTTTTACAATTTTTTTTTATTAATTGATGTATATCCAAATTTTCAATGTTCATAATAACTATGCACCAACTCATTAAATTTAATCATTTACACATAGCAGATTATAATTTATTATATACAGTGTATGTATTTTGTTGGGCCAAAAACATTAAATTTGGTTTGGGTTTGGTCTGTCTTTGGTTTGGGCTTTTGAGCTATTGTAAAATAAAGACTAATAAATTATGAATTTTTTTCCTTAAAAAAAACAAAAAGGAAGGCCTGCCAACCCACCTGAACCTGTGGGCTAAGTGGGCAAGTTACGCAAGCTGAAATTTTTGGCAAGTTTAGAGCTACGACACTATATTCCTATCATTGAGATGTTTGTAATTCTACTTTGGACCATGCTGAGTGTGCTGGCTCAATTTTGGCATTTTGTTGTGGCCAAATGTTGTGATTAATTTAGGATAATATTTTCATAAGAGTTGTGACAATCAGATTTATATAGTTGAAGTGGGAGAATATTGAATTAAATTGTTGATTGTGAACTTACATAAATCAATTACAAATTTTAATTTAAAGGCCATATTAATTTTATGGCAAAATTATGAAGCATGTTGTATAGTCCAACTTTGTTAATTACCAATGTTGTTGGGCTTAATATTGTTTAACACTATTCATGAGTGAATATTAAATGGGTCATCACTTACTAACACGAGATAAAGAGATAAGGCTCTGTTTCTATATATAAAATGACTCTAGTGAAAGGAGTGATTTATTATGAGAGTGATATGAGCAAATTTAACTGTATAACCATTCATAGATGGTCGGGATTGAAACTTATTAACGATAATGAATGATCGTGTGATCATTTAAAAATATAATGTGATTTTATGTTTTAATCTTGATCATTCATGTAAGATCAAATGATTCAAATTTACTACTCTCACTCTCATTAACTCACTCCTCACTTTTATTCCGTCAACCAATACAATTTCACCAAAATGACAAATTGTAGGTGGTTATGATTGTGGGTAGTTATTTTCAATAAATTGTAACTTGAGTGAAATTAGTTGATCATATAAACTTATATTACATTATCAATACATAGAAATCGAACTATCAAAGTGTGAGTGTGCGCACGCACATGAGCATATTTGCATTTCCTTTTTTGTACTTGCTCACTATTTCTAGTTTAGTTGCTTCTATGTTATGATTGTTTTATGTTATACCTGCATCAGAGTTAGAGGAAAGGTGCCAATGAGTGTGAAACATTTGATAAGGAATCGACTCATACACCACGAGAATGTGAGTTTGATCCCTATTGCCAATGTAAGGACTCCATTGATAGATGATCTTGTAAGTTCGCTAAGAATGTTCTGAGCTTGGAACCATGCTCTGCTCAGAATGATTATTTATTCTAACACGATTAGTACACAAAATATATCGGAACTAATAGGAGAATAAAGTGGAAGAATACAAATATGTAATATATGAAAGTTTTAAGCAGCGCTTAAGAAGACAATGGTGAACGTCCATTCAGTTGTATAGTCACAAATATGTCTTAATACTTCATGTAATCATTGGTGGCCATAAATTGACAATATATAAAATCCATTAATAATATAGCTGTGATCATTTGAAAGTTAGCATGGACTAACATGCCGATATTGAAGGCCACTTCTATCTGTTGATCGACACTCCCCATTTATTGTAATAATTTTTAATAGTTCTAAAATGTCCTCGATGAAAAATCCATTTTATTTTGTTCTTTTATATACTATATATGATGGTTGACATTCAATTTACCGTACTCTCATCTTCACAGCTTTTATCCAATTAGCTTTGGTGAATGGCAATGGATCCTCAACGCCTATTCACGTCTCAGTGATAATAAAATATAACTCAATACATCAATTTTGAGAACAAACATGCATGAAATGCCATTAGATATATCTTATATCCAATAATAATAAGATGATAGTTTAAGTAAAAATAAAGATTAAAAATAAAGTCTAATTAAAATATTATTTTAGTATTGAATATGGAGTATACATGCATAATGCTCCATATATCTAAGAGTTTTTCCCATTTTAATCTATATTTTAATCCTTAGATTTTTGTATTATGTACTTAAAAGCAGATTCCATAAAATCATTTAATGAAAATACATTGTGAAAGAAGAAAAACTCTTCCTCTAGAGTTTAAAAATAATTTTGTCAATTTTATAGTTATTTTTTATTTTTATGTAATAATTTATTGTTTTCTTGTTTTGAAAATATATAATAATTTCGCTTCAGTTATAGTGATATATGATATGTGGCCCGGACTTTACAAGATTTTCTCCAATTTTCATATAAATTATTAGATGATATCTTAGTTTTGCTCTCAAAAAATATTTTTATACTTCGATGAAAGAAAGTGAATGTCAACCATCAAATATATTATGTTTAAGAACAAGAAAAATTGGGTTTTCCACGAAGGGCATTTTAGAAATGTTACAAATGATTGTAATAAATGGAAAGTGACAATAAATAAATAAAAGTGACAGTAATATCGCAAAATAGGATAGTTAAGTGTCAATACCAAAGCTCGCACTTCAGCTTTTATATTATAAATAGATCAATAGATAAATGTGTTAATGCACTTATAGCAGATATTAGCATGCTAAATATCGAACTCTGCATATAACTAATAATTGCTAATAAACAGTTTTGAGTGTAGAACACTTCAGGTCATGTATAAGAGTCGTGTTATCATGAACTCGGGTACATGAACCTAACATCCTTCTTACAAAATGATCAAAACCAAAAATACATTTAGGCATTTTCAAAGAATATATATTACTAATTCCATAAAAAAATTCATCCGCCAGGATCACGAATGATAAACAAGGAAATTTGTCAGCATTGACAATTAGGTAGCATTTATTTGCTATCCTGGAAAAGAAAATATAGGGACAAAAATACAAAAATAATAGAGACAGTAAAGACGAAGACATAAATAATAAATATATAGGAGTATTATTGAAAAATAAAAATATTAAATTTCTATTATTATTTTTCCCATATCCCACATTTGAAGGTACAATGCCAGGGTTTTTCTATTTGTCCACCACTAAACAAGTTTATATCTCTAATATTTCTATATCTCTGTCCAAAACAGTAAATAAACGCTACCTTAAGGAAAAAAAAAAACTCCGGACAAATTGAAGCATTAATAAAGCCAATGACCAAGACAATTAAGAAGCCTGTTTACTGCAGTGTTAGGAGCATCTCCAGTTCCTGTATGATTTTCATTAGATTGCTATGCAGCATCCAAGTGAAAACAGAACTAGAAGACAAACCAAAGAACGGGGCATCTAACTTCTCGGTAAGCTTAAGTCTGTTAGAACTGAATATTGCCGCAAAAACAGTATCCACACGTTCCGGAAAATCTTAATATTCCAATATTGCAGTGAAATGAGTTTCTAGTTGGTCTAAATCACTATGCCACAGGGTTCAAGACACCCCAAATATGCATACCACTATTTGAAAATTTTTCTATGCCAATGTTTATCACATTTGACATCCAAAAGAAGGCCTCTATTGTATTTTACAAGTAAAAGAGGTGCATTTGGTAACATGATAATTTAATGGCTGTCTGGTAAAAACTAGAATTAGCTTGGACTCTTTAACCAGCTTATTACTTGGTGACTCTGTAAGCCTGCAGACCAAAGACCATTTTAGCTGATTGAATATTGATATATAAATAAGAAGATATACAACACCAAAAAGATTGTTTGTGCATTTCACTATTACTAGTATTAAACGATGCTCACCTTGACCCTTTTTAGTAGCTCTTTAGCATTTTTGTCCTCTCTAAAGTGCTTCCTTACAGGCTGCATATTTCAAGAAACAATAATTTAGTTTGTTCTATATAGTGAAAATAAGGAAATCAAAGAAAGGTTTATTGATCTAGATCATATGCTATAACACCTCTACCCTAGCTATGGATGACTTTAAAAATGAATAATCACAAGATGCTGTTAGCACTAATACTATATAATATGCTAAGCAGCTTAAGCATGAGGGTAGCTGCTTTCCACTCTCGGATAGTAGTATAATGTATTTAATAAATGAAGCAAATGACGAAATCATGTTTTGTGCATATAAATGTAGTAGGATGTAATGTAAACCGTAAGCTCTCCCATACTGCATTGCACAACGAAGCTGCTGATAAAACATTTTGAAATATGCTTGCTGTATAAATGTACCAAAACCATTCCAAGACAATGTTCAAATGTTGAGAAAGAAAGATAAACTTGAAATATTGCTTTTAAAACGTAGAGGGAGGGAGATTACAAGAAACTTAAACATAATCAGAAAAAATTACCTCTAGAATTTTATTCAATGACTTCGACAAAGCTGGCTTAAGGTCCCCTGGATGTAACTCCCCACTTTCGTAGTCAGCAATCAGCTCTTCATAGCTTTTGAACGTCCTAGATTGAATGAAGTCATGAATACATATCAACAATTAATTGTCCAGAAGAAAAGGCGCTAGAAACCAATGGATTTGGGCCAAGCACAATGGACCCTAATTGTAATCACTGAAGTATGAGTGCGAAAAAAAAGTGTTAGAAGTGTGACTGTGATGTTTGTGTGCTTTGTGCGTGGAGTGTGAGTGTGCTGTGTGAGAATTGTAACAGAATACTTGTGGGGTAAGGGTTGTACCAGCATTTGCACATGCTGATGTGAATAGTATATAAGGGAAGGGAATAGGGAAAGTTAGTTAAGCAGAATATTGGCCAGGCACTTGGGAGAGTTGAGCTGCTATAGTGCTCATGATTCCCTCTGTTTCTGCATATTGTATCAGTTTTCCTTTCTATTAATACTTCAGTATACTCCATTTCTGTATCTCTCTTTCGTGTGTCTATCAAAAGGGTAGTTAGAAAATAGGCATAAAGCAACCAGAATGATCCAAGAAGTTAGTACTTTTAACAGAATGTGAAGTCAAAGCCCAAAAAATGATATAAAAACAAAAACAGTAGCCGACTCATCAACATATACTATTTGACAAAAGCTAGCAAAACTTACTTATTTCCACCGTTATCCGGACTACGCTCCACTGTGAACTCATTAAACCATGGTAGGATAAGATATTTAACGTACTCCAGACACGGGTTTCCTTCTACAATCTTCGGCGGGCAATAAGCCTTCTTTATTTTCACATTCACTTCAGCCTATGATACCAAATAGTGAAACATAAATTTGAAAAGTCACAACATAAATAAAAACTATAAAGAAAAAGGCAAAACTGAAGTTACAACGAAATGAACTCCTGAAAAAATATTTACCATGAAGGAAAATAGAGCCTCAATTTTACACAAAGTGCAACTTTATTCATTCACCCTTTTATATTTATGAACTTTTTTACTTAAAAAAAATACTTTTCTTAGCCATCCTTATGCTTAGAACAACTAGATATGACACTTGATCTTCACCTCCGTAATGCATACAGCAACAAATTCCATACCCCTATTAGCAACTTACCTCCTCATCTTCCATGAAAATGGAAGATGTAGGATCACTTTTGGACATCTTTTCCTGCCCTTGCTGTAGACCAGGCAACATGTCTGCAAATCATCCCAGAAATAATTAGTAAGAGATACACAACTCACTGTGCATTAGTTTAAAGAGGGAATTTTGGAGAATACGGTGTGACAAGATAATAGGTTTGTTTTTCCTCTTAATGTCATCACAATACTCTCTGGCAAGTACATTCACTTTCCGCTGATCCATTCCCAGTTGGCAGATGTCAGCCTATTTAAGATAAAAACATAATCCAGAGAGGTTAGGAAATGAGAAATATTACAATATCTGAATACTAAAACATGAATAAAAATTAAATATCAGGTGGTTCATATAGAAACCACAGAAAGTAGGAAGGAAAAAACCATGTACAGCACAATTGAAGCTATGAAGGAAAATCGTTCAGTAGGCAGTACATGTATCTGACACCTCCAAACCACAGATGTGGACATCTACAATTTTCCAAATGCTATTTTCATAGCTGCAATTGTAACTAGCGGTGAACATGGTGCAGTTCAATTTGGTTTTTCACGTTAAACTGAACTGAAAAGTGGTTTGGTACTTCAGCTTTTTAAACTGAACCATGTCTGTATTTAACAGAAAATAACCAATCTGTATAAACTAGTTTAACTAAAACCGGTTTGGATGTGATTGATCCAGATGTGGAGAGCAGTGTTGCCACCCAGTGACTATTATCAGGAGGTGGGCCCCTAGCCATCAAAACTAAAACACAAATGAAATCCAATACCAAAAATGTTGCTCATCCCTCCTGCCCTGCTTTTGACACAACCATTGCAGTCTTAGGGTGTGTTTGTTTTGGTGTTACACTGTTATGTTTGCCCAACCCACGTTTATTTGTCTTTAACACAGTGCCTTTTGGTTAGGATGATTTTACTCTGCATCAACGTGAGTTGATTTTCATGCCCAAGCCCCAGTTCAAATGCAACAATTTGTAGCTTTGGCATCCACATCAATGTGAACGGTAGGGTCCCAAGAAAAAGAATCCACCAGCCTATTTAATCTGTTCGAAATTTCTTTCTTTCTTGGCTCCTTTTTTTTTAATTTGTTAAAATGCTTGAACTTTCTACTGTCTATTCACATTACTTGGCCTAATTTTGTTATTTGACCTTTCAAGTTATTTTTTTATAATAATATTTTAAAGGTAAAATTTATATACTTTTTACAATAATATTAGTATAGTTTCTTTAAATATATGAAAAATAAAAATATAATATATAATTCATATCCTTTTTAGTAATTACACATCCAAAAGCAATTTTGACTAACATCATCCAAACAACATCCATTTTGTCATACTCACTTTTGATATAAAAATTTCCAAACCTTAATTACGTTAATACCAACCCACTTCTAACCAAAATAAATTTTACGGAATCAAGTTGGTTCAAACCCTCATTTGCAAACGCTAATCCAAACATACACCTACTTTTCAGTTTGTGGCTTTGTGCACAACACAATCCTCGACAATGCCACACTCTAGCTAGTTATATTTTGGTTTGTGGCTTTGTGCACAACACACTTCCAACTTTGACAACATGACACATTGCATATGATTATAAACAGTGAACCGAATTGGATTTTATAATTGGCTCAAGTCAATATCTTATTCTGATTTCTGATAAATCAGCTCAACAGATTGAACGGTTTTAAAATAACTGGGTTTTATGGTTTTCTTGTACACCACCTAATTGTAATCATCAAGCAACAGCTACCTTTTAGACAGTTCTCTACACTACACTACAGTAAGCCAACAACATCCACTCTGAGCCTCATAAGAACATCATTATAAAATTCTAAAATGACTTTATGCAAACATGTCAGGCTAAGGATGTGTATAAATGCCAAAATTATTGATGCAAATACCAATATACGTATAATATCATATCAGAGAAGAAATGAACCTTGAGGAAAAATATGTCAGCACACTGCATGCATGGATAGAAAATCTGAGCAGCAGTCAGTTCGTCCTGTTCATTTCGCCCCATTATTTGGCTACACCTATAATTTCGAGGGAAATGAAGAAAAAACACACATAAACAACATGTTTTAAGTCCAAATTCACCATTTACCAAATCAAATCAATAAAATCATACAACAAAGCAATCAACCTGATAATCCTTTTAAGGTTGTTCTTCTGAGCAATATCCAACACAAGAGGCCAGTACTCATCGGCTCTCGCGTTAATCTCTTTCGACGACCACAAGAACTCGACTTTCCCTCCATCCAGATCCATCCCAACAGCTTTCCAGATCTCAATCAAGTAGTTACCGACAGTCTCGATCTTCTTCAAGTCTCCCCCATCTTGTTATTCAACTTTGCAAACCAATCAGCAATCCAAATCTTAACCCGACAGCCAGCAGATGTTAGCTTGTTCACATTGATTGTCTTCATCACTCCCTATAATAAACAAACAACAAAGAATCGCAAAACAAAAACACCTCAAAATAATTAAAAAAAAAAAACATTCTCCATTATTTTTAAAAAGTGAGATTTATTTGAGACAGCAGAAAAAAGGACCTGAGCAATGTGCATTCTTCCAGAGGGTTCAAAGCCGTCATAGCAAACTGGCTCGGGCTTTTTGGCGAGGAGATTACGGAGCTCATCTTCTTGGATGCACTCCTCGCCGACACTCCTCACAATCTGAAACTTCTGATCCAAGGTCAACCTGCGAAACCGTGAAAAGATGAACAACAACAAAAGGAATGATGGGAAATGAAACCCTAGGGGTTAAGGGTGGGGAAGGGATTAACTGTTGAGTTGAATTGGCGTTGGAATTGTTGGAGGATTCGGCTGTGGCAGGGTCGGAAACGGACAAGGATTGGATAGCTTCTTCGGCGGCGGGTGGTTGTTCCATTGGATTTGTGGGATGAGACGCCAAGATGAGATGAGATGAGATCAGTAGTGTGGAATGAGTGAATGGGATTGGAATGGCAGTGAGAAATGAGAACGCTGTTTAGAATCTCAGATAGTAAGACGGCGGCGGCGGCGGCGGCGGCGTCTTCGATCCAATGTGGCCAACAAGAAATCACGATTTAGGAACCCCTAAATATACGTGGAGACTAAATACCCTTATTTCTAAAATATGAGAAATCAAGTTAAAATTTTCAAAATTTGAGAGCCCTTTCATCTTTAAAGGATTAATTTGAGTATTTTTGCCTGTACGTGGACTTTTCGAGCCAATGTCCTCCTAATGATTAGAACAATATATATATATATATATATAGAAAGATGGTAAAATGTAAAAGAAATGGGTTAATAATCCTTGGATTAACAACTTTCATTATATATGTATTATATGTGGATCCTACTAAATAATTCATGAGTTTTTAACTCACTTTGCACTTTATCAATCTATTCACGTTAGACAGCCAAATTCTATGTCATCCAATCAAATATCTCATGTTGTATGACTTTTCAAATAGTGTGATTTAGAATAACCATATTTACTAATGCGTCATTATATGATTGAATAAATATGTAAAAATATTTTATTGTAAGTAATTTCAATTAAATCCTATATATATAATATAATGTAATACATATAATAAATATCCATATAAGAAATAAATAAATACATATAATAAATATACATGTAATAAATAAATAAAATTCTAAAATCAATTTTGCAAGAGGGGAAATAGCTGGCGTGTCATTTAAATAGATCATTTGGTTTCCCATCAATGCATAAATGTTTACTTACACAATCATATTATGGCAGTTGAATAGAATTAATTGATGTTTGAATCATTATCGACTACCTTGTAACATCCTAATTATTAATCTCTTATGCGTATGTCATAATTGGCCAATTATTAGATTTCTCACATTTTGATTTCATTCGTTTAATTTTACTAATACTTCTAGCCCAAAATAAAGTAAACATTTTTAAAACTGAAAATCGCAAGAGCCTCATTCATTAACACATAATTAAAACCACCGCAACTTGTGAGTAAAATTACATCCCCATAATAATAAATACATAGCAGAATTGATCTGAATATCATAAATATTTAACAACACATATTATCACATCATAACATAAATAAGGTACTAATATATCATAGGAGAGCATGAGTCCATGAAGGACAATCACACCTAATACAAACCGCATTAATCATAACATAATATTCTAATAAAGGACACATCATAGATAAATCCTAGCTAAAGCTGGTAATAAGACTCGTCTAAATACAGTCATCTAGCATCTCAAAATAAGGAAAATATAAATGAGGATGAATAGTCAACATGCTCAATGATCAATACAAGATATGTCTAAGATGATAATCAAGTCTCTAAGCATAGACTGGCTCCAAGATCATTAACTCAAGAGACTTTAGTATCCTGATCCACTGGCTCGTCTAAAGACGACACGGAAAGGAAAAAGTGGGTGAAAATCCAAAAGAAAACTCATAGTTAAATAAAAACGGTTAAGGGTCATTGTTGTCGTCTCCAATCACTTTGGTTTAATTATGAAATAGGTGAGTATACTTTAGTTCATTTAATTAGTTCACAAATTAAAATTTCAAAGTGACACATATTTTAAGCTTGACTAACTCGTGTAATACCTACGCGTAATCTATTAAAACATATGACAAAGAAACACAACCTTTATTGAATACATAGTTAAGTACAAAAGGAAGCTCTATTATGAGCTTTAATACATATCCATTCCCTATTACATCTACATACATATTCATTCCGCTAAGTATGGCATAATGAAAGCACTAACTACTACACTAATGAAATTCTGATTCCTGTTCAGGGCAGCCTCATAGTCCTGGTTCAACCTGGAGACGATACGGAAACACAAACACATAGGGGTGAGAATTATACAATTCTCAGTAGGGTATTTCCCCAAATACACAATTCACAACGTCATCGTTATCATTCCAGCCACTTCAGTTTATTAAGAAAAGAGTGATCATGCAACATATGTCAAAAGTTCATTTTAAAGTTCAAGAACCATTTTTTGAAGTGGGTCTCTTTTATTATCCAATAACTTGATGTACACATGTCATACTACTTAACATTATAGTAATTTACTTACAACTTTACATGCTCTCGGTATATCAAAAAAAAAAAATCTTATATACATCAACCCTATCTATTCGTGCCCATTCTATATTAAAGGGGACTTTTCTGTGTCCTTTTTCATAATAGAGGGACTTTCTAATGCTCTTTACACATTTAGGGGACCTTTCTCATGCCCTTCACATAATATAGGGGACTTCCATTTCTCTACTTAGAACATATATCATCATCAAGTTCACATATAAACAATCAATCACAAGTGACTCTCATTCATTTCTCATAAACCAAACCTCAAAGTCACTATCATGCATTTATATACCATAGACTTGGAATAGATATCAAACTATCATAAATTTCAGCCATTCTCACATTCCAGCACCTTGGCAGAGTTGTTGTTCTGGGTAAAACATTTAATTGCCATATCAAATGATTATCCCAAGAGCCACGAAAATTCTGTATGACACTTTAATGTGTCTAGGATAACCTGTAAAAATTTCAGGACAAACAGAGCTCTATAGCTCCTTCAGTAAAATATACAAATCTAGTGGTCAGGGGCCACCAATTCATAGACCAGATCCGGGTTCCCTTAATTTTTAACCCTAGAAATTGATGGAACCAATGCACAAGAAAATTTACAGTGACACTTCAATATGTTATTAACTTCGGGTAAAAATTTCATGAGCTAGATCAATCAATTGCTATAATAATAAATTTGGACAAGTTTGTTACTTCAGTTTCAACAACCAGGACAGCATCAGACACATTTCGGTTCATGATTTTCTTTAGGCAGAAAACTTTAAAATTAACACCCAAGAAAATTCATGTAGTCAGTTTGATATGTCCACTACAACATATAATTTTTGTAGATCATTTAATTACCCACAAATGTACCAGAAAATTCGTGATTAATGACTGCTTGCAGGAAAACTAGGAATTCAGCATCCTAGTCCCAATTTCCTTTGATAAAACCTCTTTAACACCATCCAAACACACCAACAAAATTCACACATCCATATCAACATATCATCCATCAATACAATCAGAAATTTTGGATCTAGGTCATGCCAAAACAGATCATAAAAATTGGACAAGAAAAGGCAGCAAAAACTCTACTTGTGATGCTTGAAGAGTTCTAACTCCAAAAGATGCTCTAATTGATTTCTCTTCACTATGAGGACTCCAAATCAAGCCACAAACCTCCCTTTGGTAGTGAGGAAGTGAGATATCAAAGTGAGGATTGATGGAGAATTGAGATTTCAATCGGTTAGAATTGTAGGTATTGAGGTGTAGATTAAGATTAGTGAAGGAAGTTAGAGGTTCTAACAACTCTAGGCTAGTGTTTTTAGGGTTGAAATGCAAGTTTGGCTCATGGAAATGAAGGTTTCTGGTTCCTCCTTGCTGCTGGCTGAATTTTGATGTATCTTTAGGGAAGAAATGTGACTAGGCTTCTTTAATAAATGCAATGGAAGATATTTAGTGAAGTAATCATCATTTATGTGACAAAGCAACAATGGATGGCTAAGATTTAATCTTGGATTCCAAGATTAGATCTTGGCCTTCCACATACTCTAAAGAGGTGGATATTATCCATTGGTTATGATGGAAATATCTTTCAATGTTAGAAGCGTACATCGAAATCTCAGGAAAGGGCAAACGTCGTACATTAAACGATATTACCCGAAAATTAATTTTAAGTATAAAATTATCATTCTCATCTATTTCTAACCTTATTCCCATGTTTTCCTAATTTTGGGCACCTCTAGGGCCCGAATCTAGGTTTAAGCAGGGCAAGGCGTGGACAAGCAAGGTTACTATTCAGGCTCGGAATTTTTTTTTTGACGGATCCGTTGGGCTGCCCTCATCATTGCTAAACTATTAGATTTTTGAAATTAAGATTAATAAAGCTCAAATTAATTTTTAATTAAATTTTAGGGTGTTACAATTTAACTATCATTTATACTTTGTATCACCTATTGCTTAAATGAGCTCAACCTAACTAGTCGTCGCTAGATTTAAATAGGGGAAAACTGCACTTGAACCATTAACTTCGCTTCTCACATCTTAATCATGCAACATAATGGGAAAGTCTCATAAATTATTAAAAGACGTAAGCACAACTTTTATGCATTTCAATGACAAAGCTTAGGATTTCATTTCAGAGGCCTATGAGACAAAGTCCTAACCAATGCTAATGCTGATCCCCATTTTGCGTTAGAATGTGTCGAACCATGTCACATAGCCCATGGAACATTCCCCCTACACTCTAATTGAGAATAAATAAATGCATAAACATAAACTAGTCTAAATCAATTATCGAAGAAATAAGGACCCAACTAAACATTTCACAGAACAACCCATCAATTCCAAATAGCACAAGATCATTATAACTCCTAATTATGCATGAGAATAATTATGCAATAGCCAAAACGCACAGGACATTTCCAAGTTTATTCAAGTCCAAATCACCACTTTTCCAAACAAAACAAGTGTTGTGATTTCTCCTTCTTCTTCCCCCTTTTTTTAACACATGGTACATGTTGCAAATAAATTCTAGTTTCAACAAAGACTCATTTTCGAACCAAATACTAACACCCACACACAATGTCCCATTCAAGTATCAAAATGACGTGACTTTTCAATGAAAAATAGAATTTTTTATACAACCCCAATGCTTACACTGCACACCAAGTGTCCTCAATTAAAATGAGACCATTCTCCCTTTCTCTTCAAGTAATGAACATGTGCATTAAACTTAGAGGATAGGATACTTTTACGTATGAAGCCTTAGAATTGTTTGTAAAATGTAGGTCATATGCTTGCTTCCCACAAGTAATATCCCATGTTATACATTTACATCTCAGTGTACTATCAGACTTTCATGCTTTACCAAGTTGTTGCATTGTATATTAGTTAATATCTCAAAATTACAGTCAATTCACTTTCCCTTTTTTTTTGTTGCTATCATATTTGCGAGTTGAGACACTTTCCTTCATTTTGAAGGTATTACACATTAGGAGTCGAGCATAATTTTCTAGCACAAGACTAAACAAAATTATATGTAGATTTAATGACCACCTAGACTAAATTAAACAATTCTCTTCCATGTACTTATGTTTGTCCCTTTTAATGACCATCTAATAGATTTTCTCACAAGCAAGTATAGTGTAGTCTGAAATGCTTTGGTGCACTTTCATATGTGATTATTATAGATTCACATGCTTGGTAAAGCTTTTTCTCATAAATTTAATTAGACCAGCAATAACACACAACTATTAGCATTTTGTGTACAACTTATTAGCAAAATTGTTTTACTTACAAACATATGCACACTCATGTAAACTTGTTAACAAGTTAAGAGGATTGATTGACATCATAAATTTGATAAAATGAGCTTAAGTAAAACATGTAATCAGATCTACAATAGCAAAGTAGTGAATTAAAATTTGTCGGTAAGAATGCTTTTTACTGATAACTTCTACAAAGTGCCTTACATATCAATTGAAACATACTTGTGTACAAGTTATTCCAACTAGTCAAATACCTTAGAAATAATCCCTAATGCATTATGAGGATAGTTGTCCCTAAATCTTTAATTTTGTTGCCCTTCCTCTCATCAACAAATTGAAATCCTTTTTCTATTACTAGTATATTTTCTTACAACGATGTAATAACATGGTTTAGAATGCTTCAACAAACTTACACAAGAGATTATTATACATTCAAAAGCAAATTGAATGTCCTTATCAGAAATTGAGCTACTTACAAGTATAACACCAAACTTATTAGTGATTTCTAAACAACTTATCAGCCAAAGTATCTTACTTAGCTAAAGCAGTACCGTGTACAAGTCATTCCAACTTGTCGAATGCCTTGGAATGCCTCTAGCTAGCTCAGACACACAACTAAGAGAAATGTTGGTGAGAAAGGTAGTTTAGTTGATAAGTTGTTCACAAGATGCTAGAATGATTAGTATTATGCTTACAAGTGGTTCAGCTTATGATAAAGACATTTACTTTGCTTCTAAATGTATAGTAATCCTACGTGGAAATTTGCCAAAGAATTTCATAATGCATTATTACTCCCTTTTGAGAAAATCAATTGGTTATAGAAACTTATATTAAGATACACCCCTAAAGTGTTGTAGCTTCCAGATATTTGCAAAATTATCAACAAAAATAAACATAAGGCAGATAAAAATATGATGAGGTTCTTATATGCAATTATTTGGAATTAAAAATAATAAATATCCCAAAAGTGAATGTCTTTAGGAAGGATATGCCTAAGCTTAGGAAGGGTTAGATAAAACTTAAGAGATATTTATATGCCATAAAAAAAGAGAAAGAGGTTGTATATGAAAATAAATAAATCAAAAGAATAAATAAATATAAATCTCTATTTTAAATTTATGTGAACTAGTAAATCATGTTAAATTTAAATTATAAAAGAAAATATCAATCCCAAAAGGAGAAAATAAAATATAAAATTTATAATAATTTTATGCATCAATATTGTTCTATGCTAATATCAGTTTTTATTTGAATTTGATATTTAATCTTTTTATGTAATATGATATTATGTTTGTGTTATGATGTTTGATTTTAAACTTTGAAAATATTATCTTATCAAATCTATTAGATTCAATATTATTTATAATTATCGTTGATATTAATATTTGTATCAGTATTGTAGATATTGTTAGAATTTGAAAAGATATAGCATACTAAATTTTTCTTTTATCACATATACTCTTTATAAATTAATTTTTATATCATTTTTAACATTATGATTTATTTAGACATCTATCATTTATATTTATGGTGTAAATATCAATTAGGATTTAAGAATATATATATATATTTGTAAAGTGTCAACTTGAGATTGGTTTCTTCTTTTCATTAGATATTATAATTATTCTATAAAGATTTGATTGTTAGTGTATATATATAGTATTCATGATACAACTTTTGTAATAATGATGTTAGCATAAAATATTTGATATTGATAATAGATATAATTTTTTAAAATAGTTATAGAATAGTCAAATACTTTAAAAAATATAAATATATAGAATTAAATAAATATGTTAGAAAAATATGTTTCCATGTATACATATCAGTCTCATGAAAATTTGAATATAGATAAATCAATAGTTGAAGATTTTCAAAATGATTGACAATTAACCATGATTTTTCAGGTATTGTTGAATTACAATGATACTTACTTGAAGATATTAAATATTATTTATATTTATTTAACATGTATTACGAAAATAATTTGTTAGATCCTATTTTTATAGAGGATTATTAGATTTTTTTTAAGATGTTATTAATTATTAGAATTGAGTGGAAAACTTATTCATCATGTAAATTATTATTATTATTATTATTTCAAAAGAAAAGCAAGTACATAATGTGAATACACCAAGATATATGTTATTTGTTTTAAAAACCTCATTAGCTTATCATTTCAATATATATATACACACACACACACACAGATATATCCATGATACGAAAGATAATTAAGAGATATGTTAGGGTAGTTTGAATTTGAATTATCCAAGTAGTTACAAAAGATCCAGTTAGGGTTAGTCTAACCATTATCCTTGTTTCATTGTTGTTGATGTGACAGTTAGTTAGGATATATCTTTAAAAGACATTTAAGTCTTTAACATAGCCTTGCTCTTATGATGTCAAGTGTGACCCTGTTTAATATTTTACAAATATCTTGAGTCATAGATGTCTGATTGACGTGGCATTAGAAAGCTAACTCAATTATTTACATATGCTATTTCTAGCCTTGAGGCCAAATTCTAGCCGCAATAGAAGTTAAAGCATTAATAAAAGTTAAAAACAAAAAAAAATAGAAATAAAAATGAAAAAAAAGATAAAATAAAATTTATTAGTGATATCTTTCATCTCCTAGTATATATTGGACACATTATAGTACTCATAAACATTCTTTTAAGAACCCTAGCCACCCAAGGATTTTACCTAAAAAGAAAAATGTAATTTCTCTCAACCCTCTTTAATTAATCTCTTCTGATAAGTGCTCTCATCCATATCCTTATATAGTTATGAGTTTAGTGAACCTTTAGTTTATTATGGTATAGTTTTCTCTTCTCATTCAATTCCAAATCATTCCTGATTCTTGTCTATAATTCTATGGCAGTTGAGAGTGTCATTCCAATTCTCCAGTATCATGTAGGTAGTGGTCAGGCATTCCCAACAATGAATAGTGAGTGAGTTTAAGCTCATGGTCATAATTTTGGTCATTATTAGTACTTTCCTAGCATTATATAAATTATTTATGAAAAATACCTGCTTTACGGATTATGCCAATTTTTAGAAAAATTATTATTTTTCACAGTTATCATGAAAATCTTATTTTAGAAAGCTCATGAGACCATATTTGATACCTTGCATATTGTAGAATATCTTTTTCCTAGTTTATGAAATTATGAGACCTCAATTTAATGTTTCCAGTAGAACTATTGATTACCATATTTTCAGACTATGGATTTCCTACTAAGATTTTAGAACATCAGCTATGATTTATTGAAAGTGTTGAACAAAGTATAATTCATAACAATTGTCAGGTACATACTCTGTTGGCTTTTGAAATCATTGTCTACAAGCTGGTGATCCCTTGGGGATGATTTTAGAATCTTAGTTATGCTACAACAAGATTGTTAGAATTATATAAATTCAAACTTTCAGATTTATTCAATTTATATACAAGTTATTTTATAGTAATTAGTTAGAAACATAATAGCGAGTTAAACTTAGGATTGATTGTTAACTTTAGTACTAAGTGGTTTGCTAGAGGACTAGCTCATAGTAAGAAATCTAGTGTAGTATCCATTTATGGGACCTAGTTAGGTGCCCATCAGATTAGCCTTTGGCTCAAATTCAGCTATCAACTCAGTTATTTATGTACATTATATCACCTATCTCTCCACTTGTTATTGCCATAGATTTAGTTAAATTATTATTTTCAGTACAGTTATATGTATTTAAATATAAAAAAATATTTTATATCAGTTGCATGTATATTTATGCATTATCTTTGTTGTCCCATGTGAGTTGTGAATGGAGACTCTTGCTCTGAGTTTTGATGAACTCACCCCTCCTTTTCCTCCCTTAGTTATAGTTCAGATCTAATTATTGTTTAGTCTAGCCTCAGAAGCCGTGTTGTTGTCTCAGTGGTGAGCTTTACTTTGTAGTGAAGTTTAAATTAGGATAATGTTAGCATAGAGTGCTCAGTAGTGTGCAAGCAGGGTTCTTGGACATCATTTAACATGCATGATTATTTTAAGGTTATGTTATTTTGTCATAATGATATGATATGCAATTTTTCCAGGAACATGATTTAAGATTATCTATTTCAGTTATGGATTTTGAAATGACTTGAAAGAATTAAATATTTTATGTATTTTATTAATAAAATTTTCAAGAAGTTTTGAGGAATTTACTTATTTATTTAATTATTTATTTTTAATGATTTATTATGAGCATTAAGTTAGTAATTTACTATGTATGATTGCATGAAATTAATTCTAGAAGGCTTCCATAAAGGACAACATCCCTTATGTGCCGGTCACAATTTTGGGTCGTGAAAGTGATATCAGAGTATTAGGTTTCCTTGCACTATATCAAAGCAAGTGTTCACAAATAGTATGACATTTATGTAAATGAAAGCACGTCTATTTGCATTAACGTAGTGTTATTTGAGACCTTTAGGAAAGTTAGTCATGTCTAGGTTCGTTAGAGATTTAATGTCTTTTTGGCATTGTTGTCCTAATTTCAAGTTTCTATTCTTATGCTAAACTATGTCATCAGCTATGTACCATGAACTTTGATTTCTAGGATGTGTGAAGTTAAATTTGGGGACCAATTTTTTTTAAAGGGGGGTAGTATGTAATTTTGCAAAAGTGGATGCCTTTAGGAAGGATATATTTAAGATTAGGAAGGGTTGAATAAAGCTTAAGAGATATTTATATACCACAAAAAAAAAGGAAAAGAGGTTTTATATTGAAAATAAATAAATCAAAAAAATGAATAACTATAAATCTCTATTTTAAATTTATGTGAAATAGTAAATCATGTTAAATTTAAATTATAAAAGAAAATATCAATCCCAAAAGAAGAAAATAAAATATAAAATTTATAATAATTTTGTACATCAATATTTTTCTATGCTAATATCTAGTTTTATTTGAATTTGATATTTAATCTTTTTATGTAATATGATATTATGTTTGTGTTATGATGTTTGATTTTAAACTTTGAAAATACTATCTTATCAAATCTATTAGATTCAATATTATTTATAATTATCGTGGATATTAATATTTGTATAAATATTGTAGATATTGTTAGAATTTGATCACATATGATCTTTATAAATTAATTTTTATATCATTTTTAAGATTATGATTTATTTAGATATCTATTATTTATATTTATGGTGTAAATATCAATTAGGATTTGAGAATATATATATATAATTATGTGTAAAGTGTCAACTTGCGATTGGTTTCTTTCTTTCATTAGAGATTGTAATTATTCTATAAAGATTTGATTGTTAGTGTATATATATAATATTCATAAATACAACTTTTGTAATAATAATGTTAGCATAAAGTATTTTATATTGGTAATAGATATAATTTTTTTAAACAATTATAGAATAGTCAAATACTTTAAAAAAATATAAATATATAAAATTAAATGAATATGTTAGAAAAATATATTTCTATGTATACATATCATGTTAGCTCCAAAACTCTTCTGAAAGCTTAAATGCAACATGTTTTGAATGACAACAAAGCCAATTTAAGGAAAATATTTTGAAGAATGACTAATACTTATCTTGAGTTTCTTGAGTAACTAAACAGGTTTTAATCGTAAAGATTCTTTCAATGTATAAATCGGCCTCATGATTAAGGTAGGCCTAAAGTGATTTTAAATAAGCTATTGATTTAGTTCTAAAATTTCTTTCAAGATTAACAAAAAGAATTAGTTTTTAAAAGAGTTTTAAGGCCTTGCAAAGATTTTACGAGATACTTGTATCTTATTTGTACTTAAAAATGTGATTTTAAGCAATTATGTAAGGTTCATGATTCAGCCACTAATATGAGTTTAGTACTACTGTATGATGATGGTTTAATATGTTTGAAGTTGTGATAATTATGGTTTATTGCTAAAGGAATGATTCTATGCATGTTAGAGATAAAACTAGCTTCCTAGAAACCGTAAAAGCAAGATTTCTAGAACTTTAGAGAATAAAATTTATGCATTCTATCCAGAGCCTTTAGTGACCTTAAGAACCAGATTTTATCATGTTTAGATAAGGGAGAATGATTCATAATTGGTTTAGTAATTAATTCTAGCATCATAGGGAAAAGGTAACGAAAGGATTAAAAACGCAACTTCTAGCACGTAAAACCTTAAGAACAACTTCCTGTCTATGCTGCCCCATATAGTCTAATAACATTCTTAGGACTTATAATTGATGGTAATAAGTCCCTTAGATACATAATTAATTAGTCCAATAATTAAGGTTGCCTGATTCTAGAGTTTCGGTTGTTTAAGATAGCTTTTCGCTAAGGATTTATGATGATGCCTCTTTGATGTTTTAAATGATAAGTCTATGTAGTGATTTAATGCTTATTAAGTATTTGACGTCATTGAATGATTTCCGGGCTTGCATGTTATAGTTGCTGTTGCAAACAATAAGAATGCTTATGCATGAAATAATGAAATATTCTTTGTTATTTAAAAATTTACCCTTGTTGCCTGGAAGAAAGTATATTCCTGTAAAAGTGTAATTTGGAAAGGTTCAGGCTAGGAAAGACTTGGTATTTAAGCGTGTCCATTTGTGACCCACCTCTCTTTCCTGGGAATCTCCAGGATGCATGATTCCAGTTGGTATATATATTATTCAAGAATAAGACTATAAATGAGAAAATGTTATGAATGATTATGAATTGAGAATTGTATTATGATATAACATGCAAAGATTTAATGGTGACTTAAATTTATGAAGAAATGATCCTTTGGACCCATCAGACTATAGGTGGTGAAAAGTGATTCTTGCCCCCTAAACCGTTCTCTCAAAAGGGTAGAGTCAGAATTTTAACTTATAAAAAAGGATAAGTATATGCTAGTGACAACTAGTAAGGTATGAGCTCATAATCTAGATTACTCCCAAAAGGGTGGAGTATAGGGTGGCCCAGGAAAATGATGATGAAAGTAACTTTAAGTCACCTAAGAAACTAAGTAAATGCATTATGTGAATATGATGTTCTGCTATGCATAGTATTTATGAGATGATAATGAGAAATATAATGTTCTGCTATGCATAGTATTATGAAATGATGATGAGGAATATGATGTGGTTTTATGCATAACTATGTTATTATATATGAAAGGAAAAGTTCATTATAAACATGACATGCTAAGTTTATGATGCATTATAAGACGCATGATTAAAGGGACGACCTCGGTAAAGTATATTTTCGAACTTAATAAATCAATTTTAGCATGCTCACTATTTCATAATAACCCAGAGGTTCCTGGGGACGATGATGATGACATGATGCATATGAGGTGAGTACCCTATTGAGATTCTTTTATAAGTTTCTCATTCCCTCTTCTTTCTTTCCATCTCGTCTTCAGAAAGTGATGGTGATGTTCGTGATTTCCGTTGATGCTCTCACCTGGTAGATGCATGTGATCTTGTGAACCAGCTTATTATCCTTGAGGAACGTATTGCTAGACCTTAGCGTGAACTCGGATATCTATTCCTATCTCTGGAGTGTTATAAATAGGTGCCGTTAATAGATGTTTTTCCATCCATATATTATTTATGTTTTGTTCGATTGCCTACATCTAGCTTAACTCTGGGTAGGCAAAATATCTATGTGATATGTAATTATGGATGTCATATGATGGAGCCAATATGATGTGTTCTTCATGATATGTCTGTTTGTTTTTTGCTTTATCTCGATTATCGTTCACGTTATGCGCGGCTCACGTTTTCAATTATGTTTAAAAAAAAATGGCTCGTAATTTCACTAAGTATTTTCAAAGCATGATTAAGGAACTGAAGCAAAGAGTAAAGTCTAATAATTAATCAGATACGACCTAGGTGTATTAGGTTAATTATTAGGGTGTTACATATGGCACCGTATGAGGCCTTGTATGGAAGAAAGTGTCAATCCTCATTATGTTGGTATGAGCCCGTGAACAAAGTATGTTACGACCCAAAGTTGTAAGGGAAACAATGGAACAAATCAAGAGGATTAGGATAGGATCCTTACTGCTCAAAGTTTACAGAAAAGCTATGCGGATAAGCGATGAAGGTCATTAGAATTCTAAGAAGGAGAGCATGTATTCTTTAGGATCACCCCGCAGGCATAGGACGAGCCATGAGAGTCAAAAAGTTGAGCCTTAGATTCCTTGGTCCCTTCCAAATCCTTGATAGAGTTGGGTTAGTGGCATATTGGATAGCCTTGCTACCAAATCTGTCCAACCTTCATGACGTCTTCCATGTCTCTCATTGAGAAATACCAATCTGACCTTAGTCATGTGCTAAAGGCAGAACAAGTACAGTTAAGGGAGGACCTAACTTTTAACTTATCTCCAACGAGAATTGTGGACGAGGAGTCAAGCAATTGAGGAAGAAGATTGTACCGTTAGTCAAAGTGACACGGACGGGAAAGGTAGAAGAGTCTACATGGAACTGGAGTCGGAAATGAAGCCACAGTACCTTGAGCTATTTCAGGTAATGAATTTTGAGGACGAAATTCTTTTTAAGGAGGGGAAATATAATGCCCCGATTTTTTACGCTGTGCAAAATGACCAAAATGCCATTGAGGTCATTTTGCACAATTGAGGACGCCGGTCCAACCTATCCTCAATGAGATATTTTAATACTAGAATAAGGTTATGTAAGGTCTAGACGTAATCTGTACGAAATCGTGATCCCTAATCTTCCTACATAAAGTTACCAAAGTACCCCTGAGGTAGTTTAACACGAGGATTAAGTGACAACCAGACCAAGTCATCACCCAAGAGTTGGGAACATTGATTATAGAAGTTACATGATGTCTTATTCATTGAATGGAAATTTTGTTCTGTTTTGTTTTGATATCTATATGAAGAAATCTTACCATGCTTTGCGGACGACAAATTTTCATTCACATGTGTGCCATTCTAATCATCGGGCTTTTCAAATACATATTGCTTTTAACATATTGAATATTGATTGAACTTTATCTATCTTTTATATGTAACACTCGATTTTATTATTTAAGACAAAAATAATCCAAAGCTCTAATACCATAAAAAGAAATAAAAATATTACTCCAAGAAAGATAATGAGCATGTTAACATATGCAAGTATAACATATGCATTTTTTTTCACTTACAATGTTCAACACGTATTGAAACCTTGTAAAGATCATCACAAACTTCAAACAATAGTTAAATCTGATTTGTTAAAGGAAAAGTAGTTCTTTTTGTAGTGGCATGCAAATCTTTTTCTTAGCTAATTCTACAATGCCTTTAAATTTATGTGGATTTCCTTGAAAAAAATAATTGTTTCCTTCGCTACCTTAGTGTGATAAATGGCTTATGAAATGAAAACATGTATGGATTTAGCACTTGCATAAATTAAAAGGTGATGTGTTTTCTATTGGTTTTATTCTATAACATATAAATCTATGTTTAAAAGGAAGTGCTTGTCCAGACAATGCACAATTGCACATTGTAAAGCATGACAAAGGAATAATCTTATGTATTCTCTTTGCCGCACTATCTACTATAGCATAATAGAAAGCATTATAATACAAACATAAAGTCACATAATATAAGGATGTTTACAAAACGCAGTGACAATTAAATTAGACAACATAGCTTTAAGGCACAAAACACTATATCATGCGGCTAAAGGAATACACTATTAAAAATTTTTAATAACAGAGAATAGACGGCCATAATGCTACATTTCTTCACATTCCCTGGCTCCCTGCAATGAAGATGGGCTCTCTACTTAGCAAATGAAATATCCAACAATTGCAAAGAGACATGGGGGACAAGTTAGCGTGGGTTCTTCCCATTCCCTAAATAGCATGGAATCAAAGATTGATTATCAAAGTAAGGAGGGACATCAATTTGATGAGGCTATGAATCCCCTTAGGAATGGACTAACCTTGCATCCATCTTTATCATCTATCAACCTTTAATCCCTTCCCCTTCACCACATTCTCATCATTAGCACTTCATTTCTAATTGTTGAAAGCAAAGAAACCATTAAGAGTTAGAATTTAGGGGAGATCATGACACAAGAAGTAAGCAATCAAAAATTCAATTCATCTTATATTTCTGTGTTTCAACTGGCATTTATTTCCAACTTAATAAAAGACACGAACCTCGGATAACGCTTTTAAACTTAATAAATGAACCTTATTATGTCCATTGTTTTCGTAATGAAACCTGAGGTTCTTGAAGATGAAGATGATGACACATGTTTGGAGGCAAGAGTCCTCCTGCGATTCTTGTTCAGGTTTCTCATTTCTTCTTTTCTTTTCATCTCGCTTTCGAGGGCGATGGCCACATTCGTGATTTACATTGAGGCTCCCACCTAGGAGATGCATTTCGATCCTACCAACCAGTCTTACCATTTTGTGGGTCGATGTGCCGTTTGCCTGTTCATTTTCTTGGGCTGTCCTTTCGCGCACCCAGTTACTAGCTTTTGGTTCTCCACCGCTACCCCTTTCATGGATGATTTTGTCTTCGAGCGCGCCGTCCGTGTACAAAGCAGTTTCCTTGTGGCCACACTGCCATATATGCCATCTGTGAATTCTCGGTTTACACACCCCGATCACTCTCAACTTACCGAGCCATGGTCAGATCCATCAGAGGAGTCTCCTTCCAAGTATTCTTCCGCAGCTCGCTCCTACCATTCCCAAGGATGTGGGAAGTAGTAGAGATAGAGAGGCCATAGTGACGTAGCCTATGAGAGGAGTCCAAGCATGCTAGTAGAGGAGCCACCCGTCCACGCCGGTGAGCTCATGTTTATCCCGTGGGTTGACTTACTACCCTCATCGACCTCGCTCGCGTGCTTGGCCACCTTCCTCCCTCTCAGAGTGTCGTCAGTAGGGTGATATTAGTTTCTATGTATGTATTGTTTATGTTTGTTCTGATGATTGTAACTGGCTAAACCCGTTGATGGGCATAACACTATCTTAGTGGTTTGTTTTGGTGCGAGTCATGGAACGGTTAATGCTTATACTACTTATATGTATATATATGATAGTGTGATTATGTTCATAAGGCCGTTGTGTTTATATTTTATATATGCCTGTGAAGATTTTTATTTTCCTTTATGTTATGATAGATGAATGACGGGTCTTATTTATACGTATGGCTTACATTGCGTTTGAAAAGTTCAAAAAATATTTTACTTGTATTTTCGCTAAAGTATTTCCAAGTCAAAAAATAAGAACTAAAACAAAAGAATAATAACTAATAGTTAACTTGAACGCATTCTAGGCGTGTTTGGTTAATTATTAGGGTATTACACTACTTAGTTTAGCTGTGAGGCTGGTGAATAACTACTTAGTTTGTGACAATAGGGGTTGTCTCCTGGTTCCTGGTGAGAGCTTGGAAAAGCTATTGTAAAGATTATCCAGGTTCTTTCTCTATTTGAGAAAGATTTTAGTGAAACCTCAACAGTGGTTAAGTACCAAATGTATCAGTTGGCCAAACCAGTATAAAAATATCTATGTAGTATTTTCTTCTCTTTTTCTCTTTTACATTCACTGTCATTTATTATTCTCTTATATCTGCATTAAAACATCTATTACTAATGCCCTTCTTCAGAAATCTACTTTCTAAACCTTCGAACATTATTTCTCCTGCACTACAAGCTCAATGCTTGATAGTTTTATGTTTTAAGTTTCAGTTCTAAAAAGGAAGAAAAGTAAAGCGAAACACGATCCAACCTCCTTCTCGTGTGCTTTTGTACCTACAAGTGGCATCAAAGCTTGGCCTCAAGGGGTTGAGTATTCTACGACGATAGAGGACAAAGATCTAGGGACAGATGACACAAAATATCATATAGCAGAAGGACACTCCATTAATAGACCACCATTCTTTGATGGTGGGGATTATACCTACTGGAGATGAATGGAGTTGTTCATAAAATACACAAGTCTTAACCTTTGGGAGATTATACAAGAAGGAGATTATGTTCCAATGAAGGAAGTTCAAGGAACAAATGATGCATCTTCAACTTCAAGAGAAGTCTCCAGAGTAAGTGGGCAAAGCAACACAAGGTCAAAGTTCAATTGAACTCAAAAGTTAAGTACTTACTCACGTGTGCACTGAGCAAAGCTAAATATGACAAAATCATCATTTGTGACACGGTAAAGGAAATATGGGACAAGCTGCACATGTTGCACGAAGGCACTGACTAAGTTAAAGAAACAAAGATCAATATGCTAGTTCATCAATATGAAATGTTTAAAATGACATATCAAGAAAATATTGATGAAATGACCACAAGGTTTATGCATATCATAAACTAACTAAAGGGATTAAGTAAAAGATACTCTAACTCTAAGATGGTTAGAAAAATCCTAAGAAGCCTCCTGCTAAATGGCTGCCTAAGGTCACAGCCCTTCCTGAGGCAAAAGATCTTCAAACTCTCAGCTTGGATGCACTTATTAGCTCACTTAAAACCCATGAGGTAGTGCTTTCTGAAATGCATGGTTAGTCCACCAAGAAGAGCAAGTGCATGGCATTGAAATCATCTCATTAGAAGCCAAATAAAGTGAAGGCAATGAAAGTTTGAAACCTTAACGAAGAGGAAGAATCTGATGATGAAACAGAAAAAGAAGATGGAGATGAGCTCTCCATGTTAGTGAGGGAGATTTCCAAAGCTTGGAAAGGCAAGGCAAAGAGAAAAAGAGACAAAAACCTCAAAAAGGATAGAAAAGATAAGGTGAAGCTAGAAAGTGTTACCTGCTACAACTATGGGAGAAATGACACTTCAAACCAGAATGCCAAAAACTCAAAGGTCCACAGAAGAAGTTTGCAGGAAAAAGGGCATGCTAGTCACCTGGAGCAAATCAAAGGAAGAAATGAAGGATCAGAAGATTAGGAGGAGATGGATGTTGCTAACCTATACTTCATGGTAGGCTATTTATCAGAAAGTAAACCTGAGGTAAATAATTATAACTCTGATCTTTCCTATGATGAACTCTTATCTTTATATGAAGAGTTGCTTGAGGATTCCCAAACTCTTACTCTCACTATCTCAACTTGAAAAAGAACATAAAAGGACTGTTTTAGAACTTAAAATGGCCAAGACAGAAGCTGAGACTCTAAGGCTTGAAAAAGAAGAATTAAAAGGAGAAAATAGAGTTTTAAATGTAAAATCTAATGCCTTAGAATCTGAAGTCTGAGTAAAAATGAAAAACTCATAAAATCATTTCTGTGCTACAAAGAACTTCAAAGCTTCTTAAATTGACTTTGAAAAAATGGCGAATGGATCAAAGAATCTTGATCTAATGCTTGGAGGTCAACAGCCATATTTCTAAAAGACCGAGTTAGGATATGAAGAAGAATGTGATGAGAAAGGAAAACTAACTCTCCTCAAAAGTAAAAAACAAAGCTTCTTGTACTTTCGTTTTAAGAAGGGATATCCACTTGACAAATACTTCATGAAAAAGAAGTCTGTTAAAAAGGTTGAAAAACTTCTTTCTCGAAAGACTAACTCAGAGGACCTAAGAAAATCTAGGTATCTAAAATAAAAACTGTGTTTGTTGTAGGTTTGCTTAAGAATGCACATGGAACCTAAAAACAAGTGGTACATAGACAATGGCTGCTCTTGGCACATGTCAAGATCCAGAATCCTGGATCAATAAAATTTGCTGATGGAGGTAAGGCTAAGGTCATAGGCATAGGAAATGTTGGTAAGGATGTTTATCACAAAATTTCTGATGTCTTGCCTGTTGATAATCTGGCTGACAACTTATTAAGTATTAGTCAGTGCTATGACCAAGGCTTGAATGTTATTTTTAATGCTCATGCATGGAAAATAGTTAGTCCCACTTAGAAGAAGTCAATCTGTCTGGTAAGAGGCATGATAACATGCATGTGTTATTCTTGGATGATCTAAGAGATCAAGATGTAAAATGTCTTGCATCTTTCATGGATGAGAAGTGATTATCGCATAAGAAGCTTGGGCATACTCATATGATGCTTATTTCTTAGCTTTCTCAAAAAGAGCTTGTTAAAGGCCTACCAAAGATCAGATTTGACAAGGACTCAACTTTTGATTTCTCTGAGAAAGGTAAGCAAACTAAAGCTTCTTTCCATAATAAACATGTGGTTTCAACCACTAAGCCACTTGAGCTTTTACACATGGATCTCTTTGGACTAACCAAGATTGCAAGTCTTGCTAGAAAGAGATATTGTCTTATCATAGTGAATGACTACTCAAGATTTACATGGGTTATCTTCCTAGTTTCTAAGGATTAGGTGGTTGAAAAATTCAGAGTCTTTACAAAAGGTATTTGCATAGAAAAATATTCCCAAATCATCTCTCAGATCTAATCATGGAGAAGAATTTGAGAATCATATTTTGAAGATTTTTGTGAAAACCATAGCATCTTCCACGGGTTTTTGCACCTAAAACTCCTCAACAAAATGGGGTTCCTGAAAGGAAAAACAAAAGCTTGCAGAAAATAGCTAGAACAATGCTTTTAGAAAGTGGTGTATCCAAAGGTTTTTGGACAAAGGTTGTAAACACTTCATGCTATATACAAAATAGAATCTTTCTAAGGCCAATCCTTAAGAAAACTCCCTATGAGTTATGGAAGGGTAGGAAACCCAATATTTCATATTTCCATATCTTTGGTTCATCATGTTTTATCCTCAACACTAGTGACAAACTTGCAAAGTTTGATCCTAAATCTAATAATGGTATTTTCGTAGGATACTCTTCTGTCTTTGGAGTTAGAGAGTGTACAATAAGAGAACACTATGTATTGAAGAGACTATTCACATCAAGTTTAAGAAGCTTACGAAGGACCTTGCTGATGATCTCGAAAGCTGGAAAAGTGTCTTGAAAGGATATGTTTAAAGCAAACTTCTATAAGGAAGATGAAAGACAAACCTTCAGAAAGTAAGCACCAGAACATAAGCACTTCAGAAAGCTTGCTCAAAACTCCAAAGCAATTAGAAAGTAGCATTTCTGAACACAAAGAAGAACATTTTGAAGATGAAGGAGAAATTGACGAACTTCATACCTCCAGAAACTACAAAGGAGTTTATGATTTAAAGGCAGTTCTCAAAATAGAGTTCTTGGAGACATTTCTAAGGGTGTGAGAACTAGATCATCCCTTAGAAATATGTCAAATTGTGCTTTCATCTCCACTATTGAATCTGAATACATTGACAAAGCTTTGAGTGATCAAAGTTCGGTACATGCTATGCATGAAGAACTAGACCAATTCGAGAAAGTAAAGTCTGGATGCTTGTTGAAAGACCAAAGGGAAAAAACATCATTGGTACAAAGTGGGTGTTCAGGAATAAGCTCAATGAAGCTGGCAAAATCATCCAAAACAAAGCAAGATTAGTTGTACAAGGTTATAATCAACAAGAGGGAATTGATTATGACGAAACCTTTGCACTAGTAGCTGGCTTGAAGCCATCAGAATGCTACTTGCTTTTGTGCCTTCAAGGGATTCATTCTCTACTAGATGGATGTTAAGTTTGCATTTCTAAATGGATTCCTCTCTGAGGAAGTTTATGTGAAGCAACCTCTTGGTTTTGAGAATAAAGACCTTTCCAACCATGTCTTCAAGCTAACGAAGGCTCTCTCTCGTCTGAAACAAGCTCCTTGAGCTTAGTATGATGACTGAGTATATCGCTGAAGAATGGGTTCAAGAGAGGTAAAGTTGATACTACTCTTTTTACTCTTGAAAAAGATGATAACTTTCTGATAATTCAAATATATGTTGATGACATAATATTTAGCACCATTGATCATTCTCTTTGTGAAAAGTTTTCAAAATTAATGCAAGTGAATTTGAGATGAGTATGATGGGTGAACTAAAATTTTTCCTAGGTTTGTAAATAAAATAGCAAAAGGAAATAACATTGATCCATCAAGAAAAATATACAAAAAAGCTTTTGAAGAAATTTAATATGGATTAAGCAAAATCGATAAGTACTCCCATGCATCCATCTCAAATCATTGATGCAATGAAAATGGTGAAAATGTCTTAGAAAGTAATTATCGTGGAATGATTGGCTCACTCCTATACCTAAAGATTAGTAGACCAAACATTTAGTTAAGTGTGGAAATTTGTGCTAGATTTTAATCTAACCCAAAGCAATCATACGTAAATGCCGTTAAGAGAATTCCTCGATATTTATCAAGTACTACTAATCTTGGCTTGTGGTATGAGAAAGGTAATTCTTGTGAGATTATAGGTTATTGTGATGCTGATTTCGCTAGAGATAGAATTAAGAGAAAAAGCACTAGTGGTTAATGTTGTTTCTTTGGAAAAAGCTTGATCACATGGTCGTGTAAAAAGCATAGTAAAATCGCTTTCTCTCCTGCTAAGGCTGAATATGTAGCTGTTGTAACTTGTTGCACCCATATGTTGTAGATAAGGAACAAGTTGGAAGATTATCACTTGAGGCACTCTAAAATCCCTATTTCCTGTGATAATACTAGTGCTATTAATCTTGCTAAAAATCCTATCCAACACTCTAGATCCAAGCACATTGATGTTAAACATCATTTTATCCATGATCATGTTCAAAAAGGAGATGTTGAGTTAATGTTTGTGAATATTGAAGACCAAGTGTCAGATATATTCACAAAGCCATTAGCTAAAGATTGTTTATGTCTTGAAAAAGCTTTTAAACTTAAGTGTTTTTAAATTTGTATAAACATTCATGCACAAATTTTCTCTGGGTATTTCTTCTTCATACTCCAAGCTGAAGCCCAAAAGAAGAATTCAATTTGCAAGACCACGTATCAATTGAAGATTAGAAGTTCATTTGCAAGCTCAAAAAGAAGTTGGGTTGTTCAAAGAAGAAATGAGGATCAGAAAATGGAAAATATATGGTCTCATGGGATTCATATGCGAAGATAAGTTTATAATGTATATGTGGTAAGTCCCCAATAGGTTAGAAAGAGAATAGTGAAGCTTAGAAAGAAACCTCTTCAGAAAGTGTTCTCAAGAGTCAGAAACCATTCTTCCTGAAGAATGATGGAAAAGGTGGGATAATTCCCACTCTTTTGATTTTCTTTCTCCCATGTTGCTTTACCTTCGTAGTCATATCACATCTCTTAAATAACCCTCACATATCACATATTACCATTTTACCTTCATCTTTAACCTCAAACACGCTACCTCAACTGTTTCATCTCCTCTCATACTCTCCTCTCTGTAATCGCTACCTTCACCTTTCAAACCCTCCTTCAATCACGAAACTTCTACCTCTCTCATCCTTACCCAAAATCCTTTCAAGCTTCAACCTTTTGCTTTACCCTCACAACCATATCAATGGCTAAAGGTAAGCATTTTAACGTCGCATCGCTAACATGGGAACACTTCTCATATTTAACGAACTAATACATCAAAATCACTATGCCAAGAATGTAACACCGGGACGAGGTAGGGAGTGATCGTCCGGAGGCACGGCAAGGAGCGGCTCCTGCCTCAAGCGGAGGGGTACATGAATGAACCGATTACACACCCAAATGAAAGGATCCTAGGTCTCTATAGGTATGGGACTATCAGTTAAAGAGGGTTTATATGAATTGATTGGTCCTCTATGCCACAAAGATGCATCTTTCTTTCGGTAGCCCATCATGAAAGAACTCAAAGTTAAGCGTGCTTGACTTAGGGTAATTTGGGATGGGTGACCTGGGAAGTTTTCCTAGGAAGCGTGTGAGTGAGGACAAAGCAAGCTGAAAAGACTGTGTTGGTTTGTGGGGAAGTCGGTAATCCATAAGGCGCGGGATGTTACAAATGGTATCAGAGCCACCTCTCCTACGTGTGGTTCGGGAATGAACCAAGCAAAAGCTGGTGGGCATGTAATGCGGGGACGAGGCAGGGAGTATCGGGATCCGAGAAGGCACGGACAAGGGAGCGGTTACCTCCAAGCGGAGAGGTACATGAATGATGTAACACCCCAATTTTTACTGTAATTTTTAGTCATTAGGAATTCCGAATTCCGTAGGTAAATATTATATAAAATTTGAGACCAAACAATCCTTAATAAAGGAATATAACGTTAGAAGAGAAGTTAGGAGCAATTCGTGCAAGTATTGTAAATCCCAAATTTCTGTACGTGTAAAATGACCAAAATGCCCTGAGGTTATTTTTCAGAAAATGAGGATCATGGGCCCCACCCGTCCTCAAGGGGATGTTTTGATAATAATAAGGGATTGTTTGTGTTATGTGTGTTAATAGAGGAGAAGAATCCTAATTTTGAGCTTCACGCGAAATGACCAAAACGCCCTTGCTGTTTTAACCCGATTTGCGTCCGACTAAGCCCAAACCTCACTAAAATGTTTTAAAAGGTGTTTTTAAGCCATGATTAACCATTGGTTAAGCTCGAGTGGTCTCGGGCAATTTTTAAATAAAATGACCGTTTTGCCCTGTCTTTGTGCAAGTTTTACAAATTTTGAGATTTTTGATTTGTCTAACGAAACCTAAGCAATATTAGGCTCAAATTAAAGCTTATTAAATTCTAATTATTAATCTAGAGTCAAAATTATTTATTTAAATTGATTAGAACCTAAAATTGCTTTAAAACACTCAAATTGCTTACTAATTCACCTAAGCCCTTAACGTAAATTCTCTAAATTGCATGAATACCTTGCCTACACCTAAATAATACATGGAACACACAAAACCCTCTTCCATGAGGCTGTAATGCACGAAATAATTCAGCTATAATCATTAGAATTATTGCAAGATAATGCACTAAAACAAAATGCCAAAAAATTCCCTAAAACATGGCATAAAACATGCCTTAAACAAGAAATGATTTTCCTCCCTTTGTTCCCTATGAAAAATCCAAAAATTATGCCTCCTCCTCTTGTCATACATGAGCTTGAATTCCTCTATAAATATGCTTGCTTGAGGAGCCTTGGAAGCCTTGCTCATAACTTACACAAATTCTAGTTTTAGGAGCACCAAAAGCTTTCTTTCTTCCTCCTCCTTGGCTGAAATTTCTTCTCCCATTTCTCAAAGAGATTTTCTTTCATTTCACTCAAGGAAACCAAGTTCTCTTCCTTTCCTTCAAATCAAATTAGGTAGGGAGTTGTTTTTAAGTTTATTTCTATGCTTTGCTAAGTGTTGTTCTTGGTTCAAAATGATGATTTCATGGATTTTCTCTAGTTTTTCCATTTGGTTTTCTTCTTCCTTTTCTTTGAACAATTGGGCCATATGGCCTAGGTGGGACTAAGATGATGGCTTGATGATGAGGACCTTGAGGGTGGGTTGTGAATCCATCACAAGTTAGGCCTCTAAAGCTTGAAAGTTCCACTTGATGCAAAACTTTAAAGAATAATATTTTTATGATGTTTTTATGATCTTGAGTTTAGAACTTGAAAGATGTATTTTTCACTTTGTCTTGCTAAGATATATATATTGGATTGAATTTGTATTTCTATAAAGTCTTGAAGGAGCTCTAGTAAAGAAATCAAATGAACTTGCATCCATGTTTAAGTTTATGCCTTGCATAATCATGTTTACTTTCTATGTCATCACTAAAATTTCAAGAATGAATAAATGGACTTGCATACTCATGTTTAAATTTCCAAGTTTGCATTTCATGTTTATATTTCATGTTGTCACTTAATCTCTAAAGATAATAAAGAAGTTGCATCTCATATTTATTTTATGTTCTCACTTTATTTTATAATGGCTAAAAGAATCAACGCATGACATGTTTATTTTTATGTCATCACCTAAAGATCCTAGAGCTCAAAGACTTGCCCAAGTATCACAAGCAAAGTTGGAACCATGATAATAAACACTTTAAAGCTTTCTTGAGATTATTGGAGTCAAAGAATTCATTCTTTAAGAAGTCTTGAGTTTGAAGCTTAATAAGAATTGTCTTCTCCTCTCCTGGTCCTATGCGGTTCCGGCGCTCCAGTTTCTTAAGATTCTCTTCTCCCTCTCCTGGTCTCATGCGGACTACCGCGCTCCAGTTTCTTGCATCATGTTTATATTTCCAAGTTATCACCTTATAAAGACAAGATTAAAATGAGGTTGCATAGCATGTTTATAATTCTAGTTATCACTAAATCTCTAAAGCTCAAGAGTTGCTCTTTTTATCTTAAGTGAGAATTTTAATCATGAACATTCTTTCAATGTATAAATTGACCTCATGATTAAGGTAGGCCTAAAGTAATTTTTAAATAGCTACTGAGTTGGTTCTATAATTTCTTTCAAGATTACCAAAAAGAATTAATTTCTAAAAGAGTTTTAAGACTTAAAATGATATTACGGGAAACTAATATCTTGCATGTACTTAAAATAAGATATTAAGCAATTATGTGAGGTTCATGATTCAGCCACTGATCTGAGTTAGTATTACTATGATTTGATATGTTTGAAGTTGTGATAATTATGTTTATTGATAAGGAATAATTCTATGCATGTTAGAAGTGAAATTAGCTACATAAAGCAACCTTAAAGCTTTAAATATGATTCCTGCCTATGCTGCCTCATATAGTCTAATAATATTTTTAAGGCTTATAATTGATGGTAATAAATCCCTTAGATGCATAATTAATTAGTTCAATAATTGAGGTTGCCCGATTCTAGAGTTTTAGTTGTTTAAGACAGCTTTCGATAAGGATTTATGATGATGCCTCTTTGATGTTTTAAATGATAAGTCTATGTAGTGATTTGATGCTTATTAAGTATTTGACGTCATTGAATGATTCCTAGGCTTGCATGTTATAGTTGTTGTTGCAAACAATGAGAATGCTTATACATGAAATAATGAAATATTCTTTGTTACTTAAAAATTTACCCTTGTTGCTGGAAGAAAGTATATTCCTGTAAAAGTGTAATTTGGAAAGGTTCTGGCTAGGAAAGACTTGGTATTTAAGCGTGTCCATTTGTAACCCACCTCTCTTTCCTGGGAATCTCCGGATGCATGATTCCAGTTGGTATATATATTATTCCAGAATAAGACTATAAACGAGAAAATGTTATAAATGATTATGAATTGAGAATTGTATTATGATATAACATGCAAAGACTTAAAGGTGACTCAAAATATATGAGAAAATGACCCTTTGGACCCATCAGACTATAGGTGGTGAAAAGGTGATCTTGAGAAAATGATCCTTTGGACCCATCAAACTATAGGCGGTGAAAAGGTGATTCTTGCCCCTAGTCCGTTCTTTCAAAAGGGTAGAGATGGAATTTTTACTTATCAAAAGGGATAAGTATATGCTGGTGACGACTAGCAAGGTATGAGCTCATAACCTAGATTACTCCCAAAAGGGTGGAGTATAGGGTGGCCCAGGAAAATGATGATGAAAGTAACTTTAAGTCACCTAAGGAATTAAGTAACGTATTATGTGATTATGATGTTCTTCTATGCATAGTATTTATGAGATGATGATGAGAAATATGATGTTCTTCTATGCATAGTATTTATGATATGATGATGAGAAATATGATGTGGTCTTATGCATAACTATGTTATTATATGTGGAAGGAAAAATTCATTATAAACATGACATGCTAAGTTTATGATGCATTATAAGACGCATGATTAAAATGGACGAACCTCGATAAAGTATATTTTCGAACTTAATAAATCAATCTTAGCATGCTCACTATTTCATAATGAAACTCGAGGTTCCTGGGGACGATGATGATGACACAATGCATCATGAGGTGAGTACCCTACTGAGATTCTTTTATAAGTTTCTCACTCCCTCTATTTTTCTTTCCATCTCGTCTTCAAAAAGGAAGGAAGCGTTCGTGAATCACATTGAGGCCTTCACCTGGTAGCTGAACTTGATCCTGCTAGTTTCACTCGTATATTTCAAATATCTATCCCTATCATTGGAGTGTTATTACTAGGTGCCATTAATGGATGTCCTTCCATCCATATATTATTTGTTTTGTTAGATTGCCTACACCTAGTCTTATTCTGTTGGTAGGCAAACTATCTATGTGTTATGTAATTATGGATGTTATATGATGGAGCCAATATGATGTGTTTTTCATGCTATATCTTCACGTTATTCGCTTTATTTCGATTATTGTTCACGTTATGTGCGGCTCACGTTTTCAATTATGTTTTTTAAAAAAAATGGCTCGTAATTTCACTAAGTATTTTCAAAGTATGATGAAAGAACTGAAGCAAAGAGTAAAGTCTAGTAATTAATCAGATACAACCTAGGTGTATTCGGTTAATTATTAGGGTGTTACAAATGAACCGATTACACACCCGAATGAGAGGATCCTGAGTCTGTATAGGTATGGGACTATAGTTAAGGAAGGCTTATATGAATTGATTTGTACTACATATGTCACAAAGATGCATCTTTCTTTCGGTAGCCCATCATGAAAGAACAGCGTGCTTGACTTGGGGTAATTTTGGGATGGGTGACCTCCTGGGAAGTTTTCCTAAGAAGCGTGTGAGTGAGGACAAAGCACTGTGTTGGTTTGTGGGGCAATCCATAAAGTAGGGGATGTTACAAATGGTATAGCACCTCTCCTAGTAGGTGTGGTTCGAACGAACCAAGTGGAACTGGTGGGCATGTCGGATTTCTCAAGCGAAGGGGTACATGAATGAACCGATTACACACCAATGAGAGGGATCTTGAGTAGGTATGGGACAAGGAGGGCTTATATGAATTGATTGGTACTACCTATGTCATAAAGATGCATCTTTCTTCGGAGCCCATGAAAGAATTTTAAGCATACTTGACTTGGGGTAATTTTGGATGGGTGAGGAAGCGTGTGAGTGAGGACAAAGCAGCTGAAAAGACCTGTGTTAGTTTGTTCGGCAATCCATAAAGCGGCGGGATGTTACAAAGAACTTCTCTCACGACCAATAGCCTATGGCAAGAGGTTGACAGGAGCTCATGACTCAAATACTCATCCTATTTGAAATTGTCTCCTTCAGGGATGGGAAGGATTTTTTATCAGTCTTCCTGGGATGGTCACTGCTTTCTATTCCTAGTTGGTACAGGTAGTCTGACCTCTTATATTAGAGAAGTTGATATGGAGTTGAGCATAGCCAACCTCTCCAATATTGTCCATGCTCCTAATGAAGGTGTTAGATGCTCATCTAGAAGACTGGTTTCTGACCCTTGGTGCACAGTAGAATAAGTATTTGAATATCTCACGAACTTTTCAGATATCAACCTTAGGAGATAACCATTGCTATGTTAAACTCCAAAGCTTCTCAAGTCTTCACCCTAATCCAGTTTTCTTTTCTTTCACGTTTGGGAAGCACGTCTACTAGTTAGAATGGACTCATGCTATTGTTTTGTCTATTGGCAAAAAGAAAGGTAAACTTAGCTAGACTAATCTTTGACTACATGTTGAGTACCATCTTCAGAGAAAAGGAGAACTCCTGCTATTCTTTATAGGATTCTCCTGACCAAGATCTTCGAATACTCTAAACGAGTGGTACGAGTATATGGAAGGTCCTGTGTATACTTTCAACTCCTTCAGAACCCTAAGGAGACCTCCGGTGCTATAACATCTATTGCCAAAAGACGGAGTCTAAGAATAAGAGATGCAAGTTCTTGAAAAGGTAGGCGGAGAGTGAGGGAAATGGAAGAAAAAGAAGAATCATACTTCTTGAAGAAAACTACGATGAAAGTAAAAGGCTTGAAATAATTATTAGATATGAGGGCTCACCATATAGATCATGCATGGCCTCCGATTCTGAGAATGAGACAAGCTCAGAATCTTCTACTTTGGAATCTAATTCTAATAAAAAACATGAGACAAGCTCACCTCTCCTCACTCTACCTATTCCTGAACCATCTCTAGCTCAGAATGCTGATTATCAAGCCAAGCACCAGGGCACACCAAGCTTCACGGAAGTACAAGTGCTGCCTGAGAACAACGCCTCTTCAACAACCGACTAGATCAAATGTATCCTTTATCATGAAGACATGAACCGCTTCTATTAGAAATTCTTCATGAAGTCAAGGCGCCAAGCCTAATGATGGTGTTCCTGGATTCCAGAACACCTCTTTTTGTTGATGACAAAAGGGGAGAAGGAATAGAAGAAAATCTTGTGTAAAACACGAGGGGAGTATGCTGAAGGGGAGCCTATTAAGAGTTTTTTTTTAGCATTTGCATTTGTTTTTTATTAAGAACTTTTTCTATTTTTTTGTGGATATTATATTTACTCTTATACCTCTCTTTGGTTTTATCCTATACATTTTGTTTTACTCTGGTTCAATTTGTCCTATGCTTGCCCTATGTGTATATACATTCTTATATGTTTTGCTTAGTTAATCAGCATGCCGTGCTAATGAATGAGTGTTCTTTAATCTACTTTATCTGACAACTAATTACATCAATACTTCTGTCTATATGCTCATGCTATGGAACACAATGCACTTAATGCTCTGATATATGTGAATATTTTTTTATACATGATGTACTAATGCTTTGATACATGATTCATTGATGCTCTGTTACATGTTATGCTCTATATATATATATATATATATATATATATATATATATATATATATATATATATATATATATATATATCAATGTGCAAACTTATTTGAAAAGCATGACATATGTTTTAAGCTCTAATTTACAAAATTCCATGCTCTGATAGCTATATGAAGAGTTTCCTAAACTCTCAATATATGCTCAATATGGCTCTTGGTCTAACTTAATTGGGATTAATCCTTATTGAGCTTCAGAAACCTAGAACGTACATACTGTTTCTTCTCAAGGCTTCTGAGCATCAAAAACTACATCAGTATCAATGTCTTTGTCTTTCTTGCTCAAGCAATTTGTTAGTTCTTTTGATATATATATATATATATATATATATATATATATATATATATATATATATATATATAAACATGAGCATTTCAAAAAAAAGTTTGGATAAAGGAGTTCTGAATAAGGAAATCAATCAAGATAAAGTATCACATGTATTACTTGTTATTTATTCACATACATGAACCCTTACAAAGTTTTTTTTTTTTTTACTGAAAATCAAGTTGTTTGTACAAGGCTTAAATGATGTTTCCTTTGATATACTACTCTAATACCTTTTAGAAAAGTATCCTGATCTATTTCAAAACTTCTTGAAAAACAACAATAGCTTTTATATAAGTCACTTGAGGCTATAAAATGTTTTTGAACTTTTTCATAATTATGCCTTAAGAAGAACTTTCTGAAAATCACATTCTGATGAGGGGAAAGAATATTAATTATTATGTTGTATTTTCAATAATATTTCTTTTAATATCTCCACAAAAGATTTTCTTCAAGTTGGTTTGTCATCATAAAAAAGGGAGAGATTGTTAGCTCCAGAGCCTCCTGAAAGCTTAAATGCAACATGTTTTGAATGACAACAAAGCCAATTTAAGGAAAATATTTTGAAGAATGACTAATGGTTATCTTGAGTTTCTTGAGTAGCTAAACAGGTTCTATCGTTAGCATAACAAGGCTCCATTAAAGAAGAATAATTTTGCTTTACATGTACAAACATGTATTATCTCATTTTAAGAGATATGAACTACATGAAAGTGATAATTATGTCCAAAAACGAGCTTAGAATGTCTAACGTTTGAAGAAAAAACAACTAGAACAAGAAACCAAGATTTGGGACTTCAGAAAATAGCATGGATTTCATAAAGTACACTTGAAATAGAGATATCAATCAAATGTTGAAGTCAAAATTTTCTACAATCTTCAATCATCACACTCGTAATGCTTTGATCATCAACAAGATTTGATTGAAGAATAGAAGACCCAAAATTCATCAAAGAAATGATACCGCATTTTAGAAAGCTCACCTACAATAAGACAATGTGCTTTACAAGAAAAGAATGGAAATTCAAAATTCAAATTTGAATTTGAAAAGTCAAAATCTAGTGTAGAACCTGTAATATCTCTTTTGCCATCGTGGTCAACTACCTCAGCTTCTATAAAAAAAGTTTAGAAACCACGTTAAGAAAGTAATAGTAGTTTCTGAAGTGACATCAAACCTCAATCTTGCAAGCTTCTGCAACAGCTCTAACAAATAGACAGGCTACTCTTGTAGCCTTTCCAAGACACAAATGGATGATCAACACGTGTCACTTGGAGATCTGATCAAGGGCAACGATCACAAGAAAGACCATCTATAAATAGAGATGTTGTGCTTTTAAAGAAAAAGGTGTTCAATCACAAAAAAGAGAAACTCTAAAAAATTTCTCCTCATCTTCTTGTAAAACTCATTACATCTTGTAATCATTTCCTTTGGTTGTAAAATTCTTCTTTCTATGTTCCTTCATTGTTTATACGTTCTTCCAAGGAAGAATCATTAGAAAGAAGTCATTCAAGTTATTCCAGGTTCTTCTTTGTATATCTTAAGGAAACTTGAGTGTAAGTTAGTTTGAGTTGCAAACCCAAATACAAACCTTTGTATCCTCGATCCAGGTAGTGATCGGTGTAGTTTAGCTTAGAGAGGCTAGTTAAAGACTACTTGCAACTCAACAGTAAAAGTGTTTTACTAGTCACGGTTTAGCTTGGAGAGACTGGTTAAAGACTACGTGCTTTAGCTTGGAGAGGCTGGTTAAAGACTACTCAGTTAAGCTTAAAGAGATTGATGAATAACTACTTGGTTTGTGATAATAAGGGTATTCTCCTGGTCATGGTGAGAGCTTGGGAAGGCTATTGTAAAGACTATCTAGGTTCTTTCTTTGAGAAAGGTTTTAGTGAAATCTCAATGGTGGTTGAGTCCTGGATGTAGGCAGTTCGAATGAGTATAAAATATCTGTGTAGTATTTTTTTCTCCTTTGTCTCGTTTACATTCACTGTCATTTATTATTCTCTTATATCTGCTTAATGTTATTTATTGAAACATTTGTTATTAACGTCCTTCTTAGAAAGCTACTTTCCAAACCTTTTAACATTGTTTTCGCCACTACAAAGCTCAACGCTTGATAGTTTTATGTTTTAAGTTTCAGTTCTAAAGGAAGAAAAGTAAAGCGAAGCACGATTCAACCCTCTCTTCTTGTGCGCTTTTTTATCTACATATCAGTCTCATGAAAATTTGAATATAGATAAATCGATAGTTGAAGATTTTCAAAATGATTGACAGTTAACCAAAATCATAACCATTGTGATTTAAAAATGATTTTCAGGCATTGCTGAATTATAATGATACTTACTTGAAAATATTAAATATTATTTATATTTAACATGTATTACGAAAATAATTTTTTAGATATTATTTTTATAGAGAATTAGTAGATTTTTTTAAAGATGTTATTAATTATTAGAATTGAGTGCAAAATTTGTTCATCATGTAAATTATTATTATTATTATTATTATTATCAAAAGAGAAGTAAGTACATAATGTGAATACACCAAGATATATGTTATTTTTTCAAAAAACCTCATTGGCTTTTCATTTCAATATATATATAAATATATCCGATATGAAAGATAATTAAGAGATATGTTAGGGTAGTTTGAATTTGAATTATCCAAATAGTTATAAAAGATATGGTTAGATTTAGTCTAACCATTATCCTTATTTAATTGTTCCTGATATCACAGTTAGTTAGGATATATCTCCAAAAGACCTTTAATATAAACTTGTTCTTGTCCTGTCAAGTATGGTCCTTGTTTAGTATTTTACAAATAGCTTGCATTGCAGATGTATGATTGACGCGATTTTTGTGGCATTAGAAAGCTAACTCAATTATCTACAGGTGTTATTTCTAGCCTTGAGGCCAAATTCCAACCACAATGGATGTTAAAGCCTTAATAAAAGTTTAAAATGAAAAAAAAAGAAAAAATGAAAAAAAAAGATAAAAGTAAAATTTGTGAGTGATATCTTTCATCTCCTAGTATATATTTGGTATATTATAGTACTCATAAACATTCTTTTAAGAACTCTAACCGTCCAAGGATTTTTTGAGAGAAAAAGACGCAATTTATCTCAACCCTCTTTGATTAATCTCTTTCGATAAATGCTCTCACCCTATCCTTATATAGTTATGAGTTTAGTGAACCTTTAGGTTATTGTGGTATAGTTTTCTCTTATTCAATTCCAAATCACTCCTGATTCTTGTCTATAATTATATGGCAGTTGAAGTGCTATTCCAATTCCCGTATCATGTAGGCAGTGGTCAGGCATTCTGAGCAACGAACGATGAGTGAGTTTAAACTCATGGTCATACTTTTGATCATTATTAGTATTTTTCCAGTATTATATAAATCGTTTATGAAATTCTAAAATGACTTATGCCAAATTCCCTCTTTCACGGATTAATGCCAATTTTCAGAAAAATTATTTTTTTTCATAGTTATCATGAAAACCTTATTTTAGAAAGTTCATGGGACCATATTTGATACCTTGCACGTTGTAAAATATCTTTCCAGTTTATGAAATTATGAGACCTCAATTTAATGTTTATAGCAGAAATATTGATTACCATATTTTCATACTATGGATTTCCTACTAAGATTTTAGAACATCATCTATGATTTATTGGAAGTGTTGAACAAAGTATGATTTATAACACTTGTCAGATACATACTCTGTTGACTTCTGAAATCACTATGTCTACAAGCTGATGATCCCTTGGGCTTGATTTTAGAACCTCAGTAATGCTCCAGTTAGATTGTTAGAATTATATGAATTCAGAGCATTCAGATTTATTTAGTTTATGTACAAGTTATTTTATAGTAATTAGTGAGCAACGAGGCGGTTGGGCAGGGTTGATTGTTAACCTTGGTAGCAAGTGGTCTGCTGAGAACTAGCTCACCCAGCAAGGAACCCAGTGTGATGTCCGTTTATGGGACCTGGTTAGGTTCCCATTAGATAAGCCTTTAGCTCATATTCAGCTATCAGCTCACTTATTTATGTCCAGTATATCTCATGTTTCTCTACTAGTTATTGCCATGGATTTAGTTAAATTATTATTTTCAGGACAGTTATATGTATTCAAATATAAAAAAAAATGTTTTATATCAGCTGCATGTATATTTATGTATTATCTTTGTTGTCCCATGTGAGTTGTGAGTGGAGACTCCTACATCAGTTTTGATGAACTCACCCTCTTTTCCTCCCTTCCAGTTCCAGTTACAGATCTAATTATTGTTCAATCTTAGCCTCATAAGCCGTGTCCCAATGGTAAGCTTTACTTTGTAGTGAAGTTTGAATTAGGATAATATTAGAATAGAGTACTCTAGTAGTGTGTAGACGGTCCTCAATATCATTTAACGTGCACGTTTATTTGAAGGTTATGTTATTTTGTTATAATGATGTGATATGTAATTTCTTCTAAGAACATGATTTAAGATTATCTATTTCAATTATGGATTTTGAAATGACTTGAAAGAATTAAATATTTTATGTTTTTTATTAATAAAGTTTTCAAGAAGTTTTAAGGAATTTACTTATTTAATTATTTATTTATTTTTATGATTTATTATAAGCATTAAGTTAGTAATTTACTATGTATGATTACATAAAATTAAGTCCAAAGGCTTCCATAAGAGACAATATCTCTTATGTGCTGGTCATGATTTTTGGTTTGTGACAAATAAATAACTTGTTTAATTAAGTTTAAATTACTTGGAAGATGATAGAAAAGAATGATTTAGAGCTCTGATTATTTTTATTAAAATTATGAAGATGTACAAATCATTTTTGGAAAGTTTGCTTTAATAATAGATATATATATATATATATATATATATATATATATATATATATATATATATATATGTTTACAACCCCATTAATCTATCCTTTTTATCCGTCTAAAAAGAACTCTTCAAAGGAAGCATCCTAATATACATTGTTAAACGTTGAAAAATAATAAGCTATACGGTGATATTATCAATTGTTTTCCATTTATATTGCTTTTGTAACCCTCTTTCAGGCATAAAAAAGAAACAATACATAAGGCATTTCCTTTTTCTTTTAAATTGGAGCTATTATAAATTGGAGCAACAACATTTTACACATAACTTGGGCCATTCATGAAGAAAGCGGAGGAATTGGACAGTGATTGTGGTTAGTGTATGTCCAAATGGAGGGGGACTGATTTGAAGGTGGGATTAAATGCTCTAACTTTGCTAATCCAGCACTGCCAAGGAGCAAAATGCTGTTAGAACCACTTTGGGTGCCATCTTGGGATAGGCCTAAGCTCATGTGGTTTGTGCCATATAAATGTGTTCCCAAAGGGCTTAAGCTATTAGGGTGTCTTGCACTCTCCTGTGCTAGTGCATCACAAAGGGTTGCCATATGGGTGATAAAATTGTGATGCCTAGACAAAGAAGATTTTGGAACAAATCATCCAATGGGTATGTATGTTATTGGCATTGATAACATTTTCCATAATCACTATTAAGGTCATAGAAATTGACACGATGATAATAATCATAAACTGAATTCATCGGATAAACCGGATTCTCATCTGCCCATCACTATCGCCATCTATTTTTCCTTTTCTTCTATCTCTATTGTTAACAAAGAGAAATAGTAGCAATAACCCACAGTGCATAGTTTTGTTACTTGTTCCAATAAACAACGAGTTTGAGAAGAAGGAGCTTGAGAGGGAGAGGGAAAGGGAGCTTGGGGCCAACAATGGGTTTGGGAAGAGAGGAAGCTTGAGGTCAAGTGGGTTGGGAGGGGAGCGGGTGGTTGGGAATGATTTTCTGAAAGGGAGAGAAGCTTGGTGAGGGGAATGGTTCAAAGGGAAAGAAGAATTAGAGAAACGAGTGTTTACTATTGAGCTAGTTTTTTTAGTTTTGCTGGTTCAAGTGGTGCTCCAATTTCTTTCCTTCCCTATTAATTTCACTAGCCCCACCCCTCCTTTTTTTAGTAAACCCCAAATTAGTCCCTGAAATTTCTTGAATGGATAAATTGATCCCTGACAAAAAAAAAATTAATATTGAGGTCCCTCACAATTATAAAAATAGGACACCATAAGTCCCTGGTTCACTTAAGAATCTGATGTGTCACCCAACACGTGGCATGTAATTTATTAATCTATGTGGCACCCACCAATCCTAACCATCACCTATTTGTTAAAACACACCCTTTGTTTTTTACAAACCCCTCCCCAAAACATTCTAAAATTTCACAAATACCCCATTAAATCCAAACAAAACCCTAGTTCCTCCTTCCCTTTGTGTTTCTCCATTTATTCTCTTGCCAAGCCACATTCCCTTAGAGCAAAAGCAGAGAGAGAGAGAGAAGAAGAAAAGAGAACAAAAGACATATACAAGGATCATAACAAACAATGGCCAACAATGGAGATCAGAACCAACTGCAAATGTTTGTGGTGATGGCATGAGGTAGAACAACTAGATGCCGAGACTTGAAAAGAGAGCTCAATGGAGAAGGGAATGTGGCTTTTGCTAGAGAACAAATGTATAAACCACAAAAGGAAAAAGGAATTGGGGTTTTGTTTGGGTTTAATGGGGTATTTGTGAAATTTTAGAATGTTTTGGGAGGGATTTGTAAAAAATAAAGGGTGTGTTTTAACAAATAGGTAATGATTAAGATTGGTGGGTGTCACATAAGTTAATAAATTACATGTCATGTCAGTTAGATGACACATCAGATTTTCAAATGAACCAAGGACTTATGGTGAAAATCATTCCACATGTCACCTATTGTACTATGGTGTCAACTTCTTGTGACAAAATGTTGTGGACGTAACATTTCTCTAAGTTTTTATATCGTCAAAGGAGGGCTCCCTGTATGAACTCCCCATGAAAAAATCGCTTCATTGTACATGTTTGTATGAACATGCTTGGTCTTTGATAAGACAATTACAGGTACCCGATCGCAGAAAAAGAAAGGAACAACAAATATTAGAGTGGAATGGAAGTAATGCAGGAGGTAGGTGTCTTCTTCGCGTGTAACCTGCGTAATGATAGAATAATGGAAGAGAAGGAATCCGAAATCATTAAAGACATCCAGGAAAATGAGATAAAAATGTTGTAAACCACCTTGAAAGATAACTGCATAGTTGATGGGCAGTTGAGCGCTTAAATTACATTTATAACCCCAATCAAATTGGTCCAATATAGAAGGGCTAATATGGAAAATAAAATTGGACGCAAAACTCATAATAGTCTGCTCTATTATTAGATATGTCAAAATGGGCCGCCCGCCCACCAATGTCCGCCAAAAATGAGACGGGGTGGGCTGTCCACCAAAATAAAATAGGCTAAAATAATTAGTCCGAGCCCATGTTAGGGTGGGTCAGGCAGGCTGTCAAAAAATTAAAAAAAATTCAAAAAAATATTTTTTAATATTTTGATAAATTTTTTAAAAAATTTAAAAAATACTTTTTATTTATATGTACCCAATTTTTCAATATCCATAACAATTATATAATAATTTTTTACTAAAAAATGTTATTGTTAATAGTGTTATTTGTGAATTATGACATGTTTTATTTTTAAATTTTAACTTTAAGTAAATAATATCAATCTTAAGTGATCCTGTTTGATGAGTATACATATTTCTTACTTTTTTTTTTGGTAATATGTTTCTTACTTTTTTACCAATAAATTATGAATTTTCTTTAAAAAAAATACAAAAGACTTGCAGGGCAGGCCGCCCAACCCACCTAAGCCGTGGGTTATTGGGCAGGTTAGGCAGGTTGAAATTTTTTGGCAAACTTAAAACTTCAACCCAACCCACTAAAAATGGTGGGTTTGGTGGACTAGCCGTGAGCTCAACCCATTTTGACATTTTTATCTATTATTAGTGATAGACAATAGATTTATATCAAATACAAATGAAAATGATGAATAAAATTGTAAAAAAGATATTTTTCCAATAACCTAATTCGCACTTTGAAACTACCAAATATCGGCTCTTTCCATTAACAATTTTGTCCACTTAACACATTTTTGTCTTTTCCTTAATTTTTATTTTTTTTAATGGAAAAAAATATCTATGATAAAATTTATATAAAAAATAAAAAAAAATGTCTATTAGCTGCCTATCAATACACTAGTGGTGATAAAAGCGGTCTTGAGCCTCATGTTCAGAGCATATGATGATCTAGTAACAGTAAAGAATTTAAATGGAAATACTAAATAAGTGAGTACAAAACTACATATGCATAGAAAATTTTTAAAAACTATTATTCTTTAAATTTAAATAGTATTTTGGAATCAACTCTAATATTACACCCTGTTTGGTATATGAAATTGAGCGTGAAAGTAGGGTTTGGAATTGGATTTGAGCACCCTAATTTCAATTTTCATTTTTGAATAAATACATAAAGTTAGAATTATAATTTCAGAATCCAATTTGATAAAATTAGAAAACAACTAAAATTGACCAATCTTAATTCCTAACATGTACCTCATGAATTGTTAATTCCAAACTTATTAAATATCTCTCTTTAATAAAGTCTATATAATTCTTTCTTCTCATCCATCTTCCAATAATCATAAGTTTTTTAATAAATTCAAACATAAAATTCTAAATTCTAAATCAATTGAAATTGAAACTCTACATTATAATTCCAACATCCAAATGAACCTTACATAAATTACTATCAAACCAAACTCTTGAATAAATTTTTTTCTCAAGATAAAAACAAAAGGAAAAGTCATTCATTCGAAGCTACTACCTGAGATGACCTTCTATGCCATTGCCACCGCTGTTCCTCGGCCACCACCTTTCATTCATTTCTCTCTTACTGGGTCGGATTCACCCTGGTCGTACCCCTTTCATGTTTGTATTTGTTATTGGAATATTGCTTGATTTGACACTGAACGTACCGGAACCCAATTTGTTATGAAAGAGCTCTGGGCAGTTATAGTGTGGCTGTTTGCTCATTCTACAGGGCATTTGGATGTTTAAATCAAAAGCTCTGCTCTTGCGATCGTTACCCACGTTCAGGTTGGGGAAAGCCCAGCCTACTTTTACGTTCTTAATTACTTCTTTTTGTCAGTTTTTTCATCAAATATAGAACCAACGAATTTTTTATTCGCAACCTATTCTCAATTTACTTGTTACAACAATCAATGGATAAGGAGCTTAGATACAATCATGATAAGGAATTCCATAGATATAACACGTCACTGTCTAACAAGGAACTTCCACCAGCTGCCAAGAGATGGCTCGACCAACATCAGCGCTACGGCATACAAAAACTCCCAAACGGGTCTAAAACAAACAAGTGATAAGCTCCTCCAAAGAATAGAGAGGAGTGATACTCCAAAACATTGCAAATGTCAAAGGAAGCAAATTTTTCCAAGTGAATGTCTAAAGACCTAATCCAACTGTGCGTCCATCTCTTCGTCGAAGACCTGCCGTGTACTGCTTCTCTAGATCCTGCTGGAGTTCCCTCTGCTTCTCTGCACGGAGTAAGTCCTCGCCATTTTGGTTGTCGGATATCTGCTCCACTGTCGCTTCGCCTTTCACACCCTACAATTTGCCATAGGCACGAGTACAACCTCAGACTCTAAAAAGTGTGTTAGTAAGTGAAGAAATTTAAATGTGGCAAGCCAGTCATTCAGGAACAACCAAAAATCCTAATGTTATTTTACTGGAACTGGACTGAAATAGACAAACCACTCAATGTAGACTTACCATGAGTTTGTTGAACTTCTCTTGCCGCTCACGATCAGAAAACATTGCTGTATCCCAGCGATGGCCAGACTACAACATTTGGCAAATGCATTTTATTTTATAATGGGGCAATTGCATTGTGAGTAATAGTAGGAAATGCAAAACATATGTATGTGCACATGGATTACCCATGTCACAGAACAGGAACACTAAAAACTGAAAGATTCAGCAAGCTCAGGCTTGGGTCATCCATAATCACCCATACAAACCCAACCACAAGCATCATCTTCGAGCAATATGTTCAAGCTTTAATATTTTATACAATTTACAAACAATGAGATGAATAGTTGGGTTAACATATACTCTACTAACCTCACGCTCAAAAAACCAAAACAAAAAGAGGAAGAAAGCTGCAACTATATCCAGTTTGCCATTGTTAAGCCATCATTCCACCAATGTGTCTTAAATAACACACACACACACACACACACACACCCGCAGAGAGTCACACACGCACACGTATATGTATGGGTGCTTAAGGAATGTACCAAGTAGGATGAGTGGCTTACTGTGCTGTGAGTTGAACAAATTCTAACCATTGAATCTCACATGGATGGTCAATATTTTGATCGTATAAATACTTTTTATATAATCAATGGCTCTTTTGTTTGGGAAGTAAGACTTTTCTTTCAATTAATAGTAGCAACAAGCATGTTTGAATGTGTTACTGATTCTGGTTCTGGATACCTAAGGTAATAGGAACCTCTGTAATGTGACTGCCACGGTTGTAGGTTGGGGCACATTCTCTCATTACCTAAATCCATGTGCATTCGCTGAACCACAAACATATTAAGAATTGCAACAGAGTTAATTGAAATGAATTTGGTTTGTTTCTATTCAATAACTACATTGTGTTTTGTTGCACAACCAACCTAGGATGGAGCACTATATGATGCATTCTGTGAATAGATAACTCCTCACAGGTGGGACTTACTGGGGAGAATGAACTAGAATAGAGAAACAAAATAAAAATGAAGAGTAAATGATTTAGAAATGAAGAAATAGAAAGGAGATAATTGCATCTATTATGCTAAACTGATCAGCCATACATTTGTTGGGCACTCCTAGGCTAGCCCATGGGGAGTATGAATATTGGCCAGAAAAGGGAATTGCACCATAACAAACTTGACTACGTCACTACATGGCAAGGGGGTGGAAAACAAGGCAAAAATGTTAGGGTGCATGGTTTCAAGGAAGGAGGTAAGAATGAAAAAGGTTGCCAATTATGAGTGAGGATGGTTTACAAACCTCTGCAGGGAGGTTTGCAGACCATTGAAGTTCTGCATGGTTCTATCCTTGATTTCTGTTTTTTTCTGAGTGTATCCACCTTCTTGCACTAATATTTCTCTAAATCTGCAGCAGAAGCAAGTGTTGATTGTGAATATCAACAAAACAGTGTCTGCAATATCTACTTATTATTTGGTATTCGAAGTTCCAGATCATGGGAGCCCTAGACTGTTCAGACAACAATGGGGAGATGATGGAGGGACTTAATGAGTTGCTAATAAATTGCAGAGGCAAGATTTCAGTCACCAGAAGAGATTGGATGTTCCTGTGTTCACAACGGCCACCAGAAGTTGTGACTGCACAAGGAGTTGAGAGGCATGCTATCAGGTACCGGTGTTAGGAGGCCATGGGAACATAACCCAATCCTTGCCCCATTGGCAAAACGCAGCAACCAATCAAGCTCCCTCGCAAACCGAATGATGGCCAGAATGTCCGCATGTCCTGCATCCTAATACAGAGGGTACAGCTCCTTCAAGCCACTCAAGATGTACCCATGGAATTGGTCATCAGTTAGACCTCAAACTTGTGCTACTTTTGCCACAAAGTCATCATTGCAGTCTTCCAGGTACCTGATCTATTGCACTCACTGCTGAAATTTGTTCGAAGCAGCTTGCCGTAGAATCACCCATACCTGTAATGTTTGACAGGGCTGGTTACCGAATCACCACCACCCTTCTGCAACAGCTCTGATTTGAATTTGTCCCATGTTTAAGACTCAAGAGTAGAATGATGTTGACACCAACAGAATCTGCTGAAAGCCAAGCAAACTACCCTGATAAATGTTCACCCTGAAAGTTGAGCAACTCAAGCATCTAGGAAAGCAAGTACAAATTATTGCTTGCTTGTGATCTTTGGGTCACTCCACAGGTCATGCCATTGAGATCAGCCTCCAATGCCTCCTCCTCAATCACCTTTTCCTGAGCTAGAAGCCCTATGACCTCCTTGATGGAGTTCAACTCCTTCCTAGTTTGCAACACATCCAAAAGTCCCTGGTTATGAGGAATTGCAGAAAACATAGATAATTTGTGGAAGGACTCCCGCATGCACAAGCTTGCCCTAAATGCAATCGGACAGTGACAGTAGAAATTCAGGATGCCAGCCCCCTTTGTCCTCATGTTAAATTTAAGCTACTCATGCAGAAGCACATTTTGCTGTTGTTGCTTCTTTCCCATAATTCACTATCTACAGAATTCCCCTGCTGCTCAAATTTGGATGATTCACCAAACAACTCAACAGTTCCCCATTTCCATTCCCATTCCCAACACTGCCCATTTTTGTTCAGAAGGGTAGAATGGTAGACTTAGGAATGGAAATGCAGAACCATTATCCGTTGAGCTATTCAGTTAATCATCCATATACGGAAACCAAGGAAATTCTGAGTGAATTAGGAGAAGGAAAACCACATAAGTAGACGATGGTTCTGCATGGGTAGCTTAAAAAGAACGTGAGGCGAGCACAGGACTACAATCTAGAATTTCTATTGTCATTAGCATTGTGCTTGGTGCAAGTTTGTGCTTGTGCAGGAGTTATTCTCCTAGTTATCTTTGTTTTCTGCAATTCCTTTGTGTTTACTTTTGCACTGTACAGTGTAGATTATTTTCTGTTAGTGCCAGTTTATCCATTACTAGGAAAATCAATTTAACTTGGAATCATTCCCAACTTTACAGTGATGAAACTGGAGGTTTGTGTAAAACTCACGGACTATAAGACTACTGCAGACTTCATTGACACAATTAATATATCATGTAGAAGAACTGTTAGAAGAGAATTTTCAAAGGCAACATTTCTGTATTGGTCCCTTAACACCAGGTCATATGATTTGGAACTAAGGATGTGTCCAACATAAGTCCTAATATTGAGGACTACAAATGATGATTCTATGGGTTTTGAGAGCTGCTGGGAATCTTTTGGGAACTGAGAAATTGCAGGAGGGAAGTTTTCAATTGAAAGCAGGCTCTAAGGTCCCTTCTTGTTTGCTTATTGTCTCACCTTGTTTAATAGAAACCACACAAGAAGAAACAGAAAATGGAAGAAATTGATATTTCACTGAAGAGAAAAGATAGAGAAAACAAAATGCAGAACAAGAGGAGAAAGCCTGGACATTGTAGCAGTCCAACTCTCCCAAGCCTAAGACAAAATTCAGCCTAACCAACTTTCCCTATTTCCTTCCCTTATCATGTGCATATGCTGTTACAGCCCTTGCTCCACAAGAATTCTGTACAATCCTCACACAGCACATTGACACTCCACGCACACAGCACACACACATCAAAGCTCACACTTCTAACACTTTTTTCTCACTCATACTTCAGTAATTACAATTAGGGCCCATTGTGCTTGGCCCAATTCCCTTGGTTCCTAACATTTGTTACTGATGTGGACTTTACATCCCAACATCTGTCTACAATCTACATTTTTTTATTTCTAACAGTTGATCTAATCATTATGTAGGCCTGAGTCAACAGATGTAAAGGTGAACTTAGTGTACAAACAAGACTCAACTCAACTTATGCAGCAGGGCTCCAGGCCATCAGGCTGCAAGAAATGGCTATGTCCCTTGTTCACCTTGAGGACAAGGTAGTGAGAAGAAGAATTTGGGCCACAAAGGCAAGTTGGAGAAAAAGGTAGAGGCTGCATAGGCTATTACCAGGAGGGCAGAATGAAAGAGGTAGGCAATTACTAGTAAGGTGCCTTTGGGAAAGGAGGTTTGTATATCGTTCAAGTTCTGCAGGGTTCTATCCATGCTTTTTTTTTTTTTGTTATTTCTCTCTTAGTGAGCGTATTGTGTATCCACCTTCTTTCTGAACTGATATTCCTCCAAATCAGATCAGTAGAAAGGATCATTTCATTGTGATAATCAACAAAAGTACTTTCATGTATATGTAACAAATTAATGATAAAGATAGTGCAACATATACTTACACTATAATTTCATAGTGTACTGTCGAACTGGTCTCAACTTTATATTGCTGCCATAAACGACAGAAACAGAGTCCTAGCAGTTCTAAGTTATGCAGATCGCTTCAGCTTCCCAATTATCCAATGTATATCAAATCTCATCCCCACCTCCCAATTATACATACATATACATATATATGCATGCACGCACCCACCATGTTATATGCAGAGACATGAAAGCTGCCAGAACAAAGAGAAATGTTACAAATAATTAAAGATACCTCTTCCGTAGTTGAACTCTTTTTGCCACCCCACAACAGCTTCTTCTTTTGGTCAGTAGTCAAGCAACCGACCCCAACTAAGTTTCTATTGACTGTCATGCATCATAATTTCCAGAGTAAGATATGCATGAGACGTATAAGTTTAATAATCAAAACTAGTAGACACTAGGCTAAACATCATAGTTTTGTAAAACGTTCAGGACTTGAAGACATAAATTACATGGAAAATAGGCATCTGTAAGGAAAAAGAAACAGTAAAGACTAATAGTAGACACATGTTTTCAGAAAAAATAGTTTCTGCCAAGCCCACAACAATCCACCTTGAGCAAATGGTTAAATTTTGAAAGTATGAAACTTAAATGTATCAGAATCCAGTCAATCACCGAAGGGACAAGCATGTTTCATATAACAACAGTAGGCTAAGTGTTGAGCGAAGTTAAGAGTATACCTAATTCAGCTGCTCTCATGGCCGCAACTTTTGCAGCATCTAGATCATTGGCAACATCAAAACCACTGGTCTTGGGAGGCCCTAAATCTGCCTTACTCTCATGAGAAACCTTCAGATTTGACGTCTGCTTCTCATCTGCATTAGTGCATAATAATAAGTACAGCAATCATCACAGTCTACGTGGGTAAAAAATAATACAAAACATAAGAACAAAATATATGTAAACAATACCATCGATACCATATCTGTCATCCTTGTCAATACCAAACAACTTCGGTTTTTTTCCAGAAGATTCTTTAGCTTCATTACCGAACTGCTCCCCTACTTTTGTAGTGATCTGGTCCTTGTCCTTACTAATCTCGCTATCATCATATTTTCTCTTTTCTTCCAATGAATGATTATGACCATCCAGCTCCTTCTGTTCACTCTTATAAGCTTCTTTTAGACGATATTTACCACTGTCTCTTTGAGAACCTGAGCCATCTCTTTGGCTCCTTGACTCTGAATAGGAGAGTGCTCGGTCACTTCTGTAATCACTGCAACTTCTGTGGGAGTCTCTTTCATCACGACCATCCCGTTCTCTTGGACCCCTCTCCCTGTCCACTTCATCATATGGTGCATGCCTCCTACCAGATCCAGATCTGTCATATGAAGAATCCTTATGTTTCTGATGCTCCAAATATGGTTCTCTATCTTTCTCCTTGCTTCTATAATTTGACCTATCATATTTGTCACGTGAATATTTGTCCCCAGCTCGTTGGTAGTCTTTTGACCTGCTGTCACTCTCATCTCTAGAATGGTCACCCTTTGACTCATGTCCAGAACGAGAATATAGTCTCTCATGGTGTCTATCTTCATCTGTATGTTTATCATGCCTAGAGTGACCATAGGAGCCCCTGGATGACTGCCTATCAGAATGTCTAAAAGAGTCACTGCTTCTGCCATAGTGATTTTTGCCATAATGTCGTTCTTCTTCCCTGCTATCATATTTCCTTGACCGATGGTGAGAAGCTCGTGCCGATTCTTCCCTCAATGGATTTGGACTTGTGCTGTGTTCATGCTGGGGACTACCTGCAGATAAGGAAGAGTATTCATTTCTTTATATTCGAAGCCCTAATCCATATAAAATAGCCACAACTAAATTTGCTAACACTAGTATCAGTATCACAGAGCCAAGTGATGAAATTATGAGTATTGGGCAGGGAAGGAAAAAAGAGAGAGACTATGGGAGTGAGTAATTTTTGTTTTTTCCGTGTAGAAGGAAGTGAATAGTAATATAGTATGAAATTGATATTAATTTCTTGTATCCAAAAAATATGATATTGATTGATATGATCTATTGTGTTGATAAGAGAAAGACTAATCTCTATTTATAAAAATACTAGACTCCTAATCTTAATTTGATAAGGAAACAAATTGTAAAATAACACAATATGAAACCAAATAAAAATCATCTAAGCCACTCTGATATTCTAAGATATGGTGGTTTGGATAACATAAAATATTCTCATACATTCTAACACTCCCCCTCGAGTTGAAGCTTAATTGTTAGTTGTTACAAATGAACCTTTCACTATGCAAAAATATAGAGACCATAAACCTGAATGGCAAGGCAACTAATACCGGAGTGATCATCAGTGAATATTTCCCAGTAGAGAATCATAGAGAATAAGTCCTAAAGTTCAACACGAGCATTTGGTAGCTATGAAGCACCAGTACAGCTAAATATCAGCAGTTCCAGTTTCCTGTACATTCCAGAACAGGAAAGCAGAAAGGTCGCATGAAGAACGTTTTGCCCATGTAATCTTTTTCCCATATGCACTAATTAAACACAGCAAAACACTTTGACCAAAAGAAAAATTTGACGAAAAAGCAAACACAGCAAACACACTAGACATAAGATATTGGAAATACAAGATGTAGGGAACCAAGGTTGTAAACCGCCATAAAAATATGGTGGATGGTGTTGCGGGTTATAGCGGAAGCCATGGCAAACTAAAAAATATATAAATATATATAAAAAAAATATGTCGAAACTTTTAGGGTTTTTTTTAATAGGTAAGAAGTCTTTAATTTAATGAAACAAAAACAGTATATTACCAGAAAAAAAACACTAACCCACACCCAAAAATAAAAGTAAAAACCCAAGAAAAACCACACAACTAAACCACGCCCATGACTGAAAAAACAACCCACTTGCACATGACTCTAAAGGCTGAACCACATTCCACCCTAAAAAAAAATAACCCCACACGTGTCAAAGATCCACTCACCAATCCAACACATGCAAAACCCAAAGAGAGAAATAAAAACACATCTGAATATCAGTCGCCCAAAAAATAAAAAAGAAAGAAGCAGAGACAGCGAAGAGCGAATAGGGGCAGATTTGCGAGGCAGACCCGAACGGTGGAGACAAGCTACCAGAGGTTGCACTACTGCCCACGGAGGCTTGGCGGAGGCAGATCAGTGGCAACGCATTGACAGGGAGCTCGTGTGTGAGGGAGAGTGAGATTGAGAAGTCAAGACTCATGACAGAGGAGGAGGATCACATGGAGCGTGACAAAGGAGCACGCTCTTGACAACCAGTGGCCGCCACTGCTAGTGTGGACTATGGTGGGCCGCCACCACCAGCAGTGGCGTTGCGGTCGCGGAGAAGAGCCTAGAGAGAGAGAAGGATGCAAAGAAGGATGCAAGACTCAAGAAATGGCAAGAAGGGTCGGGTTTCAACAAGGTTTCATTATTGAAACCTGAAATCCCTAAAATATTCTCTGAAAAACAAGAAAAATGGGTTTTGGGTGCAATTTCTGCCATGGCCGCCATAATTCCACCATGCTGCCACCACCATTGCACCGTCCACGCCATCGACTTTCCCATGGCGGTGGCCTCAAAATCCACCACGCCATGGCACTGTCATGGCCGATATTTGATAAAACTGTGGGGAACAAGTTTTAGAAACAATTTTTAAGATAATGGATGCAAGAGATACAAGATATTACAGATTTTTTTCTAGGTACAGTAATATTTTGGATTATTTAGAATGACATGTTTTATAAACTGTTGCAATAATTTTATATTTAGTATGCATGCTATTTTTATTATAATTATTATTGATGTTATTGTTGTGTGCCATATCCTGCGGGTCCTGTATCCTAATTTATTAGTAAATGGCGATGGCGTATCCCCGTACTAGACACTTGTACCCGTATCGGCCCAACATAGTTTGGTAGCCTCAATCAACAAGAATTAAGAGACCAACTAAAAATTAGGAAAATAAATTGAATGGCTGGTGTGAATCACAGACAACATGAATCACTATTGGAATAATCGTTGACAAAATAAAAGAGGCCAGAGTGGCAAGCACTACCAGATAAGGGCTAGAGTGCCTGAGATTGCCAGATGGCAGATACAGGCCAGAACTGGGACTATTGAATACATGCAAAAATTGGGACCGCCTACAGGCTGAACTAGGACTGTTAGAATAATCTTTCTAGAAGAAAACAAGCATCACAAACACGTTCCAACTTTCTCCCTCTCAATGCTACAGTAGCATGGGAGAAGAGCCAAACAACAGCCAAAATAATACCAATCCAGAGATCACCACAAGTAAAGCCAAGAAATAGCCTAAGTACATCAATCCTGAACCATCTAATACCATGTTGAGATTAGAGCATTGGGTTCTAGGCAGCAAAGGAAGCAAGAGAGAGAATTAGGGAGTGAAAAGTGTGAAATTTTATTGACTGATTTCTTTTGTTAATAATAGACAAAGACTAATCTTGTTTATTTGTTTCTAAAGAGAACACAAGGAGGGAACTAAAAGAGGAAAGAAAAGCAGCTTTTCATCGCATTTTCCCCTTATGGAATCGGAGAAAATAGGGGGAGAGGAGAAGGTGCTAGTGGGGGCCACCTCTGAACTTTTCCACTCTCGAGCAGAGAAAACGGAAAAAGGAGGGTATAAAATGTTTAATGACATTTATATCCCCAAAGAAAGTTAACATTACTGGATTTATAAGAAGTTTTAGTATTTATATTAAATTTAATTTAATTTAAAAATAATTCTAAAATAAATATTATAAATTGAATATCAATAAATTAAATTATTTTTATATAATTATATATTTATTTAATTTATATGGAATGTTTAAAACTTGAATTAAAATATTATATTTATTTTGGCTTATGTGTGTTTTAAGTCCTTATAAATATAGGTTATTTTGATTTTGGTCCCTCAAAAATTTTTGCTTTGATTTTAGTCCTCGTTTTTTTCTAATTTTCTTTGTTTTTTATCCTTATTGTTCTAAATTTTGGTCTCAAATATTTTTTCATATGCATTTAGTTGCTACAAATATTGAAATTTTCACTTTTGCCTTTTAAAAATTTCAAAAATCTTCTTTCAATCCTTAAAAATATCATCATTTAATATCGAATTTACACAACAGGGACCACAAAAAAAAATGGAGAAAAGAGGGGCCAAAACCAAAACAAGTTTTAGAGGAATCAAAACCATAATGACTCATTTATGAGGACTAAAATTTTAAGCCATTTACTTTTTATTACATAAAGGATATATATGTCTTTTTTATACAACTCTTATTTTCTTTCGTCTTATTTTCTTTTCATCAAAACATACTACAAAAAGTACACTTTTCTCCTCATTTTCTCTTCAATTTATTTCCTTTCTTTCTATTTTCTTTCCTCTCATTTTCTCTTATAATTGAAACATACCATTAATACTAATTAAATAAGGAAACAAATCATGAAATTAAACAAAATATGAAAAGTTGAAAACTAATCCTAAGAGATCATCTAAGATACTGATAATATTCCAAGATATGGTTAGGATAATATCTATTCTCATATGTTCTAACAACCAGAACATACAAATCACTTTCATAGAAATGCTATTGCACCAAAGGAGATCATGGCTGATCGCATCATAGGGCAGCCATCATAGAAAACTGTGAAACTGATAATAATGCAGCTCAATGCCAACTTTTTTTAAAGAAAAAAATAGCTAATGCCTTAATGTGCAATGAATGTTATCTAACATATATGAGTTGTAAAACATTTATCTTATATGAGCTCTAAACCATATAAGAGTGATATTGGAAGACAGAAAGACATACCCAAGAAAAGGGAAAAGCAGGATATAGAAAAACAAAGAAATTACATGCAAAGGCAGAAAAAGAAAGAAGAAATTCGGCCCCAAAGCAGAGGCAGCCATCTGAAACAGGTATCAAAAGGCATAATGGCAGAAGTAAAGGCCAATGACAAGACGTCAGGCTCTCGCCAGCTGTTTGATGGGCTCTCCATCCAGCTGCTGCAAAATCCAGATTAAGCTTCACAACAGCCAGACGGAGGATAAATTCTGGTTGTGCCAGCAAAAATGCATTCAGGCCAGAAGTGTAATAATAGCAGCGCCTGTGCTGTGCTATTTGAGCCCAACTAAGCACTACTGCAGCACTACATTCCATGGCGGTGCAATAGTAGCTGGACTACTAAGTGAAAAAAATCTAATGAAATGTGATATAGTGTGGGAAAGTAAAGTGTCAGAATTGTGAGATTACAGAGAGTGATGCAAGAGTAGGAGCAGCACAATAATGATAATACTAATTCAAATGGGTTTAACTTTAAAATTTTAAGATATTTTGGGTTAATTTTCGTCAGTTCTGCTTACAGGTATTGGGTCATAAGTGTGCTTATCAAGTGTCCTAGTGTCTTAAGTTGCTAGGAATTATAATGAGTCTGGGTTAGTATTAAGTGTCAATAATTGTATGCTGGGAGTTGTTTCCTTATCTCTAGCCAGTTGTGTCTAGGAAGTAGTGGTGAGTTATTTGAATTCCCCAAGAGTTGTAACGTGATAAGTCTTAGTTTGCACTATAAATGCTAGACCTTAGTCTTTGTATGGCAGCTATTTCATAATAATAGTTCAGAACTACAATCTTCTTTTCTGGTTTGCTACACCAGAAGACCAACTATTGGTTTGTTTACCTTTTCTTCTCTCAAACCTACTCAATTACTTGGTAGAATTCAAGCTAGACTCTTTCTCCTCCATCATTAACCTTAAGTGGAGCAACTGACAACTATGACCACAGGAATAACTAACTGTGTAACCATTCTGCCATTAATACACCATAGTTCAGCTTGTGCTAACATGCCTCCTCAATTTCAAGATGTCTGATCTTGATGCCTGTGGTGTATTTGGAAGGTGTCTGACTAGACCATCTCAATTCTTTTATGGGGTTGCCCAGCGGGGGGTGCAGAGAAGTAAGAACCGACACTTTGAGCTTGTCTCAGAGTGCAATAAATCTAGCAATACAGGCTTAATGGGGACGTCAGCAGGTTGAAACACAAAGGGGAGTACATGGCGCACCTGTAGATTGTTGTGCAAAACACAATCTCAAACAAAGAATGGATTCAGTACCATGTGTTTTATGCACATCCATCATTCCCACAAATTAGCCTTGGGAATCGATAAATATAGGTGTATAACTAGGATTGTCAAAGTAAGCTCCATTACACATAACAGAGGCAACTTAAAAACACATGGATTATCAGATTTTCTCCGATCCCCAGTGTGTACACAGCAATGAGGATAACAGCATCAATACATATGACCTATCTACTTTCCAGCACAAAAAGCCGCATGCAAGAACTACATAATGCTGTTCATATTAAGAAATTTCAAACAGCAATATTTGATGCAAATATACTTGGCATCTTAATGTTACAACCATTCACTACAATACCAATGTAAGTTACAAGGGAATTAAAGGTCCTAACCATCAGGAGATGGTGATCCCTCAAGCGGTGATCGGCGCGATAATTCCTGTTAGCTGCATCACCAGAAGGCTTGCGAAATGCATTCTTCGCATCAGAATTGTCATGAGGCAGAGTAGGTGAGTTTGAGTCCATCATGTCAAGCCTGAGAAAGCACCAACACAGAATAGAATGCAAATAACCTCAATGAATAAAACAATCACGACAAGGCCAAAAAGGTAATGCTCAAATTCCAAAACAGACAATAAGGTCCAGTTATGGTGCTTATTAACCCCCATGAAACAATTCATTCCAATCACTTCAACCACGCAGAGCCTGGCACCAAAGACATTAACAAACAAAACGAACAAATATAAAATTGCAAATATAACAAGACGTAATGCTCAAATTCCACAACAGACGACAGTAAGGTTCAGTTATAGTGCTTGTTAAACCTATGAAACAATTCATTGCAATCACTTCAACCAAGTAAGGCCTGGAAAGTGTCACCAAAGACACTATTCAACCTTCAAGCTTCATTCAGCAACAAATAGATATAAATTTATTATTAAAATAGAGAAAGAACTGCTATCGTTTCACCGACAAAATAATAAAAATATCGCAGTAACAAAAGAACATGCGAAAAAGAAAAAAAGAAAAGAAAAAGAGAATAGAAATTCAGCACCGCTTCACAGTTCATACTGAAACGAACAATTTTAGTAGAGATTAAATGTATCAACATATTCAAAATGATACGCGCATCGAGTTTCATGATCTCAGATGCGCAACGTAACGAAAAAACAGAAAAAAAATCGCCGCCAAAGAGAAAGAAGAAGGATAGGAAGGGAACCTGGGAGGTATGGGAATTTCAAATGGAAGATGATTGAATCATTGGGATAGAGTGAAGTTTGGCGTATGTAATTGGAAGTAGGGTCGATGTGCGTGAAGGAGAAACCCTCGATGCTGCGTTATGTCGTTTTGGGTTCGTTTTGAATGAAGAGCTTCGATCACACTGCGTCGAGGGCCTTATAAAGGCTGAGGAGGAAGCAAACGTGGAAAGGTGCTCACGGATATTTTCTAATTTCAATCGCTGATCTTTTTATTCAATTAACTGAAAAAAAAAAAAAAGGCAAAATCACTGCCTTAGGCTACGTATCAATTTGTAATTTGCAATTTGTAATTTGTGATAAACACGAGCCGATCGAGATGAGTGGCATTGTTGGGCTAATTTTCGCCATGTCCTCTACCAATTCCAAGTGGGTAATACAAAGAAGGAAATCAGCCTTTTGAATATAGATTCCTAGAGTGCTTAATAATAAGCCTTTGGGCGATGTCAATCTAATAACAAGAAGTAATTCAAAACACAAGGGACAAAAATCGGGTGTAATCAGATAAGTCTATTGATACACTTGAGAAACATTTACAAAAAGACATTGTCAAATTACAAAGGAAACTAATTGTTATGACCTTTCTGTACAAGCCAAAATCTATGGCCCAGTCCTGTGTTGGGCCTACCCATGTTGAAAATCCCAAATCAAGGCCCAAGGTAACTATGCGGCAAATTCGAGCAAGGGACCAAAGGGTAAAGCGAGGGACTGACATGCCATGCTTGTCATACAGTTTCCAATATCATCGGGATGAATGGCCATGCTCCAACCTCACTCGGCATGAAGCCTACATGCCCTACGATCTATCACCATGATCCATGCACAAGCCCACTAACAACGTCCTGAAATATGAGGATAGTGGTCCGGGCCTTGGATCTCCTACTTAAAAGGGTATTCAAAAACTAACAAGTACACATTCATTCTCCTATAATATTCAACACTTGAAACCGTTTCTGATATCCTTGGTGGAGTGCTTCAGGTTGTAATACCCAAAAATTTATTTAAAAATTAATTTAAAATTTATTAGTGAGAATTTCAAAAGTTTGAGACTTAGCAATAATAAGGACGACCCAATGGATGTGCTGAAAAATCTACGGACTTCAATAGTGATTTTCAGGCAGTAGTTGAATAGTAACTTTAACCTGGGCAGAGGAAACTAGACCTAAACTGATATATAGTATTAGGCCTAAGGCCCACATAGAGTATTACACCTGAGGCCAACATAAAAATATTTTAAGTTTCTCGGTATATGCTTTCCCGTTCGGTAAAGTTTTGATGTGCGGTTTTTAATCTCGTAAAAGTTATTTGGTGGCCAAGTAACCTCTACCAATAACATCTTACCAAGCTTGCCAAGTGGATGAGGATTGAAACTTGGAAGGCAAATTTTAATCATGGCCTTTCATTTATTATTATTATCTCATCCGTTCGATGAAATTTCAATGTGCGATTTTAACACCGAAAAGGTACTTGCTCACTAAGTTGAAGTGAACCACTTATCTTGAGCCAAGTGGATAGTTAAGATTCATTCTTTGACTAATAAATCAAATCCTAGTCATCCATCTCATTATTTTCTTTTTAAAAAAAAAGAAATATACCTTTTAACTACATAATTAGTATATCTAACCCAAAATAAGCACAAACTACCAACCTTATCACTCCACCATCATCAAATTTGGCCATGAAGCAAGAACACAACCCTCCATTTTCTTTTCTATCAAACTTTAACTTCAAATCCCCAAAACCATAGTTTACAATCACCTAAACCACAAATATCCTTAACAAAATTTGTTCTACTCATCACAAATTTACAAAACCAACTGATTGGAATTTTGAATCATCTCTATTCTCCACCTTGAGATATCATACACCACTATTGAAGGGGGTATTAGAGCTATTTGGAAGAGCTAGAAGTGAGGAAAATCATTTTTGGAAGATCATCTTGAGCTAGAAGTCTTAAAGCTTCACAAGTAGGGCTTTTGTACCTCTTTTTGTTTCAACAATTTGGTTCCTGGTTTGATGTTATATTTTTAGTTGTATTAGTTGATAATATATAGATATTGATGTGTCTAATTTGGTTGAGTGTTAGGATGATGTTAGAGAAACCTTTTTGCCAAAATAATTTTTAACCTAGGTTGCTAGAATTCTCATATTTTCAGATAGAGTGTGGTTCATGATTTTTCATCAGTATTTGTAGATGGATTTTTGAGCTGAAATTTTTATATGATGAAGTTGACATGTTGAGGTGTTTTCACTATTTTTTGTTGGGTCATTTTGAGTACTTTTACTATTTTGTAAAAATCCAAAACCGAGACTTAACACCCTAACTCATAACCTCATACGCTCAAGTCACATTTCTATTAGTTATTAGTCGTTACGCCTTTGTTTCAGATCTTGACTTACTTTTCTTTAAAATACGATTAGTAAAATACGACTAAATTTTTCTTTTTGAACTTAAGACTTAAAATACGAGCCGCGCCTGCGCATAGATATCGACTATTAAACGTAAAACATAACAAACATATGTATGTCATCATAACCACCATGAATAAACCATAAAATAATCACAACATAAATTATAGTAGCATATCATAATCATAACATAACAACGATGCCCTCATAAATATAAGGACACATAGGGGTACCAAATACATTAAGCAACAAGAACTAATGCAAAACCTAACTATGACAGGCTAGACTAGTCTTCATGCTTCCGCTACACCTCTTAACCGACTAGATAACATGATTCCTACGCCCGCGCCTCAAGATAGATCACGACAATCCGCAACATTCCCGTCTGGAGACGACACTGAGGAAAACAAAGGAGTGAGAAACTTACTCAAGATTCTCAGGAGAGCTCCCAACTTTAACACAAGTGTCATCGTCGACGTCCCAGCCACTTCGGCTTTTATTATGAAAGGGGTGTACATGCGTAGGTTCAATTTTAATTTCTCAAATCCTATTATCTGAAGTAGGTTTCTTTTAATATGAATCTTGATGGTACGAATACAACAGATATTTTATGTATGCATGGCAATACTTGAGCATGACAGTTCATGTAAACAACATATATCAGTCACAAATAAGCACCAATGGAACAACCACGAATCATATGCATGTGTGTCTTTTACTTTATCATGATTGAACTCTTCGAGTTCCTTTCTTAACTTTTTCCACCCTCATCATGGTCACCAAAATCCACCCAACTTGCCGCCCCGATTTCTCATGGTCACCAAAACTCCAAATACACTCATCGCCTAGGAATGAGCTCATCCTAACTAGCCGTCGCTAGATTCATACGGGAAAAAAGGGGGAATCATATCTCTTTCTTGGATCACCCCATACAACCCTTAACTCGGAAGTCATAATGGGATCATTTCCTCATTATCATATCTTGTATGTATGCAGCATGAGCATACAACATCATATAACACATCCTCTATTCATATATCAAATTCTCATGTATTGTAAACATAGCATACCACATCATCATAGCAACATGCCACATATCCATACAATTTTATACTCACGGTATTTAAAACATTCACATACATCAGAGCAATACTTATTCGATCTCATTCTCACATCACATCTCCCTACCTTAAGGTATTTTATGCTTTGGCCCTCACGGGCTTTAAACTTGTGTTCTAGTTATCCTAACTTCCATTATGAATCTTTATTACACCTAAGGGATCATTACCTATAATTTCCTCTAATGTTTATGCTCACTAACATAACCAAAAAACACTACATCTTTTGGGCAGAAAATTATCATGTGATTACGGGGTCCTAGAATCTCCGTCTTTGACCATTTCTAAGTTCTGTCTTCGCCTAAGGCTCTATAATAAACTCCTAAAATAATTATGAGGATTCCTACATATCCACTAATTATAAGCCATTTTTCTTAAGTCCAATTATGCTGGAACATAATTTACAATTTGTGCATCTAAGTGTTCTAGAATTCTCATTTTAAATCCTTTCTAGTTGCTTGTTCTTTCCTAACTTTCCTAAATCGTTCCTTACTTCACTTAAACATAATTTTACACATTTTAACACCATAAAATAGAATTTATACAGTGGCCAAACACCAAGGGCAGAACCGAAATGCAAAGCTCATGTAATCACATAATTTCATGATTTAAAACCATATAAGTTACTAGTTTCTCTTGGAATCATTTTAGGAACTCAAAACTCTTTTAGAAACCAATTTATCTCATTAAAATCATATAAATGTGTGCTAGATCAGTAGCTAAATTATTTAGCTCAAGGAATAGGTTTAAAACATAAAACTTTGTTCATAAAGTTCTTTAAGTATACCTAAGCTTAGAAAAATTCTAAGACTTAGACTATGGACACTTATGATTAGATGAACTCATCTCAAGTCCATCATCATCATCACAAGGCCGAAATGGCATTCTTGAATTGCCTCCATTTTCTAAAACTTTATGTAAGATACTTGGGCAAGTCTTTGAACTTTAGGATATTTAAGTGATGACATAAACTTAAACATGCTATGCACTTGTTTTATTCTTCATTATAAAATAAAGTAAGAGTATAAAATAAATGAGATGCAACCTCATTATTATCTTTAAAAATTAAGTGATGACTTGAAATATAAACATGAAATGCAAGCTTGGAAATTTAAACATGATAATGCAAGTTCATTTAGTTATTCTTGAGAGTTTAGTGATGACATCAAAATAAACATGCTATGCAAAGCATAAACATAAACATGAATGCAACTCATTTTATCTTAACTAGAGCTCTTACAAGACTTTAGAGGAACATTATACCCTTAACCCAATATGTATCTTAACAACATAAAGTGAGCTTTAGAGTTCTTAGCACCAAGTCTTCAAAGAAGCCTTTGGTTTTGAACTTCATTATCAAGGTTAAGAAAATGAACACAAAACTCAACACTTTGTCTAAACAAGCATACAAGAACTAAGTTATATTCTTTATTTTATTGCTCATGGGCTTCAATCTAGAGTAAAACTCTTAGAATGACCGACCAACTTTAAGGTTGGCAAGGGTAAGCTTAGAGCTCTTTGAAAACATAGGATTAATTTTCTTAACAAAACTTTTAGTGATCTACTTAACACTTTTAACAAACTTTGTTCAAATAAAGGAAAAGGAAACTGAAACCATGAAGAAAGGAAGGAAATGAAAAAGCCAAAACTTGAACAAGGAAGGAAAAAGGAAAATTGAAACTATGTATGGTCCAAGACCAAGATTTCAAGCTTTAGAGTTTCTCACATGACAACAACAAGCCATTATCTTGAAACCTCATCATCAAGCCAAAGTTTTTCTCATGAAAAGGCTCGAAGGCCGAAAAGCAAAGAAGAAGAAAAAGAGTTTTGAACCAAGAGAAAACTAGAACCTTTCTTGAAGAAAACAAGAAAAACTTTGAAAGAAAAACCCCTACCTAAAGAAGTCTTGAAAGAAATGAGAGGAAACTTGTGTTCTTGAAGGATTGAGAAGACAAAATCTTCTCTTAGAGGAGGAGGAGGATTCGGCCAAGAGGAAATCCCAAGAAGATGATTTTTCCTTGAGAAAGCAAACTTGGAAATGGAATGGTTTAGTGTTGTAGAGGTGGTTTGAGGTGAGAGAGTGGTGGTTCAATGTTGTTTGTAGTGGTTTGCGGTGGTGGAAAGGTTTCTTTGATGGTGGAGGAAAAAGAACAAGATGAAGAAGAATTGAGAGGAAAAGAAAGGAATTTCAAGAAAGCTTGAACTTGGCAAAGCTTCTAAAGTGTAACCAAGTTCTTTAAAGCTTGGTATTTATAGAAAATTTTCAACATTGAGGCTAATTTGGGAGGAGGATGGCATGGTTAAAAGCATGGCTAGGTATGGTCAAGGCATGGCATGAAGTATGACCTTTGGAGTGAAATAAAATTAACATGTGACATATTCCAAGGGTATGAATTTGGCCAACATTTCAGCCAAGGGGAGGAGGATGATTTGTTCAAGTAATTGTGGTTTAATGATGTGTTTAGGTGTTTCTTTGATTAAGGTTTTGATTAGGAGTTTGTAAGGAAGTGTTTAGGCAAGGTAATGGTTAATTAAGGTTGTCAAGACTTGATTTAGGGGTGGTCTTACTAGATTAACAATTTAAAACCATTTTCTTAGTCAAATGAAGGTATGGGCACAATTCCTTAATTTAAGGAATTGGAGAGAGAAAATACTATTCAAGATTCCATGACTAGGAATCTTGAATTAAAGAATGTAATTAGAGTTTAACCAAGTAATCTTCAGTTCTAATTAACCTTAATAAATTATTTTGACTCTAGATTAATTATCGAAATAAATTAATCTTCGATTAAAGCCTAATATTGCTTAGGTTTGCTTAATTACATCATTAGGCTCATTGTATACTGTTCTAGGGCAAAATGGTAATTTTGCACTAAACTGCCGGGACCTTCCGGCTGACTAAACATCAAAAACCACTTATAAACACCATTCCAAACTTTTGGAAAGTTCTGAACTCAAATGACACCTTTACCTATAAACGCAGCAGGGTATTTTGGTCATTTTGCGAAAGTTCAAAACGAGATTTTCACCTTGGATATCAAACACAACAGATATAATCCCCTTCAAACATTGAGTTGACCCATTCGAGGACTGCCAGGTCAACTTCCCTTGAATTCCAGGTAAAAATGATCTCAAGGGCATTTTGGTCATTTGTACTCAATAGAAAATCGGGCGTAGAGAGGTTAGGATTGTGGTTTGCACAATCAAATATGAAGCTATAAATTTGTCTAATTTTGTTAATATATCAAATTATTGAAATTTAAATTGAAAATTTTACAGGGTATTGAGGACATCTTCAAGTCCAAACTTGAATGTTTTTAGGAGTTTATATGATCATTTGATACGGTAATAAAATTGGGAATTTAGGTTGCTAGCTGTAATTAGGGGGTTTTTGACCTCTGAATTTGTACAATTTTGTTAACATAGCTAAAGAGGTTGTCTTGCCCTAAAATTTTTACAAGACCTTATGGACACATTGAAGTATCATGGATAATTTTTGTAGCGTTGAAATTGGTTGTTGGTATGCAAACTCAAATTTGCTACATAGGTGTGAAATCTACCAAAGTGCTAGAATTGTACTAATGATTTAAATTGATGATATAATGGCATTTGGTTCTAGTATGACATGATTATTTGATTGTGAATATTTGAGCATGTGACTTGTGATATATACATGCATGCTAGAGGAAGTAAAGATTAGTTTATGAGGCATAATTGAAATTATATTGTGAACAAACGCCTATATGTGCTTTATGCATGCATTTGGAAAAAGGGAAGTACATGATACATATATGTGACAAAAGAGAATATATGAACTTCAATCGTGCATGTTTTGACATATGGACAACAGAAACAAGACTTATATTGAATAAGGGGAAGACAAAAAGAGGAACTTCCCTAGAGATATTATGAGTTGGTAGACGATCGACTAGGAATATATCTATGTGAGATTTGGAAAGGAAAAAATGAAGTTCGATGATCACGTATAGGAATGATCTCAATTCTGATAAGTAGTTTATTACCCATAGGTGGTGTTATCCACTACAGATACCATTTGGTATAAATTAAATCTTTCCTATGTCGATGAAAAAAGAAAAATGCATGGAATTGAGTTCTATGGCCACAAGTAAAACAAGGGTACTTTAAGATATTTTATTGCATTTGTCATATGCATACTCATGTTATTTTGAATTGTCTGCCTAGGATGATTTGCTATGTGTTTGAAGATTATGATATATGTGCATTAAGTGATTGAATGCTAAAAGAAGCCCACTTCAGAGATATGATTTTGAACTTTAAAAATGAATATTTGGTATGTAATATATGATCACATTTTTCTAATAAATCGAAGTGGTTAGGACAATGACGATGACATTTATAACTGTGTATTTGGGATACCTACTGAGAATTTCACAATTCTCACCCCTATGTTTGTGTGTTTCCGTGTCATTCCAGATTACTCAAGAGTACGATGAAGCTGCATTCATGGAAGTTTATGTTTTGTAATAGCTCAATGGCCGAAGACTACTATTAGTTTTCATTTGAATATGCTTATGTTTGTAATATTTAAGAAGACCGATGTACAATAAAGCTCTTAGAAGAGCTTCCTCTTGCATTTGACTTGGTAATAACAAATACTTTGTTCCTTTTAATATATTTTAATATAATTACGAACTAGTTACTGATCAATTCGCTCTAATACGCTATACATACTTAGGTAAGACCCGCTACTTTATCAGGAACAACTCTCAAGTCCAATGTTATGGCTTAAGGGTGATGTTGTACTTGGGAGGATATTACAGTGTAACGCCCGATTTTTCCTTCTGTAAGAAATGACCAAAATGCCCCTAAGGTCATTTTTACACGAGAATCGAGGATGACCATTACAGGCCATCCTCATAGGGTAATTTAATATTTGAATGAGACTATATGTGGTTTAGATAGCAATTTGTGTGAAAATTGCGATCCCAATTTTTCCATGTGCAAAATAACCAAAATACTCCTAAGGTCATTTTTTCCTGGAAATCGACAACCGGTCCTGATATCCTCAACGGGTTAGTTTGAAGTTTGAAGGAGACTAGATGTGTTTTGGATGGCAATAGCTATGAAAATCTCAAATCCTGATTTTCCCATGCACAAAATTACCGAAATGCCTTTGAAGTAATTTAATGCGGATTAAGTGCCAACGGATCTGGTCATCACTTGGGAGTTGCATATGTTAATTAGATGGGATATATAATGTCTAGATGAGTCCAGAATTTTCTGTAAAATTACCATTTTGCTCCTAGTTAGTGCTAATTAAACTTAATCAAAGTAATTAAGGGCATATAGGCAATATTAGGCTCTAATTAAATATTAATTATTTTTATTAATTAATTTTGAGTCCAAATATTATTTTGAGTTAATTAAGACCCAAGAATGATTAAAGAAACTTAATCTTACTCTTAATGCAATATTAGTGTGAAAGAGACAAAAAGTGCTTTATGAGACCAAAAAGCAAATGGAAGGGACAAATGGTACATTCTCTCTTTTTTTCCTTAGGGTTAGGAACATGTTGGTGTTTGAATTTTGAATTAATTGGGTTTAGCCCATTGATCATACAAGACAACCCCTAATGTTTTCTTGAAAGCCTTAAACCCCTAATTACCAATCCCTAACCATTCCCCTAATTAAACCTACCCTTAATCCTAGCTCTAATACTCACAAAACACAAAAAAATACCCCAAAATCCCCTCAAAATCGTGCTGCACTTTCCCCACATTCACTCTCTCATTTTTGATTTTTTGGTCCAAGCGTAACCATTCACATACTCACCCATACTCTGATTCTTTCTCATCACTTTCTTTTGTCACAACTTGAGTACCAAGTTGTGTAAAAAATCCTCCTATTCTTTCCATCTTGAGCTTTCTTCTTCTTCACCTTCAAGAACCACCATTGTTACTCTATATCCAAGCTTCAAACCTCAAACAAACACACTACCACCATAGATCAACCCCAAAATACATAAGCTTTTATCCCTATACACAAGAACACAGAAATCCTTCCCCTATTTTCTTTTCTCTTGGCTAAAACCCCATAGTCTTCATAAAGAAGAATTTTCTTCTCTTTTCCTAGCATAAGATGAAACATTTTCATTTTCAATCAAAAAACACATTTGGTAGGGATTTTTATTCTTAAGTTTTCCTTTCTTGTCTACTATTTTCTTTTGGTTTGGTTGTGATCAAGGTCATAGCTTGATGATGAGTATTCTTAATGATGGTTGTGAGACTATCATGTGTTTGACCTTTAAAGCTCAATGCTTGATCTTTGGTTTAAAAAAAGAGAGAAAGGTTTGATAGTGAGTCCAAGAGAATGAAGCTCTTAGAACCATGAAGTTAAGGAACTCTAAAGCTCACTTTTATTTTGTTAAGATTAATGGGGTTGAGAGTTTCACTTTTTAAAGTCTTGAATTTTTTTTGCTCTAATGGTATATAAAAATGAACTTGTATTCATGTTTATGTTTCAAGTTTTGTATTTTATATTTATGTTTTATGCCTTGCATATCATGCTCATATTCCAAGATTGTCACCTTGTATTCTTAAAGGTTTAAAAATGGGCTTGCATTTCATGTTTATATTTCAAGTCATGCATTTCATATTTATATTTCAAGTTGTCACCTTATAATCATAACGCTTAAAAATGGACTTGTATTTCATGTTTATATTTCAAGCCTTGCACATCATGTTTATATTTCCAAATTATCACCTTATATTATTAAAGACTTAAAATAAGCTTGCATGACATATTTATGATCTAGTCATCACCTATGTCATTAAAGCTCAGGACTTGCCCTTTTGTCTTAAATGGAAATTTTGATTATGGACACATACACACACGCACACTATCAACTCAACTTGGGAATGTGGGCACGTGAGGAATCTCATCCCCATGTAAGCCTTCTGGGTGACATGTCTATTTAAAAGCATAACTTATCATAATATAATACTTGAAAGATAATTTTCTTTTAAATCAACAATTATTTCTCTGTTTAAAACATAATACTTAATTACATAAAACTGGAAATATTTAATATTAAAGCTTTGAAAACCCCTTTCTAAATTCGTTCTGCAAATTTCAAAATCATAAACTAATTCATTCACATGATATTAATCTTAAATTTGATAACTTGCTTAACCATTGGAAACTGATTTATACTACTTAGCTGATCAAATACATAATCTAATTAAAATTAAGAATTTCAAATACAAACTAAAATCTTACAACACATATAAGAAATTACATAAACTTTGAAAACAAGTACAATATCTCAAAATATATGTGTGGCTCAAATCTTACCTGAAACTCCTGGAGCCCTCTAAGACTAACATAACCTCATCTAAGCCTTACAACAATGTAAAGCTCACCAAGGGATCGCTGACTCCTGAACCGGTGAAGAAACGGGATCTACACCTGCAACTATGAGAGGGAGGGAGAGAGGTGAGTTAACGAACTCAGTGAGTGAGCTTTTACCCATCACCCACATGGGACAACCAACATAATATATGTATATAATGCAATATACATATAACAACATAAATCATTTGATATTTACAGACATAGCTAGCTAGGAAAACACTTTTCATTCCATAGATTCATAATCAAACATTTCAAAACTCATAATCAAACATGAAATCATTTTAACTAATAGTGCGGCAGAGCCTGGGAAGCAGTATTTCCATTTACTAATTAGATAATAATATATCCTCCAGTTATGCATGTCAACCATGACATAACCAATCCTTTATGGGTGCCAACCAGAGCTCCACCCTCAAGACTTATTACTTCCCCCAACATGAGCACAGGGAATAACACATGTTTTCTGCTCTATGATATTGCCCCTAAGGACAATTGGTACCAACGTTAACGATCTCTAAAGCTATTAACTAACTATCTATTTCTGATCTCTACCGTCTAAACTAGTTTGACAAAACAAAAACTATAGCTGAAAGTGGATACTCTGTCCTTGGCAAGGCAAAGCCACTAAACTATTAGTACTCTGAAAGTTCTGGACTCAAACAATTCAAATAATCTGACTTTAGCATAACTATGGCTATGAAAATCATGCCCAAGGGATACCCGTATATAGACATTTTGATTTCAAGTCCACAAAATATGTATCTGACAATTGCCACGAATCATACTAAATTTCATACCTCTTAGTACCTTAATTCTAAAGTTCTAAGTTCAAAACTTAAACTAACATATCCTTTCATATACTTGATTAATCTAAAATCATAGTTTAATACACTGGGTTTATAATCATAAAACTTGAAAATCATATAACATATTTATTCGTAAAGCTGAGTCATACTCTTGTTTCACATTTCTCTAACATGTATAAATATTTTAACTGAATATTCTAAAACATAACTTGAAATCTTAAAACATGTATACATAGTGATATTGAGAAACTCATAAAAACATATTCAGTAAATAGTCATCTTGCGACAATACATATTTTCTTAATAAACCTTTCTTAAACATGTAAAACATTTCCTATAATACACCACATAGCAATCATGGTCCCATGCGTTTTCTAAAATTCATTTCTTTTCATGCTATCATCATAAATCATAATTTTTCTAGCTTAACAAAATCATGTAAAATCATTTTCTATACTTTTTTCTTATCTCAAATCTCATATTCAACAATCATAATGCAAGAACATATTCATAATGGCAAAAATAAGGCCATGAACTTGAACCCACTCACCTAGAGGGGAGAACAATAACGACGATACCAAGGGAGCTTCGTGGAGCGGGGATGACACCAACAACTGCCATAGAGCAACCACAACTCTAGATTAATCTCTACTATCCCCTGGATAACTCTAATATAACTCTACCAACATTGGAGGAGCACCTCTACTTGACAACAATGGAGAAACAACAACCAAACCAAGAACATGAAAGAAATGGAAGGAAAGAGACATAATCTATCAACATTTACATACCTTGAAGCTTGGGGAAGATAGAGTAATTAAGGATGGGAGTGAGAAGGTAGGAGAAGGAGAAAAGGCTGTTAGGGCTCGGATTTGGGGTGAAATTCGAGAGAAGGGGTATATATAGGGTAAGGGGGCTCATTTATCAAAATAACGTTGTTTTGCTATGGACATCAGACACGTTCACTATAGCGAGTAAGTCACTGCAGCTATCCTAGAGGAGCAATAACTCGCTCCAGTGAGCCTCCTGGCTGCCTACTTGCTGCAACGAACATAACTCGTTGCAGCGAACTTGTTCTATAAAATTTTGCAGCAATAGCACTCCAACAGGACCCACCCTCAACACTTAGTTAATCATTTATTCTACTTGCTATTAACTTTAAAATATAAATGTAAATAAGAGAATACACTCTATTTGGATTCAACTAAAATATCTAAAAAATCAAAATTCCAACAATTCAAAATCCAAATTTTGGGTTTTAGTTCAAATGAAGTTTTTGAGATTTTCTAAACTCGAGGACTCAAAACGAAACATTTAAAGGTATTATAAAATTCATTAAAAATCACTTTTCAACTCATTTTTCTTCTAGGAACAATTACTGAGACTTTTGATCCCAAGAATATCACTCTAACAAATAGCCCTCTAAGAAGGTGTATGGTCCAAACTTAGAGAACTCAGGACTTTACGTGGGTCTGGAACCTGAGGCCATACAGAACTTATCTATAGACACATGTGCACCGAGTATTACACACACACACACACACACATAGTTTAGCCAAGTAGGGATATTGGGTTTGAAGTTGGTTTTATTTTATTTTAAAACTTAAATCTTGTGTCTAGAGTATACAAAGAAATTTTAAAAGAGTTGAAAACCCAAAAGGAGCAAAAATGTGATTTTTAAGTAAATATAACCTTATTAATGAAATTATAAGTTTTGCCACTGTTTTAATGTTAATATTTAATTTCTCAAAGGGGTAAAATAATTTCATGTGTTTTAAATGTCTTAGAATAGCTTTTAGGAAAAACTAGTTACTAGAAAGATTAAAAATGTAATTTCCAAAGGTTTTTTTGTAATTTTAATTTTTACCACTGTTTAGTACCGTTTAGCATTATTTGGCATTGTTCATGGGACTAAAAAATATTAATAATTATTGTAAAAATTATTTTTAGCATCCTATGAAAAACTAGTAACTAGAAAGGGAAAAATGTAATTTCCAAAGCTTTTTGTATTCTTAATTTTGCCATTGTTTGGTACCTAGGACTATTTGGTACTGTTCACATGATTAAAAAATATTAATAATTGTTGTAAAAATTATTTTTGACATCCTAGGTGCCTAAAAGAATAATTACAAGTGATAGATTGGGGTAGTTTTGTAAAATGTGGAAAGTTGTATCTTGAAATTATCAAAATGGAAATTTTGGCCAAATTAGTTTAATTAGAGCTAATAATAATTTTAAATATGTCCATATATTCAAAATATCATTTATGACATTAAGAATGATTTTTAGAAGTGTTGACACTTACTAAGTGTCATAAAGTCTAACTTTACAGTTTGACCCCTAAAATCTAACAAAATTGGCCAATGGCCCAAAATGGTTTTTATGATGATTTAAAATGGTTTCTAAATGGTATGAGTTTCTTTAAAGTGTAAATTAATTTTGAAAATTATTAGTTTTGAGAAAATGTATTGAATAGGAAATTTACACTTTGACCCACAAACTTTTAGAAATTTCAGTTTTGACCCCCTTTTTGGACTACAGCATAATTATCAATAACTTGATGATATTGATGTGATTGACATGTTATGAAAGCTATGTCCATGTGAGTTGTTTGGAAATTATATGATTTGAAGTGATTATGCAAAATTATGTGTTGATAACTATGCATGCTTGATTCTTGAATTATGCAAGTGATGATTATTGTCTATATTATACATATATCCTATTGGGCATAGCATATGCATTAGTTGAGTTCGATCCTTGATTTCTAGCATACTAGGTAGGAGCATGCTTACCTTTCAATGAGATATTGATGATAATATGTTTATGGATATATGCAAAATGAGATGCATGCTTATGTGAGTAATAATATGATGATTTTGTGGCATGTTATGATTATGAATGATTAATTATAATCCATGATTGATATGTTGTATGATATGAAGTAAATTTGGAGAAACTCCATTCCTAGTCATTATGCTGCTAGACTTGCACTAAATTTGTGGGCTTAGAAAAATTATGAAGTTTATGAGCATGAAATGTTAAATGAATAAGTTATGAGGATTGGCTATGATTATATGCTCATGTTGCATCTCTAAATGATATGCTAAGATTAAACGTGACATAAGACATACAAAGATGATCCTTCAGACTCTTGGAATTAATGGTTAAGGGAGGTGATCCAAGGAAGTTGCATGCTCATGATAAGAAAGTTAAGTTAAGGCAAAGGAGTAATGTGTTTCCTCTTGTATTACCCCATATTAAATCTAGTGATGGCTAGTTACGTTGAACTCATCCTAGGCAATTGGTGAGGTGAAGCTTTGGTGGTTATTGTAAAATCACCAGGGAGGTGAGATGGTTGGCTTAGGATGGTTATGTAAGAGGGTAGTTAATAAAAAAAGGACTTGAGAGTTCAATTATGAGAAAACGAAGTATCATGGGTTCTCTTGCCTTCCCATGCATGTTAAATGTTATATGACTCATCATGCTTGTCCTATCATGCATTCATTTACTTGCTACTCAATAACAAAATTTGAATGCTAAGTCACCCAAGAAAAGTAAAGTAAAGATATATATTATGTTATTGCTCTATTAGTGTGCTTAATCATGTGTTTTATGTGTTAGGCGACTTTAGTTCTTTAGCTCATCTCATGCTTGTATACTTAGCTTTATCTTGTGTTTTAGATTTGAATACTACAAACTCATGTTGTGAGTATGCTTATGCTATCTACATGTGTTACTTATGCACTTGAGACATTGTCATGCATACATGAGATATTTGCTGCATTCATAACATTAACACCCATGCGAAAAGATACCCATTTTGGATAAATAGTTTGAGAAGTTTAAAACTGAACTTTATGCATGTACATCTCTTGCATAATGAAAACCGAAATGGCTTGGGACGATGACGATGACACTTGTGTTAGAGTCGAAAATGAGAATCTTGAATAAGTTTCTCATCCCTCTCTTCTTCGGTGTCATCTCCAGACAAGGATGATAGTGTTGTTCGTGGTCTTCCTTGAGACGTGGACGTGAGAATTGCACTACGAATTGGATCATAAAGTAGCAACGGAAGCATGCAGATGCATTAGCTTTAGGGTGGCCATACCCTTTATACCCTTTTATAGCTTAGTCTTTGATGGATATGTCCTGGTGACTAGTTTAGTTATGCTATAATTATGTTAGCTTTGGACTCCTGTATGTTTAACCTTTATTGGTGGGCTTAATATCTTAGGATGTCCTTTATATTTATAGGACGTCGCTATTATGTTATGATTATGATATGTTAATCTAGTTTGTGTCATGTTATGCTATAGTTTACACATATATTATGATGAGGTTTATGTGATTGTTATTATTATGCATGTATTGACCGGTATCTATGTGCACACATGACTCGCATTTTGGTTCTAAAGTTCCAAAAAAAGTCATATTTTTATTACTTATATTTTAAAGAAGAATAAGTTAAGTTCTGAGACAAAGGCGTAACAACTAATAATTAGCCGGAATGCGACTGGAGCGTATAGGTTAAAAGTTAGGGTGTTACACATAGGTACCCCAACCCCTTTTCCATTCAGAGAAAAGTTTAATAAGAAGAAGGAAAGGCCACATCGTTAAATTGGCGCCGTTGGGACAGGATAGCTTTTGTCACGACTTGACTTGGGAATGTAAGGGCAAGTGAGGAATCTCATCCCCACGTAAACCTTCTGGGTAACACGGCTCTCTAAATGCATAACTTATCATAATATTATACTTAAAACACGATTTCCTTCTAAATCATTTTCATTTTCTCTATTTAAAACATAATATTCAATTTCATGAAAACTGAAGTATTTAACAGAAATAACTCTAAAAGCATCTTAATCAATTTTACTAATCATGAAATCATAAATTGTTTCATTGCGTGATCTTAATCTCAAATCTGAAAATCTGTTTAACACCCAAAAATTGATTCATAAATATATCTCTAGCTTGTTGCATAATTCTTTAACCACGCGCTACATTTCAAATTCATATTTAAATTTTGAAAACATATAGGGAGATACATAAACTATAAAAATAACTACAATATCTCAAAATATGATGCATGGTTTGGATCTTGCCTGCATATCTACTAGAGCACTCTAATACTAACATGGATCTAAACTAAGCTTGACTCCAAAGTAAGACTTACCATTGGAAACAACCATGTCTCCTAAACGAGGGGCTAAACTACGTTTGTACCCCAACTATGAGGAAGAAAGGAGAGGGCTGAGTCAATGGACTCAGTGAGTGGATTCTCATCCATCACCTGTGTGGGACAACCAAAGAATATACATAATGATACAATATACATGTAGCAAGCATAACTAATTTGATATTTGCATACATAGCTAGCTAGGAAAAACACTTTTCATTCATAGGTTTATAAACAAGCATTTATACACTCATAATCAATCATGAAATCATTTTAACTGAGGTACGGTAGAGCATTGAGAAACAATATGTTGAACATAATAAATAGTACATAATACTAATAATAATAACTGTTTAAATCAACTGAAAAATGGTGCTTAGTTCTTGGCGAACAAGAGCTTTTGTTTGAAATCTTAATGTTCCCTAGCAAATGTTCCTAGCAGATTAAACTAAATGAGGATAATTTGCCCCTCGGGCCTTGGTATACCAAGGTTAACGGAATAACTACCGTTAACTCAGTTTGTCTCTTTATCTCTACCAACTAAACTAGTTTGACAAAAACTATGACTAAAGGGTGGGTGCTTAGTCCTTGGAGAAGAAGTGCTCCTAATTGAAATCTTAAAACTCTTAAATTCTTAGTACTTCTAGAGTTCTGGATTCACATAACTCTAATAATCTAACTTTAGCATATCAGATGGCTTGAAAATCGTGCCTAAGGGATACCACTTGTAGGCATTCTGCTTCAAACCCACAAAATACGTATCTGGCAATTGGTATGAATCATATTGAATTCCATACCTCTTGTTACCATAAAGTTGAAGTTCTAAATTTATATCTTAAGCTAACATATTTTCATAAACTTGGTAATTCTAATATCTTAGTTCAAAACATTGGGGTTCATAATCATAAAACTTGGAAGTCATATAACATGTTTATTCGTAAAGCTGGGTCATACTATTGTTTCATATTTTTCCAATATATATACTTTAATTGAATATTTTAAAACATAGTTTGAAATCTTAATCTTGAAATGCAATAATGTTATAAATTCTAGAACATATTTTACAACCTAGCATCTTGTTAAATATATGTTTCATTGTAAATCCTTTTCTTGAATTTATCATGAAAACTGAAATTTCTAAAATTATATTTTCAAACTGATATACTTTCGTAACATACAACATATCAAACATGGTCCCATGGTTTTCTTAAAACACATTTTTCATGTTATCATCACAAAATCATAGTTCTTGCTATTTCAACAAAATGTGTAAAATCATATTCTTATATCTACTTTCCTATTTAATAATCATAATGCATAAACATACTTGTAATGTCTAAAAATAAGGTTATGAGTTTGAACCCACTCACCGCTTGGGGTCAAGAGTATGTGGACAGCACCAACTTGACCTTGAGAGCTTGCAATAACACCGCAACTGCCATAGAGCAACATAGACTCATGATTAAACTCTAATCACATCTAGATAACACAAAAACAACTTTAACAATATTGGAGAAGCACCCGCACTTGACAACAATGAGGAATAACCACTACCCAAACCAAGAACATGAAAGAAAGAGAAGAAGAGAGACATAATCTGTCAATATTTACTTATGTTGAAGCTAGGGGGAAGATGATTGAAGTGGATTTGAGTGAGAAAAGGGTTAAAGAGTGTTTGGGAGGGTTTGAAAATAGGGAAGAAATTCTAAGTTTAGGGGTATATATGGGGGTTACTTAAACGAAACTCATCGTTTTGTTTACACATCAAGGGAAACTGCTATAGCGGTTAGGGTGCCCAAAATACCCTCTGCATATAACATGGGAGTACTTTAGCTGTATTGGACCGCTATAGCGGTTGGCAAGGTGCCCAAACCCTCCCAGCCCAACCTCCTAAGCGCTATAGCAATTCTGGACCCCTATAGCGGTGACATGTATTATTGTCACTACTCTTTCTAGTCGTACTTGCTTCTAAGGTCTTCCTGGCAACATCGGTGGGTCTTGGGGGACCCTAAGGCCATACGGAACATGTCCGGGGACACATATACTTGAAGTATGACATATTTCCCCCTTAAAAAGATTTGGTCCCCAAATCTAGTTTGCGTAACTAGAAGATCAAGGAGATGAAATACTTAACCACATGGGGTTTCAAGCATGGGCCTGAATGCCCGAAAATCTGACATGATACTTTGGGAGACAGTGCCATCTTGAAGGCCATTGCTCCATTACTCTAGCTGAGGATGTCACTTGTCACATCTGGGTGGCTACGCCACCAAGGGCTGCCTTTCCCATCGATGTAACAGCTCGATCATGACACTTACACTGGGTGGCTCGCTTCAAAGGGTAGCCCTTTCCATGGTGCAAGTCCTAGATGAACATCTATGCTCCACTGCCTCGTGCGCGCGTAAGCTCTCAAAGATAGGGGCTAAACATCACTTGCGCCGTTGCTCTGGTTCTCTTTCTGATATCAACTGATACTACAAAGACTCCAGTCCTCGGTTCTTGAACTTTCTCACCTTCTATGCGCATGTCATGCATGGAAATTAAACTACTCTATCTGTGTATGTAGGAAAATGCAAAAGATGAACATGGCATTCATAAACATGGTTTTTAACTAACTCATTCATGCACATAGAAGATACAAACAGTAAACGTGGCATTCATATGCATCATTCTCAACTGGAATGTTTCAATATTCCAAGTTATGTTCATCAACCACATGTCTATATTCTTACCATTCATAAATGCAATCACATACATCATGAACTAATTTTTCTTGCCCTTAACCTCCTAATCCTTAGCTAGACTTTTTTAAATGTAATTGCATGCATTCTAGACATTCAATCATGTTTAGACATCATACATGGACATATAATTGAGGCAAACAACATGCTTCTTTTTACCTTGCTAAGTCCATTAACTTTTTACCATCCTGTTACCAAGTTGCACATTAAACATGATAGATCCTCATAAGCACATGTGAAACCCATACACCAAAGCTCTGAATGTTCCACCACATACAAGAGTTCTTTAGCCTAGTTCTTAATCTATGGGGTTCAAAGATCTACTCACTTATTTCATTTCAATGAAAATAATTTATAACACACTCTAGGCATGAGGAACCTATTATTTTTCAATTTAAAACATTTTCCAAACATCACAATTCCATAGTCTATTCATTCGAGCATATGCAGTCATGTAATCCTGCTACTCATTTCTTTAAAGTTCTAAATTATCATGACAAAATTAGTTACACATGTTTTGATCAAAGCATCTAATAATTTATCCTTGTTAATTCTAATCATAAGCAATGAAACATTTATAACTTGCAACACTTCCACATCATTCATAAAATCTAGAACTAAGAAAACAAAAGCAACTAAAAGCAATCTCAACAAAATCCATATGTGAAATAGTTTCCTATTGATTTTGAGCTTGCCTAGCGATCCATGTCATGTTGTTAACTTACTATACATGCATATCATATTCATATAATTTATGTTAATAATTATTAAGCAAGTAAAACATACTTGATTTCTAACACACTCATCTTATGCACATGTTTGGAAAAGAACAACAAGTAATAGTCAAAGCACTCAGATGCAATTAACATGCACAATGATCTAGTAATTGTTCGATATTAGGCTAGCAATTCATACCATGTTGCTTACATACTGGGCATGCATACTGAACTCATGTCGTGCAAGGGCACAAGTTCCAACATAAATTATGCAACAATACATTCCTTTTTGAAACATGATGTGCAAGTTGTTCATGGCATCAAAGATTTCTTTAAGTAATTTAGAACATAAAAAACAAAGCATCAATCCTATAGTATGCCTATATGCATGATTCATGCTCTCATCGGGGTTCTACCTACTAACTCTAGGTCACTCTCATGCGAACTCTCTTCCTCTGTGGTATTAAGTTTCTCTGCCCTCTAGTTGTAACTCTCTGAGATAGTGGGAAATTATTCTTCTTACATTGTCTCTAATGTCCAGCAATGGGTGCGCTCCATCATCTAGTGACTAGAGATGTTAGTTGTAGAGTAGCCGCCCCCAACCCCCACTTCAACAAGAATGCCAGTAAGACATCCAGGCACGCAACCAAGAACCCAGGAGCATCAAGAGCATCATGGGCAGTAGGTCCACAACCCGATCCCATAATGACAAACATTTTCAACATGATGCGCAACCAAGTGATCTGTGTGGAAGCCCTGAGAATGAGCTCGAAAGGAGAAGACAGGATGGTGATCGCCTGGCTCAAGAGCAAACCCGAACTAGGAAGCGGGAACACGACTCAGGCATGACCAAGAGCGGGTAAAGAGGCTCGAATAGCGCTTTAAAGCCCTAGAGGAAGCTAAGCATCCACACAGACTTTCCTGGAGGGTTGAATCATGGCAGAACACCTATCACCTTTAAGAAAGCACTAGAAGGATGAGGGTATGGACATAGAAGGAGTAGCAAAACATCCATCATCGTGAAGCAAGGACACGAAGCTGGAGCCAAGAAGGAAGCTCCAGTGCCTATGATGACAATATATTAAATAAAAAATATGTACACGTGAGACTAGAGATTAGGGGAAATAAGAGGACATGTGTAGCGTTCTCCTAAGTATAACATCATCATTAAGCCATGACATTAGACTTAAGAGTTGTTACTTATAATTTAGCGGATCTTACTTGAGTATTTATAGCAAATTTGATTGATTTGTATAATAACTAATTCGTAATTCTATAAAAACATATAAGAAAGAAGCAAAGTAATTATTTAATACAAATCTAAATACAAAAAAAGGCTCTTCTATGAGCTTTAATGTACATCTATCTCCTTATATATTTATAAACATATATACATAACAAAATAAAATTGATGATGAACTTAAAATATTGAGCTTCCATAGTAGCCAACACATTGTTCTCTTGAGAAATCTAGAGACAACATGGGAACACAAACAACATAAGGTGAGGATTGTGAAATTCTGGAGGCATCCCAAAATGCATAATAATTAATGTCATCATTATCATTACAGCCACTTTGGTTTATTAAGAAAATGTGATCACACAATACATATCAAAGGTTCATTTTAAAGTTCTAAAATTATCTTTTCAAAGTGGGTTTCTTTTAGTATTAAATTACATAACACTCATATATCATAATGATCAAGCTTATAATAAATCATATTAGACAAACAATTCAATGTAGCATAAGTATGCATATGATAAATGAAGTGATCTTTAGTGAAATTATCTTTATGTGCCCTTGATATGTCGAAAGGGATCTCTGATTTTACTAAGCACATAATATAGAAGACTACTTAGGACAATTGCTACTTTAACTTGTCTTGGCCCTTGAGTTATGGTGGCTTATTCCATTCCTTGGTAATATACTACTTTTTAAGACTTGACTCATTCTTATACATGATTATTGGATTTACTTTCTCCAAATCTCACACGGATCAATTCATAGCTAGGTTCACTTCCCCAACTCAATTCAAGGGTATTCATGTTTACTTTCCTCGACCTCCGGATTTACTTTCTTTAACCCAAGAAAACATAATATCATTCTTTCTCTCATGTAGAGCCAATTGTCAAAAGTATTCATAATTATATGCATAATATCATCTTCAAGCTCACATAGTATACATGATATCAATTCATTAGCATCTAATCATCATTTTAACATAATGTCATGCTAGAAATTCAGCCTTAAAAGGAAATAATGAAAGAATTACTAAGCATCATCAAGGCAGAGCAAAATCATTTTTAGAGATAATTCAATATGTCTATGAGACCATGTAAAAATTTCAGAGCAAAATAAGGTCTCTAGCTATATTGACAAAATTATACAATTTTGGAGGTCAGAAAACACCTACTTTTATTCCCCAAATGAGAGATCCAGAAATAGAACCCGATCATGAAGACGGGAAATGAATAAAACTCGAGATAATAATAGAGCTGAGGACACGATAACCAAAATGATACACACCATCGTTGGAGGTTTTGCTTGGGTGGTTATTCGAAGTTGGCCTAGAAAGGGCACTGAAGGAAGTTATGAGGGTGGACACGAGCTAAGAGATAGGCAAAACCGCAAAGCTCCCCCAACTTAATATTCTCAGAAAGAGATAACCCTGGAATCGTTCCTGGTCATGATATCCCAATGGTGATTTTTGGGGTAGTGTGAATAGGAGGTCAAGAGAATCTTGGTTGACCAAGGAAGTTTAGTGGATCTTATTTTCAAACCCCCATTGAGAAGTTTAGTGCTTGCCTAGATGAATTGATAGGGTTTCCAGTGCCAGCAAGCTAAGGGTTTTGTTACACTTCGTATCACCATAGGCACCAAGCTCGAAACAAAAAATGGTGCCTATGGATTTCCTTGTCATGGATTTTTCCTCGGCATACAATGCAATCATTGGGTGCCTTACAATAAACAAGCTTGATGCCGTGGTGTTAACCCCTCATTTGGTGATGAAGTTCCCTCTAAAGACAAAAAGGTGATCAAGGTTAGGGGCAGTGAATTGGTGGCTAGGTAGTGTTATAATGCCAGCCTCAAGGTCGAAAGAACGAGAGACAAAAAATAAGACAAAGGAGCTCACGACATAATGATGGTGGACCTAGATATTTAAAGCCAGAAAACAAATAGTAGGCCAGAACGAAGGGCAAGCTTGAAGAAGCCCAGGTCAGAAATCATCCGAGCAAGATAACAAAAGTAAGCAAGGACATCCCTTCTTCTAAGAAAAAAGCATTGATTGAGTTTCTCGGAAATGGAGGCCTTTTCGTGGTCGGTAGTAGACATGTCAGGAATAAGTCTGGAAGTAATGAGCCACCATCTTTTGGTTTACCTTGGCTCTAAGCTAGTAGCACAAAAAAGAAGATGGATGTTAGAAGAGAAAGGCAAAGTGGTCATGGAATAGACCTCCAAGTTGCTAAAAGCCGGATTCATTAAGGAGGTGTTCTATCCCACCTGGCTCCTAAATGTCGTGTTAGTTCAGAAAGCTAATGGAAAGCTTCGTCTGTGCATGGACTACATGGACTTGAATAAAGCATGTCCAAAAGATCCGTATCCGCTTCCTAGCATCGATAACCTCATCAATTCAGCCTCCAGGTTTCGATTCCTGAGCTTAATAGATGCTTACTCAAGTTATAACCAAATACCTATGAACTCGAAAGATGAAAAGAAAATGGCTTTCATCACGCCAATGGTCAACTATTGCCATAAGATCCACCTACCAAAAGTTAATGAATAGAATATTTGGGGAGCATCTCGGAAGAAAGATGGAGGTGTATATCAACAACATGGTAAAAATAGCAGAACCCAAAAGTCTTATTACGAGCCTCAAGGAAATATTTCATTACATTCACACTCACCAAATGAGGCTAAACCCATCCAAGTTTGCCTTCGCGGTCGACGGGCAAGTTCCTTGGATTCATGCTTACTCACAAGGGGATTGAGGCCAACCAAGACAAATGCCAAGCCACTATGGAGATGAAAAGCCCCACCTGCATGAAAGAAGTCCAGAAGCTCATAGGGAGATTGGCGTTCTTCATGAGGTTCCTGTTACTTTTAGCTCAGAGGTTGTTACCCCTGTTTAATTGCTGAAGAAAGGGACAAGCTTTGAATGGACGGAGCGGTGTGAGAAAGCCTTCCAAGGCTTTAAGAAATACTTAGCAACCCTCCTACCTTGTCAAAGCCGAAAGTTGGAGATGTCCTAGTACTCTACTTGTCAGTTGGTGATGCCATAGTAGGAGTGGCACTAATCAGAAGAAGCTGGACAATAGAAACTAGTGTAGTTTACAAGCAAGGCCTTACATGGATTCAAGCTTAAATATTAGAAGCTAGAAAAAGGTTGCCTATTATCTCGACTCACGCCTGAAAGAATAATAGTTTCAAGCTAACACCATTCTTGTAAGAATGGACTAGCCAATTCACAGAACCTGGAGAAGCTCGACCTAGTGAGGAGAATGATTATATGGTCCATTGAGATCTTAGAATTCGATATCTAATTCAAGCCCAGAATGGCCATCAAAGCCCAGGTGCTAGTAAACTTTGTCAGGAAATTCATGGACAATAGCAACGAGGCTCGAATGTCTGGACTCTATACATTGATAGCTCATCCAATCTTAGGAGGAGTAGGGTCAGAGTGATGTTGGAAAGGAATGATGAAGTCCGCGTTGAAATTTTAGTAAACTTTGACTTCATCACCTCAAATAACCAAGCCGAACATGAAGCAATAATCATGGCACTAAATATGGCAAAGGACATAAGGATAAAGGAATTAGTGGTGTGCGTGATTCTCATATTGTGACCTTCTAGATCGAAGGGATGTATGTCGCCTGTGATCTATTGTTGAAGCTATACTTGGAAAAGGTGAAAAGTCTATTCTCTGACTTTATTGGTGTCAATGTAAAACATATCCTGCATGAAAAGTTGGTGTAAAACATATCCTCATGAAAAGAAATGGCTTAACATCTTATCAAAGTTAGCTAGCACCAAGCCTAGAGGAAACAACAAGAGCTTGATACTAGAAATATTAAGACAACTGAGCGTTACAAGGGGAAAAGAAGTTAGGATCATAGAAAGGACTCCGAGCTAGGTTGTAGGGATCCTAGAGTATCTTAAACTCAGAACCCTACCCAGGGATCCTAAGGAAGCAAGAAATGTGGCCCAGAGCTCTACACTACACCATCATTTATGGCCAGCTGTACAAGAAAGGACTTTCTCAGCCACTATTGAAGTGTTTGAACAAGGAGCAAGCATAATACATTCTCTGGGAAATCTATGAAGGAGTCACTGGAAATCATCCCACAAGATGTGCACTAGCATTGAAGGTTCTAAAGCTGGGTATTATTGGCCTTCCTTACCCAGGAAGCATACGAGCTCATCAAGTGGTGCCAAAAGTGCCAAGCCTACTCCCACTTTCACATAGTGTAACACCCTAATAATTAACCCAATACACCTAGGCGTATTGATTAATTACTAGACTTTACTCTTTGCTTCGTTCCTTAATCATGCTTTGAAAATACTTAGTGAAATTACGAGCCATTTTTTTTTTAAACATAATTGAAAACGTGAGCCGCGCTTAACGTGAATGATTTAGCAAAATTTAAAAGACACATAGGAATTTATAAACATCACATCATAATATATTGGCTCCATCATACAGCATCCATAATTACATATCATATAGATATTTTGCCTACCAACAGAATAAGACTAAGTGTAGGCAATCTAATAAAACATAAATAATATATGGATGGAAGGACATCCATTAATGGCACCTAGTAATAACACTCCAAGGATAGGGATAGATATCTAAAATATACGAGTGAAACTAGCAGGATTCAAGTTCACTACCGTGAGCCTCAATGTGATTCACGAACGCTTCCTTCTTTTCTGAAGACGAGATGGAAAGAAAAATAGAGGGAGTGAGAAACTTATAAAAGAATCTCAGTAGGGTACTCACCTCATGATGCATTGTGTCATCATCATCGTCCCCAGGAACCTCGGGTTATTATGAAATAGTGAGCATGCTAAGATTGATTTATTAAGTTCGAAAATATACTTTACCGAGGTTCGTCCTTTAATCATGCGTCTTATAATGCATCATAAACTTAGCATGTCATGTTTATAATGAACTTTTCCTTTCATATATAATAACATAGTTATGCATAAAATCACATCATATTCCTCATCATCATTTCATAATACTATGCATAGCAGAATATCATATTTCTCATCATCATCTCATAAATACTATGCATAGCAGAACATCATATTCACATAATGCATTTACTTAGTTTCTTAGGTGACTTAAAGTTACTTTCATCATCATTTTCCTAGGCCACCCTATACTCCACCCTTTTGGGAGTAATCTAGGTTATGAGCTATACCTTGCTAGTCGTCACCAGCACATACTTATCCCTTTTGATAAGTAAAAATTCCGTCTCTACCCTTTTGAGAGAACAGACTAGGGGGCAAGAATCACCTTTTCACCGCCTATAGTTTGACGGGTCCAAAGGATCATTTTCTCATATATTTTGAGTCACCTTTAAGTCTTTGCATGTTATATCATAATACAATTCTTCATTCATAATCATCATAACATTTTCTCATTTATAGTCTTATGCCGAAATAATATATACCAACTGTAATCATGCATCTGGAGATTCCAGGAAAGAGAGGTGGGTCACAATGGACACGCTTAAATACCAAATCTTTCCTTAGCCAGAATCTTTCCAAATTGCACTCTTACAATACACTTTCTTCCAGGAACAGAATATGTCTTTATTTCATGCATAAGTTTTCATTGTTTGCAACAACAACTATAACATACAAACCAGGGAATCAATCAATGACACCAAATTCTTAATAAGCATCAAATCACATTTTAAGTACACATAAATTACTAGCTTCCCATAAAATTCTTACAAAGTTTTAAAACTCTTTTAGAACTAATTCCTTTTGTTAAACTTGAAAGAAGTCATAGGACTTTAGGCCTAAATTAACCATGGGACCGATTTATAACTTGAAAGAATGTTCATAATTAAATCTTTCACTTAAGATAAAAGGAGCAAGTCTTGAGCTTTAGAGATTTAGGTGACATCTTTGAATTATTACCATGCTATGCAACCTTATTTTAATCTTATCTTTATAAGGTGATAGCTTGGAATTATAAACATGATATGCAATTCCATTTCTTTATCTTTAAGATTTAAGGTGATAACTTGAAAATTAAACATGATGCAAGAACTTGTAATATAAACATGATGCAAGAAACTAGCGCGTAATCGGGGGATAGGGGAGAAGAGAATCTTAAGCAAGCGGCGGTAGTTAGGATGAGGGAGATGAGAATTACATTTTTTTAAGCTCCAATTCTCAAGACTTCTTAAAGAATAAATTCTTTAACTCCAATTATCTCATTTCTTCGCTTATGATTCATAAGCAAGTCTTTGAGCTCTAGGATTTTTAGGTGATGACATAAAATAAACATGCCATGCATTGACTCTTTTAGCCATTATAAAATAAAGTGAGAGCATAAAATAAACATGAGATGCAACTTCTTTATTATCTTTAGAGATTAAGTGACAACTTGAAATTTAAACATGAAATGCAAGCTTGAAATTTAAACATGAGATATGCAAGTTCATTTATTTATTCTTGAGAATTTAGTTATGACATAAAATAAATATGGTTATGCAAAGCATAAACTTAAACGTGGATGCAAGTTCACTTGATCTCTTTACTAGAGCTCCTTCAAGACTTTAAGAGAATTATGTTTTCAACCCAATTTATGTATCTTAGCAAGACAAAGTAAAAATACATATTTCATATTCAAACCTCAAGATAAAAATATTATTCTTTAAAGTTTTGCATTAAATGGAATGTTCAAGCTTTAGAGGCCTAACTTATGATGGATTTACAACCCATATTCAAGGTCCTCATCATCAAGCCATCATTTCATTCCTTCCTAGGCCATTTGGCCGAAACCATGAAAGGAAAATAAGGAAAGAAAAACTGAAATTTTAGAAGCTTTGGAAACTAGTGAAACCTTCAAGTTTTAGAGATCTAACTTGTGAAAGCTTTGCAACCAACACTCAAGAATCTCATCATCAAACCATGGTCTCATCATAAGCTAGGCCATATGGCCAAAATACTTTAAAAAGAAAGGAAGAAGAAACTGAAAATGAAAACTTAAAAGAAAGCTCATGAAAACATCATTTTTGAGCTAGAAACATAACTTGTCTTAGCATAAAATGAACTTAGAAACACCTCCCTACCTAATTTGATTTGAAAGAAAGGAAGAGAACTTGGTTTCCTTGAGTGAAATGAAGCAAAATATCCTTGAAAAGCTGAAGGGAGAATTCAACCAAGAGAAAGAAAGAAAGAAAGCTTTTGGTGCTCCTAAGACTAGAATTTGTGTAAGTTATGAACTAAGCATCTAAACTATCTTCAAGCATGCCTATTTATAGAGATTTTGCAGCTCATAAATGGACAAAGGAAGGAAAGAAATCTGACCAAAAATTAGAGGAAAAAAATAAGGAAGAAAAATCATTTTGTTTGGTGGCTTAAAACATGGAATCATGTTTCCATGTTTTCATGATTCTTTGTTTTCATTCTTTGGATTTTTGTGTAATAATTTTCTGACTTATTACTCAATAATTTCGTGCATTACAGCCTTGTGGAAGAGGATTTTGTGTGTTCCATGTATTTTTTAGGTGTAGGCAAGGTATTCATGCAATTTAGAGAATTTACGGTTAAGGGTTTAAGTGAATTACTAAGCAATTTGGGTGTTTTAAGCAATTTTAGGTTCTAATCAATCTAAATAAATAATTTTGACTCTAGATTAGTAATTAGAATTTAATAAGCTTTAATTTGAGCCTAATATTGCTTAGGTTTCGTTAGACGAATCAAAAATCTCAAAATTTGTAAAACTACACAAAAGGGGGCAAAATGGTCATTTTACTTAAAAATTGCCCGAGACCACCCGAGCTTAACCAATGGTTAATCATGGCTTAAAAACACCTTTTAACACATTTTAGTGAGGTTCGGGCTAGCGGCACGCAAATCGGAGTTAAAACGCGTAAGGGCGTTTTGGTCATTTCGCGTCGAGCTCAAAATTAGGATTCTTCTCCTCTATTAACACACATAACACAAACAATCCCTTATTAACATCAAAACATCCCCTTGAGGATGGGTGGGGCCCACGATCCTCATTTTCTGAGTAAAATAACCTCAGAGGCATTTTGGTCATTTTACACGTACAGAAAATTGGGGTTTGCAATACTTGCACGAATTGCTCCTAACTTCTCTTCTAACGTTATATTCCTTTATTAAGGATTGTTTGGTCTCAAATTTTATATAATATTTACCTATGGTAATTCGGTAATTCCTAATGATAGTAAAAATTACAGTAAAAATTGGGCGTTACACATAGCACCCAGAATTATAGCGATCATGGCTTCATGGCTATTCGAGAAATGAGGCATTGACCTTCTTGGACCACTTCCCATTGCTCTAGGACAAGTCAAGTACTTGGTAATAGGACTATTTTACCAAGTGAATCGAGATGGAACCTTCTCCACCATAACGGCCAATGCAAAAAAATTGTTTGGAAGATTATCATCACCAAGTTCGATATCCTAGGTCCATTGTCACAGACAGAACACAATTCAGGTCAAAAATTCAGAAGGCTATTGAAAGACTTGAATGTCTCACAACACTTCACCTCGATCAAGCATCCCAGGCTAATGGGCAAGCTAAGGTGCCCAATAAGGCTATCTTGCAGGGACTTAAGAAGAAACTCAAGGCAAAGGGTGCTTGGCGGACAAGCTGAAAGTGTTCTCTAGGCCCACAAGATCACACTTTACTCTTCAACTAAGGAAATGCCATATGGCTAGTTTATGGAACTAATGCCGTCATCCAGTAGAGATCAAAAAGTTAAGCCTAGAATCCTAGCTTACTTCAAAGATGAGAGCAAGGCTCAAAGAAGAAGAGCTTGATCTAATTGAAGGGGTAAGAGAAGAGGCCTACCTAGGAAGTAAAGTTAAAAAGAAGAATCGCTAGAAGATATAACAAGGGGTGATTCCAAGACACTTCAACCAAGCTGACCTCATTCTCTCCGTGCTAATATCAGACTTCCTCCACCTAAATAAGGAAAACTAGCAACTAATTGTGAAGGTTCATATGGATTGTTAAAGTGCTAGGCAAAGGTGCTTACAAACTCGTAACTATGGAGGGAAGAAAAATTCTGAGGTCACGGAATGCCACCAACCTCAAAAGATTTTATGTATAAGTAGTCATTTGTAGAAATTGCATAGAGGTCTGGTACTCTTTTCCTTCCTCGAGTTTTTCCCACTTAGTTTTTCCGAGGAGGTTTTAATGAGGTAGATCAAAGCGTATATAGGCTTGGACAAAAAGCCACCCGGTTTGAGCATTAATTAAAAAAAAGTTCCTTTTATTTATTTGAGATTTACTAGTTTCATCAAACCGGGTACAATTGTTCAAAAGCGGATATTGTAACCCCATAGATAATTTTAACGCGTATAATATTTAAAACCTAAAGAAAATCAATCCTAGGAGTCAAACTGGGTACAATTGTTCAAAATTGGAGGTCGTAACCCCATGGACAATTTCAACTCGCTTAATATTGAAAACCTAAGGAAAATTAATCCTAGGTAGTCAGGCCAGGTAAAGATTGTTTAAGATCGAAGGTCGCTATCTCGTAGACAATTAAACTCGTTCAAATTTTAAAACCTAAGCAAAATTAATCCTAAGTAAAGTTAATTAAACCGTGTAAAAGTTGTTTAATATCAGAGGTCATAACCCCGTAAGCAATTTAAACTTGCTCAAATTATAAAGCCTAAGGAACATTAATTCTAGGTACAAGTTATTTAAACCATGAGTTAAGTTAGATCGAAGGTCATAACCCTACATACATCTTAAAATGTGAATAGTTCTAAAAGTAAGACCAAATAAACTTGTGCGAGAATAGATAGCATACATGAAATTAAATGCGTCAAATTACACCAAGTACATACTGGACATACAAAAGCAAAAAGCCAATTCATGGTTGTGTATATTCAAATCTTACAACCTTGCAAGGCCGAAATAAAAAAAGTAGAAAAATATAGAACTGTATGGGTCACATAGAACCGGGCTTGTTGATGAGTATGCATTTGTATACATATTTTGTACCCTATTCTTGGTGTCCTAACTCTCTTTTATTCTTAATTGGATGCATTTGCATCATGTTTGAGTTTGGACATTGATTTGAGCATTAATGAGAATTTTTTGCATAATTGTGCTTCTGGCACTATTTTGTATTTTGCACTTAAATAGAGTTGTAGACCACTAAAACTTATGTTTTTGACTAGTAGGAAAGCTAAGAGGATTATCTACAACTTTCATGAAGAGCTCAAAAGCCAGATCTAAAAGCTAGCTGGTAAAAATAAGCCCGGAAGTCATAACTGAGGTGCTGAATTTCCAAATTGGACATGCTTCAATAATCAACATATATATCTCTCATCAAGTCCAAATTAGGCAAATAAGGTGTACATTTTGAAGATAAGAAAAAATTCTACAACTTTCATAAGGACACCAAGAGCTAGTTTGGTCGTTTCGGCAAGTGAAAACTTGATAAAACTCACTGCAACAAGCTAGGGTCGCTACAGAGAGCCGGGGTCACTCAGCGAGCCCTGGTGCTATCGTTTGCAACTTTTGGTTCAATAGGCTCGCAATGAGCCGAGTCGCTCTAGCGAGCCATGACAGTGTTGTAGGCGTTTTAATGAGTTTTTGGGTCTTTAAATGATTCAAAACTCTCAAAACAAAAATACACGACCTCTTTGCTCAAAATAGCTTAGGTTATAGTAGTTTTAGCTCTTCTTCTCTTCTCCCTCTCTTCCCATCTCCTCATCCTTCCTCCACCTTCCTTTCACCTCTTCTTTACCCATTTTCTTCCTCACCCACTCTCTTATTTTCTTAGGTTAGGTTTTACTTTCTATTTTAATTATATTTTCTCCATATAAGAGTGAGTTCGTAACTAGCATTAAGGATTCTCCAAGTCCAAGAGTTTGTCTTGAGGTATTCATATTCAATGAATATATAGTTTGGTTTCTTGATTTTCCTTCTCTCACATTCTTTCCATTCCTCATATGTTTATGTTGATCAATTGATTGATTATGATATGTGAATGTGTGAGTATGTGGTTGGAATGAATCTTGATTTTGTATGCTAATTCATGATTGTGGGTTGGATGCATAATTAGGATTGTTGACTAGGCATGAATTAATTGATTGATTAATGAATGCTTCGTTACCATAGGGAATTGGGATTAATTCTTGATTGAGGTTAGACTAATATAATTGGTGCTCAAGTTAGTGTATGCATTTAAAGATTAAGATCTCAATTACTTAGGTGTTGTATGCTAGCCAAATGCTTGGTGATTGATTGATTACTAAGTGAATTATGGTGCCAAGGTTGTGTGATTGCATGATTCTAGGCATAAGTTAGTCACTTACCATGTGTTTGATGAAATGTGTGTGTCAAGGATAGATGGATTCTAGGCCTAGGAAATCCTTGTGCTAGTGCTTTAGTTAATTGTTAGCTATTTCCTTATTTTAGATTATATTCTTTTTTTGCTTGATACACTCATTAAGAAACCCCATTGTTGCATAGTCTATTAGTTCACCAATATTGTTGGGAGACGACCTGCGTTGCGCACCATTATACTATGTTTTACTGTAATTTAGTTTTAAATAAATTTGTTAATTTGTTAGAGCTAGAGACACAATACTCTAGTCTCTACCACTCATCATCTAGCATGTCTACAATCTTGCTATCCTGGACTAGTGTATGGTAAAAAATCTCTTTGGAACTCTGCTTCCAGTCAGTGATAGTCTTCTTGGCCTCAGATTTAAGCTCAGAAACCTCCTTGGTGAGTTTTTTCTTATACTTCTCAAGTGAAGACACAGAGGAGGTCAAAGAGTCATTCTTATTCTGGAGGGCTGCAAGCTTTAGCTTCAATTCGTCCAACTCCTTCTCAGGATCTCAGCATGGGAGCAGAGGTCTTTGTTGTCACTGATATATTCATTCATTGACTCATTAATATTTTTCAAGTGCACCTTCTCGCCATCGAGTTCAGAGCGAGTTCATCCTTCTCCTTCTCCACTTTACTAAGTTGAAAGTGATATCCTTATTGCATCGGAGAAGATCCACTGCTTGAAGGAGGGAGCGCTAACCCCATTGAAGTTGGTTTTTAAGGATGGAACTTGGAATTTGGTGATGAGTACCCTCTAAGAATAGATGCTTGTCAATAAACTCGGAAAAAGGGGAAGTCATCCAGAATAACGCGATCCCCTTCCCTCTCTTTTTACCTGGAGTATTCTTCCGACCTCCATATCAGAGTGCAAGATCTCCACGTCGAGGAAGGAAGTGGACCCTCGACCTAGGGGACTTCTTCCGTTGTCAGGGAATGTGGTGACAACCTCCAGCTTTTGCTTTTTTGGATTGGGTTATACTCAAATACTACGGAGGATGTGGTGGAAGAGCAGGAGGTCCGGGCTCTAACTTAGAGAGAGCACACAACTACTCCGCATTGCTCTTTAGGACCTTAGACGCAGGGCTCTAACGCTAGTATGCAAAGCTATTTCACTTGCCAAAGTAAAAAAGAATATAAGTCCATAAATGATATAAGACGAGATAAGCACAAGCAAAGTCAAAAAGCGATGAAGTCGGAGGACGGACTAAGATAAGCCCTAACAACCTTAGGGGTGGAACAAAAAATCTTCTTTAAACTAAGAGGGTTATACCTCTATGACTCAAGAAAAAAATTTATGATGGGATGCTCAGTTGGGTTAAGCAAATCATCGATTATTTTGGAGACTAGGGGGCAAAAGTCCAAAATGTTTGGAAACTCATACCTCAAAGTTCGTCCAAAAAAAGGTTGGTAGTAAGGAACACCTTGCACCTTGAAATAAAATTCCTTAAAATAATGGAAAGACTCTTCATAGGACTCAAAAACCTTGTTTACATTTCCTCAAAAAGGTATTTAGGAACTGCTAGATGGTTTAGTGAAAATGAAGAGGTAGAGGAATGCTTGGGAAGAGGTACAATACCAAGAAAATAGCATACGATCTCAAAGCCTTGGATCATTGCCCAATTATTCGGATGCAATTGATAAGGGCGGCGTTAATCTCATGGAGAATTGTCATCTAAAAATCGAAGAAAAGAACATGGACCCCTAACTTCTCGAAGAGTATGTCATACATCCACATATACTGGAAATCATCATCACGTGGACATGTACAAACCCTCTCATTTGAGCCTGCATCCTCAGAGAATACTTGGACTCATCCTCAGAGTCCGAGCATATACAGGTATTATGTTGGAAGGCAGAAAAGTACCCCTTGTTTGCCAAAGAAGGAATTCCAAGGACTTTTTCGAAAAATGCTGAAGATAGTCTCTAGCAAGAGTTATTGGAGAGTAAAGAACCTTGGGAATCTTACCCTCACATTTTCCCATGACCTACAATAAAGGAAACCACCATTCATTTAAGTTTGAAAATTGAAAATAGGAAAAACCAAGAAAAGATAAAAGATAAGCACCCTATGGCGGGTGGTTCCTCCTATCCAGGCACAAGGACACCAGGCCTAAAATGCCTAGTGGAGGCAGCAAGCTGTGAAACATTAGAAGCAGGAATGGCCATGAAATACTAGAAAAATAAAATAAAAAACCCTTCTCTTTAAGCAAAACACAGTGGCGCCACCAAAAACAACCCTATGCGAAGAAGGCCATGGTGGTACCACACAAGGTAGGCGACAACACCACTACAGGGTGTAACCATTCAACAGAGACAAAAATGGGGAGGGGGCAAAACAGAGGCCATATTTTTTGTACTACAAAGAAAAAGAAACCACAATCATGGGAAATGAATGGAGGACTTACTTGAGACTAGAAGGAACAAAAACCTCCAATGCTTGGAGAAGAGAACACTCGAAGATGATGAAGTTCTTGGAATATATCCTTGTCTCCAGAAAGAAGCTAAAAGAAAATGTTGAAATAAGAAGAAAAGGAAGAGACGTGAGAGAAGAAAAGAAATAAGCAAGGACAGGAGCAATTTTTCACCTATTTAGATTTAGGGCATTTTTGCCAACTCCCCTTATTAGCATTCATTGTAGCACTTTGAAAGCCAAAGAAGATCTTTTAATAACTGCCAAAGAATAAGAACTATCTCATAGAAGATGCTAAGCAAAGAGCTCGAAGAAAGCCAAGTCTGGGTTTATATAGGAGCTCGGTAAAATAACGACTAATAAGTCGACTCATGACATTTGAGTAATAAAAGCATAGAATATCCCTAGCAAAATAAACCAAGCTTGCGGGATTGTGGACGAGCGTGACTCGGTCGATCTACGTTAGCGTATGCACTTACTAGTGGCTCCTAAGTAATGAAGCTCGGTAAAGATTTAAGGCCTAGCTTGTGACTCACCCAAGCTTATTGGTAGGGACCTATAACTTGGACCATGAGTAAAGGACAACTAAATCTCCTTAAACTAAGGTACTTGAAAAGGTATTCAGTTACAATAAGATGAGAGATCTCCTTACAAAAAAAGGACAAAAAAAATTATGTTCCCTTGTATGAGGCATTCCTTGTCTGCTGAAAATTTGATACCTCTTGACTCTAAAATTGAGAAAACTTTACGAAAAATAGATAGGCAAAGCACCAACAACCGAAACTTTCTGAGCGTTCTGATCCTTTGTTTGCTATTTCAAGAAATACAAGTGACATGGGAGATAGGAACATGATACTTAGGGAGCTCACTGCTCCTGGTTTTACCCAGCCCTTTGTAACACCCTAATATTTAACCTAACATACCTAGGACGCATTCAAGTTAATTATTAATTATTACTCTTTTGTTTCATTTCTTAACTATAAGATTTGTAAAATACTTAGCAAAAATATGGTTAAATTTTTTTTTGAACTTAAAACAAAACGTGAGCCGCACTCTAAATAAGAATACGTCATCCATCTTGCATGTAATGTTAGAAGAAATAAAACACGTCATAGGCATACATGAATTACAAATACAACACAAAATCATGAGCAGAAACATGTCATCATAGATTTATATATATATATATATATATATATATATATATATATATATATATATATATATCACTAACATCAAGTGTTCCTCTTTGCACACCAAAATATACATATTTATAACATAGCATCCTACCCACCAACAAAGGTTGGGTTAAGTACCATAGAAATCATGAAAAGAAAAACTAAATACCAACTGACCAAAACCTCTTCTCCCGTTACTCCTACTGGGGTGTACCTAGGTAGATAACCTCTATATCAAAAAGGCAAAAAAAGGTTATTCTATTCATAAATATGCTCAAGCACTTTGAGGTCCACTATAGGCTTCTACCGTTGTCGCTTTCGAGAGGAGGAAGCTAACCAATCCAACGAGCCAGCTCGTCGAGTATGGCAAGACAATGGATAGGTCAAACATGGGCACCTCTATGGGTCAGGTAGCTCCTCCACTAATAGACGCGGCTCCTCTCATCAGCTACGTGATAGTAGCCTCTCATGCTACCACCTCCCAGCATCGTAAGAACGTTGGAGGTAGAACCATCAAAAGAAAGCTGGGTGGGTGAATCCTCGGATGGGTTCGACCATGGGTCGGTGGGGCAAGGTGGTGACCGTGGCACGTAGACGGGATGTCGCGACCTAAAGTGGTAGGGTGGGTACGGGGATCTATTCTCCATGCAGACAAGCATGCTCAAAGATGAGGTCATCGGCAAATGGGCAGTTTAGAACCTATAGCTAGTAACTGGGTGTGCAAAGCGGCACTTCATGAAAACAAAAAGGCGGACAGTACATCCAACTACGAAGTGATAAGTCTGGTGAGTGACATCAAAGTGCATCTCCCAGGTGGAAACGTTAATGTATATCACAAAGATTGCCATCTACCTCTGAAGACAAGATTGAAAAAATGAAGAAGAGATGAGAAACTTATATAAGAATCTCAATAGAGTTTTTGCCTCCTAACAGATGTCATCATCTACGTCCTCACGAACCTTAGGTTTCATTATGAAAATATGGATCATATGCATAGGGTTCATTTATTAGTTTCAAATACCATTAGCCAAATCCCGTACATTTTAGCATAAATCTTAATGCATGAATGCAACATAATAAGTCATGAATGTATGTCGATGCCAAAAGCTAGATATCATAGAATCATATTAAGTAGGCATAGCATAGAGAATGTAAATTCTTGTAACATGATCTTTCCTCATTATTCTTTTAGGTGACTTAAACTTCTTATTCTCTTTTCCATGGGGGTCACCCTAATACTCTCCCCTTTTGAGAGTTCTAGATTATGAGCTCATATTTAACTAGTCATCACTAGTCTATACTTATCTTCTTGATAAGCTAAATTCCTGACTCCTAGAGCGAGTTTGGGGGCATAGGTTCACCATTCATAACCATTAATTCCTGGAGTCTAAAGGTTCACCTTTACTGGATCACCCTCTTAACCATTAATTCCTGGAGTCCAGATGATCATTTCCATATATCTTATGTCAAGTATTATCTTAGCATATTACTTGCAAGATGAAAATGTGAGCATGTACTCATAACTTATCATCTAACATGTCATGACTTATCATTAATTCCTGGAGTCTAGATGTAACACCCATCCTACTATAGTGCTATGCTCGAGTCATAACATTAAGTAAGTAGTTGTTATTCATAACTACTTTATAGACTTTATCTTTCTCATTCATAGGAATTATATGCGTAGGTGTTGTAATAAATATGAGTCTTGCACTAAAAGCTATACTAATTTTCTTTTCTTTTGCATATCACAATCCTTTCAACATAATAATCGCCATATAGAAATATGGGAATACAATACGCATCCTAAGAAGTCGGTCACACGATAATTTACATTTTTTATCACATCCATAGTCAGTTAAGTCATATAAGTATAGTATATACATTCACACCTAATTACATATTTACTTTGAACAACCCTACCTTGGTCCTTGAGTGACCACCTAATCTGGGTTAGGGCCTAACAAAATACAGCCAACTATGTACAGATAAACCTAACTCCCTCAGTAGCGACTCATCAAAAGGTCAAACATAAGAGCCATGATAGTCAAATAATGTGAGGGATTCTAAGCATACGACATTTATCAACAAACTGGTACACCATAGTTGATCAAGCGGGTGGAGAGTAGTGCCCATTAGGCACGTCAGCTAGGTAGCCCTCACCTCCGCTACCCCTGGAAGGAGTAGAGGAACCAGGAGATGTCTCCTCTGAAGGATTAGACTCATCATCGGAGGAAGCTGTGGTGGGTGAGTCATATACAGCGAAAAGCGGGAAAGGCGAATGCTGGATCAAAAGTAGGACTCATAACAGGAGTTGAAAACGGGTGAGTGAAAAGTACATAAATACGGATACGAGACTAGCAACCAGGTACAGTGACCCTAGCTCCTGTCGTAGTGCCACTGCACATTAGGCATCTCTAGGAAGAACATGATCGAGGCCATCTATAGAAAATACATCACGCGGTAGGAATGAGAAACAATGATTCCCAGGAGGAAAACACCAGTCTGTTACTTAATAATATTCAACTTAATGAAAATAAGCAATGTAATATGTGGTTGCTTATGTAATGGTCTTATTAATTAGTGTCATTAGTTCTTATGATCTAATTTCTTATTAGAGAATGTTAAACTTAATGGTAGAACCCATAGGACTCTTCTAATATACTTCTCTGATCGTACTGTCAACGATGTAACGTCGTCACGTTACAACCTGATATAGTTCACTAGATGGAGTACGTTTACTACATCTCATCTGAATAGCTTCGCTATTCTTTCTAGGACATCCCTTTTCTCATAACGAAGTAACGCCGTCGCGATTACAACCTGATATAGTTCTAAGGGTGTAGCACGTGTACTACTACCCGTGAATTCGTGAGTTTACCACTAAGCAATTAACATTACATAAGGCTTATTTCTTAAAATTTCCCTTTTTATAAAGATCTTTAATGTTGGCTTAGGGGAACCTTATGATTCTCAAGAGAAATCTCTTCCTAATAATTCTATATCTCATACTCTTGCTTGAGATTTTCTTGAAATCTCCTTAATTCTTATAAGATATTCTAAAATCTATTAAACTTTTTATGAGATTTTGTATCATCATAACTTGTAAAATTCTTCATGACAAAATCCTTATAAATTTCAAGGGAAAGAACCCAAGTTTTCTTGAACAATAATTGCTCCTAAATTTTGAAGATACAACCAAGTTTTGCTGCCATTTTTTTTCAACCTTGATCATTATGTATAGCAAGATAAAACAACTCAAGAATTATTGCAGAAAAATTCCAGCACATAAGACTTTAGCACATACCCACTTACAGCACTTCTTATATCATGCAAACCAAGATTTAGTGCTGTAAAATTTCAGCACACTAAAAATTCAAGCACATGAAATTCCAATACACAAGATTTCATAACAATCTAAGCACTTATAAATTCTGAAATTTCTGAAATAAAATTCTGATTGTTTGTATACAAAATCTCATCACAACTTAGTCCATCATAGATTCTAAGAATTGGTTTCAGATTTTTCAGCAAGTTCACAAGAGTTGTTCTTGATGTATTCTTCCATATCTATCAATTCCAACACATGTAATTGCTAAAAAAATTCTGATTCCAATATAAACAATTTCATCATAACTCAAGCAATCATAAACCCTAAATTGGTTCAGATTTCAGCATCATAACACTAAGAAAATCAAGCACTTATCTTAGCAAAATAGCTAAACATCATGAAGCAAGAGACTAGGATAATTTCCCTACCCTCCTCAAGCTTTTTCCCTAATTTATCAAGCCTTAAAACCCCAAATTCCAGCCTTATTTGTGCTGCCACTAGGACCAAAAGCAAGGGAAAAATAAAATTTTCAATTGATTTTTATGTAGAGAAAATATTCTTGAAGAAGTTTATAAGCTTACCTATGAGTATCCTTTGAGATTGTGGTGTTTTGATAAAGTTTTGCCCAAAGAGAAAGCTTGGAAAATGAAGAACAAAGAAGGAAGAAAAATGAACGAAGGAGAAAATGTGAAAACATGAGTTCTGGAGCTTACCCGAGAAAGAATGCATTTCATTAGTTTTTTTTCCTTTTTATAATTCAACTACTTGGAGAGAAAGTAAGAGAATTATTATTTCCGGATCAATTTGCCTTGTATCAGGATTAGAAATATCTATATTTATTTAATTGTCATAAGTGAAAAATTATTTGAAATCCAATAATATCCATTATTTTTACTAAACTCAATGTTTTGGTGTACCGGTTATTACCACTTTGGTGTACCAATTATTACCATTTTGGTACCCGATTAATACCTAAGAAAATATCTATTTAACCTTATCATTATTTTTTGATGTTCTTATACCACTTATAGGTCGTATTCTATATCTTTGGTTATAATATTATTATATTGATTTTTTTAATAATATTAAATGAATTTTTGTTTTTTTAAATTTATTTATTTATTTTTTGTGAATCCTTATATTGTTTCAATCATAACCGCGTTGTCGAAATTTTTAAAATCCCTACCGATTACTCACAATTAATTATTTTATCAAGACAAAAAGGCGAGTCGTTACATTCTACTCCCTTAAAAAAATTTTGCCCTCAAAATTTAGTACCTGAAGAGTAGGATAGTCTTCTTTCATACCTGGACTCTAACTCCCACGTATACTCTTAGATCCTTCCTTTCCCCATGCAACCTTGACCAAGAGAGACGGATTTCCCTCGGAGTTGCTTCATGCTTCTATCTACTATTTGTGCTGGTGGTAACTCGAAAGTTAGGTTATCCCAGCTGGAGTGATTTAGGTTCCAGTATATGACTAGAATCAGGGTTGTATTTTCGAAGTTGTGATACATGGAATACGTCATGGAGGTTTGACAGATGTGGAGGTAAAGCTATACGGTATGCTATTGAGCCTACACGACCTAGGATTTGGAGTGGACCAACAAAGCGAGGATTTAACTTTTTGACTTTAATAGTTCTACCTATCCGGTTGTAGGGGTAACCTTCAAAAATACATGATCTCCCTCTTGAAATTCTAACGGTCTCCTCCTCTTATCAGAGTAGCTTTTCTGCCTTGAGCAGTCAAAATCTTACTTCGGATCTTCTTTATCCTGCTCGGAGTCTGTTGAATGAGTTCTGGTCCCAAAATACTAGTCTCGCCTGATTCATACCAACAAAGAGGCGATTGACACTTCCTTCCATACAAAGCTTCATAAGGAGCCATTCCGATACTTGCATGGTAGCTGTTGTCGTAGGAAAATTCGATCAGTGCAGCAGTTGTCCCAACCCCACGATATTTTAGCACACATGCTCTCAACATATCTTCCATGTTTGAATGGTCCTTCAGTTTGCCGTCAGCCGGGGATGATAAACCGTGCTCAGACAAAGTTTGCTCTCAAAAGCTTTCTGAAAAGCTCCCCAAAATCTTGAAGTGAATCGGATCCCGATCTGAGATTATAGTTGAAGGAACGCCATGCAGCCTTACAATTTACTCTATATAGAGTTTAGCCAACTTCTCCAAAGAATATGAGGCTCTGATAGGTAGAAAATGTGTAGACTTAGTTAGTCTATCCACTATAACCCAGATGGCATCATATCCTGATGGTGTTTTGGGTAATCCCATCACAAAGTCCATGGAAATGCTTTCCCATTTCCATCCTGAACTTCAAGAGGTTGTAGTGTGCCTAGCGGCTTCTTATGTTCAATCTTCACCTTCTGACAAGTCAAACACTTATATACTATTTCTGCTACATCAACCTTCATTCTTGGCCACTAGAACATCTTTTTAAGATCTCTATACATTTTTGTGACTCCTGGGTGTAGAGAGAAATTACCTTGGTGAGCTTCTTCTAAAATATCACGACAAAGATTTCCCATTCTCGGCACATAGACCGATCTTGATACCTCCATATCCCATCTTTATCTCGGCAAATCCGTTATGCTTCCCAATTGAGGTCATGGTTTTCTGAAATTTGAATCTTCTTGCTGAGCTCGTGAAATCTCCTTCTTGATGTCACTTGTGATCCTAATTTGACCTAAATATACACTCTTAGGCCTCTCTTCTACTCCCAATTTAAGGTTTCGAAAAGTCTCTTCTAACTCTGCCTCTTTAATCATCATCCATGAAATACTCAAGGTCTTTCTGCGAGAGCATCTCTACTACATTTGCCTTTCCTGATGGTAGCTTAGATCAAAGTCATAATCTTTCAAAAATTCCATCCACCTACGTTGTCTCATGTTTAAGTCTTTTTGGTCAAAAGATATTTGAGACTCTTGTGATCAGAAAAGACTTCAAACTTCACTCCATAGAGATGGTGTCTCCAAATTTTCAGAGCGAACACTGCTAATTCAAGATTGTGAATAGGGTAGTTCACCTCATGCAACTTTAGCTACCTAGAAGCATAGGCCACCACATTTCGGTTCTGCATCAAACACACCCTAAGCCTTTTCCTGACGCATCACAGGAGACCTCAAATGGGCCGTGTGGTCTGACAAGACCAACACTAGTGCGTTGTCAGCTTCCGCTTTAGCTCTTGAAAACTCTTCTCACACTCTATCGACCAAGTCAACGGTGTATTTTTGCGAGTTAGCTTTGTCAAAGGCAAAGATATCTGGGAGAATCCTTTGATAAATCTTCTGTAATACCCAGCTAATCCTAGGAAACTTCGAATCTCTGGAACAGTGGTTGGCCTTTCCCACTTTAGAATTGCTTCAATCTTGGTTGGATCAACTGCGATTCCTCCTGTGATATGACATGACCAAGGAATTTTACTTCCTTCATCCAAAACTCACATTTTGACAGCTTAGCTTAAGTTTCCACTCTCATAGAATCTGTAGCACTATTTGGAGGTGCGTCTCATGTTCTTCATCAATCTTCGAATAGATGAGAATATCATCTATAAAGACAACCACAAACTTGTCGAGATAAGGTTGGAAGATTCAATTCATGTAGTCCATGAAAATGGCTGGAGCATTTGTTAATCCAAAGGACATCACTGTATACTCGTAATGCCCATACCGTGTTCTAAAGCAGTTTTGGAATATCTACTTCTCAAACTCAAATATGGTGATACCCTGATCTCAAATCAATTTTGGAGAATACCGCGCTCCCCTCAATTGATCCATGAGATCATCAATCCTTGGGAAAGGATACTTGTTCTTGATCGTCACCTTATTTAGTTGTCTATAATCAACATATAGCCGCATACCTCCATCCTTCTTTTTCACCAATAGTCAGGAGCTCCCCATGGTGATGCACTGGGTCGGATGAAATGTTTACTCAACACTCTTCAATTGCTTCTTCAATTCTACTAATTCCAAAGGAGACATTCGATAAGGAGCTATGGAAATCGACCCGTTCCTGGTACCAAGTCAATAGAGAACTCTATTTCCCTTTGTGGGGGAAATGCCGGTATATCTTCTGAAATACATCGGAGTATCTCGAACTACCAGTATCCCTTCTAATTCCTGTCACCCTCTGCTACACTAGTCAACAAGAATACGTACCCCGTTTACTAGACTTCCCACATCCTAGTTTGAAGGAATTTAGGTAAAAACACATGGAGACTTTTTGTTCAGAGAGGACATTTGATGGGAATACTATTGTCTTATCATAGCACCTTAACATCACACGGTTGGCAGAGAGCCAATCCATGCCAAGAATAAGATCAAGACCAACTAATGGTAGACAGACTAAGTCAATTATGAATGTCCTACCCTCAACTTGAACAAGAACGCCCTTACAAACTTGACTCGTCTTTATAGGTTTATTAGTAGGTGTATGGACAGCCAAATCATGGGGTAAATCAGATATGGCAGTTTCAGAAAATGCGCACATTTCAAAGATATAAATGAGTGTGTGGCTCCTAAATCATACAATACTACTAGGGATTCTTGATTAATTCTGCACGTACCTTGAATGAGTTCCTCAGATCGTGTAGCTTCCTCAGCATTCATAGTATAAACACGTCCCGTTGTTATGGGAAAAAGGCGGCAATCTCTAGTTGGACATTCCCCATTCATGTGACCTGGCTTTCTTGATAGAAAATGTTTTGTCCAAACAAACATGGTTTATCACCATGATGCTTTCCACATTTTGGGCATTCCTTGTTATTAAACGATCTCTGCTTCCCTTTTCCATTCCCATAGGAAAAATCTCTTCGTGGTAGGGCAGGTTTAAATCTTGGGCCTTGCGGTGCAAACTTCCTCCTATTATCATATTGCTTCGCTCAGGATATAGTCAACTTCTTAGCATATTCTTCCACAAGAGTGCTCTTATTCACCAATGTAGGGAAGTCTCTAATTTCCATTGGTCCTACATCATTAAGATATTCTCTCACAGACCCCCTTCATATTTCACACATTTCCATTCTTCATTGGGGTTCTGCTAGTAAATGGTAGAAAACTTACATAATTCCTCAAATTTAGCTATGTACTAGGCACAGCCATATTTCCCTTTGGAGTCCCAGGAATTCTAACTCCTTTGCATTTCTTATAGAAACAGGAAAATATTTCTTGTAAAAGGCCTCCTTGAATACCTCCCAAGTAATCTCAATCCCAACTCCCTCCAAGAGTTTCGTGTTCCAACCCACCAGGAATTTGCATCAGGATCCAGGACAAAAGCAGCAAATGTCACCTTCTGTTGATTTGAGCAGTCAGGACATGAAAAAGATTTTCTCAATTGTCTGCATCCATTCTTCCGCTTTATCAGGGTTCAAGTTCCCCTAAAACGAGGTGGACATGCCTTTTGAAACTCCGAGAACATTAACCGCTCATTGCCATTACCATTTTGATCTCCTTGTCCCATTTGTCTTCCCAGTGTTTCCATCATTCGATTAGCCCACTGCTTGTTCTCTAACAACTTGAGCCATATTCCAAAAATCCTGCCTAAAGGCTGCCGTGTCTTCATCAGGCGTGTTGTTGGTTATTGTTAGTACTAGGATGCCTACCTTGAGCCATTAGTTCCTGTCACACATAACAAAAATATTGAGGTGATCAGACTCAACACAAAGCTCAGTGTGACAGAACTAAGTACTTCAAAGGTAAACAGTCACGCATATAAAATTTTACTCATTATCTAAACAGATAAGATTTTATTGCATGACACTAAAGTCTCAGAGCGTGCTTTAGAAGCAAGACCATCCCCAGGCTCTAAAAGGATGAACTTCTGATACCAAAAATGTAACACCCATCCTACTATAGTGCTATGCTCGAGTCATAACATTACAGGAAGTAGTTGTTACTCATAACTACTTTATAGACTTTATCTTTCTCATTCATAGGAATTATATGTGTAGGTGTTGTAATAAATATGAGCCTTGCACTAAAAGCTATACTAATTTTCTTTTCTTTTGCATATCGCAATCCTTTCAACATAATAATCACCGTATAGAAATATCGGGAATACAATACGCATCCTAAGAAGTCGGTCACACGATAATTTACATTTTTTATCACATCCATAGTTAGTTAAGTCATATAAGTATAGTATATACATTCATACCTAATTACATATTTACTTTGAACAACCTTACCTTGGTCCTTGCAGTGACCACCTAATTTGGGTTAAGGCCTAACAAAATACAGCCAACTATGTACAGATAAACCTAACTCCCTCATTAGCGGCTCATCAAAAGGTCAAACATAAGAGCCATGATAGTCAGATAATGTGAGGGATTCTAAGCATACGACATTTATCAACAAACTGGGTACACCATAGTCGATCAAGCGGGTGGAGAGTAGTGCCCATTAGGCACGTCAGCTAGGTAGCCCTCACCTCCGATACACCGGAAGGAGTAGAGGAACTACAAGATGTCTCCTCTAAGGATCAGACTTAGCATCGGCAACAAGCTGTGGTGCCTGGTGGGCGAGTCATTTACAGGAGAAAAGCAGGAAAGGGGATGGATCAAAAGTAGGACTCATAACAGGAGTAGCAAACGCGAGCGAAAAGTACATAAATACGGATATGAGACTCAGGAACCAGGTACAGTGACCCTAGCTCCTGTCGTAGTGCCACTGCACATTAGGCATCTCTAGGAAGAACACGATTGAGGCCATCTATAGAAAATACATCACACAACAGGAACGAGAATCAACGATTCCAGGAAAACACTAGTCTGTTACTCAATGATATTCAACTTAATGCAAAATAAGCAATGTAATATGTGGTTGTTTATGTAATGGTCTCATTAATTAGTGTCATTATTTCTTTTGATCTAATTTCTTATTAGAGAATGTTAAACTTAATGGTAAAACCTATAGGACTCTTCTAATATACTTCTCTGTGGATCGTACTATCAACAATGTAACGTTGTCGCGTTACAACCTGAAATAGTTCACTAGATGGAGTACATCTACTACATCTCATCTGAATAGCCTCTCTATTCTTTCTAGTCATCCCTTTTCTCATAACGAAGTAATGCCGTCACGATTACAACCTGATATAGTTCTAAGGGCGTAGCACGTCTACTACTACCCGTGAATCCATGAGTTTACCACTAAGCAATTAACATTACATAAGGCTTATTTCTTAAAATTTCCCTTTTTATAAAGATCTTTAATGTTGGCTTAGGGGAACCTTATGATTCTCGAGAGAAATCTCTTTCTAATACTTCTATATCTCATACTCTTGCTTGAGATTTTCTTGAAATCTCCTTAATTCTTATGAGATATTCTATAAAATCTATTAAACTTTTTATGAGATTTTATATCATCATAACTTGTAAAATTCTTCATGACGAAATTCTTATAAATTTCAAGGGAAAGAACCCAAGTTTTCTTGAACAATAATTGCTCCTAAATTTTGAAGATACAACCAAGTTTTGCTGCCATTTTTTTTTCAAGCTTGATCATTATGTATAGCAAGGTAAAACAACTCAAGAATTATTGCAGAAAATTTCAGCACATAAGACTTTAGCACATACCCACTTATAGCACTTCTTATATCATGCAAACCAAGATTTAGTGCTGTAAAATTTCAGCACACTAAAAATTCCAGCACATGAAATTCCAATACACAAGATTTCATAACAATCCAAGCACTTATAAATTCTGAAATTTCTGAAATAAAATTCTGGTTGTTTGTATACAAAATCTCATCACAACTTAGTCCATCATAGATTCTAAGAATTGGTTTCAGATTTTTCAGCAAGTTCACAAGAGTTGTTCTTGATGTATTCTTCCATATCTATCAATTCCAACACATGTAGTTGCTGAAAAAAATTCTAATTCCAATATAAACAATTTCATCATCACTCAAGCAATCATAAACCCTAAATTGTTTCAAATTTCAGCATCATAACACCAAGAAAATCAAGCACTTATCTTAGCAAAATAGCTAAACATCATGAAGCAAGAGACTAGGATAATTTCCCTACCTTTCTCAAGCTTTTTCCCTAATTTATCAAGCCTCAAAACCCCAAATTCCAGCCCTTATTCATGCTGCCACTAGGACCAAAAGCAAGGGAAAAATAAAATTTTCAATTGATTTTGATATAGAGAAAATGTTCTTGAAGAAGTTTATAAACTTACCTATGAGTATCCTTCGAGATTATGGTGTTTTGATGAAGTTTTGCCCAAAAAGAAAGCTTGGAAAATGAAGAACAAAGAAGGAAGAAAAATGAATGAAGTAGAAAATGTGAAAACTTGAGTTCTGGAGCTTACTCGAGAAAGAATGCATTTCATTAGTTTTTTTTCCTTTTTATAATTCAACTACTTGGAGAGAAAGTAAGAGAATTATTATTTCCGGATCAATTTGCCTTGTATCAGGATTAGAAATATCTATATTTATTTAATTGTCATAAGTGAAAAATATTTGAAAACCAATACTGTCCATTATTTTTACTAAACTCAATGTTTTGGTATACCGGTTATTACCATTTCGTGTACCAATTATTACCATTTTGGTACCCGATTAATACCTAAGAATTCTTACTGGGTTAAAAACATCTATTTAACCTTATCATTATTTTTCAATGTTCTTATACCACTCATAGGTCGTATATGTCTGGTTATAATATTATTATATTGAATTTTTTAATAATATTAAATGAATTTTCATTTTTTTTAATTAATTAATTATTTTTTTTGTGTGAATCCTTATATTGTTTCAATCATAACCGCGTCGAAATTTTTAAAATCCCTACCGATTACTCACAATTAATTATTTTATCAGAGACAAAAATGCGAGTTGTTACGCTAGAGGATTGTTTCCATATATCTTATGTCAAGTATTATCTTAGCATATTATTTGCAAATGCAAATGTGAGCATGTACTCATAACTTATCATCTAACATGTCATACTCATAATTCTCATGGATCATGAATTTTAATCATTCATTCATAATCTCATCATGTCTCAAAATCATCATGACATTGATCACATAAACATGCATCACATCTCTTTGCATATATCCATAAGCATAATATCAACCGTTATCTTATAAGGTAAACATGCTCCTACCTAGTATGCCGAAAATCAAAGACCGGGCTCACCTAATACATATGCTATGCTTAACAAGCTATATATATAACATACGAGGGATCATCATTCACATAATTCAAAACTTAAACATGTATGGTTGTCAATCTTCATTATCTTGCTTAGAACACACTTATTTATACATTTGGGGTCCTGATAATTGATTACATGTGCTGGTAATCGATTACCAGAGTCAAAAACTTATTCCGAGCATAAAGAGCGTCTTGGTAATCTATTACATAGGCTGGTAATCGATTACCAAAGTCAAAAACTCACTCCGATCACAAAGAACATCCTGGTAATCGATTAATAGAATCCTCAAAATTTCAAAAAACAAAGTTTTAACACCATTCAAGCTGCCTTTTCATTCTAAGACCATTTTGAAACATCATTCTAACATTCCTTTTGAAATCATACTCACATTTTCACAAAACAAACAAGCTCATCATCAAATAAATGATAGTTTTGCAACCAACACCCAAGATCCTCATCATTAAGCCATGGTTTCTTCATTATGTAGGCCATCAAAGCCAAAAATAAAGAGAGAAGAAAAGGAAAATAAGAAACTGAAAATGTGAAAGAGGAAGGAGGAATCAATATTACAACATCTTAATCCAATGAGCAAAACAAAAGAAAAGAATAGCAATCTTTAAAACAACTCCCTACCAAAGGTGTTTTTCTTTTGAAAAGAGAAAAGCTTGGTCTTGGAAATGTGATGAGAAGAACAAATCCTCCTTGGTGCCAAGATGGTTTTGGCCAAGAAGAAAAGAAAAGGAAGAAAGGTTTGTCTTGTGTTTTTGATCTTAGAAGTGGAGAGGGTATGTGTTTAAAGGAATATTTATGATGGTTGTGTGGTGGTTTAAGGTTAGGAAATGTAACGCCCAACTTTTACTGTCATTTAGAAATTACCGAATTACCCTAGGTAATTCTTATATAAATTCGAGACCGAACAATCCTCAATAGAGGAATATAACATTAGAAAAGAGGTTATGAGCGATTCCTGCAAGAGTTGCAAACCCGAATTTCTGTACGTGTAAAATGACCAAAATGCCCCTAAGGTTATTTTACTCAGAAAATGAGGATCGTGGGCCCCATCCTCAAGGGGATGTTCTGAGGATAATAAGGGATTGTTTGTGTTATGTGTGTTAATAGAGGAGAAGAATCTCAATTTTGAGTTTCGACGCGCGAAATGACCAAAATGCCCCTGGCTATTTTAACTCCAATTTGCGTGCCGACTTAGCCGAACCTCACCAAAATGTTTTAAAACATGTTTTTAAGTTATGATTGTCCATTGGTTAAGCTCGGGTGGCCTCGGGCAGTTTTTGAGCGAAATGACGATTTTGCCCGTCTTTTGCAAGTTTTGCAAATTTTGAGATTTTTGATTCGTCTAATGAAACCTAAGCAATATTAGGCTCAAATTAAAGCTTATTAAATTCTAATTATTAATCTAGAGTCAAAATTATTTATTTAGATTGATTAGAACCTAAAATTGCTTAAAAACACCCAAATTACTTACTAATTCACCTAAGCCCTTAATTGCAAATTCTCTAATTTGCAAAGATACCTTACCTACACCTACATAATACATGGAACACACAAATTTTATCCTCCTTAGGCTGTAATGCACGAAATTTTGATCCATAATGCATCAGAAAATTTGTCAAAGAATGCACAAAAACCAAGGCATGAAAACAAGGAACCATGAAAACATGATTCCATGTTTTAAGCCACCAAACAAGATGATTTTTCTTCCTTGTTTCCTCCTCAAATTTGGTCAGACTTTCCTCCTCCCTTTGTCCATTTATGAGCCTCAAAATCTCTATAAATAGGCATGCTTGAAGGAGTGTTAGAGGCTTTAGTTCATAACTTACACAATTCTAGTTTTTAGAAGCACCAAAAGCTTTCTTTCTTCCTCCTCTTGGCTGAACTTCTTCTCCCATTTTTCAAAGAGATTTTCTTTCATTTCACTCAAGGAAACCAAGTTCACTTCCTTTCCTTCAAATAAAATTAGGTAGGGAGTTGTTTTTAAGCTTAATTTCAAGTATTGATAAGTGTTGTTCTTAGTTAAAAATGATGATCTTATGTACTTTCTTCTTGCTTCATATTTTAGTTTTCCTTCTCCTTTTCTTCTTGTATATTTCGGCCTTATGGCCTAGATTATGATGAGACCATGGTTTGATGATGAGGTTCTTGAGTGTTGGTTGCAAAGCCTTCACAAGTTAGACCTCTAAAACTTGAAGATTTCATTAGTTTTCAAAGTTTTGAAGCAACTATGTTTTTATGATAAAGGTATTGAGTTTAGAACTTGAAAATATATTGAAACTTGTGTTTCATTTCTTGTTAAGCTTTGTTTTTAGTTTAAAATGATGTTTAACAATTTTCATTTCTAGATGACTCTTAAACTTCTCCTTTTCTTGCCATTTGATTTCCCCAAGGCCTAAGAAAGTTTTCTAGGATAGCTTAATAATGAAATCTTTAAAGCTCACTTTGTCTTGCTAAGATATATATTGGGTTGAAATTATAATTCTTTTAAAGTCTTGAAGGAGCTCTAGTAAAGAAATAAAAATGAACTTGTATCCATGTCTAAGTTTATGCCTTGCACATCATGTTTACTTTTAATGTCATCATTAAATTCTCAAGAATAAATAAATAAACTTGCATACCTCATGTTTAAATTTTCAAGCTTGCATTTCATGTTTATGTTTTAAGTTGTCACTTAATCTCTAAAGATAATAAAGAGGATGCATCTCATATTTATTTTATGTTTTCACTTTATTTTATAATGGCTAAAAGAATCAACGCATGGCATGTTTATGTTTATGTCATCACTTAAAGATCCTAGAGCTCAAAGACTTGCTCAAGTATCACAAGCAAAGTTAGAACCATGGTAATAAAAACTCTAAAGCTTTCTTGAGATTATTGGAGTCAAAGAATTCATTCTTTAAGAAGTCTTGAGTTTGGAGCTTAATAAGATGTAATAAGAGTTCTCTTCTCCTTCACCGGTCCAGTGTGGACTACCGTCGCTCCAGTTTCTTAAGATTCTCTTCTCCTCCACGTTCGTGCGGACTACCGCGTTTCAGTTTCTTGCATCATGTTTATATTTCAATCTCTTGCATCATGTTTAATTTTCAAGTCATCACCTTGAATCTTAAAGATAAAGAAATGGATTTGCATATCATGTTTATAATTCCAAGTTATCACCTTATAATGACAAGATTAAAATGAGGTTGCATAACATGTTTATGATTCTAAGATATCACATAAATCTCTTAAGTTCAAGACTTGCTCCTTTTATCTTAAGTGAAAATTTTAATCATGAGCATTCTTTCAATGTATAAAATGGCCTCATGATTAAGGAAGGCCTAAAGTCCTATGATTTATTTCAAGTTTAACAAAAAGAATTAGTTTCTAAAGGAGTTTCGAGGTTTTACAAATATTTTATGGTAAAGTATCACACGTGTACTTGAAATGTGACTTTAAACAATTATATGAGGTTCATGATTCGGCCACTAATCTGAGTTTAGTACTACTGTATGATGATGGTTTAATATGTTTGAAGTTGTGATAATTATGGTTTATTGCTAAAAGAATGATTCTATGCATGTTAGAGATAAAACTAGCGTCCTAGAAAATCGTAAAAGCAAGATTTCTAGGACTCTAGAGAATGAAATTTATGCATTCTTCCAGAACCTTTAGTGGCCTTAAGAACCAGATTTTATTATGTTTAGATAAGGGACAATGATTCATAATTGGTTTAGTAATTAATTTTAGCATCATAGGGAAAGCCGATAACGAGAAAGGGTTAAAAACGTAACTTCTAGCACACGTAAAACTTTAAGAACAACTTACTGTCTATGCTACCCCATATAGTCTAATAACGTTCTTAAGGCTTATAATTGATGGTAATAAATCCCTTAGATGCATAAGCAATTAGTTTGATAATTAAGGTTACCCAATTTTAGAGTTCGACTATTTAAGGGAACTTTCCTGTGAATTTTAGATGACATCTTTTGATGCTTTGGATTGTCAGTTTATATGATGATGTAATGCCTACTGAGAATTTGATATTATTGAATGATTTCATGGCTTGCATGTTATAGTTGCTATTGCAAACAATGAGAATGTTCATGCATCTTGATGATTATGATATAACATACTAAGACTTAATGGTGACTTAAACTTATGAGGAAATGATCCTTTGGACCCATCAGACTATAGGTGGTGAAAAGGTGATCCTAGAAAATGATCCTTTAGACCCATCAGACTATAGGTGGTGAAAAGGTGATTCTTGCCCCTAGCCCGTTCTCTCAAAAGGGTAGAGTCGGGATTTTAACTTATCAAAAGGGATAAGTATATGCTAGTGACGACTAGTAAGGTATGAGCTCATAACCTAGATTACTCCCAAAAGGGTGGAGTATAGGGTGGCCCTAAGGAAAATAATGATGATGATAACAAGATTTTAAGTCACCTAGGACACTAAAGAAATGAAATATGTGCACCATGTCTTGTGCATAGCTATTATGGTATGATGTTCTTCTGCATAGCATTTATGAGATGATGATGAGAAATATGATGTTCTTCTATGCATGTTATTATGATATGATGATGAGGAATATGATGTGTTGATGAAAGGAAAAGTTCATTATAAACATGACATGCTAAGTTTATGATGCATTATAAGACGCATGATTAAAACCGACGAACCTCGATAAAGTATATTTTCGAACTTAATAAATCAATCTTAGCATGCTCACTATTTCATAATGAAACCCGAGGTTCCTGGGGACGATGATGATGACACAATGCATCATGAGGTGAGTACCCTACTGAGATTCTTTTTATAAGTTTCTTACTCCCTTTATTTTTTTTTCTTTCCATCTCGTCTTCAAAATAGAAGGAAGTGTTCGTGAATACGTTGAGGCTTTTACCTGGTAGTGAACTTGATCCTGAGTTTCACTTGTATATTTTAGATATCTATCCTTATCCTTGGAGTGTTATTACTAGGTGCCATTAATGGATGTCCTTCCATCCATATATTATTTATGTTTTGTTAAATTGCCTACACTTAGTCTTATTCTGTTGGTAGGCAAACTATCTATGTGTTATGTAATTATGGATGTTATATGATGGAGCCAATATGATGTGTTTTTCATGCTATATCTACGTTATTCGCTTTATTTTGATTATTGTTCATGTTATGTGCGACTCACGTTTTCAATTATGTTTTTAAAAAAAATGGCTCGTAATTTCACTAAGTATTTTCAAAGTTTGATGAAAGAACTGAAGCAAAGAGTAAAGTCTAGTAATTAATCAGATACAACCTAGGTGTATTAGGTTAATTATTAGGGTGTTACATTTTGGTATCAGAGTTTCGGTTCTCATGGAGCCTGAGGATTGGACTGGCTATGCTTCTAAAGCATACTACGTTAGAAATGTCATGTGTATATGTTTATCATTAGGATGAGCTTGAGGATTAGAAATGCATGACTGCTGTATGTTGCACGTGCCATGGTAACTTGCTCACTTTGCATGGAATGTTGAGCTTGATCACCTCAGTGTTGCCTGTTTTGTGTGTATAGGGACCAATGGCACGTCGACACAGACTAGGATGCGGCACAGAATAACAGAACAATGAGACTCCGAAGCACTCCGTGATGTGGCAAGGACAAAGAGGATGATGATGGAACGAATGGATCAGGATCGCCAAGCTAATGCGAACCAAGGCCATGAGATCCTCGAACACGCTCGTTTGGGGAGTTTTGCAGGGCGAACCCACCAGTTTTCAAAGGGACCCTCAATCCAAATGTTAGATGAATGGATTCGGAATATTGAGAAGGCTTTGCGGTTGTTCCATGCTCAGAAGAGAAGGTTACTTCGCCACCCACATGCTCGAGGGTGATGCCCTTTTGGTGGACAGGTGCCCGAAGGCTCCTGGAGGCGACCGACATGGACATTGATTGGGAACTATTTAAGGTCCATTTTTATGAGAAGTATTTCCAGAGTCGGTCAAAAATGCCAAGGACATTGAGTTCATGCACCTTGTCCAAGGAAATATGAATGTGGCCCAGGACACTGCCAGATTTGAAGAACTTATTAAGTTCTCAAGGATGTATCAGAGTAACCCGACGAGTATTGGAAATGCATTAAATACGAGTCAGGGTTAAAGGCAGAGCTTAATGTGGCAGTTGCGCATTTGGAGATTAGGGATCTCTACCCTAGTTAACAAATGCCGCATCATTGAAGAAGGGCAGAGAAAGCTGAACACCTCAAAGTCCATAATATCACTAGGAAGCTGACACCTCAAGGTCAAGTTCAAGAGGTAGAACGACCCCATTCTCACCTCAATCAAGACCACAAGGGCCACAAAGGAACTTTCAACAAGGAAGGCTGAACAACAACAACCGCTATAATAACCCCAACAACAATCACAACAACAATAACAACAACAAGGGGAAAGCACCACAAAGAGGTCCAGCAGCACCTCCATGACCCCACCATCCACGGAATGTCCCAAGTGCGGCAAGAATCATGGAAGCATGCCATGTTGAGCCGAACAAATGTTTGTTACCGGTGTGGAAAGCCAGGCCACTACTCTCGAGAATGCACAGAGAAGAACCCACCAACCCCCAATCCCAAGCCACAATACCAAGGAAGGGTCTTTACTATTAATGCTAAAGAAATGACGAAGTCACGGAATCTCGTGGAAGGTAAGTGTAACATGCATGGTAAAGACTTAATTGTACTATATGATTCTGGCGCTTCCCATTCTTTTATCCCACTCATGTGTTAAAAGCCTTAACTTGCATGTGACTGAGCTTCCTTTTGATCTTGTTGTTTCTACCCTATTGGAAAACCCGTTAGGACTTGTAAATGTTGTTTAGATTGCAATTTTGTTATTGAAAATAGATCCTTTGTTTTAGATCTTATTTGCTTACCTATGCAAGGTCTAGATGTGATTCTTGGCATGGATTGGCTTGAGGCCAACCGTGTACTGTTAACCTATGAGAAAACCATCACTTTTCTTCCTATTCCCATTGAACCTAAGAAACCTATAAGTCTCTACATAACCTATGGAAATGGACTGGTAAGGGTGAGAGTAAAGGCTATATTTTCCTAGCCGCTAGTGATGTAGACTTTGAGCAAAGTATCAATAAGATTGCAATAGTAAGGAATTATCCCGAAGTATTTCCAGATGAGATACAGAGTTTCCCCCAAGAGAGAGATAGAGTTTTCCATAGAATTGCTTGGGTGCAGGACCCATATCCATAGCCCCATACAGGATGTCCCCATTAGAGTTGACCGAGTTAAAAGCTCAATTGGAAGATTTATTGGAGAAAAAGTTTGTTAGGCCTAGTGCATCACCTTGGGGAGCCCCGGTATTGTTTGTAAAGAAAAAGGATGGAAGTATGAGGATGTGTGTTGACTATAGGCAATTGAATAAAGTGACGATAAAGAACAAATACCCTTTGCCTAGGATAGATGACTTGATGGACCAGCTTAAAGGTGCAACATGTTTTCTAAGATTGATTTGAGGTCAGGTTACCACCAGATTAGAGTGAGAGATGAAGATATACCGAAAACGGCCTTTCGCACTCGATACGGCCATTTTGAGTTTGCAGTAATGTCCTTTGGATTAACCAATGCTCTAGCAATTTTTATGGATTATATGAATAGGATCTTTAGACCCTATTTAGATCAGTTCGTGGTTGTCTTTATAGATGACATTCTCATCTACTCTAAGACCTACGAGGAGCATGAACGCCACCTAACCATAGTACTAGAGATCTTGAAGGAAAAGAAACTATATGCCAAGCTTTCTAAGTGTGAATTTTGGTTATATGAGGTGAAATTTTTAGGGCATGTAGTATCTAAGAGAGAAATTGCTGTAGATCCTAGTAAGGTGGAAACGGTCGTGAATTGGGAAAGACCAACCACGGTAATTGAAGTAAGGAGCTTTTTGGGTTTAGCTGGTTATTATCGTCGGTTCATCAAGGGATTTCCCAGATTTTCCTACCCCTGACCAAGCTAACTAGGAAAAACACCCCTTTTTCATGGACCTCGGAGTGTGAAAAGAGCTTTCAAGAGCTAAAACACAAGCTAACCTCAACCCCTTTTGGTATTACCCGACCTGATGTGCCTTTCGAAGTATACTGTGATGCTTCGAGGAAGGGTTTGGGTTGTGTACTGATGCAAGATAGGCAAGTGGTGGCCTATGCATCGAGCAACTCAAGCCACATGAGGCAAATTACCCTACCCATGACCTTGAGTTAGCCGCCGTCGTGTTTGCTCTGAAGATTTGGAGACACCATTTATATGGAATTAAGTTTGAGGTGTTCTCTGATCACAAGAGTTTGAAATATCTCTTTGATCAGAAAGAACTAAACATGAGGCAAAGAAAGTGGATGGAGTTCTTGAAAGATTATGATTTTGGGTTGAACTACCATCCAGGAAGCTAACGTTGTAGCAGATGCCCTAAGTAGGAAATCCTTACAAGTATCCCATTTGATGGTGAAGGAGGTTGAGTTAATTGAGCAATTTAGAGACTTAAACCTAGGGATGACCTTGACCACTAAGGGCATAAGAGCTTGCCATCTTAGTGTGACGAGTGAATTCAAGGAAAGAATTGCTCAAGCCCAAAGGGAAGATACGAAATTTCAAGAAACCTTAGAGGAGGTAAGAGCTGATAAGTTGAAAGGTTTTACCCAAGGGAATGATAGTTTGTGGAGATTTGAAGGTCGTATATGTGTACCTGCTAGTGGTGACTCTAAAAGGACATTTTGGAGGAAGCCCATAAGAGTCATTTCACCCTCCATCCTGGTTCCACCAAGATGTATCAAGATTTGAAGAAGATGTTCTGGTGGCCTGGATTGAAGAAGGATGTGTGCACATGGGTGAATAAGTGCTTAGTGTGTCAAAAGGTGAAGATTGAGCACCAAAGACCCTGGAATGTTGCAACCCCTACCAATCCCCGAGTGGAAGTGGAATAGTATCTCCATGGATTTTGTAACTGGACTCGAGGACCCAAGCGAATCATGATGCCATTTGGGTAATAGTGGATCGGTTGACTAAGTCAGCCCACTTTTTACCTATTAAGGTGACTTATTCCTTGGATAGGTTAGCACAGTTATATATACAGGAGATAGTAAGATTACATGGAGTACCGTCGACAATAATCTCGGATCGAGATCCGCGATTCACGTCACGGTTTTGGGAGCCTTTCAGAAGGCGTTTGGTTCAAAGCTGTGTTTGAGCATGGCTTATCACCCCAAACGGACGGTCAATCTGAAAGAACTATCCAAACCTTTGAGGATATGTTAAGGGCATGTGTTTTGGATCAAAGGGGAAGTTGGGATAAGTTCCTGCCTTATTGAGTTTGCATATAACAACAGTTATCATGCAAGTATCGGTATGGCACCATACGAGGCCCTCTATGGACGGAAATGTCAATCTCCCTTATGTTGGTATGAACCCGAGAGCAAAGTTTACTGGACCTGATATTGTAAGGGAAACAACGGAACAAATTAAGAAAATTAGGAATAAGATTCTTACTGCTCAAAGTCACAGAAAAACTATGTGGACAAGCGGCGAAACCGCTAGATTTTCAAGAAGGGGACCATGTGTTCCTAAGAATCACCCATACCACAGGCATAGGCCAAGCAATGAAAGTAAAGAAATTGAGCCCCAGATTTCTTGGCCCGTTTGAAATCCTTAACAAAGTCGGGTCTGGAGCTTACCTATAGCCCTATGCTCAGTCTGTCCAACCTTTATGATGTTTTTCATGTATCCCAGTTAAGAAATATCAATCTGACCCAAGTCATGTACTAGAGCCAGAACATGTGCAATTAAGAGATGACCTAACGTTTAACTTACCACCCACGAATCGTTGACCGAGGAGTTAAGCAATTAAGAAAAAAGGTTGTACCCCTGGTCAAAGTAGCATGGGGACGAGGTGAAACTGAAGAATTCACATGGGAGCTGGAATTGGACATGCAAGCGCAGGACCTCGAACTATTCTAGGTAACGATTTCGAGGGCGAAATTCTTTTTAAGGAGGGGAGTATTGTAACGCCAACTTTTACTGTCATTTAGAAATTACCGGATTACCCTAGGTAATTCTTATATAAATTGAGACCAAACAATCCTCAATAGAGGAATATAACATTAAAAAAGAGGTTATGAGCGATTCTTGCAAGAGTCAAGCCCGAATTTCTACGTGTAAAATGACCAAAATGCCCTGAGGTTATTTTACTCAGAAAATGAGGATCGTGGGCCCGGCCATCCTCAAGGGGATGTTTTGAGGATAATAAGGGATTGTTTGTGTTATGTGTGTTAATAGAGAAGAAGAATCTCAATTTTGAGTTTCGACGCGAAATGACCAAAACGCCCATGCGGCCGTTTTAACTCCGATTGCGTGCCGATTAGCCCGAACCTCACTAAAATGTTTTAAAACATGTTTTTAAGTTATGATTGTCCATTGGTTAAGCTCGGGTGACCTCGGGCAATTTTTAGCGAAATGACCATTTTGCCCCTCTCTTTGTGAGTTTTGCGAATTTTGAGATTTTCGATTCGTCTAATGAAACCTAAGCAATATTAGGCTCAAATTAAAGCTTATTAAATTCTAATTATTAATCTAGAGTCAAAATTATTTATTTAGATTGATTAGAACCTAAAATTGCTTAAAAACACCCAAATTGCTTACTAATTCACCTAAGCCCTTAATTGCAAATTCTCTAATTTGCAAAGATACCTTACCTACACCTACATAATACATGGAACACACAAATTTTATCCTCCTTGGGCTGTAATGCACGAAATTTTGATCCATAATGCATCAGAAAATTTGTCAAAGAATGCACAAAAACCAAGGCATGAAAATAAGGAACCATGAAAACATGATTCCATGTTTTAAGCCACCAAACAAGATGATTTTTCTTCCTTGTTTCCTCCTCAAATTTGGTCAGACTTTCCTCCTCCCTTTGTCCATTTATGAGCCTCAAAATCTCTATAAATAGGCATGCTTGAAGGAGTGTTAGAGGCCTTAGTTCATAACTTACACAATTCTAGTTTTTAGAAGCACCAAAAGCTTTCTTTCTTCCTCCTCTTGGCTGAACTTCTTCTCCCATTTTTCAAAGAGATTTTCTTTCATTTCACTCAAGGAAACCAAGTTCTCTTCCTTTCCTTCAAATAAAATTAGGTAGATAGTTGTTTTTAAGCTTAATTTCAAGTATTGATAAGTGTTGTTCTTGGTTAAAAATGATGATTTTATGTACTTTCTTCTTGCTTCATATTTTGGTTTCCTTTTCCTTTTCTTCTTGTATATTTCGGCCTTATGGCCTAGATTATGATGAGACCATGGTTTGATGATGAGGTTATTGAGTGTTGGTTGCAAAGCCTTCACAAGTTAGACCTCTAAAACTTGAAGGTTTCATTAGTTTTCAAAGTTTTGAAGCAACTATGTTTTTATGATAAAGGTCTTGAGTTTAGAACTTGAAAAATATATTGACACTTGTGTTTCATTTCTTGTTAAGCTTTGTTTTTAGTTTAAAATGATGTTTAACAATTTTTCATTTCTAGATGACTCTTGAACTTCTCCTTTTCTTGCCATTTGATTTCGGCCAAGGCCTAAGAAAGTTTTCTAGGATAGCTTAATAATGAAATCTTTAAAGCTCACTTTGTCTTGCTAAGATATATATTGGGTTGAAATTATAATTCTTTTAGAGTCTTGAAGGAGCTCTAGTAAAGAAATAAAAATGAACTTGCATCCATGTTTAAGTTTATGCCTTGCACATCATGTTTACTTTTAATGTCATCATTAAATTCTCAAGAATAAATAAATAAACTTGCATACCTCATGTTTAAATTTTCAAGATTGCATTTCATGTTTATGTTTCAAGTTGTCACTTAATCTCTAAAGATAATAAAGAGGATGCATCTCATATTTATTTTATGCTTTCACTTTATTTTATAATGGCTAAAAGAATGAATGTATGGTATGTTTATGTTTATGTCATCACTTAAAGATCCTAGAGCTCAAAGACTTGCCCAAGTATCACAAGCAAAGTTGGAACCATGGTAATAAAAACTCTAAAGCTTTCTTGAGATTATTGGAGTCAAAGAATTCATTCTTTAAGAAGTCTTGAGTTTGGAGCTTAATAAGATGTAATAAGAGTTCTTTTCTCCCTTCAGGTCCAGTGCAGACTACCGCTCGGTTTCTTAGGATTCTCTTCTCCCTCCACTGGTTCGTGCGGACTACCGCGTTTTTTCTTGCATCATGTTTATATTTCAATCTTTTGCATCATGTTTAATTTTCAAGTCATCACCTTGAATCTTAAAGATAAAGAAATGGATTTGCATATCATGTTTATAATTCCAAGTTATCACCTTATAATGACAAGATTAAAATGAGGATACATAGCATGTTTATGATTCTAAGATATCACATAAATCTCTTAAGTTCAAGACTTGCTCCTTTTATCTTAAGTGAAAATTTTAATCATGAGCATTCTTTCAATGTATAAAACGGTCTCATGATTAAGGAAGGCCTAAAGTCCTATGATTTCTTTCAAGTTTAACTAAAAGAATTAGTTTCTAAAGGAGTTAAGAGATTTTACAAATATTTTATGGTAAACCAGTATCACATGTGTACTTGAAATGTGACTTTAAGCAATTATATGAGGTTCATGATTCGGCCACTAATCTGAGTTTAGTACTACTGTATGATGATGGTTTAATATGTTTGAAGTTGTGATAATTATGGTTTATTGCTAAAGGAATGATTCTATGCATGTTAGAGATAAAACTAGCGTCCTAGAAAACCGTAAAAGCAAGATGTCTAGGACTCTAGAGAATGAAATTTATGCATTCTATCTAGAACCTTTAGTGGCCTTAAGAACCAGATTTTATTATGTTTAGATAAGGGACAATGATTCATAATTGGTTTAGTAATTAATTTTAGCATCATAGGGAAAAGCCGGTAACGAGAAAGGGTTAAAAACGTAACTTCTACACACGTAAAACCTTAAGAACAACTTACTGTCTATGCTACCCCATATAGTCTAATAATGTTCTTAAGGCTTATAATTGATGGTAATAAATCCCTTAGATGCATAAGCAATTAGTTTGATAATTAAGGTTACCCAATTTTAGAGTTCGGTTATTTAAGGGAACTTTATGAGAATTTTAGATGACATCTTTTGATACTTTGGAATGTCAGTTATATGATGATGTAATGCCTACTGAGAATTTGATATTATTGAATGATTTCATGGCTTGCATGTTATAGTTGCTATTGCAAACAATAAGAATGTTCATGCATCTTGATGATTATGATATAACATGCTAAGACTTAATGGTGACTAAAATTTATGAGGAAATGATCCTTTGGACCCATCAGACTATAGGTGGTGAAAAGGTGATCCTGAGAAAATGATCCTTTAGACCCATCAGACTATAAGTGGTGAAAAGGTGATTCTTGCCCCCTAGCCCGTTCTCTTAAAAGGGTAGAGTCAGGATTTTAACTTATCAAAAGGGATAAGTATATGCTAGTGACGACTAATAAGGTATGAGCTCATAACCTAGATTACTCCCAAAAGGGTGGAGTATAGGGTGGCCCCAAGGAAAATAATGATGATGATGACAAGATTTTAAGTCACCTAGGACACTAAAGAAATGAAATATGTGCACCATGTCTTGTGCATAGCTATTATGGTATGATGTTCTTCTGCATAGCATTTATGAGATGATGATGAGAAATATGATGTTCTTCTATGCATGTTATTATGATATGATGATAAGGAATATGATGTGTTGATGAAAGGAAAAGTTCATTATAAACATGACATGCTAAGTTTATGATGCATTATAAGACGCATGATTAAACTGACGAACCTCGATAAAGTATATTTTCGAACTTAATAAATCAATCTTAGCATGCTCACTATTTCATAATGAAACTTAGGTTCCTGGGGACGATGATGATGACACAATGCATCATGAGGTGAGTACCCTCCTGAGATTCTTTTTATAAGTTTCTCACTCTATTTTTTTTTTCTTTCCATCTCGTCTTCAGAAATAGAAGGAAGTGTTCGTGAATCACGTTGAGGCTTTTACCTGGTAGCTGAACTTAATCCTCTAGTTTCACTCGTATATTTCAGATATCTATCCCTATCCTTGGAGTGTTATTACTAGGTGCCATTAATGGATGTCCTTCCATCTATATATTATTTATGTTTTGTTAGATTGCCTACACCTAGTCTTATTTGTCGGTAGGCAAACTATCTATGTGCTATGTAATTATGGATGTTATATGATGGAGCCAATATGATGTGTTTTTCATGCTATATCTGCACGTTATTCGCTTTATTTTGATTATTGTTCACGTTATGTGCGGCTCACGTTTTCAATTATGTTTAAAAAAAATGGCTCGTAATTTCACTAAGTATTTTCAAAGTTTGATGAAAGAATTGAAGCAAAGAGTAAAGTCTAGTAATTAATCAGATACAACCTAGGTGTATTTGGTTAATTATTAGGGTGTTACAGGAAATGGTGGAGGATGGTGGCTCTTGGAAGAATGAAGAAAGAGAAGAAGAACTCTTCAAGTTTAAAGAAAGAAAACTTGAAGTTGTAAGTATGAACAAGTCTTTTGCAAGTGATTTTGATGCCTATTTATAGAAAATGAAACACAAGGGAGGTGAAATGGCAAGGAAGAGAAAAATATATCTTTGCATGGCATGGCTTTGGGTATGGCTAGGTATGGTTCAAGGCATGACTTAAGGTATGGCTAAGTAAGGTTCAAGGGGCTCAAGATATGGCTAAGTATGGTTCTTCAAGTATATTTTAATTGAATTTCAACATGTGATGGATGAAAATGGAGGAAGGTGGCTGATTTGTTTAGGAAAAATGGGGAGGTGAAAATCTCATTTTAATGTTGGTTTATGGGTATGTTTAAAAGTTGATTTGGTTAGGTCATGGATTAGGGGTTGTAATTTAGTGTTTTAGGTGAGAAAATATGTAATTAAGGTGGCTCAAGATAAGATTAAAGAGTGCTCTTACTTGATTAATGCAAATCCACCTTTATTAGGGAGGAATCTCATCATGTGACCATTTCCATAATTCAAGGAAATTGGAATAGGAATTTTACTATTTATGAAAATGTGACATAAAGTCTTAAATCAAGAAAATGATTTTGAGTTTCTCTAAGCAATGTTAGATTCTAATTAACCTCAATTAATTATTTTGACTTTAGATTAGTAATTAGAATTTATTAATCCTTAATTAGAGCCTAATATTGCTTAGGTTTCATTAATCGTATCATTAGGCCCAAAATGCACTTAGCCGAGGGCATAACAATAATTTTTTGCAAAAATCTCCCGGGCTTAACCCGATGTTAAACATTGCTTAAAAACATCATTTCAAACCTTTGGGTGAAGTTTGGGCTCAATCATCACTTAATTCGGTGTTAATTAGCCATAGGGGCATTTTGGTCATTTTATATATCGAAACTCAAAAATGAAATTCTTTTACTCTATTAGCATACATAACATACAAAATCCCCTTTCAACATCAAACATTCCCTGGAGGATGGCGGGCTGGCGATCTCATTTTCCAGGTAAAATGACCTCAGGGCATTTTGGTCATTTGTACACGAGAAAAATTAGGGCATTACATCACTCATCCCAAAATTACCCCAAGTCAAGCACGCTAACTGTAGAGTTCTTTGTGATGAGCTACCGAAAAGAAAGATGCATCTTTGTGGCATAGGTAGTACCAATCAATTCATATAAGCCCTCCTTAACTGTATAGTTTCATACCCATACAAACTCAGGATCCCTCTCATTCGGGTGTGTAATCGGTTCATTCATGTACCCATCCGCTTAGAGGTAGGAACCGTTCCTTGTCCGTGCCTTCTCGCACGCGATCACTCCCTGCCTCGTCCCTGGGCATTACATGCCTACCAGCTTCGCTTGGTTCGTCCCCGAACCACACCATCCTGGGAGAGGTGAGGCTCTAATACCATTTGTAACATCCCTGAGCTTCATGGATTGACGACTTATCCCCATAAACCAACACGGGTCTTTTCAACGTGCTTTGTCCTCACTCACATGCTTCCTAAGAAAACTTTCAGGAGGTCACCCATCCCAAAATTACCCCAAGTCAAGCACGCTTAATTGTGGAGTTCTTTCGTGATGGGCTACTGAAAAGAAAGATACATCTTTGTGGCATAGGTAGTACCAATCAATTCATATAATCCCTCATTAACCGTGTAGTCCCATACCCATACAGACTCAGGATCCTTCTTATTCAGATGTGTAATGGTTCATTCATGTACCCCTTCGCTTGGAGGCATGAGCCGCTCCTTATCCATGCCTTCTCACACTGGCAATCACTCCCCTCGTCCCAGGCGTTACATCTCGGCATAGCTATCTCTATCCGTCGTGAACTCAAACATCAGCTATCGGAACGTCCTACTTGTCTAGAGACATACATGGAAATTTAAATGGGGTGAGAATCCTAATGAATCTCAGTAATAGTAAAACATATATGGTGTCATCATCGTACATCTCGGCCTACTTGGTTTGTTATAGAAAAGGTGTACATGCCATAATGCAATCCAAATTTAGAGATTTTGCAAACGTTATTATAAAATGGACATTTTATTTTAATATGGTCTTGATCATGAATGCATCAAGTTAGATATTTATATGCATGATAATGGTGTCGCATTGAAATATACTTTTCGTAAGGGCATGCAAGCATGGAGAGAATAAATATATCACTGAGGCCACATGCATGCATAAAAGAATGAATCATAATCTCGTAGGTAGATGCATGCATGAAAAAAGACGAACATATTCCTGTACATGTACATGCATGCATGAAAGTAGCGAACATATATAATAAGGACAGAGACTTTCAACTTTCTTTGAACAGATCATCTTCACTTATTCATTAACCTCTCAGGACCCTTAGGCTATGAGCTCATACCTAACATATATAATGCAATCAGCTGTCACGAACCTCGATAATCGAACCACGACTAGTCATAAATAATATTCATCATTATGATATGTAAATGTGATCAGTCGTCACTAACATCGATCGGTCCTGAACCTAGTGTAAGGGGGTGTGAGTTCTTTTTTCAGATACATGGCCATATAAACATTCATACTTTTGTTTTCCATGGTTTGTGCCACGGTGTAACACTTAGTACATAGGGCAATCCCTACTTGTTCCACTTTCCTTACTTCGCAAGTGGGCCCACATATGTACTAAGTGGTACACCACAATAGTGTCCCAAGCTCATAAAGTCCTTTATCCATGTCTTAATGCATACTTGACTCAAAACATCCCATTAAATGCATAAGTAACTAGTCCAGTCAACAATATCTAGTATGACAATTAATATCACATATATTACTAATGCAACTAAGACAAGTATGTCACAACAATTATTCATAATCTAATCAAGCATAACAGTCAACAGGTAAACAATTATCTTGCATCCACAGATATTTAAGAGTCATCAGTGCATTTAAAATTCATAGTAATAAATATCATATGCTAAATCGATTTGAGTTTGATGATAAGAGTATTTTGAAGAACTCAATTTTTCTCTTCCCAAGATATGTGATTATTATGGCCCACCTTTCTTCATGTTATAAGTTCTAAAAATTTACTTTTAAAGACTTTACAACTTCTAATTTTACAAAGTATCCCCAAACTTTATAAAATTTACAAAATAGCCGCAAACTCAATTTTTCATCCAAAATCATATTTTCCATTCTAATTATACTGAAATTACAGCCCTGCACTTCAAATTTCAGAATATGCACAAAAAGCCCAAACTTATAAGAAATTGCATTTTGACCACCAAACTTTACTAAAATTACAAAATAACCCCAAAACTCATTTTTTCCCCTTCCAAACACATGCATTATTGTTCCAAAACCCATTTTGATAGCATTATACTCAAAACCTCAATTTTTGCATGAAAATCGCTAAACTTTGTGAAATTACATTTTGACCCCTATACTTCACTAAAATTGTAAAATAACCCCAAAACTCATATTTTTTCTCTTAAACACATATTTTAGTATTCCAGAGTTTATTTTTATGGATTTACACCCTAAAAATTCAGTTTTTACATAAAAGCCCCTCAACTTTGTAAAATTACATTTTGACCCAAAATCTTTACATAATCATAAAAATACCCAAATCACATGTACCTATTCCATTTTTCATGTAGATTCCAAATATGTGGTTAGTTTTTCAAACAAAATTTTCATTCTATATGGACAAGCTAAGGCCAAAACCAAAACACCCCAAAATCCAAGGTTTTGTAAAACTTTGAAACATGCATGAATGTGCTCCTTTTGATGTATAGATTATAAATATGAGCATGGTTTTTGAAACAAACATTACCAACATAATGAACCCTCTAAGTTAGTGTCCTAACTCAAAAATATTAAATCCTACTCAAAATTTTCTTAAAATACATAAAAGTGACTCTTTTAAAGTGTAGAATAAAGATATGGTGTTGAGTTTTAAAACAAAAATCTCTACCCACATCAAATGGAGGTGGGTGAAGCCTTGAAGGAAGGAAAATGATGAGCTCTTCAAATATTTTTAAAAGAAAGGAAGAGTTTGAGCAAAAAGACCAACTTACAAGCTTAAAAATTCATCAAAATTCAAACCTTTTTGGCAAAAATTATAAAAAAAATAAGAAAACAAATTTGAACACAAGCCCATGGCCAAAATATGGTCTTTGTTGGAGGTCAAGGAACCGCAAGTTCTTTGAAGCTCAAGCTCTCAAGAAATGAAGCAAAATCTCTTCATTTTCCTCAATAGCACAATTCGGCCACTACTAGAACAGGTAGAAGGAGGCTTTTTCTTGAAAAACTAATGGTGGATTTGGGTTTTTTGGGTGGAAGAGCTATGGAAAAGTGTCTTTGTTTGTTGGATTTAGTGGAGAAATGAAGAAGCTATGAGGTTGGAGGTGATGGAGGAATGGAGGTTGAAGATGAGAGAAATGAAAATGGAGAGTGTTTTGAATAAAAATGTGAAATGAATCAGATTGGGGGAGAGGGTGGCGGCTTCTTCATGCTAAAAAGGAGTGGTTGGGTTAGGGTTAAGGGCATTTTAAGGTTTAGACAAAAAGGTGGGGGTAAATTAGGTAGAAAGGTACTAATTAGGGGTAGTTTAGTAAAAACAATGGTCAAAATAGGATTAACTTGGTCTAACTATGATTAATTTGAATTGATCTGAATTAATCATCATTAAAGGTGTCATTAGTCATAATAAAGTAGCTTTTGTCTTTAATAGTGTCATAATGTATAGCCACTACAAGACAAAAGTAGTGGGTGATGATATCACCATGTCTCCTCTTTGTCTTTAAGAGCGGGATTAAATTTCCTTAATCATTCTTGACCCTCAATTAACTCAAAATAATTATTTTGACTCCATAGCAATTAATAAAAATAAATGATCTTTAATTAGAGCCTAATATTGCCTATATTTCCTTAATTACTTTAATTAAGCTTAATTAGTACTAACTAGGGGCAAAATAGTAATTTCACATGAAAACTCATCAGGACTTACCTAAACATCAAATATTCCCTCAACATAACATATCCAACTCCTGGGTGATAAGGTTCGTCATCACTTAATCTTGCGTTAAATTACTTTAAAGGTATTTTAGTAATTTTGAGCACGGGAAAATCAGGAATTGCAAATTTCACATTAATTACCATTTAAAACACATATAGTCCCCTTCAAACATTGAACTAACCTTTTGATGATGGTCATGTTGGCCGTCCTAAATTCTCATGCAAGAATAACCTCAGGGTATTTTGGTCATTTTACATAGAAGGAAAAATCAGGGCATTATAGACAATGTTAGAGATATCAAAGAGTTACTTTCTGAATAACAACATCAGCTAAAAAGATAAACATGCATCACATCTTTTTGCATATATCAATAAGCATATTATCAATCAACATCTTATAGCAGGAAACATGCTCCTACCCAGGTATGCAGAAGTCAAGGACCAGACTAGCTATTGCGTATGCAATGCTCAGAAAGATATACATATATATAAATAGCATACTAGGGAATCATTATTAACACAATTCAACACATAAGCATATAGAGTCACCAATCCACTTTATCTCGTTTAGAACACACTTATTTGCACATTTAGAGTTCTGGTAATCGATTACATATGCTGGTAATTACCAGAATTAAAACTTGTTTAAGGTTCAAAGAGATCCTGGTAATCGATTACATGTGCTGGTAATCAATTACCAGAACCAAAAACTTATTCTAGGCATGAAGAACATCATGGTAATCGATTACATGAACTGGTAATCAATTACCAAAACCAAAATCTTGTTCAAGGTATGAAGAACATCCTAGTAATCGATTACATATGCTAATAATTGATTACCAAAACCAAAATCTTGCAAAGAATCATCCTGGCAATCAATTACATAGTGGTAATCAATTACCAGAATCACGAATTTTGAAAAGTAGAGTTTTGACACAATGCAAGTTGCTCTTTCATTCTAAGTCCATTTTAAAACATCATTGAAGCAAGGTCTAAGCTTCAAAAAGAATACAACCAACTATATATCATGACCAAAAACACACTCAATAACCATGATCAAGATTTCCATTCAAGATACAAGGGCAGTCTTTGAGCTCTAGGGGTTTAGGTGATAACAAGAATAATAAACTTGCTATGCAAACCTCATTTAGGTCTTTATCATTATTAGGTGATGGCTTAAAATTTAAATATGATATGCAAGACTTGAAATATAAATATGAGGATTCAATTTCATTTTTAAGTCTTCAAAGTTTAGGTGATAACTTGAAATATAAACATGAAATGCAAAGCTTGAAATTTAAACATGGAAATGCAAGTCCATTTCTTTAATCTTCAAGATTTAAGGTGATGACTTGAAAATAAACATGATGTGCAAGGCATTGAAACATAAACATGAGATGCAAGTGCTTGAAATATAAACTTGATGCAAGTCTCTTTCTATTATCTTACTAGAGCTTATTTCAAGACTTTAAAGAACCAAGCTCTCAACCCCAATCAATTTTAACCAAATGGAAATGAGCTTTAGAGTCCTTTAACACCATGGTTCCAAGAACCTCATCTCTTGGACTCACCATCAAGCTCAAGAACAATGGACAAGAAAACCAACCAACATTTTATTTAACGTGTTTCTTTGAAACCAACATCAAGTTTTAGGCTTTAGAGGTTACAAGTGTGATGATTCTACAACTATCATCTAGAAACCCTCATCATCAAGCCATGGTCTCAAACATCAAGAAAGCAAAAATAATATTTCAAAGGAAACAACAACTATTCTACATTCCTCATCCTTTCAAAACTAAAAATGAAACAAAACTTTAGGCTTTAGAGGTCAAGCACATGGTGATATCAAAACCACCACCAAGATCTCTCATCATCAAGCCATGGTTTCCCATCATCCAATAACAACAAAAATAAAAAAAGAGAAGGAAGCAAAGAGGGATTCAAAACTGAAATGGAAGGAAAAGAAAGAACAAAAACATAGCCATTCATTCAATGCCAAATCCGAAAATGAAAAGGCAAGGAAAGAACACAAAACAAAATCCCTACCAAGTTGTTTCTTTGGTTGAAAATGAGGAAGCTTGATCTTGTGTCTTGGAAAGGTTGTGTGTTTAAGGGTTGATCTAAGGTGGAGATCTGGTGGTTTGAGGTTAAGAGGAGGTTGAGGATGGAGGTGGAAGAGGAAGAAGAGAAAGCTTAAGTTGAGAGAATGCAAGAGTTCTTTTTTTACACCAAATCTTTGGCCAAAAAAACAAATGGTAAAAATGAGAGTGTTTGTGAGTGTTAGTGTGTTAAAAGAATTAAAATATGAGGGTGAAATGGAGGGAGGAGCTGCCTCTTTGGGGCTTTTAGGGGGAAATTTTATTTTTTTCCAAGTGTGTTAAGATGTGAATTAGAGATAGATTTGATTAGGGAATAAGTTAGGAATTTGTAATTGGGTGTTTGGGTTAGTAACCAAGTGTTTAAGACTTTTCAAGACATGATTAGGAGTGGTCTTGCATGCTTAGTTTGAATTAAACTCAATTAGTTTGAAATTTAAACTCCAACATGTTCCTTGATTTAGGGAATTGAAGAGAGAAAATACTATTTGGCTTGATATGACATAATATCTTTGATTTAAGAAGGGAATTTGATTTTTCTTAAGCAATCTTAAGCTTTAATTAACCTCAAACAATTATTTAGACTCAAAATTATTAATTAAAATTAATTTATCTTTAATTAGAGCCTAATATTGCATGTATTATATTAATCGCTTAGTTAGGCTCATATAGCACCAATCAGAGGCAAAACGTAAATTCACACAATGACTCCCCTAGACCACCTGGACTTTCAGACATCATGCAACACTTATCGTCAACGTTTTTGAGCTTTCAGGTGACGGGTTCATTTGTTACTTAATCCCACATTAAATTACCTTAAGGGTACTTCAGTAATTTCATGTAGGGAAAAACAGGAAATTGAGATTTTTATCTCTAATACATTCATTACACATTTACTCCCTTCAAGCACTAGACTAACCCCTCAGGATAGCCTGGAGCATCCCTCAATTTCAGGGCAGAAATGACTTAGGGGCATTTTGGTCATTTTCTCACTGGAAAAATGGGCATTACCTCCGGTATTAGTTCCTTGATAAAATTTTGGTCTTCTAGTCTTCAATCAGAGTTTGTTGTTGATAAAAAGATTGTGAATATAGTGATTGAAGATTGTAGAACATGTTAGCTTCAGAGTTTGATTGATATTTTAAGTCTAAGCTTACTTTATGAAGTCTAGTGCTACTTTCTAAAGTCTTGAAACTTAGTTTCTTGTAATGGTTATATTTCTTCAATCCGTTAGGCATGTATGTGCTCAAATCATGATATAAATATCACTTCCATTTTATTCTCATCTCTTTGTACAAGATAAAACATGTTTGCACATGTAAAGTAAAAATTTTCATGTTAATGAGCCATGTTATGCCAATGAAAGAACTGCTTGCTATTTCACGAAACTCAAGGTAGACATCAGTCATTCTTCAAAATATTTTCCTTAAATTGGTTTTGTTGTCATTCAAAACATATTACATTGAAGCTTTCTGAAGGGTTCTGGAGCTAACAAAGTGTGGGGAGAGTATGAAGACGTGCCCAATTTAAGTGTAGGGGAGGGACAATGTGTATCTATGAGTGGCCAAAAATAAATTCATCAAGAAAGTGGCACACCAAGAAAATAACAAAAAAGAGTTAAAAAAATCTGAAAAAAAAAATTGGTTAAAGGTGTGCCTATTGTTGTGAGTATTCCTACCTGTCACGCGGGCGACCCGAGTTCGATCCCTAGCAACGGTGTCAAAATTTGAATAGAGGTTGTCGTACCTCCTCAAATTAGAATTTATTTTAATGCTACGTTGCACAAAAAATGTAGTAAAGGGCACAACATAGGTCGTCTCTCAAGAAGGCTTCAATACTTAGTTAGGAAATTGTGGGTTTTGGAGAATTAAAATTTAAAACAATTAAAATTTAAAAGATAATAGCAATGATATAATATCAATGGTGAAGAAGGCACTAGTACAAGGTATTCATAGGATTGGAATTTAATTATCATTGACCAAATATTAAACCCATTAGTGGCTATTAGTAATAAATTGCTGACAATTATACTATTGATCGATCGACCTCTAGAATTTGACCAATCCAAATAACTAATAAACGAGATCTCAATTTATTTAGCAATCACATTAATTTAATGAGCCGATTGTTATAGCCTAACGCCAATTGGAAAGTTAATTTTAATGCTCGCCTTCAAATATAAACCAATAGATCTATCAATTTTTGCTCAAAGACTTTCCCTAAATGACGATCACCAATTTAGTTATCCCAACAAAGATTATAGTAATCACCACAATTATTATAGGAATAGAAATTGTAGAATATGAAGAAAACTAATGCATTTAATATCGAAAAGGGGTCTCAAACATCATCTTAATCTATTCGGAAATCCTTACACTAGTAAAGAAATCTACTTCTCCATCTTTAGAGGAATAACAATAAAGATAAAAGAGAACCTAAAAATAATAGAAATAATTCTTGCCACAATCTCCAAGACAAAGCACCATAACTAATGGAATCTCTAACACCCAATTTTCTGTTTAAGTACAAATGACCAAAATGCCCTTGAGGTCATTTTTCCGAATTCAGGAAGCCGACTGGCACTTCTCGAATGGGTTAACTCAATGTTTGAAGGGGTTATACCTGTTATGTTTGATATCAAGGTGAAAATCTCGTTTTCAGAACTTTTGGCTCAAAATAACCAAAATACCTCTCCATGTTTTACGCGGTAAAGGTGCCGTTTGAGCCCGAAACTTTCCAGGAAGTTCGGAATAATGTTTATGAGTGGTTTTTGATGTTTAGTAAGCCGGTAGGTCCGGGCAGTTTAGTGCAAAATTACCATTTTGCCCCTAAACCTTAAAACGTGTACAGTGAGCCTAATGACGTAATTAAGCAAACCTAAGCAATATTAGGCTCTAATCGAAGATTAATTTATTTCGATAATTAATCTAGAGTCAAAATAATTTATTAAGGTTAATTAGAACCTAAGATTGCTTGGTTAAACTCTAATTACATCTTTTAATTCAAGATTCCTAGTCATGGAATCTTGAATAGTGTTTTCTCTCTCCAATTCTTTAAATTAAGGAATTATGCCCATACCTTCATTTGACTAAAAGAATGATTTTAAATTGTTAATCTAGCAAGATCACCCCTAATCAAGTCTTGACAACCTTAATTAGCCATTACCTCACCTAAACACTTTCTTACAAACTCCTAATCAAAACCTTAATCAAAGAAACACCTAAACACATCATTAAACCACAATTACATGAACAATTTCTCTTCCTCCCTTGGGTTGTAAATCTGGCCGAATTCTCACCCTAAGAAAAGTGTCACATGTTGATTTTATTTCACTCCAAAGGCCATACCCCAAGCCATGCTTTGAACCATACCTAGCCATGCTTTCAACCATGCCTTTGAATGACAAGTTTTGAAGATATTTTCTTTTCCTCCTTGGCCTTGAAATTGTCGGCCATCCTCCTCCAATCAACCCCCATTGTGACAATTTTCTATAAATACCAAGCCTTAAAGAACTTGGTTACACTTTAGAAGTTTTGCCAAGTTCAAGCTTTCTTGCATTTTCTTCCTTTTGCTCTCAAATTCTCTTCATCTTGCTCTTCTTTTCCTCCCTCAAAGAAACCTTGCCACCACCACAAACTATCACAAACAACCTTAAACCACCACTCCCTCACCTCAAACCACCTCTCAAACACTTAAACTTTCCATTTCCAAGCTTACTTTTTCAAGAAAAATCATCTTCCTTGAGCTTTCTCCTTGGCCGAATCCTCCTCCTCCTTCAAGAGAAGATTTTGTAAGGATCAAGCTTTTTTCATCCTTTTCAAAGACTTCTTTAGGTAAGGGTTTTATTTCAAAGTTTTTCTTGTTTTCTTCAAGAAAAGTTCTAGTTTTCTCTTGGTTCAAAACTCTTTTTCTTCTTCTTTTGCTTTTCGGCCTTGGAGCCTTTTCATGAGAAAAACTTTGGCTTGATGATGAGGTTTCAAGATAATGGCTTGTTGTTGTCATGTGAGAAACCTCTAAAGCTTGAAATCTTGGTCTTGGACCATACATGTTTTGGTTTTCCTTTTTCCTTCCTTAATCAAGTTTTGGTTTTATTTTCTTCTTCCTCATCATGGTTTCGGTTTCCTCTTCCTTTATTTGAACAAAGTTTGTTAAAAATGTTAAGTAGATCACTAAAAGTTTTGTTAAGAAAATTAATCCTATGTTTTCAAAGAGCTCTAAGCTTACCCTTGCCAACCTTAAAGTTGGTTGGCCGTTCTAAGAGTTTTACTCTAGATTGAAGCCCATGAGCAATAAAATAAAGAATATGACTTAGTTCTTTGTATTTTGTTTAGATAAAGTGTTGAGTTTTGTGTCCATTTTCTTGAGCTTGATGATGAAGTTCAAAACCAAAGGCTTCTTTGAAGACTTGGTGCTAAGAACTCTAAAGCTCACTTTATGTTGTTAAGATACATATTGGGTTAAGGTTATAATGTTCCTCTAAAGTCTTGTAAGAGCTCTAGTTAAGATAAAATGAGTTGCATTCATGTTTATGTTTATGCCTTGCATAGCATGTTTATTTTGATGCCATCACTAAGCTCTCAAGAATAACTAAATGAACTTGCATTATCATGTTTAAATTTCCAAGCTTGCATTTCATGTTTATATTTCAAGTCATCACTTAATCTTTAAAGATAATAATGAGGTTGCATCTCATATTTATTTTATGCTCTCACTTTATTTTATAATGAAGAATAAAACAAGTGCATAGCATGTTTAAGTTTATGCCATCACTTAAATATCCTAGAGCTCAAAGACTTGCCCAAGTATCTTACATAAAGTTTTAGAAAATGGAGGCATTCCAAGGAAGCCATTTCGGCCTTGTGATGATGATGATGGACTTGAGATGAGTTCATCTAATCATAAGTGCCCATAGTCTAAGTCTTGGAATTTTTCTAAGCTTAGGTGTACTTAAAGAATATTATGAACAAAGTTTCATGTTTTAAATCTATTCTTTGAGCTAAATAATTTAGCTACTGACCTAGCACACATTTATATGATTTTAATGAGATAAATTGGTTTCTAAAAGAGTTTTGAGTTCCTAAAATTATTCCAAGAGAAAACTAGCAACTTATATGCATTTAAATCATGAGATTATGTGATTATATGATGCTTGTATTTTGGTTCTGCCTTGTGCATTTGGCCACTGTATAAATTCTGTTTTATGGTGTTAAAATGTGTAAAATTATGTTTGAGTGAAGCAAGGAATGATTTAGGGAAGTTAGAAAAGAACAAGTAACTAGAAAGGACTTAAAATGAGAATTCTAGAACACTTAGATGCACAAATTGTAAATTCTGTTCCAGCATAATTGGACTTAAGAAAAATGGTTTATAATTAGTGGATATGTGTAGGAATCCCTCATAATTGGTTTAGGAGTTGATTATAGAGCCTTAGGCGAAGATGGAACTTAGAAAGGGTCAAAGATGGAGATTTTAGGACCCCGTAATCACATGACAAAATTCTGTCCAAGGTGATGAAGTGTTGTTTGGTTATGTTAGTAAGCATAAACATTAGAGGAAATTATAGGTAATGATCCCTTAGGTGTAAGAAAGATTCATAATGAAAGTTAGAATCATTAGAACATAAGTTTAAAACCCGTAAGGGCCAAAACATAAGACACCATGAGATAGAAGGTGTGAAGTGAGCATGAGACCGAGTGGGTATACTCGTGATGATGTGAATATGTTGATACCATGAACATGAGACTATATGTGTATTTGTGACATGTTATTGTGATGATATGGCATGCTATGTTTAAGATGCATGAGAATGCGAAATATGAATAAGTTAGGAGGGTATGCTCCTGATTAAGAGATTTATGTGATTGAGAAATTTCATGAGAACAACGTGTGTGGTTTGAGTTATGTGGCATGACTCAAATTTGAGAAAATTTGGAGTGTAGTCGTTATGCCTCGAATTTCCGTCAAATTTGAGGGACTTGAGAAAGTTTTGAAAAGAATGATTTATATGTGACATGCCGAGACACATTTCTCATGCTACGGTGAGGAGAAAGGAAACCTGTGGGGGTATGGTCATGGAGCCATATCGAAGCGGACAATGTCACTGGTCTTAACCAGATGATGTGTTTCGCAGAGAGACGTACTTCTCCTGACGGTGAGGAGAAGGTAAAACCGTGAGGGCATCAACATTAGCCTGCCAAAGCGGACAAAGTCATTGGTTTAACCAGTTGATGCATTTGAGAAGGAAGAAAGTCCCATGATGGGTGATTCCTTAGGTCCCCTGCCCGTACTCTGGGACTCAGGATTATTATTATTATGATTATGATACGCTTATCAAGAAGATAAGTAAGAACTAGTGACGACTAGTTAAGGTATGAGCTCATAGCCTAGTATCGGGGTCGGTTACTATTTTTTTACATACCATGATGTCACAAGTTTGAGAAACGAGAAAATATGTGAAGCATTTTTCTCATGAAAGAGAGAAGTTGATTATGAGAAGTTACATGCCACTTATATGTGAACTAATTATTGATGATATGTTTTATTGTTTTGTGGCATAAAGTATTGCCATGCATTCATGTTTTGGTATGCTGCATACATGCATTAAGATTCATCATAAAAGACACGGACCTTGGATAATTATCTTTTATAAAACCTCATAATGAACCCTTGCATGTTTAACCTTTTTATAATAAACCCAAGGTTCCTGGGACATAAACGATGACACTAGGATAGGAGGTTTCCTTTGAGATTCTTTAGCAAGATTCTCACCCCTCTATCTTCTTTTTCCCGTTACATCTTCAGATTCCGATGGCGTCGTTCGTGATTTTTGTTGATACGCCGTATGGGAGGTGCACTACGATCCAGATCATCAGTCTTACCATTTTAAGGGTCGTTGTGCCGTGCATATTTTTGCATATGTGGGACATCCGTTTGCTTTTCGTCTCCAGCTTTCATTTTACCCCGACCTCTCCCTACGGCGACGATTTGATCTTCGAGAGGACACGACCTCGTGACGAGAGAACTCCGTGCTCGACCATCGTCTTAATAGTGCACGGCTACCCCGAGTACGTTCCTCGCTCGAGTCATTCAGAGGTGATCCGAGGATCCCCTTACTCACCCCTTTTTGGAGGATCTGCCCTTCCAGTTCCCATGGACATCGGGAGGGGTAGCGAGGATATGGTGACACGCAGAGGCTATCTTGATGCCCGAAGATGCGCCCACGTCGAGGAGGTCATGTCCATCCACCTTTCCATTTGCATACACCTGAGGAGCTAGCACAGTTCATTGGGTATGTACCTTCGAGGGACGAGGAGCAGCGCCATTAGGAGTCGAGGAGGGGGTAGCCATGGCTTGGGATCTATCTTTTGAGGCTTTCCATGTATTTACGTTTATGTTTCTTATTTCTTTTTTTGTATTTTCTGTTCTTGTCCTAAGCCTGCCTACTCATATGGGTATGACCCTATGCTTTTTATGTCTCAGTTGATGTACTAAACTATGGTATTTAATATTATGATGGTTGTGCCTATGATTGAGGTGTTCTTATTTGCTTTTGTATTGCATAATTTATTTTCCTCTTCGCCTTACGTTTCGTTTATGTTGCACGCGATGGCTCGCATTTTGTTTTACGTATTTCAAAAAAAAATTTACCTATTTTCGATAAGTAATTTTATAAAAGAGTTTAAAGGGAAGTAATAACTAATAATTAATCTTAATACGTCCTAGGCGTATTGGGGTTAAATATTAGGGTGTTACAAAATCCCTAAGAGAGAGAATAGAGAAAATGTAGAGAGAAGATGAAAAATTTGTAGAGAGAATAATAGCAACTAAAAATGGCAGCCTAAAAGTGAGTCAAAAACTAGGGTAAACATATGTGTCGATCCTTTACATACTACTTTCTAAAATGGGTCAAAGTGGGCCCAAAAACATATTAATTAGCTGTTAAAATGCTATCACACGAATGCTGCTTTGGATAGAATTGATGTTTTCACGTATTTGGTCAGCTTTGGCCCCTTAAACATTCGAATTTATCTTTGGAACTAGAAATAGAGATTGTAGCTCTTTGAATAAGCTTTTCAGCATCATAAAAATCACCTTATTCGAACATTTGTAGCTCTAGATATTACGAAAATTCTAATTGGAGGTCAAGTTAACAGATCAGGACATCAGCAACCTTTAATCTTGCAACTCAATTTTCACTAAGATGCTCTTAGAACTAGGTTTTGAGCTGAGCATGAAAGTTTTAGAGGACTTATTGAGCTTTCCAAAATATCTTTATTTATCTTATTTCGATCCCTGGAGAGATACAGATTTTCCATTACAATGCTTTTTGCAAATGTACTCAAAAACTCTTCTATTTAGCTCCTAAATTGATCGTTGCTACAAGCTCCATGCAAAGAGTTCCCAGCCTTGTTTTTAACATTTTGCACTCAATTCAAAGCTTATACAAAACCATACTCAAAGAGACAGGTTAAACATAAGGGCTTTAATCGATAATTATTCCAAAATCAGTCCAATAGTCAATAATTCTATTAAAATCTCACAATGAGAAATAAATCAAAATCCTTATTGTAGGTATAAAAGTGTACGAGAAAGGGGGTTGAATCATGCTTTACTTCTTTTCACATTTGAAACATTTAAAGAAATACTATCAAGCATTAAGTTTGAAATGCAGTGGAAAACATATTAGTTGTTTAAGAAAGTAGATTTCCGAAGCATAGAAAGAGTAAAAGAAGCCAAAACGATGTATCAGGAAATATTAAATTATACAGCATAACAAAGAAAGTAAAGGAGATTAGGGATAAGAAGAAGTGACACAAATATTTTTATACTAGTTTGGCCAAACATGCCTACATCTAGTACTCAACACACGTTGAGGTTTCACTAAACATCTTTCTCAAATTAGTGAAAGAAAATGGATAGTCTTTACATTAGTCTTCTCAAGCTCTCTCGTATGATCAGGACAACCCCTACTTTCATAAGCTAAGTAGTTATTCACTAGCCTCTCTAGCCGCTGAGTATATTTCCAGCCTCTCCAAACTGAACCTTGACCAGTAGACAACCTCTCCTGTCACGTTGAAAGTAGCTATTCACTAGCCTTTTCAAACTGAATCGAGTAGTCTTTTCCCAACCTCTTCAAGCTGAACATTGACCAGTTGACAACTTCTACCTGCCATGTTGAAAGTGGTTATTCACCAGCCTCTCCAAGCTGAACGGAGTAATTTTTCCCAACCTCTCTAAGTTGAACAGAGAACAGCAAGAACACCATACTATCGCATTGTAAGTAGTTTTACATTAGCCTCTCCAAGCTATCTTACACTAATCACTCCTGGATCAAGGATATAAAGGTTTGTGTTTGGGTTGCCACTCAAACTAACCTACACTAAAGTTTCCTTAAAATATACATGAATAACCTAGGATAACTTGAATGACTTCTTTCCCACAACTCTTCCTAGGAAGAAAATATAACTATTCAAGAACATGGAAAGAAAATTTTTACAAGCAAGGAGACTGATTACATGATGATATGATGAACCTTACTAGACATGAAGAGAGATTTGCATAGAGTTTCCTTTCTTATGCAGCATCAAGTCTCTTATATGTTGAAGCACAGCATCTCCATTTATAGACGATCTTCCATTTTGACCGTTGCCCTTGATCAGATCTTCAAATGACACGTGTTGATCATCCATTTATGTCTTGGAAAAGCAATCTAGAAGAGTAGCCTGTCTTTGTCAGAACTTTTGCAAAAGCCGTTGTATGATTGAGGTTTCTGATGTTACTTCATAAACTATTTTTACTTTTTGAACATGGTTTCTAAACTCTTTCTTCTAGAAGCTAGGTTGTTGACCAAGTTAGCAAAAGAGATGACTCGCTAGTTGAAACTGGTTTTGACTTTAAATTTGAATTTCAAAAATTAAAATTTCCCTCATTTTTCAGTAACATTCAACGCTTCAGGGAAGTGAGCTTTCTGAAGCGCGAATTAGTCCCTTGATTGATCTTCAGTCTTTAGATCTTCAATCCAAGTTTTATGATTTTGAAAGATTTGTGATCACGATGATTGAAGCTAGTAGAACATATTGGCTTCAGCATTTGATGGAAATATTCATTTCAGATGTACTTTCTAAAGTCTCAGATCTTAGTTTTTTGTACTTGTCTTTATATATTTTTATTCGTAAGGCATGTATGCATACTTTGCACGATATAATATTCACTTTTATTAAGTGTAATATCTTTATATGAGATAAATCATGTTTGCACATGTAAAGTGAAATTATTCTAGCTTTAAGTCCGTGTTATGCAATCCAGAAATAATCTATATGCTATGTCAAGAAACTCAAGGAAGATATTACTTGTTTTTCAAAATATTTTCTTTGCATTGGTTTTGTTATCATTCAAAACATATTGCTATGAAGCTTTTGAAGGATTCTGAGCTAACACTTATTAATTGCATTAACAACACAATAAAGCTCATGCAAAAAGCTAAGGTTTGCAAGATAAGTGACATAAATACTCCTTATCACTCCTCCTAAGATATCCAAAGACATAATGTTCTGTGACCCTAAGAATAGGGGTAAGATCATAAAAATTACTCTATATAAGAACAAAATTGACCTAGAACCAAATAAGTAACATCTCAAATATCACTCCCTTAAGTAGAACCCTTTCTGACTTAAGTGTTGAATTTCTTACAGGTTGCCACCTTTCGTTGGAAGCTTGAAGGTCTATCAATCACAACTAGGGTTAGCCAAGGATTCCCTATCAGGAACAGTTGTTAATTTGTTTATTATAATATTTGATTTTAAATTTATATTTGAATGACTTGTAAAATAATTACTTTGCTATCATTTTAATATTGTATAATGAAAAAGACAAGCCAAAATATTAAAATACATAAAAAGAGACAAAATATTACATATTCTTAAAACTTTTAATAATATAATTGTGCAGGAAATTATATGAAAAAGTTACATTAAAAATAAGATTATATAATCATTTTGGCCTTAACATTTTATATTTGGCATCAATTTGGTTCTAATAAAATTTTTAACATCAATTTAGGGCTGAATTGATATCGAAATTAAAAATGTTAGAACAAAATCTATGTAATAAGAAAATTTGTTAGGATTAAATTGATATAAATTTTTTTATTAGAATCATATTGATATCAAACAAGAAATATTAGGATAAAAATATTATTAACTTTAAAATAATAATTTTTATTGCTTATTTAGATTTCACAGAGTGAAATACAATTTTTGAATGAAGATAGAATGAAATGCAATTTATCCAAAATTCAAGGGTGATCTGTGTTATTCATACATTTGTGTTCTGGAAGCCGTGCCAGAAGCCCCGTATAATACGAGATCGCGAGGGTTTTCAGTTCTAGCTTCTAGGGTTTAAGCTTGCAGATCCATCTTTGCCATTTCCATTTCAAAATACCACATCATCGGCCCATTTGGCCATTTCCCCTTCCCTTTCAGTTATCATGTGGGCTCTTCGTCGTGCTTCGCTTCGTCTCAGGTAACTCGCCTTCCCTCAAAATGCTCAGCTTATCATTCTACTTCGGTTTTCTGGAAGACGGGTTTCCCAAACTCGTAGCACCAGTTTATACTACAAAATGAGATAATACATTTCACGTGTATGATCGTTTTCTTCTTAGTTTTCATTGTTGCTAGTTTATATTGCATACCGTGGTTTGACTGAATGAGGAAGAAACAATGTGTGGGATAATACTGACGATCTATTTTATTTGATTTGAAATAAAATATTTATTTTATACGAAAAATGAAGATTGCAACAAATCATGTTAAATCAGAGTGCGATGCACCCAAATTTATTAATTAGGGGTTGTAGGTGCAATAGGATTAGTAATTTAGGAAGTAAAGTTATATATATTAATAGTCTAACTGATGACTTCGTCTTTGTGGCTCCACATTGTGATTTTGTGTACAATTTAGAGAGACTGTTGGTTTTGTTTGAGTTTCGGTGTTTTCATTAGCTCATACTATAACACCTGTATGGGTTTGTGCTGACTGTTAAGCGTTAATTGTTTGTAGGAGCCAAGGATTTAATTTAGCAGCGCCTTGTGCTTCTTGTGTGAAACTAGTGCCAACTGCTTGTGGGGAAGATGAGGCTCTCATCCATGAGTCTCCTCAAATAACATGCAGTAGGATTCTGTTGACGAAGACATTTTACCACACAGTTCATACTTCCCTGAGCTTTACTGTGAGCAGGCGTGAACTTTCATCACAAGCTGACACACGTAGCACGAAGGATGACGATGATTTGGAAGATGGGTTGTCTGAGCTGGGGACACATGGAAATAACGAAGAATCTGAGATGGAGATAGGTGATGATGGTGTGGATGTTGTGAAACCACACAACGAGATGGAGTTATCAGATACTGAGGTTGACCCATCAGAAAAAAATCACAGGGTAGGAATGCTCATTCAGAACTATTCAAGGCAATATTAAGTGCTCCAGGGTTGTCTGTTCATTCTGCACTGGATAAGTGGATTGAAGAAGGGAAAGAACTAAGCAAAGAAGAGATCTCATTGGCCTTGTTTAATCTTCGGAGGCGTAAAATGTATGGGAGGGCTTTGCAGGTAAGTACATCAAACATATATCTGCTTCCAATTTATACAATTTATCTTTTATAATTATTATGCTGATTAAATTAGCATAGGACATTGCTTCATTTCTGTGAATACTTGATGATTGTGTCTAGTATACTTTTAGTGATACTGTTAGTATGAAACTCTCTATCTAAGCAAGATAATGCCTCCTTTCAATATTATCATATGCTTGTTTATCCTTCTGCTTCCCCCTTCAGCAGTTTTCTCACTGAAAATGTTTATTATTCCTGCTGGATTGATACTGGGCAATGTTAAATATCTGTGTACTTATATGTTAATTTTAACTTTCAGATTAATTTTGAACTACCTTTTAGATTGGATTTTGGGCTTTTTTGAACCATAATCTAGTACTCTTTTAACCAATATTGTTTTTCTGTACTAAGGATCATGTTGTTGCTCTTCTCCTTTTGGCTAGTCTCTTTTCCGTTTTTCTATTTGGGCATTTTTTTCAGTTATTTGATTTATTGTCCCGTATGAATTTTATTGTTCTATAAAATTTTATCAAAAAGTTATTGTTCTATAAATTTATTGTGTGTGTAAGGACTATATATTTGCTTATTTTGCTGTTTGAGATTGTTAATGTGTATTTTTACCTTGTTTGAGTTTCTGGCTTTACAATATGATTTTTTATTCTGTAACTTTATTGCATTTCATTTGCTGATACTGTAGCTCTTCGAGTGGCTTGAGTCAAACAAGAAGCTTGAATTCATGGAGAAGGATTATGCTTCTCAACTTGATTTGATTGCTAAATTGCGTGGTCTCCCAAAGGCAGAGAAATTCATTAGGAGTATTCCAGAATCTTTTAGAGGGGAGTTATTATACCGAACTTTACTGGCTAACTGTGTTAGTCAGAACAATTTGAAGAAAACAGAGGAAACATTCAACAAAATGAAGGAGTTGGATTTTCCTGTTACAACATTTGCTTGTAACCAATTGCTTCTTATGTACAAGAAGGTTGACAAGAAGAAAATATCTGATGTGTTATTGTTGATGGAAACAGAAAATGTCAAACCTTCTCTGTTTACCTATAAAATTTTAATAGACACAAAAGGCCAGTCCAATGATATTGCTGGAATGGATCAAATTGTTGAGACGATGAAAGAGGAAGGCATTGAACCTAACACCCAAATACAGGCAGCTTTGGCTACGCATTACACCTCTGCTGGACTTGAAGAAAGAGCCGAGGCTATATTGAAGGAGATGGAAGGTGAAAACTTGAAAGATGCTCTGTGGCTAAGTCCAACTTTGCTCCGCCTTTATGCAAAATTGGGAAAGGCTGATGAAGTAGAGAGAATTTGGAAAATATGCGAGTCAAAGCCTCGAATTGAGGACTGCTTGGCTGCAGTTGAAGCTTGGGGAAAGCTAAAGAAAATTGAAGAAGCAGAGGCTGTTTTTGAGATAATGTCAAAGAAATGGAAACTTTCTTCCAAGAACTACTCAGTGCTCCTAAACGTTTATGCTAATAATAGGATGCTACAGAAGGGTAAGGATCTTGTTAAGGGAATGGTAGATAGTGGGTGCAAAATAGCCCCAATGACTTGGGATGCTCTTGTCAAACTTTATGTCCAAGCAGGGGAATTAGAGAAGGCAGATTCTCTTTGCAGAAGGCAATCCAGCAGAACCAATTGGTGCCCATGTTTACTACTTTCATGGCTATTTTGGAGCAGTATGCGAAGAGGGGTGACATCCATAATTCAGAAAAGATTTTCCACAGAATGAGGCAAGCTGGCTACATTTCTCGTGTAAGTCAATTTAAAGTTCTGATAGAAGCATACATAAATGCCAAGATGCCAGCATATGGGATCAGGGAGAGGATGAAAGCTGATAACATATTTCCAAATAAAAGTTTGGCTGACCAGTTGGTTCTAGTTGATGCATTTAAAAAAACTGCACTGTCAGATTTGCTTGAGTGAGGAAATTAGCTTTTGTAAGGGCTGCTTTTACATTTTTACATGCAACTATTGTCTTTTCGTTAAGTAGCAGGTTGAGCATCCCAGATTTTAAAGTGAATTTCCTAATTCATCTTTGACTAATGCAGTTCTTAAGAATTAAAAATATTGGCTATTTTAATAATTTTTAAGGATTATTGTGTCCATTAGTTCAATATATGTGACTGACATTTTAAAATTTTTTGAATTATGTTAGGGGTTTTTATTTTTCTTGAACTACTTCTGCTCCCAAATATCTGTTTATTTTTAAAATTTGACTTGTCCAAAATATGTGTCCATTTAAAATATTAGGTGATTTTAGTATAGAAAAAATAAATTTTAGTAAGGGTAATTTCATACAATCAAGCAAGTTTATCTAAAATTAAGATGTTTTTAATTTTTTTTAACCCGTGTGCTTAATTAGAACTGAACAATTATTTGGGATTGAGAGAAAATTTTTGACGCGGATTTAGTTAAGGAATTGACGAATTGTGGAGGTTTACCCCAGATTCGACTTTTAGCTTTATTATACTGTTGTTTGAGTTAGAAAATTTACATTTTTAGCGTATGAATTACTCCATAAATTCTGGTTCTGATTTTATCACATTTATTGGTTTAAAAACTACCCTTTTCAAGAGCGTAGATCTTTTTCACGATAGAAAAACAAAGTCGTTTTAGGCTAGTATCCTTGAGTGAAAATGAAATGAAACTAACGCGACGTAATACCTTCCAAGGCAGAATAGGCTACTTTTGCTTCTGTTTGTATTTCTTTTTCTCTAGTTTGTAGTCTGTTGTTTCTTCAATTTGGTCTTTGCAACCTGTGTCCACAAATTAGTTTTTCATAGTGATTTAGTTTATTTTAATTTTGCTATAAGATTTGACCAAAGTGATGACCTGCCCCTGATGAAGATAACACGTTATGACTTTCAAATAACATGATTTGTATAAAATAGTGACGCATCATTACATCTCTTTAAAAAAAATTGGTGAAATTGTTAGGAAAGATTAAATTAGTATATGATTTAAAAATGGAACATTAAACTTTAAGAGAATAAAAATAAGATGTTAAATTGATAAAAATGAAGATAAAAGGTTAAATTATTGCTTTGGCCTATCTTTGCACTGTATCACTTTTGCATAATATTAGATCACTTTTTATCGCAACACAATCTTGGTATTAAATTTTTTTTCTACTAAAAAATAAGTAAGTTTTGATTTTGATTCTGAAAAAAAGAAAGTTTTGGATCTAACATTTTTGAAATTATTTGATTTTAGTCTCTGCAATTAATATGTTTATATTTAATATTACGTTAATAGAAAATTACGTTATCCAATCCTATATAATAGTTAATAGTTGTAGAAAAATGCAACAGAGACAGACAAGAGGTTCTAGTTTAGTATATTCATAGGGTAGAAGGAGCACAAAGGGATACAACTAAAAACTTTGTGAGAACTATAACCTGAAGAAGTATGATAGAAACGAGGGAAACATTATCAACAGAGGATGGAAGACAATTAATGGTGTAAACAGCAATTAGGGTAACTTTCCTGTCGCGACTCAACTGAAACATTAAGCTGGCACGTGAAATCCATCTCCACATAAGCCTTGTGACCTAAGTCTCTATATGCATAATTTAATAAAATCCAGTTCCAAAACATAATTTCATCTGTGATAGAAATCTCTAGCTCTTTGGAAATCAAATCATTATAAATAGTTTCATAATCCAGCTCTAAATATATATCTATGATACAAAACATATGAGTTGCTCTCAATACCAAATAAACTATAGAAAGCATAATCATGAAAATACAAAACATGCATTATTTTAATGGTTAGGGACCTTGCCCGTAAATACACTTGGAGCACTCTATCTCTTACAAATACCAAAATGCAACTTCACTCTAAGTGAAGCTCATCAACCTAGAATCTCTATTACTGGGGAGGAGGTGGATGAAGGATCTAGCGCTAGCGTATCTGGAATGGAAGAAGGGAGAGGGGTGAGTTTCATCTAAAACTCGTGCAGGCCCTCGCCATAACCCTCTCGTGGGACAATCAAGAAAATAAATAATCATATATATATATATATATATAATCATTAGAATAGTTAAAGCAATAACTCTAAAATCATATTCATACATAATTATGAAATAGCTCTAAACGAAATTTTTTGAAAACATAAATAACGGACTCTAATAGAGAAACAAGAATATCTTGTTATGCACAAATTATGTGACATAACGAAGTCTCTGGTTATGCATGTTAACCATGACATAACAAAATCTCTAACTCTAGGGCACTTAACTAGGTCCCATTTATGATTTCTCTAGCCCTGGGCGACTTGGTATACCAAGGGTAATGGAATAACTTCGTTAATCAAGTTCTTTTCTATAGTTACCGTCTATTCTCTAAATCATAAAAGTATTTATTTTCTCTAAAACTCTATCATATACTTATTCTCTACTCTTGGAAATCATCATAATATTTTACAAATCTCTAAATATAATCATTTCCATACTCTAGCTCTTTAGTAAAAATCACTTTAACAATAATGGTTCTATGAGTTTTCAAAACATATATTTCATGCTATATTCAAAATTATTATCTTAGCCATAGTTTGCAACATCATAGCTATTCATACCTTCATTTCTAATATCATATGGTCATGCCATAATTTCCTGAAATTAACTCTAATGATTAACATAAGGATTATAGGATTTGAACCCATTCACCGTTGAAGGGAGTATGTGGTCCCCACTAACTTATCGTGGAGGGCTTAGAATGGCACCAACAATTGTCATAGAGCAACCATAACTCTATATTAAACTCTAATAATCTCTAGAGAGCTCTATTCTAATTCTATCAAAATTGGGGAGTACCCCCGTTGACAATAATGAGAGAAATAGTCAAACCAAATCCAAGATTATGAAGAAATGAAGACATAATTTAACAACATATACTCACCTTGAAGCTTGGGAATGATGGATTTGAGAGAAAGAGAGAAAGAAGGAAGAAACGGAGAAAGGGTCGCGTTCCTTTCAGCTACGAAGAAGAGCCCAATGGGGCTTTAAATAGGCTCGGACACGCTAGCGGTCATAGGGTCTAACCATGCCACGTGGTACGCATGGACGCACTTATGACTACTATAGCGGTCTGTGACCACGACACTCTAAATCCTCTCCTGTGACCGTTATAGCGGTCTTGGACCACTATAGCGGTGATAGTTTACCCAGTTTCTGCATCTTTCTATCATTCTGGCATCTGGGTCATCTCACTACTCATTTTTTAATGTCCTAATTTATTTTACTCTCTATTAACTTTAAAACATAAATGTAAATAAGGAAATACCCCTATTTGGATTCAAATAAAATATTAAAAAAAAATCAAAATCCCAACAATTAAGAATCCAAATTTTGGGTTTTAGTTAAATCGGAAATTTTAGGATTTTCTAAACTTGTGGGCTAAAAACGAAACGTTTAAAGGTTTGATAAAATTCATTAAAAATCACTCTTCAACTTATTTTCCCTCAAGGAACAATTATTGGGACTTTTGATTCCAAGAATATGGTTATATCATATAGCCCTCCAAGGAGGCATAGGATCCCGACTTAGTGAAATTAGGATCTGTGGTGGGTCCCGAAGAAACTCTGAGGCTATCTAGAACCTTACTCCTTACCCTGTACCTCGGGTAACACATTTACCCCAAGCATGATCAGGGTAGGAGGAAGAACAAGCATAGCACGGAAGGGCTCCTGTGAGCATTTTGTTGAGAGGTGCCCGAAATGGCATTATCACAATGAAAAAATTTAATTACCTTAGAAAATTGTGTTTTTACCATTTTAGCAAAGTCAATATAAATCTGAGCAACCTATCACAATTTTTCATTAAATATATTCAATTAAAACAAGAATAATCATCAATGAAAATGGTAAAATATCATGGTTCACCCATTGTGGGAGTTGAAGTGGCCCCTAAACATTAGAATGCATAAGATCCAAGGGAGAATTGGAGATATAGGTACTTTTAGGAAAGGACAACATGGTTGTTTAGTAGTTTGACAAGAAACACGGTGAAAGGACTCACTCCTGATCAATCCTAAGGTTCCCTTAGAGATGAAAGGACGCATTTTCCCTAATGAGTTATGGGTAAGACAGGATGCTAAAGCTAGAAAAAGGATTGTAGGGAAACAGCACAAATATTTTGTGGAGGAGAACATGAAGTTCAATGGGCTCAAACATATTTCAACCTTTCTTCCAGTCCTATGGTATCCGCCTACGAATCCTACACATGATAATCAGAAGAAGAGAAATTGTTGTCATAACCAAGATCACATAATTGACCTCAGAGATGAGGTTGAAACTTAATTTTGGAATATGGTATATGTCGAGTACGGTGAGGTTAGAGGAGAATATGGTGCCCTTATGGCTTACACACATAAGAGATCGATCGGATGTGCATAGGAGGTCCAGAATTAGTGGTAGACATGTAAGAGAATGTGGTGGACATAGAGGTCATGTGGTTAGAGTAGGTAGATTCATAATACCATTTGGTGTTTACCTGGGTTAGAAGATAAAGCAACAAGGGTATTAAAAATGGAAAGGAGTTGAAGAAGTTGTCTAAGGAGTGATTCAGGGTGCTAGTAGTGGGGGCATCATTGGCAATAGGCAGTAGTACTCATAGGCATGGATGGATTGGAAGGACTGAAAGCTATCCTATTTAGACCTTGGTGGACAAGTAGGGCAATACAAAAACAAGTGTCTAGACAATTACAATAATAACAAACTTTGGGACAAGGTCAACATGGTCAAAGTGGGTCTGGACATGAGTCGAGGAATGGGTTGAGGGATGATCCAAATCCAAGCAAAACGGTCTGGATGAGCATGTGGTTTGAGTGCACTGGAAACGTCGCACATGCTTGCACATAATAGTCAATGGTGACGAGCTTCAAATGCTGAGGCTGCATAGACATGGGGAGACAACAATGTAGGTGGTGTCGTAGTTGGAGCATAAGAGGACGAACAGGCACATGCAAATCCAAATATGAGGTGGCGCATGGTTTCCCATGTCGTAACTTCAGGAGGTGCATGAGAGCACGTGGGACACCTGTAACACTGCCAACTTCTACATTCTCCTGAATATTAACATGGTAGTTAGCGGGGTATTACTAATGTTTTGAATATGCACTAGTCGTAACATGTAGAAATAAAGAAGTGTACTACGTATATAGTCGTAGTCAAAATCAAATAGATATATATGGACCTCAAGTCTAAGTTACAATATGTACATTATCATAAGAGGTAACACAGAACAACCCTAACTAGTCAAAATCTCTAGTGAACAAGACTAGTTCCTCTCCAAAACCCAACTTGCTCAAAATAACATCCAGATACAACGTAGCAAAAGAAGACTAATAATACGTCAATCAGGCCAGTAAGGTCCTAAGACTATCCTATTTCTATGTACAATGCATCCGTTTCTGGAGGTCTCTACTCCTCATGCAGGAAGCCGTTGGCCATCGAGGCGATGACCTCACCTTCGGGGGGCATCGGGGTCTCAGAAGGATCTAGAGTAGATGAGGAGGATGACGAAACGGGTGCGTCGTTGGCTGATATACGGGTGGAGCGAGGGGATCTCAAACGCTCCAGGATGGGCCATGTGAGGGGCACACCATCATAAGGAAAGGCGGGTCGAAGTCGCGGCAAAGACCGAAGTCCTGAAGGAGCGATCAAAGAACATGTAGATTAAATTGGGAATAACCAACAGGCATACATGCAGTCCAAAGCCGGATGTATTGCCACACCCATTGTGGCGAATCACAGAAAAACACTAGGGACGGCATCTGCCAATCTGAACAATATAATACATACAATTAGGGTGAGAATATTATAAAATTCTCAGGAGGGTAGTTTCCCCATATACTACACACAGTAGGGATAAGCAATTCATGCATATACAATATTCATACAAAGTCATACACATAATTCTTGAAAATCCATAGACCAGGGAACTAAGGATAATATCACAATAATCGATCGAGTAATAATATGTACAATCAGAAACTCCATTTCTCATATCTTTCTCAATTTTCTCAACATAGGGAATGCTTATTCTCAGAGAGATACATTCACATTTCACAATTTCAGGAGGACCATAGACTAGGACATGAGCTCATTCCTATTCGAGATCACCGAACTTCATTTTTTTCCATTTCTGGATCACTCAGATCTATGCCTAGCCGATGCGTATCGACTCATAACTTTTCTAAGGAAGTCCTTCTTTTGCCTTCCCTCTCAATTCTTTCTATGCCTTGTTTGTTTTCCCCATATGTTTCAAACATACACAGTAAGATATGTATATACCATCATAGAATTTCAGCCATTTCCACATCTCATTATCCTGGAGAATTGAAGTTCCAGGAACAACAATTTATTACCATACCAAATAACCATTCCAACCTTAAGGAAAATTTCACATGACACTTCAATGTGTCTAAAACAACCTGTAAAAATTTCATGGCAATCAGAGTTATATAACCACTTCAATAAAATAGGCAAATCTGGTGGTCAGAAGCCACAAATTCATAGTCCAGACTTGTGTTCTCAAAATATTTAGCCCTAGAATTCGATGGAGTCATGGTACAAGAAAATTCACAGAGGTATTTCAACATGTCATTAGTCTTGTATAAAAATTTCAGGAGCTATCTCAATCAATTGCTATGATGAAAAATTCGGGCATGCTTGTTACTTCAGTCTCAACAATTCAACAGCAAGGTTACAAGTCGGTTCTTAATTTTTTTGAGGTATCAAACCTTAGAATTAACCCCTAAAAAAATTCGTGTGTTTAGTTTAAGAGGTTAACTACAACATATAATTTTTATGGTTCATGAAACCACCCACAAAATTTCCAGAAAATTCATGAAAAGTTCTTATTCCAAGACAGAAATCAGTCAAGCAACCTAGTTCCAATTTCACTTGAGAGAAAACCCATTTTAAAACCATCCAAACACAACACAAAAAATTCATACATCAATAGCAATATGTTAATCATCAATATCATCAAAATTTTCGGAATTAGGGCAAGCTAAAACAGAATTGAAAAATTTCACAAGAAAGGCGCAAAACCCTACTCTTGAAGGTTCACAAGTTTCTATCTCTAGCTTGCTTCAAGGTGGGATTTCTTCACAACCAAAACTCCCCACACAACTTCAAACCCTCCCTGATCAATGATGGATGTGCAAGAAGGATGAGGTTTTTGAAATTTCAATCGGTTATAATTGTAGAGGTGGAAGTGTAGATCAATTTTTGTGAAGGAAAATTTGGGTTTTGATGATTCTAATCTATGGTTTTTGTGAGATGAAAGCAAGATGGAGCTCTTGGCTATGGAGGCACTTCACCTTCTGATTTCTCCTTAGAATGGCCGAGAATGATGCTTGGCTTTGGGAGGAAGATTGGTGACTAGGCTTGTAATAAATACAAGCCAAGATATTTGTTAAAAAAATCATGATGAATTTGGTGACTAGGCTATGATGAATGGCTAGGATTTGATCTTGGATTCCAAGATTAAATCTTGACCTTCCACTTGTCTTGATTTGGGGGAATTATCTAGTTGTAGTAATGGAAGTGTCTTTCGTGTTAAAAATCGCACACCGAAATCTCAGAACGGGTAAACACCGATCTCCGGATATTACCCGTAAAGCAATTCTAAGCATAACATTATCATTTCCACACATGTCTAATCTTATTTTCATGTTTTCTAACTTTGGGCACCTCTGGTCCCAATTCTAGTTTTGATGGCCAAGGGCTGTGGCAGCGAAGTACTATTTAATTTTTTTTTTTGTACTCGCTCATGGAGCCGTGCTCATCATAACCACGTCCCAGAATTCTAATATTCCTATTAAGTTTTCCTCAATTAATATTTGAAGAAAACTAGGATGTTACATTACCACCCACCTAAGTAAAAATTTTGCCCTCAAAATTTCGTACCTGAAACAATTCCGGATAGTCTCTCTTCATAGTTGATTCTAACTCCCATGTGAATTCTTCATTTCCTGGCCCACCCAAGCTACTTTGACTAGTTGCACTGCTTTATTCCTCAGTTGCTTGATCTCTCTATCCACGATCTGAGCGGGAGGCATTTGAAACGTCAAGTCATTCCGTAACTGTATAGATTCGGGTTCAATGATATGGGTGGAGTCTGGGTGGTACATTCTAAGTTGAGATACATGGAAGACATCATGGAGATTGGATAAAGACGGGGGTAGGGCTATTTGATAAGCGCTACCCAATTCGTCGAAGAATTTGAAAAGGACCTATAAACCTAGGTGACAACTTTTTGACCTTCAAGACTCTACCTATGCCCGTAGTGGGTGTGACCTTCAGGAACACGTGCTCCCTCTTTAAACTCTAAAGGCTTTCTTCGGTTATCTGCATAACTCTTTTGACGACTCTGCGCAGCGAGGATTTTATCCTTAATCTTCTGGATTTGTTCCGTTGTCTGATTAACTGAGGTCCCAACAATCTTGCTTCTCCTGAATCGTACCAACACAATGGGAACTGACATTTCCTTCCATACAAGGCTTCATATGGGGCCATGCCAATACTAGCATGATAGCTGTTATTATAAGCAAACTCCACCAGCGGAAGTACTTTATCCCAACTCCCTTTCTGCTCAATCACGCATGCCCTCAGCATATCTTCCAAAGTCTGTATGGTGCGTTGGTCTGTCCATCCGTTTGGGGGTGATAAGCCGTACTCAAACACAGCTTGGTTCCAAAGGCCCGTTGGAAGCTCCCAGAACCTTGAAGTAAAACGGGGTCCCTCGAAAACTATTGAAGAAGGAACGCCGTGTAGCCTCACTATCTCTTGGATATATAAGGAAGCTAACCTATCCAAAGGATAATTAGCTTTGATGGGTAAGAAGTGAGCAGACTTGGTCAGTATCCACTATGACCTATATAGCATCATAGCCTGAAGACGTCCTCGGTAAACCCATTACGAAATCCATGGAGATACTTTCCCACTTCCATTCTGGGATTTCTAAGGGGTGTAAGGTTCCAGCCGGCTTTTGATGTTCTATCTTGATCCTTTGACAAGTTAAGCACCTCTGAACGAACTCCACTATGTCTTTCTTCATCCGGCCACCAGAACATTCTCTTGAGATCTGCATACATCTTACTAGTCCCAGGGTGTATGGTGAATTCACCTTTGTGTGCCTCCTTCAAAATCTCATTCCTGAGAGTACCACTTGCAGGTACACAGACCCTGTCCTTATACCTCCATATACCTCGCTGGTCTGTGGTAAATTCTGGCAACTTCTTAGTGTGAGCTGATTCTAAAATCTCTTGAAGCTCTTGATCTTCAGGTTGTGCAACCAAAATCTTCCTGGAACTCGCTTGTTATTCTAATTGACCTAACACCACACCTTCTGCTAACAGACGTGCTCAAGCTAAGCTTCTTGAAGTCTTCTACTAGTTTCGTTTCCTTGATCATCATGCATGCTACACTCAGGACTTTGCTCAATGCATCAGCCACAACGTTTGCCTTGCCTGGGTGGTAATTCAGATTGAACTCGTAATCCTTAAGGAATTCCATCCACCGTCTCTGTCTCATATTCAATTCTTCTGATCAAAGAGGTATTTTAAACTCTTATGATCCGAGAAGACATTGAACTGTACACCATAAAGATGGTGTCGCAGATCTTTAGAGAAAAACCACAGCCGCAAGCTCAAGATCATGGGTTGGATAGTTCACCTCGTGGGGTCTCAACTGCGAGAGGCATAAGCAACCACATTTCTGTGCTGCATAAGCACACACCCTAAGCCCTTACTAGAAGCATCACAATAAACCTCGAAGGGTCCTGAGGATCGGGTAGCACCAAGACAGGAGCCGTGGTCAACTTCTCTTCAACTCCTGAAAACTATTCTCACATTCTGGCATCCATCTGAATTGAGCATTCTTTCGAGTTAACTTGGTCAAAGGTAGAGCTAGCTAGGAAAAACCCATAATAAATCGCCTATAGTATCTAGCTAATCCAAGAAAGCTTCGAATCTTAGTTCCTGTAGTTGGCCATCCCTAATTAAGTACGGATTCTACTTTGGGATCTATGGAAACTCCTTCTCGCGATACCACATGACCAAGGAACTTAGCCTCTCCCATCCAGAATTCACACTTTGACAGTTTAGCATACAACTTCCTCTCCCTTAGGATCTGTAACACAACCCTAAGATGCTCTGCATGTTCCTCTTCGGTCCTTGAATAAATAAGTATATCGTCTATAAAGACAACTACAAATTTATCCAAGTACGGGCGGAAAATTCGATTCATATAATCCATGAATACCAGCATTGGTCAGTCCAAAAGACATTACCTTATACTCATAATGTCCGTATCAAGTTCTAAAGGTAGTTTTGGGGATGTCCTCATCTGAACTCGAATCTGATGGTAACCCGATCTAAGGTCAATCTTTGAGAAACAGTTGTCCCACGTAATTGATCTAGAAGGTCATCAATTCTTGGCAGAGGGTACTTGTTCTTGATCGTTACCTTGTTCAACTGCCTATAATCCACACAAAGCCTCATACCCCCATCCTTTTTCTTTACCAAAAGAACAGGGGCTCCCACGGCGAGGCACTAGGTCTAATAAAGTGTTTCCCTAGTAGCTCTTCAATTTGTGACTTTAATTCCTTCAATTCTAAGGGGACATCCTATAAGGAGCAATGGAAATAGGACCCGTCCCTGGGACCAACTCAATGGAGAATTCGACTTCCCGCTCCTGGCGGAAACTCCGGAATATCCTCTGGGAACACATCTGGATAGTCCCTCACCACTGGAATCGTATTCAAGTCATAGATACTTTCGGCTTCAGCCGAGAGGAGGACATATTCCTGAAGGCCTACCTTACTAGGGTTAGGTGTTACTAGGTCTAAGTAAAACGAAAAGGGGACCACGGAAGAAGAAGACATAAGGAGAAAGATAGCAAGTTCTAGTTGGACAATGTAAAAGTACATAGTTTGGTACCATCCAATCCATATCTAAAATGACTTTTAGGCCAGAGAGGTAGACAAAACAAATTAGCATTAAATTCTCTGGCATTTATAAAAAGAGAAGTGGTCATGCATGCTTGACAAGTTTGATAGGATTTGCAGTAGGGTGGATGCGAGGAGGTCATATGATAACTTAGACACAGGTAATCCTAACTTTTGTACACAGTCATAGGATATGAAAGAATGGGAGGCACCCGAATCATACAGGACGTCTAAGATAATTTCATTTATTTCACACTTACCTCGGTAGATCGGAGATTGAGAAGTCTCCTTGGCATCCAGCAAAAACACGTCCTGGTCGTTGTGGCCTGGGGTGGCCTGAGCTTTCTTATTAGGACACTCGAAGATCTTGTGTCCTGGTTTCCCACAACGAAGCATGTGATTTGTGTGGTCCAGCAAGGCAGGTTCCCGTGATACTTCCCGCATTTAAGACACTCTTATTGCCTCCGGTCTTGGAGATTGAATCTGTTTTCCTAAGTTGTTGTTGTTGTTGTTGTTGTTTTGTGGAAATCTTCCCTTAGATTGGTGCATAGGCTTGAATCGAGGGCCTTGGGGCGCTAGTCCTCTCTTGACATTGTTTTGCGCATACCTGAGGTTTGCCAACTTCTTGTTAGACTCCTCAGCGCGTCGCCACTTGTTCACCAAAGTAGGATAATCTCGAATTTCCAAGAGGCTCAGGCGGCTTCAATATCTTCACGTAGACCCCTTCATATTTCATGCATTTCCAAACCTCGTCCGGGTCACGCTGGTAAATCGTAGAAAATTTGCAAAGTTCCTCAAACTTGGCGGTATACTCCGCCACACTCATAGGACCTTGTCTAAGGGCCATAAATTCTAATTCCTTCGCATTTCTCACAGAAGCGGGGAAGTACTTGTGATAAAAAGCCTCCTTAAAGATGTCCCAGGTGACTTCAGTGCGGGAGGCTTCGGAAAGTCCTCTAGTACCTACCCACCAGAATTCATCATCTGCTTCCAGCATATAGGTGGCAAAAGCCACCTTTTGAATCTCTATCAGGGTAGAGCTGAGAAAATCTTTTCCATTGCCTTGATCCACTCCTCTGCTTTGCAGGGATCGAGCTCCTCGAAAAGGCGGGGGGTTCGCCTTTCTAAACTCAGCAAATTTCTGATATTCTACATCTACTTCATTCCCTCCTGGGTTATCGAGGGTGCTGCTCCTCATTGCGGTGTAATCGTTCCATCATTTGGTTAGCAACTCAGCTTGCGCCCTCATTGCTGCGGCCATTTCATGGAAAGTGTTCATCATATCAACATTGTTCCCTGCTCCACTCCTGGTTTGCCGATTTGAAGTCATTGATTCCTGTCACACCAAACAAAATATTGAGTTGATCAGGCTCAATACCAATCCAAGTGTGTCAGGAACCCACAACATGTACGCTTACGCGATATAGTCGTCCAGAAGATACACTATGCGTGGTAGTTGTTATGCATGATGATATATATATATATATATATATATATATATATATATATATATATATATATATATATATATATATATATATCATGCATAACAACTACCAAACATAGTCGGTCCAATCCCCAGGCTGATAGGATAACCCTTAATACCATAATGTAACACCCCCAACTTCTACATTCTCCTCGAATACTAACATGGTAGTTAGCGGGTATTACTAATGTTTTGAATATGCACTAGTCGTAACATGGGAAATAAAGAAGTGTACTACGTATATAGTCGTAGTCAAAATCAAATAGATATATATGGACCTCGATCTCAATTATAATATGTACATTATCATAAGAGGTAACCATAGAATAACCCCTAACTAGTCAAAATCTCTCTAGTGAACAAGACTAGTTCCTCCTACCGAAAACCCAACCTGCTCAAAATAACATACAGATACAACGTAGCAAAAGAAGACTAATAATACGTCAGTCTCAGGCCAGTAAAGTCCTAAGACTATCCTATTTCTATGTACAATGCATCCATCTCTTGGAGGTCTCTACTCCTCGTGTAGGAAGCCGTTGGCCATCGGGGCGATGACCTCACCTCCGCCGGGGCACGGGGGCCTCAGAGGATCTGAGCAGATGAGGAGGATGACGAAACGGGTGCGTCTGTTGGCTGATATACGGGTGGAGCGAGGGGATCTCAAACGCTCCAGGATGGGCCATGTGAAGGGGCACACCGTCATAAGGAAAGGCCGGGTCGAAGTCCGCGGCAAAGACCGAAGTCCTGAAGGAGCGATCAAAGAACATGTAGATCCGAAACTGGGAATAACCAACAGCGTACATGCAGGTAAAGGGATCGTATTGCCACACCCATTGTGGCGAATCAGAAAAACACTAGGGACGGCATCTGTCGAATTGAACAATATAATACATACAACTGAGGGGTGAGAATATTATAAAATTCTCAGGAGTATAGTTTCCCCCATATACTACACACAGTAGGGATAAGCAATTCATGCATATACAATATTCATACAAAGTCATACACAGAATTCTTGAAAACCCGTAGGCCGGGAACTAAGGATAATATCACAATAATCGATCGAGTAATAATATGTACAATCAGAAACTCCATTTCTCATATCTTTCTCAATTTTCTCAACATAGGGAAGGCTTATTCTCACAGAGAGATACATTCACATTTCACAATTTCACAGAGGACCATAGACTAGGACATGAGCTCATTCCTATTCGAGATCACCGAACTTCATTTTTTTCCATTTCCGGATCACTCACAGGTCTATGCCTAGCCGATACGTCTATCGACTCATAACTTTTCTAGGGAAGTCCTTCTTTTTGCCTTCCCTCTCAATTCTTTCTAAGCCTTGTTTCTGTTTTCCCCATATGTTTCAAACATACACAGTAAGATATGTACATACTATCATAGAATTTCAGCCATTTCCACATCTCATTATCCTGGCAGAATTGAAGTTCCAGGCACAACAATTTATTACCATACCAAACAACCATTCCAACCTTAAGGAAAATTTCACATGACACTTCAATGTGTCTAAAACAACCTGTAAAAATTTCAGGGCAATCAGAGTTATATAACCACTTCAATAAAATAGGCAAATCTGGTGGTCAGAAGCCACAAATTCATAGTCCAGACTTGTGTTCTCAAAATATTTAGCCCTAGAATTCGATGGAATCATGGTACAAGAAAATTCACAGAGGTATTTCAACATGTTATTAGTCTTGTGTAAAAATTTCAGGAGCTATCTCAATCAATTGCTATGATGAAAAATTCGGGCAAGTTTGTTACTTCAGTCTCAACAATTCAGACAGCAGTAGTTACAATTCGGTTCTTAATTTTTTTGAGGCATCAAACCTTAGAATTAACCCCTAAGAAAATTCGTGTGTTTAGTTTAAGAGGTTAACTACAACATATAATTTTCATGGCTCATGAAACCACCCACAAAATTTCCAGAAAATTCGTGAAAAGTTCTGATTACAGAACAGAAATCAGTGTAGCAACCTAGTTCCAATTTCACTTGAGAGAAAACCCATTTTAAAACCATCCAAACACAACACAAAAATTCATACATCAATATCAATATGTTAATCATCAATATCATCAAAATTTTCGGAATTAGGGCAAGCTAAAACAGAATTGAAAAATTTCACAAGAAAGGCAGAAAACCCTACTCTTGAAGGTTCAAGTTTCTATCTCTAGCTTGCTTCAAGGTGGGATTTCTTCACAACCAAAACTCCCACACAACTTCAAACCCTCCTTGATCAATGATGGATGTGCAAGAAGGATGAGGTTTTTGAAATTTCAATCGGTTATAATTGTAGAGGTGGAAGTGTAGATCAATTTTTGTGAAGGAAGATTTGGGTTTTGATGATTCTAAGCTATGGTTTTTGTGAGATGAAAGCAAGATGGAGCTCTTGGCTATGGAGGCACTTCACCTTTTGATTTCTCCTTGGAATGGCCGAGAATGATGCTTGGCTTTGGGAGGAAGATTGGTGACTAGGCTTGTAATAAATGCAAGCCAAGATATTTGTTAAAAAAAATCATGATGAATTTGGTGACTAGGCTATGATGGATGGCTAGGATTTGATCTTGGATTCCAAGATTAAATCTTGGCCTTCCACTTGTCTTGATTTGGGGAATTATCTAGTTGTAGTAATGGAAGTGTCTTTCGGTGTTAAAAACCGCACACGAAATCTCACGAACGGGTAAACACGTACCGATCTACCGATATTACCCGGAAAGCAATTCTAAGCATAACATTATCATTTCCACACATGTCTAATCTTATTTTCATGTTTCCTAACTTTGGGGCACCTCTGGGTCCCAATTCTAGTTTAATAGCCCAGCGGCCTGCGGGCGAAGTATATTAAAAGAATAGACTATCCATAACTAAATGGTGGTGCTCAGTCCATCACGAACGTGAGCCCCTAACTGAGATCTTAATGGTTCATCGCGCTGCGTCCTCGTGGACTGATCTAATCATGTGGATAAATGCCCTGCGAGCCTTGGTATACCAAGGTTAACGGGATAATTGCTGTTAACTCAGGTTCGATTCCTCTTAGTGATTCCCTAATCTATATCAAACTGAAATCACAAAATGGGGTCCTATCAATCCTAAATTCAACCTGTCTCAATTCCCAATATAAACATCAAGCTTAGAGGCTCGTTTCATCAATCATAGCAAATCAAATTTTCTTAAGCAACTCTAATTATAAATTAAATCATATAAAACTTTCATAGAGCAAATATGGTCCTATGCATTTTCTAAAATCATAATTTCATGTATAAGTTCAAATGGAGTATTTCTAGCTAAAGCACATTTTCATATAAAGCCATATCATGACAGAATCCATTTTTCAAATCTCTAAATACTCCATAATACAAGAAAATAATAATATAATGGCCAAACTATGGTCATGAGATGAATTTACTCACCTAGAGGGGTGAATGGTGAATCACTAACACCACGGAGACTCCAAAGAGGAGGAATGACACCAATATCTACCATTGAAACAGCAAAACTCAAACAAAACCTATGGGAAGCTCTAGATTGTTTGAAACACACACTAACAACATTGGGGGAGCACCCTCACTTAACAACAATGAGAGAAATAACAACACCCATACCAAGAACGTGAAAGAATGGAGAAAATGGAGACATAATCTAACAACATATACATACCTTGATGATTTAAGGAAGCTAGATTGGGATGAGATTGAGAAGAAAAAGAAAATGAGGGTTTGAGGGCGTGTGTGTGTGTTTCTGCTTTTGATGGGGGAAGGAGCCGATTGGGGTTTTAAAATGGGGTAAAAAATGAAACGGTGTCATTTATGGGTAGTGTTCGCATTCCAAGGGGACCGCTATAGCGGGATATGACCGTTATAGTGGTCGGGAGTTTTGTGCCCCGAAGGTCATTTACAACCGCTATAGCAGTCCTCAGACCACAAAACCCGTGAAATGCATTCCTTGACTGCTATAGCGGTGAAGCAAAATACAGCTTCTGCATTATTTCTATCATATGGCATATGGGTCATCTCAATACTCACTTATTTACATTTCTTAATTTTAAGTTAATATCCATTAACTTTAAATTTCTTAACATTTCTTAATTTTAAGTTAATATTCATTAACTTTAAAACATAAATGTAAATAAGGAAATACCCCTTATTTGGATTCAAATAAAATATCAAAAAAATCAAAATCCCAACAAATCAAAATCCAAATTTTGGATTTTAGTTAAATCTGGAAATTTTAGAAATTTCTAAACCTGTGGGCTAAAAATGAAGCGTTTAAAGATTTTATAAAATTCATTAAAAATTACTCTTCAACTTATTTTCCCTCTAAGAATAATTCCGGGACTTTTGATCCAAGAATGTGGTTCTATCATATAGCCCTTCAAGGAGGTGTAGGATCCGACTTCGTGAACTTCACGTCAAGGTGATCCAAGGGACCTGAGGTGAGAAACCTGACTATTGATGTGTACACCAAGTATTACAGGTGGCGAGCACATCATTGATGGGGATCTTAAATGAAGCACGAGAAGGGCATGAATCTAGATGAGCGTGAACGACCAAGGAGAAAGTCATGCAGAAAGAGAAAAAGTTTGGAAGAAAATATATAGTTGAAAAAAAAAAACCTTGGAGATCAAGTAGGACCAAGAACCTAAGCTCAGATACCTTGTTAAAGGCATAATGGGAGCAGAGGAAATAATAATATGTATTTCTTATATATATATATATATATATATATGTATGTATGTATGTATATTTTACAAAATATAACACCTATTTACAAGCCTAAGATAAAATCAATCAAATCCATTTAAAATATATTTAAATAAATCCAAAATATGGTATGATATTATTAATTTCTAACACTCCTCTTAAGCTAAAGCTCATCAAGTTTGACCTTGTCATAATCAAACATAGATTGTTAAGTAAGGCAAGAGCTATAAGGTCTCTGGGAAATAGGCAGTAGGGATGAGCCTAGGTGGAAATAGGTAGCGTAATCTCTCAGGACGGAACATAGGCAATAAACTCTAGGTGAAGGTAGTAAACTTTGGGAATACGTAGAGGCAGGAACTCTAGGACTACATGGAGGTGGAGGCGGTGGAGAGTAAGGTGGAGGCGGTGGAGTATGGAGGCGGAGGAAGTGGAGTGTGGTAGCGAAGCTAAGTGAGAAACCATAGAGACGGGAGATATGTCTTAGGAAAAAAAAAGGAGTGAGTTCCATGAACTCATGCAACAATGGAAGAATATGGTGTTTCAAGGTGGATGCCATGGCTTTGATACCATGTTAGAAACTAAGCATCGAAAAATAGACAACACAAAGGTCGCTAAATAATCTATCTATTGAGTGTGCTTTTGTATAAAGACGTGCCTATTTATAGGTCTAGAGCAATACATATAGAGATTAAAGAATAAATCAACCTGATACCATCATACAAATTCTAATACAAATCAAATTATAATGACTATAATATCTACCAATATCTAATTATATCATAACACTAGTGAGAAGGAAAATCTTCTTCTCTTCTCTTCTCTTTGGTCAAAGAGGAGCCTAAGGAAGGGACATTTTCGTCTTTCACATCCTCATCTACACTACATCTAAGAGGTAGACTTCTATTTTGGAAACATACAAGAGTTGTGTAGGGACAAAAGTGCATGAGATGGGGGGTTGAATCATGTTTTGCTTCATTTTACATATGAAATATTTAAACAATTATACTATCAAGCGTTAAGCTTGAAGTGTAGCGAAACAAGGTTAGTCGCTTTATAAAGTAAATTTATGAAGTATAGCATCATTGACAGAACAACTAAAAGGGATTTTTCTAGCAGATATTGAGTAATAAAGCGTAACAAAGAAAATAAAAGAGAATAAGGAGAAGAAGATATGACACAAATATTTTTATACTAGTTCGACCAAACCTACCTACATCCAATACTTAACACACGTTGAGGTTCCACTAAAACATCTTTATCAAACTAAAGAAAGAAACATAGTCTTTATATTAGCCTTCCAAGCTCTCACTTATGACCAAATGGACAACCCCCACTATCACAAGTTGAGTAGTTATTCATCAACCTCTCCAAGCTAACGTGATAAGTAAACAACTCCTCCTATCACGTTGCAGTAGTTATTCACCAGCTTCTCCCAAGCTGAACCTTGAGTAGTCTTGTACTAGCCTCTCCAAACTAAACCCATGACAAGTAGACAACCCTCCTGTCACGTTGAAGTAGTTATTCACTAGCCTCTCCAAACTGAACCCGTGACTAATAGACAACCTCTACTGTAACGTTGAAAGTAGTTATTCACCAACCTCTCTAAGTTGAACCGATTAGTCTTGCCCGGCCTCTCCAAGCTGAACCGAGTAGTCTTGTCAAGCCTCTCTAAGCTGAACCCTTGACCATAGTCAAGCTCTCCTGTCACATTGAAAGTAGTTATTCACCAGCCTCTCCAAGCTCTCCAGCTGAACCGTGACCATAGACAACCTCTATTATCACGTTGAAAGTAGTTATTCACCAACTTCTCTAAGTTGAACTGAGTAGTCTTGCCTTAGCCTCTCCAAGTGAACTAAAGCATTAAGAACACCTTATTGTTGATTGCAAGTAGTTTTGCATTAGCCTCTCCAAGCTATCTTACACTGATCACTCCTGGATCAAAGATACAAAGGTTTGTGTTTGGGTTGCCACTCAAACTAACCTACACTCAAGTTTCCTTAAAATATACATGAATAATCCTAGGATAACTTGAATGACTTCTTTCCCACAACTCTTCTTGGGAAGAACATATAACTATTCAAGAATGTGGAAAGAAGAATTTTACTAACAAATGAAACTGATTACATTATGATATGATGAACCTTGCTGGATGAGGAGGGATTTTTGCAGAGCTTCTTCTCTTGATAGCAAGTCTTCTACTTCGTTTGAGCACAACATCTCTATTTAAAGATGGTCTTCCTTGTGACCGTTGCCCTGATTAGATCTCCAAGTAACACATGTTGATCATCTATTTGTGTCTTGGAAAAGCAAACTAGAAGAGTAGCCTATTTGTTGTAGAGCTTTTCTAGAAGCCGTTGTGAGATATTAGATTTCTAATGTTATTTCAGAAACTACTCTTACTTTCTAAACATGGTTTCTGAAATTTTTCTTCTAAAAGCTGAGTTAGTCGATCAAGTTGGTAGAAGGGATGACCCACTAGTTTGAAACTGGGTTTGACTTTAAATTTGAATTTTAAAAATTCAAATTTCAGTAACGTTCAACGCTCCATAGTGAAGTGAGATTTCTGAAGTATAGAATCAATTCCTTGATGATTCTTTGGTCTTCTGGTCTTTAATCCAAGCTTTATGATTATGAAAGATTAGCAATCATGATGATTGAAGATTGTGCACCACGTTGTTCTCTTGATATCTTCATGTTAAGCATACTTTCTTGATGTCCACATCTTTCTGAAGACCGTGCCTTGGTTTCTTGCTCTTGATATGATATCCTTTAATTCGTAGGTACGATATAATGTTCACTTTCTTTTAGGTTCAATATCTTCATGTGAGATAAATCATGTTTACACATGCAAAGTGAAATTATTCTTGGTTTAAGTTCACGTATGCAGTTCGGAAATACCTGTGTACTTTGTTTGTTCTTCAAAATATTTTCTTTGAATTGGTTTTGTTGTCACTCAAAACATATTGCATTAAAGCGTTCTAAAGGGTTCTAGAGCTAACAAGCTGGTTTTCTAGTCTTGTCTATGGCTAGAAAGGCTAGCACTTGTGTTATAAGTATTTCGAACAATGTGTTTCTACTCAAATGATGTTTGCATGTGCTAAGTTATTTTTCCTCTTTTGGTTTTTATGTTCTTATTTGAGTTAAGACCTTGTTCTAATATGTGCATATTGGTTTTTACTCATAAAAGTAAGATTGAATAGCTAAACATGGATTATAAACTCAAAATAGAAAGAGAAGTATGCTGGAAATGGATGATTTTCCTTATAGCGTTCAATATGAAATTAATAACTCAAGATATACTTATCCATTGGAGTTGAAACAATTTTGTTAGAAAGCCAACTCACAAAAGAATGTCCAATAAAAATTTTGAAGCATTTGGTTCAGTAACTTAGGAGATATGAATTTTTGAAGTGGATGCATGTTTTTTGACCACAGGTCTAACTTTTATGTAGTCTTTTATGAATATCTCAACTTGTAGGCATCTAAAATTTATAAAACTTAGTTCTTTGTAAAGCTATGACAAAAGGAAAGATTTTGATATAAGATAATCTCTAATTCTTTTCGAAAAATTCCATATCTGCCTGAGTTTTGATCCTGAGTTCAGTCTGTGTTCCAGATTTGATCTTCTTCTAAAGATTTGCTTATGACGTGTTGTAGGTATTAAAAATAATCTATGATTTTGTATTCTTTTGAAAGTTATCCACACAGTTATTCTCTATAATTGTTTTAAGTTACGATTTTAGTCCAGATTCCAAATCTAACTGTCTTGAAAAAAAAAAGTTTTATAACGCAAGCTATACTTAACCAAAAAATATAAAAATAGTCTTTTCTAAAAGTTAAGACATAGAGGAATATCCAACGGTATAAGTTTGGCATCAAAATATTCTTTGTACAATTTTTGGTAAATGATTTAAGTCAATGTGTTGGTTTTACAAAAATATTTTGAACTGTCTAATTAGAAAGGGTATAACAGTACTTTTATCTATTCATTTTTATTTGAAAATATGATGAAAGAGAAGTCAGTTTATAAAACTATAGATTAAAATACTCAAAAATGAATTTTTGAGAGCTTTTTTAAATTTAGACGTCGAATTTGTCCTTTGGGGTTATTGAAAGAGATAATAGAAATTAAAGAATTAGGCCTATTCAAGGCTAAGTGATAGTTTTCCAAAATCAAATAAAATAAAGAAATCAATAAAATATAGGAGAATATTAGTTTAGGCTTTTTAAAATAATAAAGTTAATGGATAACTAATAACTTTCTAAGATGACATTGTTTAAAGGCTTCTAAAATTAAAACAAGGAAATGCAAATTTAAAGTTATTGAGTGTTAGAAATAAAATAATATCTTAGTATATTTTGGATTGATTGGAATTGATTTATTAATATCTTGGATTGACTTAGATTGATTTAGGTTGATTTTGTCTTTATGTTTTGATTTTATCTTAGGCCTATAAATAGGCTATACATCTTTGTAATTTATATACAACACATATCCAAGAAATACATTTTCTCTTATTTTCTCTACACTGCTATGGATCTTAACATGTTATCAGAGCAATGGTAGCCACCTTGAACCCTAGCTTTTTTTGTTGCTATTATAGTTCTTGGAACTTACTCCTTTTTTTTTCTTAAGACATATATATGTTCTCCGTGATTTCTCCACTTAGCCCCACCTTCGTACTCCATTACCTATAGACTGCCTCCGTTCAGTCCCATGTTTACTACCTTTGCAAAGTGTCGTTCACTACGTCTGCCCAGTCCCAGAGTTTATGCTCTGCTCCATGTTTATGTCCTAGACCCATCTCTACTCCATGGTTTAGCCCAAGACCCCTTTTCGCTCCCTAGTTATGCCCAAACCCACTGTAACTCTTGCCTTCCCTGCTAATCTCCATTTAATTATGGCATGCTTAAAGCTCAGTGAGCTTTAGCATGAGGGGGAGTGTTACAAATAAAATAATATCTTAGTATACTTTTCATTGAATCTTGGATTAGTTTATATTGATTTAGGTTGATTTTGTCTTTATGTTTTGATTTTATCTTAGGCCTATAAATAGGCTATGCTTCTTTGTAATTTACATACAACACATATCCAAGAAATATATTTCTCTCATTTTGTCTACACTGTCATGGATCTTAATAATGAGAAAATAAAAATACTATTAATAATTTTAAGACAAAAAGAATTAATTTTACCAAAATATATGTATATATATTAAAATCTTAGAAATTTAAAAGTTCTATACTGAGATAATACTATTTCATAATGATTTCTTACAAGATGAGATTACATGATGGTAATGATGATGACGAAAACCGTGGGGTGTATGCATTAATTCTTGTACAAATTGTGAAACTTTCCTATATGTGTGATTGTAGTGCATTCTTAGGGGTAATTACGTAATTATGTCATTAAAGTGAAACTAGATTAGTGCAAAATAGTTCCTTTAATTAATTCTATTCCATAATAATTTACACCATAGCATTTGAATTTCTTATTTCATTTTTATTTGATCTTTTGTTAGATTATCTTGTTACAAGTAATTATGACATATCTTTGAAATCATGATGACTTATCTTTGCAATCATGATAAATCTTTGTAATCATGACATATCTTTGATTAGATTTTAGTGGAATCTTGACATATCTATTTAAACATGACAAATCTTTGGATTATATTCTTTATTCAATTTCATGTCTTGCAGCATAATTAATATGATTCAATAGTCTGATTTTCTATAAACCTTTAGTCAATTAATGACTTTTGTGTCGAGTTTCCCATTATCAGGATAAATTAAATTGTCTAGTTATTAATTTAATTACTCGGATTCATCTAGTCAATCAGACAAACAAAACTGGTGAAGTTACATGGATAGTCCAAGGGACTAAGTGGGAGGAGAAGGGAGTAAAGTTTAGGAGAAGGTTGGGAGAACATCATCCTAGTTGTATCAACCAATCCACAAGCACTCCATCCTTGAGCTTGGTATAAGTGAAGAGGCTAAGGGGTTGAGGTCAAGGTTGGTCATCTTGGTCGTACCAACTCAGCTAGAGGTACTTATAAAACACTTCTAATAGGAAAAAATATGAGAACTTAACCCAATTTATAGGTCTTTTTTCTTACATGACTTATGGATAATAAATGAGTGAAAAGTTGACCAGATGAGTTAATCCCATTAATTATGGGCTTTTCATCCGATGCAAAAGTGAAAAATAATTATTTTTGCTTTAATTGAGATTTAGACAATGGCCGATAGAAATTTTATCAAAATCACATAATGATCTCTATTCTCTAACGTGATTATAGGCAATCCAACGTGGTTTGAGCTAAGTGCACAAGTAAACAAGAACACACTTATGTTATGAAGTAATGAATGTCTTAAAATTTGTTATAAAAAACTGGGTGAGGATTCTTGCATATAGAAATTGACATCTACTATTAATTAGATCATGTTGAAAAGATGAAAAAAGAAATTAAAAAGTGAGAAGCAAATGGTGGATTATTTGAAAAGTGAGATCCTCATTTTAGAGAGTAAAGTGAAGAGTTTTATCCTCAAATTAATAGAGTGAAAGGGGTCCCACTATTAACTTTATTAATCCAAAGTAAAATTTCCTTATTTTCAGGATTCCAAATCTATGCGTGAACTTGTATATGGTTAGAATTTGATATTATTTTATATTCTTAACCCATGCAGCCTAAATATACTCTTCTATGTGTTGTATGTAATACACACCTTTGGTCCTGATCAATGACACTATCGTCACTATATTTCTTCTCCGTTTCCCAAATTACTTACATTCCTCTATAATAGGTAATGACTTGATAGTAAAGCTTTCTTTTCACCTTTTAATTATTTTTATTTATGACTTTCTATTTGTCATGCTTTTTTTTCAATATGTATTAGTTTTTTTTTTCCTATCAAACCACATGTATTTATTGGAAGCAATTGGTGTCAAAACAGGTAGAAACATTCTATATATTTTATCTATAAATATTATTATAATTAAAAGTATTTTTAATTAATATATTTGACCTTTTAATGCATTTCTCTCAATAAAATACAAGACAAGTTAGCTATTATGATTAAATACGTTTGATATTATAAAAATGATTAATGTAATTATTCAAGATTGCAATAAATTATTGATTTTATAAAATTTTGATGCACTTAAAGAAAAAACTTGACTTATATACTTTTATTAAAATCCAAAATTATCTAGAACTTCTATGAATCAATGTGTGGTAGATCGAAGTGGCTAAGTGCTTCAATTTTTAACCAAATGTCTTGAGTTCAAGCTGAGACCTAAAGGGGCCCTTTTAGACCTCTATGGGTAATAATAGAGCTTGGTGAATTGGTGGGTTTCATCAAAACCAAAAAACTTTGATATTTATGAAATTGTTATTTTTTTAAAATATTTATGAGTGAAAACATTATGTCATGCTCTACTACTTTCATATATCAAGTGTATGCATGCAATAATAACATCCAGGATGTTATTGGTTGAGAAGTAAAAATGCAATGAAAAAATTTATAGATAAACTTCATAAAACTCATCTATGAAAATTTCCACTTCATTTTAATCTCCCAACAAAACAAGCCTTAGAAAATTTATTCAAGAGACATTTTTTATGACCTTCCTATATATATATATATATATATATATATATATATATTCTTCCTTGGTGTTCATACTGCTATATAGGATTTATTTGTTTTGGATAATAAAAAGCTTAAGTGAAGAAAATAACTTGTTCTTAGCCCCATTTCAAAATCTTAAGATATATGACCAAAAATAAAATCTTATATGCCTCCATTCTCATTGAGCACTACCAAAAAATTTTTGAATTCTTTAGCTATTTACCTAAGGATTATCTCCTTATAGGATTTATTTGTTTTGGATGATAAAAAGCTTAAGTGAAGAAAATAACTTGTTCTTAGCCCCATTTCAAAATCTTAAGATATATGACCAAAAATAAAATCTTATATGCCTCTATTCTCATTGAGTACTGCCAAAATTTTTTTTAATTCTTTAGCTATTTACCTAAGGATCCCTAACTTGATAGGGATACCCTAGACTCCACCCTAATTAGCAATTACAATAAGAGGATCCTCATGAAACTAGTGATGGATCCATAAATTTTGATTATGGGCACAATGATAATGTACAAACATAATAAGAAATATGTTGAGCTCTGTCTTTTTTATTTTGTCTTGTTTAAAATTACTGTAGAATCAAATGTAATAGCATAATATGGGTAAAAATGCATATATCTACATAATAAATAAAAATTTTCAAAATTTGTGTTAGCATGCATCTACCCCTGGGTGAAAACCAATTATAGATTGCCATTACTAGTTGAGTTCCAAGCACGGTCCAAGATATATATCAACTCACAATAAAAAGTGGTTAAAAACTTGTTTTACTTGCTTTTAAAATCAAGTGTAAAACTTTTTTTGTAACTAGTGATTTGATACCTCTAAAGTGATGTTGGTTCATAAAGTGAAAAGCTAGAGGTTACTTCCCTTTAAATCAATAAATTTCATTGTGTGGCCCCACTTTAATACTTCATAATTCATAGGTGATTAATTTCTCACTTTCTCATTTTAGAAGAGTCAAATCCTATTAGAGGTAGTATTTTCATTTCATGCAAGTGATCAGAGTTGCCATAATTTCTTGGGTGTATTCTTTGAATGTAAATCACAACTCTTAGAGCAACTCATTTTTCTTCTTCATAAGAGGACAACTTCAATTTCCTCTTAGGTTTTATTGTGAGTTTGGATTTGGAAGAGAATGAATGATTTGTAGTTTTTTTTTTCAATTTCACGCTTGAAACGCTTTCTTTCCCTCCATTTCCCTCTAAATTCTCAACTCACAAACATACCCTACTTTTAAAATAAGTATCCTTGGTATTTAACCTACAAAATAGGGGAAATGTCCATGATATAACTCAAGCTTACCGACCTAAATTTTACACTAAAAGACAAGAAATTTATTCAAAAAAAAAATTCACTCTTTTGACATTAAAAGATTAATGCACTAGCAAATTAGTACCAAAATATGTTTTATTAATTTGTGGTACTTCGATGATTGCACCCATTAATGGTATGGACCTACTTTGGTGTAGTTGTATTTGTATCCAGTTGGTATGGTTTTTTTATAAATAACCATTTGGAAGCAAATATGTGTCCACAATGAAAACAAATATTAATATTGAATTATGTGCTACAATATTAAAATTAATAGTTAATTTGAAAAAAGGGTAGATTTTACCGTGAAAAAAATTTCTTAGGACCATAATGAACCCTCCAACCTATCCCAAATCCAATAATGAAGCCACTAATATCCCAAAAATTTCTCCTGTGCAAAATGACCAAAATACCTCTTGGGTTATTTTTGCATGAGAATCAGGACGGCAATCCAGGCCATCCTCAAATGGGTAATTTAATATTAGAATGAGACTATATGTGGTTTAGATAGCAATCTGTACGAAAATTACAATCCCCCATTTTTCTTGTGTGTAAAATGACCAAAATACTCTTAAGGTCATTTTCACTTAGAAATCAAGACGCCGATCCTATCCTCAAGGGGTTAGTTTGATGTTTGAAGTGGACTAGATGTGGTTTGGATTGCAATAGATGTGAAAAATCTCAATTCTTGGTTTTTCTTGTGAGCTAAATTACCAAAATGTCTTGAGGTAATTTAACGCGGATTTAGTGATGAGAACCTGGCTATCACTTGGGAGTTGGATATAATTAGAGGGGATATATAATATCTAGATGAGTCTTAAGGAGTTTCTATGTAAAATTACCATTTTGCTTGTAGTTAATGCTAATTAAGCTTAATTATAGTAATTAAGGAAATATAGGCAATATTAGGCTCTAATTAAAGATAAATTATTTTTATGTTTTAATTATGAGTCAAAATAATTATTTGAAGTTAATTAAGGCCTAAGGTTGCTTAGAGAAAATTTAACCATATTCTTATTCAAAGATAACTCATGAAACCAAAAAGCAAAAGTAGGGACAAAAGTACACTCTCTTTTTCTTTTCCTTAAGATTAGGGACATGTTGGTGTTTGAATTTTGAATTAATCAAGTTTAGCCTAACTAAACATGCAAGACCACTCTTTAACCTTGTCTTGAAAGCCTTAAACACCTAATTACTAATCCAAACACCTAATTATTAATTCCTAACCATTTCCCTAATCAAAATTACCCAAAAATCCTAATCCCCACACTAACATGAAACAAAAATTCCCCCAAAACCCTCTACATGGCCGGTGGCCTCCTCCTCATTCTTTCTCTCATATGTTGATTTTTTTCAACTCTTTTACACTCACATTCTTTCATTCCCTCCATCAACTTTTTTGGTCAAGACTAGTCCATCAAATTGTGTCAAAAAAACACTCTTACTCCATCTAATCTTGAGCTCTATTCTTCCCCATTTTTGTTCTTCATCCAAGCTTCAAACATCAAACCAATACACCACCACCATAGATCAACCCCTAAACACTTAACATTTTCATCAATCCTTCCCCCATTTTCCTTCCTCTTGGCTTGGAACCTCTTTATCCTCAAAAAGAAGATTTTTCTTCTCTTCCTTTCACAAGACAAGTGTTTTTCATCTTGCAAGAAAGAAACCGCGTTGTAGGGATTTTATTCTTAAGCTTTTATTTCTTTTCAACTCTTTTCTTTTGGTTTGGTTGTGATCAAGGCCATTGCTTAATGATGAGTGTTCATGGTGATGGTTGTGAGGCCATCATGTGTTTGACCTCTAAAGCTCAAGACTTGATATTTGGTTTCAAAAAAAAAAATATAGAGAAAGAATGCTTAGTTGTTAGCAAATGGTTATTTTTTTGAGCTTGATGGTGAGTCTAGAGAATGAGGTTCTTAGAACCAAGAAGTTGAGGGACTCTAAAGCTCACTTTTATTTTGTTAAGATTAATGGGGTTGAAAGTTTCACTCTTTAAAGTCTTGAGTTTTTGAGCTCTAATGAGATATAAATGGACTTGCATTCATGTTCATGTTTCAAGTTTTGCATCTCATATTTATATTTCAAGCCTTGCATATCATGTTTATGTTTCAAGTTATTACCTTATAATTATAAAGGCTTAAAAATGAACTTGCATATTCATGTTTATATTTTAAGTCTTGTATTTCATGTTTATATTTAAAGTTATCACCTTATAATCTTAAAGATTTAAAAATGGGCTTGCATCTCATGTTTATATTTCATGCCTTGCACATCATGTTTATATTTCCAAGTTGTCATCTTATAATGTTAAAGACTTAAAATAAGTTTGCATGACATGTTTATGATTCTAGTCATCACCTATGTTTCTAAAGCTCAAGACTTGCCCCTTTTGTCTTAAATGAGAATTTTGATCATGGACACATATATATATATATTTCAGCCAAGTAGGAGCATTGGGTTTGAAGTTGGTTTTATTCTATTTCAAAACTTGAATCTTGTGCCTAGAGTATACAAAGAAACTTTGAAAGGGTTGGAAACTCAAAAGAAGCAAAAATGTGATTTTAAGTAAATAAAACCTTATTATTGAAATTTTAAGTCTTGCTACTATTTTAATATTAATATTTAATGTCTCAAGGGGATAAAATGATTTTATGTGCTTTAAATGTCTTAGAATAGCCTTTGGGGAAAACTAGTCATTAAAAAGGGATAAAAATGTAATTTCCAAAGCTTTTTGAAATTGCAATTTTGATATTGTTTGACATTATTCAATACTATTTGATACTGATCATGTGATTAAAAATTATTAATAATTGCTGCAAAAATTATGTTTAGCATTTTAGGAAAAACTAGTAACTAGAAAGAGTTAAAAATGTAATTTCCATAGCTTTTTGAAATTTCAATTATGACATTATTTGTCATTGTTTAGCATTATTTGGTACTGTTTGCATGGTTAAAATTATTAATAATTGTTGTAAAAATTAATTTTGGCATCTTAGGTACATAAAAGGATAATTACAAGTGTTAGATTGGATAGTTTTGCAAAATGTGGAAAGTTATATCTTGAACTTCTCATTATAGGAATTTTGGCCAAATGAGTTTAATTAGAGTTCATAATTTTTTTAATATGTCCATGTGTTGAAAATACTATTTGTGATGTTAAGAATAATTTTTAGAAGTATTGGCACTTACTAAGTGTCAAAAAGTGGAATCTTTGCACCTTGACCCCTAAAATCTAACAAAATTTGGCCAATGACCCAAAATGATTTTTATGATGAATTTAAATGATTTTCTAAGTGGGATGGGTCTCTTAAAAGTGTAAATTGATTTTGAGGATCATTAGTTTGAGAAAATGCGTTGAGTGTGAAATTTACACTTTGACCTACAACTTTTAGAAATTGTAGTTTTGACCCTTTTGGGGCTAAAATATAATTATCAATAACTTGATGATATTAATGTGAATGATATGTTATGAGAGCTATGTTCATATGAATTGTTTGGAAATTATATAACTTGAAGTGATTGTGAAAAATTATGAGTTGATGACCATGCATGCTTGATTCATTAATTATGCAAGTAATGATTATTGTCTATATTGTACATATACCCTGTTGAGCATAGCATATGCATTAGCTGAGTTTGGTCCTTGACTTTCGGCATATGGGTAGGAGCATGTTTACCTTTCAATAAGATGTTGATAATAACAAACTTATGGATATATGTGAAATGAGATGCATGCTTATGTGATTAATGATATGATGATTTATGGCATATTGTGATTATGAATGATTGATTAAGATGCATGCTTGATATGTTATATGACAGGAAACAAATTTAAGGAAACTCCATTCCCAGCCATTATATTGGATGTCTATCAATTTTGTGGACTTAGAAAAATTATGAAATTTTGAGCATGAACGTTGAACGATAATTTATGATGATGACCATAATTATGTGCTCATGTTTGCATCTCTAAATGACATGTTAAGATTAAAGGTGACATAAGACACATGGAAATGATCCTCTAGACTCTAGGAATTAATGGTTATGAGAGTAATCCAATAAGGGGATCCTTTAGACTCTAGGAATTAATGGTTATGAAAGGTAATCTTATGCCCCTCTTGTACTCTGGAGTAGAGAATTAGCTTATTGAGAGGATAAGTGTAGACTAGTAATGACTAGTTAGGTATGAGTTCATAACCTAAAACTCTCAAGAGAAGAGAGCATTAGGGTGGCCCTTTAGAAAAGGATAAGAAGGTTAAGTCATATAAGAGAACAAGAAAGAAAAGTTATGTTATGATGTTTCATGTTCCTTATGCTATGTTAATTCAATATGATTCTTGCGATATGTTGCATAAGGCATTGACATGCATTCATAATGTGGTATGATGCATCCATGACATTAAGATTCATGCTAAAAGAAACGGACCTCAACTAATGGCTTTTAAACTTAAATAAATGAACCTTGCTATGTCCACTATTTTCATAATAAAACCCAAGGTTTCTGAGGACAAAGATGATGACACATGTTTGGAGATGAAAGCCCTCCTGTACAAGTTTCTCATTCCCTACCTCTTTCTTTCCATCTCATCTTCAAAGGTCGATGGCTATATTTGTGATCTACATTTATGCACCCACCTATGAGATGCACTATGACTCGGGTAATAGGTCATATTACTTCATGGGTTGTTGTCCTGGCTGTTTGTTCATGTTCTTAGATTGTCCTTTTGCACCCGGTTACTAGGTTTTGGTTTTCCACACTCTTTTCACTGATGATTTTGCTTTTGAGCATGCTCACCTTCGCATGGAGGAGTTCCCTTGTGCTCGCCATATTGCTCCACCATGAGACTTTCCGTGTATGTGCCCGGTCGCCACCTCGCCCTTTATGCTCTGGTTTGACCCTCTGAGGAGTCACCTTCCCAGGAGTCCTCAGGCAACTCTACACCTATGGTCCCTATGGAAGTAAGGAGTGGTAGTGATGGGGAGACTATAGTGATGTAGCCCTTGAGGGGAGTCTAGCATGTTCATAGAAGAGCTAATTGTCTAGGTCGTAGTGCTCATGTTCACCCTGTTGAACATCTTGCTACACTTGCCGATCTTGCTTGAGTGCTCCAATACCTTCCTCCCTCTCGAGAGTGACATTCTTAGTAGCCAGTAGCAGATCCCATGGAGCACTTGTGGATATCTCGTGAGAATATAGTCTTATTTTGTTATTATATTATGGGTTATCTACTCTAGGCACATCCTAGTAGGAGTAGTGAGAGGGGAGGTTTATTGTGGGTTGTCTATAGTGGCTATTTATGTTCAGTTTATATTTTCCCTATTGGATTCCTGTACTTAGCATAACCTCTATTGGTGGGCATAATACTATTTAGTATTTTGTTTTAGTGCATGATATGGAATGGTTGATATTTATGATTATATATATATATGGTGATGTGATTATGCTCATGATGTTGTTACATTTGGATTTTATGTACGTCCATGAAGTGCTTTATTTCCTCTATTGTATGTACCCCTATTTTCACTAAGTATTTCTCCCAATTTAAAGTTAAAAACTAAAATAAAAGATTAATAACTAACAATTAACTTAAATGCGTCCTAGGCGTATTGGATTAAATATTAGGGTGTTACATTTTGGTATCAGAGCGGTTTGGTTCTCATGGAGCCTGAGTGTAACACCCTAACTTTCATCACGCCTAGGACGCATAATGGTTAATCGTTAATTGTTACTCTTTCATCTTATAATCTCGTAGGGTTTTCGTCTCCACACACAAGTCATCATGGTTGTCTCAGGAACATAAAGTTCATTATGAAAATAGTGGACACAAATAATAAGACTCATTTATTAAGTTCCAAATACCATTAGTCGATGCCCATATCTTTTAGCATGAATCTTAATGTCATGAATGCACCTTACCATATTATAAATGCATGTTAATACCTTATGCAACATATCATACAAATCATAGTAAATTATCATAGCATAAGGAACACAAAACATCATAGCATAACCTTTCCTCTTTAATCACTTAGGTGACTTAACTTTCTTAATATCTTCTAAAGGCCACCCTAATACCTCTCCTCTTGAGAGTTTTAGGTTATGGCTCATACCTAATGGTCGTCACTAGTCTACACTTATCCTCTCGATAAGCTATTTTTTGACTCCCATAGTGCGGGATAGGGGACATAGGATCACCTTTTATAACCATTAATTCCTAGAGTTTAAAGGATCACCTCATAACCATTAATTCCTAAGTCTAAAGGGTCCCTTTATTGGATCACCTATAACTATTAATTCCTGGAGTATAGGGATCATTTCCATGTGTCTTATGTCATCTTTAATCTTAGCATGTCATTTAGAGGTGCAAACATAAGCATATAACCATGGCCATCATCATAAGTTATCATTCAACGTTTCATGCTCACAATTTCATAATTTTTCTAATTCACAAAATTGGAGAAATCGAAGCATAAAGCTAGAAAGTTTCCCCAAATTTGCTTCCTATCATATAACATATCAAGCATGCATCTCAATCAATCATTCATAATCACAACATGCCATAAATCATCATGTCATTAATCACATAAGCATGCATATCATTTCACATATATCCATAAGCATGTTATCATTAATATCTCATTGAAAGGTAAATATGCTCTTACCCAATATATGGAAGTCAAGGATCGGACAAGCTAATGCATATGTTATGCTCAACAGGACATATGTACAACATAGACAATAATCATTACTTGCATAATTAAAGAATCAAGCATGCATAGTCATTAACTCATAATTTTGCATAATGACTTCAAGGCATGTAATTTCCAAACAATTCATACAAACATAGCTTTCATAACATATCATTCACGTTAATATTATCAAGTTATTTGATAATCATACTTTGGCCCAAAAAGGCCGCTGTAATTTCTAAAAGTTTGTGGGTCAAAGTGTAAATTTTTCATTTAACACATTTTCTCAAACTAATGATCCTCAAAATTAATTTACACTTTTAAGAGACTCATGCCACTTAGAAATTATTTAAATTCATCATAAAAATCATTTTGGGCCATTGACCAAATTTTGTTAGATTTTAGGGGTCAAAGTGCAAAGATTCCACTTTTGACACTTAGTAAGTGCCAATACTTCTAAAAATCATTCTTAACATAAAAAATGATATTTTGAATACATGGACACATTCAAAATCATTACTAACTCTAATTAAACCCATTTTGCCAAAATTCCATAATGAGAAGTTCAAGACACAATTTTTGCAATTTGCAAAACTATCCAACCTAACACTTGTAATTATGCTTTAAAGCACATAAGATGATTGTTGTAAAAATTGTTTTTGGTATCTTAGGTGCTTAAAAGGATAATTAAAAGTGTTTGATTGGATAGTTTTGCAAAATATGGAAAGTTGTACCTTGAATTTCTCATTATGGGAATTTTGGCCAAATGAGTTTAATTAGAGTTAATAATGATTTTGAATGTATCCATGTGTTCAAAATACCATTTATGATGTTAAGAATAATTTTTTGAAGCATTGACACTTGCTAAGTGTCATAGAGTGGAATCTTTGCACTTTGATTCCTAAAATCTAATAAAATTTGGCCAATGGCCAAAAATGGTTTTTATGATTAATTTAAATAATTTCTAACTAACATGAGTCTCTTAAAAGTGTAAATTGATTTTGAGGATTATTAGTTTGAGAAAATGTGTTGAGTGAAAATTTACACTTTGACCTATAACCTTTTAGAAATTACAGTTTTGACCTTTTTGGGGCTAAAATATAATTATCAATAACTTGATGATATTAATGTGAATGATATATTATGAGAGCTATGTTCATATGAATTGTTTGGAAATTATATGACTTGAAATGATTGTACAAAATTATGAGTTGATGACTATGCATGTTTGATTTGTTAATTATGCAAGTAATGATTATTGTCTATATTGTACATGTACCCTATTTAGCATAACATATGCATTAGCTTGAGTTCGGTCCTTGACTTCCAGCATAATGGGTAGGAGCGTGTTTATCTTTCAATGAGATGTTGATGATAACATGCTTATGGATATATGCGAAATGAGATGCATGCTTATGTGATTAATAATATGATGATTTATGGCATGTTGTGATTATGAATAATTGATTGAGATGCATGCTTGATATATTATATGACAGGATGCAAATTGTGGAAACTCCATTTCCAGCCATTATGTTGCTGGATTTCTGGAAATTTTGAAAAATTATAAAATTGTGAGCATGAAATGTAGAATGACAATTTATGATGATGGCCTTGATTATATGCTCATGTTTGCATCTCTAAATGATATGCTAAGATTAAAGGTGACATAAGACATGGAAATGATCTTCTAGACTTCAAGAATTAATGGTTATGAGAGGTGATCCAATAAGGGATTCCTTTAGACTCTAAGAATTAATGGTTATGAAAGGTAATCATATGCCCCTATCTCGCACTCTAGAGTCGGGAATTAGCTTATCGAAAGATAAGTGTAGACTAGTTAGATATGAGCTCACAACCTAGAACTCTCAAGAGAGAGAGTATTAGGTGGCTCCTTAGAAAAGGATAAGAAGGTTAAGTCACCTAAGAGAACAAGAAAGAAAAGTTATGTTATGATGCTTCATGTTCCTTATGCTATGTTAATTCAATATGATTCTTGTGATATGTTGCATAAGGCATTGACATGCATTCATAATATGGTATGATGCATCCATGATATTAAGATTCATGCTAAAAGACACGACATCGACTAATGGCTTTTAAACTTAAATAAATGAACCTTGCTATGCCCACTATTTTCATAATGAAACCCAAGATTCCTGAGGACGAAGATGATGACACATGTTTGGAAGAGAAATCCCTACTAAGATTCTTGTACAAGTTTCTCATTCCTTTCTCTTTCTTTCTAGATCGTCTTCAAAGGTTAATGGCTCTGTTCATGATCTACATTGATGCACCCACCTAGGAGATGTGCTATGACCCAAGCAATTGGTCATATCACTTCATGGGTCATTGTGTTGTCTACTTGTTCGTGTTCTTAGATCATCCTTTCACACACCCAGTTACTAGCTTTAGATTTTCCACAGCCACTCCCTTCACCAATGATTTTGCCTTTAAGTGTGCTTGTCCTCGCACGGAGGAGTTCCTTCATGCTTGCCTCCTGCCTCCACCGTGAGAGACTTTGCAATGTATGTGCCCCAGTCACCACTTCGCCCCTCTATGCCACAATCTAACCCATCTAAGGAGTCACCTTCCAAGCAATCCTCGGACGACTCTACACCGATCCCTATGGAGGTAGGGAGTGGTAATGATGGGGAGACTACGGTGACGTAGCCTTTGAGGGAGTCTAGCATGTTCGTAAAGGAGTTTCTCGTATGTGTCATGGTGCTCATATTCAACCCGTTGGATGTCTTGCTACACCTACCGATCTTGACCAATTGCTCGGATACCTTCCTTCTCCAGAGCGACATTCTTAGGAGGGAGGATCCATGGAGCACTTGTGCATATCTCGTGAGAGGATAGCCTTCTTTTGTTATTATATTATGGGTTATCTACTCTAGGCGCATCCTAGTAGGAGTAGTGAGAGGGGAGGTTTGTAGTGAGTTGTCTATATCGGCTATTTTTTTATATTTATATTTTTCCTATCGGATTATTGTACTTTGCCCAACCTCTATTGGTGGGCATAATACTATTTAGTATTTTGTTTTGGTGCGTGATATAGAACAGTTGATACTTATGATTACATATATATATATGGTGACGTGATTATGCTCATGATATTGTAATGTTTGCATTTTATGTATGCCCGTGAAATGTTTTATTTCCTCTATTGTATGTGAAGAATGACATGTTTTATTTAGTTCGCGTGGCTCACATTTTGTTTTTAAGTTCAGAAAAAAAATTCACCCTTATTTTCACTAAGTAATTTTCACAATTTCAAGTTAAAAATGAAACAAAAGAGTAATAACTAATAATTAACTTAAATGCATCCTAGGTGTGTTGGGTTAAATATTAGGGTGTTGCACCACCAAAAGATCAAACTACAAACACCATTACAAACATTCTCTCTTTTCTTCAACTTCACATTCTTAGGCAAATACCAAATTAAAATCAAAACTAAACCCATCTATCAAATTAAAACCAAATTATAATCAAAATTCACCCAACAAACTAAAATCAAAACTAAACCCTTGCCATCTCCTTCAACTTAACCATCATAATATCATTAAACCTAGATGGATGAAGCCAAAATATGAACCCAAAAGAAAGCCAACATCAAACATTCCCAGCCGCATTCAAGATAACCTAATCAAAAGTTGAAACATGAAAAAAATTAGTCATATTATAACCAATCCAATCAAATCAAATCTGCAAAAAAAAAAAAAAAAGATTAGATATTGGAAAAAAAAAAGATCACATCTGCCAAAAAAAAAGATCTAAAAAAAAAATAGTGGTGAAAGAACAAAAAAAAAAGATGAGAAAATCACCACAATAACCTCCAAGCCACAACAACCATTGTCCTTGTGGGCCATCATCCATCGCGCCCCACTCGCACCAGTGGCACTTTTTCCTAGCCCTACACCATTCCTCCACTATGCACGTCATCCACAGTTGAGCACCTATCCCTGTCAAAGCACCACCACCTTTGTGCTGCATCAACACTGTGCCTACACCGTCATACTCGCAGGCCGCCCGTTGGCCATGTCGGTGTTATTGCCAACAACATAGTAGAGGCCTCTGTCTTCTGCTTGTTGATGGCAAGAGAAGAGATGAAGATTGAAGAGATAGGTCCATGATAGAACAATTTCTTTTGTTCCATGTTAGGTTGCCCTTAAATAGAAAGGAAAAAGTATAGTGCACTGTGTCACTCCTGATTTGCTCCACAACACAACTGTACCAAATATATACATATAGAACAGGAGTATTGGCCTTAATGGTAATGGGCTGATAGTATAAATAAAATATATATCTTAAGGACTTAATTGTCAACACAATGACACATCAATCTTTTAGCAGTTAATTTATTAGCATGACCTTTGAGGTATCGTGATCTAATAAAATATCATTCATATTAATTTATCCAAATCAATGACCAAAGTAAAAAATGAAAAAGAAAATTTATCTAAACCTGTTAGGACCAAAAGTAACGATGTAAAAGAAAATCTATCTAGCCAAGTAGGATCCAGACCAAAAAATATAGCCAAGTAGGTCCAAGATTCTATACTTTTATTACAGGATATTCTACATTGCATGATCGAAAGAGTAAAATTTTACATCATGAAATGAAGAGAGGCAAGAAAAATCCTAGTACAAAAAGGCTGTCCAAAGAGATGCATTTGTTATTTTGAACTATTCGCTCTAGCAGCTTCACGTTCCTGGCGACGCCTCTCCCTCTGTAAAAATAAATATTGGGTTAATAATAAGTCATAGCCTAATTAACAAATCAATTGCAAAAAGAAACTCCCACATACTGAATTGCTTAGCCAATGTAAGAATGCTTGTCAAACATAGGCTACATGGATAGATATACGTCAGCTATAATCTAACATTAGCTAACATAGGCTACATGGTTAGAGTACCTTCCAACATATCATTAAGGTCAATTCAAGATCAATCATCTAAAGCCATTAACAAGGAATGTTTTTGCATGATTAGCAAATACAGATATGCTCAATTATCTGAAAGCCAGTAAAAAGGAATGCAGACAACCCATCCTTCTGCCATGGTGGCAACTCCTGAAACCATGGTGGATTTGGCCTGGTATCTTGATTCAGGCACATCAAGCCATGTCACTCCTGATTTTGGCAACCTAATGCACTCCTTGCCCCGTCATGGAGCTGAGTAGCTTCATGAAAAAGGCAATGGACTAGATCTGCCCATATCTCGTGTTGGTTACTCCTATATTATTTCCCTTACATATCCTTCATAATCCCTCACACTACATGGTATGTTATGTGTAGAGTCCTACATTGCTTAAGGATATAGCCAAGATGGCTTTTATATGAGCTTAGGCAACCCACCCCCCATGAGCTAGCTTTTAGGGTTGGGTTAGACCCATTCAATTTTAAGATAGTATCAAAGATTTTATACCAATTGTTGGGGATGGGGGAGCAGATGGATACCACAAACATACTCTTGTGAATCCAATAAATTAAATAAAACAAAAAATATCAAGGGAAGAAAATTAACTAGATAATAATGAGTGCAGAGACAAGGATTTATGTGGTTTGACAAATCACATATCTAAGTCCACCTAAGAGGATAAACGCTTGGGCAAATTACCTCGATCTCCCCAAGGTTTGGTGAAGTTCACATAAACTCCCCTCTATTTATAAAATTTAAAGAGATTCCTGAGTTTGTGAAATCATTACACCGACCTCCTGAGTTTTTTAAAAATCATTATCCTATCTTCCGCCTATCGCACAATGAATAGTGCATCCAAAGGAGGTAGTATCATTCAAACAAATAGAGAGAGACGAGATAAATTTCACCAACTACAAGAGAGGTTAGTGTAATTTGCTATGAACACTCCCACTACAAGAAATTGAGAAGAAAAATAGTACAAGAATATCAATTTGTTCCCATGCCCAAAGCCCCTTGTACACCTTTGCTTATAACGAGTCTATTTTGACACTTGTTCTCTCACTGTCACACACTTAGGCCATTAATTTTATTTATAACTAAGTGGAGGCAGAAATGAACCTTAAGCCCCCTATAATGTCCAGAACAGTAAAAAAGGGCAAAATCAGTTTTCAGCCTCCAAACGACCACAATTCGTAGCCATGATGGCCGCTATCCTAAAATACAATGCGACATCGCCTGTCTGCGCCCAACTGCCATGATGGCGCTATAGCTCCTCTATTGCATGCTATTGACTACACTGATTCTATTTCTAATCATAATCACATTATTTAGATTCTGAGCCAACTTTCTCTCTCTCCATTCTCTCCCAACTTTCTTTCTTTTCCTGCTCTTCTCTCATTTTCTCATTGACACAAGATCTCTAATACCATATGTGGGTTTTATGTGATGATTTTTGTTTTAAAATTTTCTTTTAATTCAAATTAAACAAAAATTAAGTAGTCATAGTAGATAACCAAGTTTTTTCTTTTCTTTTGAAAAACTATTATATAGCCAAGTTCAACAACTAAAAAAATTGAGATCTAATCTATGACAGATAGGGGCAATAACAAAGTGCTCTGACTGAATTAGCAAAACCTCACAATTTTCTGATATAAAGAACCAGATGAGAGGAGAAAAAGAAGATTTTGTTTAGCTGATAGAACATAGATTATAGAAGCTTTTTCAAATTTATGTTTTTTTTAGTATAGAGCAAAATTCTCACCCTTCTTTCCCAGTATGGAAGAAAGCAAACAAAATCATAGACTGGAGTAATAGTTGCACACAAAACCGCATTCAGTCCAGTAAACACCAATAGTGCTGTCATAGGTCGGGTTTTATGAGGCATACTGCTTTCTTGTAGAGACCAAGACCTGCAATCATATGCAGCTTAAATTAATGAGCACATACTAGTATAATATAAATATTCAGGTTAGGCAATAATAGAAGTTAAATTCTGAAACACGGATAGTGTAAAACTTTTTTATATTATCATCCAATTAAATTATTCCATATTAATGGCCTTTCAAGTAGTGGTGTAAAAGTCAACCACAATGGTTGGTGTGGCAAAACATTTCTGGATGACAGTGAAACTAAAGCATCAAAATTAAATTCTAAAGCATAAAATGAAAAGAAAATGACCTATGTAATATTGTAACTGAAACACACTGACTCGGGGGCAGCCTAGGGCACCAGTGGATGGATTCAGTAGGGTTGAGAGCTGTCAAAGGGCACCCATGAAAAGCAAGGCAATTGAACATTAGAAAAAAAACCCATTTACTAGCTTTATTTGGTTAGAAGAACAGGATCCGAAGAACCTGTTATTTTCTAATTTAAAATCAAGTTTGAGGCTCCATACATCTATCAGGCTATCACCGATTTACCCACTGCACAACTGTCAATGTGGGTTAGCCCTACGCTAGCCCACAGGGATTTAAGCCAAAAAGCCCACATTAAATAGGCTGGCCCTAGCCCACCCATGGTCAGCCCCACAATTTTATTTCTAAAATAAGTTTAACCACCCATTAAATGGGCCAATCCCCCCTCAAGCATGTTAATTCAAATTTATCATTTAAAATAGCAAAAACTTTATCCCAGCTTTGGTTTCAAGTGCATATGCCAGTAATCTGAATTAGACTAATAAAATTCTATAAGTATTAAATTCGGTTGAAATTGAGGGTTTAAGAGGAAGAAAAGAGAGAGGATAACAACTCTAGATAATAGGAAAATATATGTGTTATATGATATACAATAAGGTAATCCTATTTATATGTTAAAAATAAAATCAATCTAAGATATAATGGAGATATTACTCAATATTTTCTTATTTCTAATACTTCCCTCAAGCTAAAGCTTACTAAGCTTTAAGCTTGTTACAATTAAACCCTTAATGGTGTGTTTGGTTTGGGAGTAAAATGAGGGTAAAAATTACCTAGATCAGTTGCATATGTTATTATACACATGAAACTCATCTAGGTAAATTTTACCCCAATATTACTCTCCAACCCAACACATCCTAAAACATAAAGGGACCTCCATTGAAGACTAGCTAGACAACTCAGGATGCTAGATACATCTGAAAAAGATGCAGCTGGAATGACCACCAGCTTGAACAAACTGTTGGAACAAATTGTTGGATAATTGCATGACTAGGAAGAGACACACACAACTATCGACGCCAACAATGAAGGCTGGAAGAGATGCAATGAAAGGGTGGAAATTTCCTATAATGCAACAATTGATCACAATAAAAGCATATGGAAGCCTTAAATAGTTGAAAAAAGGAGAGGCCATAAGAGCATATCATCGAAATGACCGAGTAAAAGACAAATATCACTATTGGTATGATTCACAATAGGAGGTTGGTAGGAAGCACAACCTAATATTCATCACCCACAACCAATGGAAGAAACCAGTTGAACAAAACGGGTAATATTGGAAGTAAGAACTTGAAATTGATGAAGTGCACTGATGCAGAAACCGAGCCTAGATCCAAGAAAGGACGCAAGGCGTGTCCATCAATGGGTGCGGTGGTGGGAGACGACCAGGACGCGCTGCCACGCATGGCGAAGAGTGAAGACAAGTAGCATTCTACAGAGAGAGAGAGAGAGAGAGAGAGAGAGTGTGTGTGAGAGCATGTGATTGCCATAATGAGGAGATGGTCACTAAGGCTGGGCCGCGAGGATGGAAATTTTGGTGGTGATGTTGTCGGTTGGAAATAGTCACCAATTCCTTTTTTTTTTAGTAGGAATTTGGTAGTTAAAACGAGCGCTACAAGTCACAGAGGATGGTACCTTTGATGGCATGTAGAAATTGAGGGTTTCAGATAGTGGAAGAAGAAAGAGAGAGGATAACAACTCTAGATAATAGGAAAATATATTGATATTATGTGTTATATGATATACACTAAGGGAATCCTATTTATAATATAAAAATAAAATCTAATCATAATGATAAAATCAACCTAAATTAATCTAAAATATGATACGAAATAATCTAAGGCATAATGAAGATATTACTCAATATTTCCTTATTTCTAACAAACTTATTAAAAAAACTTTTAATGGTAAAAAGGACGTGTAGTTATTATTTTGTTCATGACAAAATCAAAATTACATATATAGCGATGGCAACAACAAAGCCTTGTCCTATTAGGTGGACAAATCCAAATGCACATACAAGTACAGGACAATACTACAATCTACGGGGTAGCATTTGTTTCTTGTCTCTGGACAGTGAGATGAGACTAAAGACGTGGAGATAGACATAAAACACTGCTCTGTCGTGTTTGGTTATGGAGACAAGACATGATAACTGTCTTCATATATTTTTTTGGAAACACAAGGACAAGACAACAAATACATGATAAAAAGACATGTACCCTTGCTAGACCACCAGATCGCCAAACCGCCACTCCGATCTACCAACCAGCTGTGCGGTGACACCATCCTTGGGTTTGAAGACACATTGGGAAATATTAAATATATATAGGGTATTATTTGAAGAAAAAAATTAAAATTCTATCTATATCCTATTTCCACTTGCCCATTTTTGGATGTACAGAAATTTTCTATATTTCTATCCTGGAGAAAAATTTTTTTACCCTATTCGTCTTCACCACCAAATAGGTTTGTGTCTCATGTCTCATATTTCTATCTTAGAGACAAGAAACAAATGCTACCTAGGGGATTAACTCCAAAAAAGACTACTTTACAAATATAGGATAACATTTAGAATATGATATAGAATCCCAAAACAAAGGAGGCCTCAGATTTAAACTTCAAATCAAATCAAATGCAACTCCTGAATCTCAAAATGTCAAAAAGAAAGCATAGCCAAAGAAAACCTAACCATGACTGAAATGCTAGTTCGACAACATTAGCCAAATAAATCTGCAGCTTACATATATTCTAATTAATCCATAGTCAACCACAGTACAAAGTATTGATGCATAAGGAGTAGAAAAGAAAGAAAAGAAAGAAAAATACTATAAGATGAACCTCTCTAGGGGATGCTTCAATTTAATATCTTTTGTGTTGTGCTTCTTTGAATTTGTTCTCTATCTGTAGCCGTTAGACAATTCCTCTACAATGTAAACTTTGGCATTTAGAACCACTATTTTAAATATTAAATTATGAATGAAGAGTTCTGTCAACACCTTCTAATCAATAATTTTGTTTCAGTTTGAACTCATCATGTGGACAATAACATATTTCTTGTATTTCTCATGGTCTTAAACTTTATGATATTTATTTGGACTTAAAACTTCCAGGCTACAACACAATACATTGGTGTTAATCTGTGATAAAAGACGCTACAGATGCACATATTGTGTGTACCCTTCTATCACAGATTGTCACTCTTATGTCAAATTCTTACAAGTATCGTAGCTTCCTAAGGTTAAAGCAAAACAAAACAAAATGATGTCTTACAACATAGCATGCAACACATTCAGAGCTTAAGAAAACAATAAGTCAATACAAAGTCAATGTGAGTCACATTTATGTCACCTGAGAATCACCAGATACATATGATCCTTTTTGCTGGTAGATCGTGGCACCACTGAATCACTAAAGTTCTGTCCTGATATAGCAAAACCAAATATTAAATATACTTGCCACAAATATATCACAAATCAAGCAGCAAGCAACTTTGAATCCACATTCCACAAGAATATTATTAATAAGAAGAGAAGGATACAAAGAGATCTCCTCAAAAATAAAAAAAGAAAAAAGAAGAAAGAAAGAAAGAAACCTAGAAAAGCCAAAAAAATAATAAAAAACCAAAGCTTTCTAATCTCTCAACATATCATTAAAGATGTTATAATTATGCTCTAACCAAATACACCACCCAATGGCAAAGACTTCATATTCCCACAAAGATTTGACTTTCTTCCTCTTCCAAAACCACCAAAACTTGTCAATAAGAACTGATCCGAATTCTAGGGAACACCCAACATTTGCCATACGAATCAAAATGCTTAAGAAATTTAAGGAAAGTTGGTTAAGTGTATCAACATTTGATACGGACATGCCCACTCCACCTCAAGCTAACTCAAGAGTGGAGGTTTGTGTGTGTGTATACATAACACCCAAGATGTTAAACACTAATCCTGAATTATTGCTGCAAACCCTTGGCAATATCCAAGAATCTCAAAGGAATGATACAAGTATAAACCCTAGAAGAGTATAGAGTCCCTAATGTCTCTAAAACTCAATTACAATGATCAAAGACACTCTAGATCCCATTTTCCTTATTTATAGTCAACTAATGCCCTGACTAACTTCTCTAACTACCCACTAAATAATGGATCCTAACACTAACACCGCCCCACCCCGCGCACGCAAGAGAGAGAGAGAGAGATTCACCTTGGGGTTACAAAAAATTTACATTATAAATCCACCCGGGTCCCATATCCTAAAAATGGCTGAAAGGCTCCATGACATTAGGGCCCAAAATAGTATAAGTAAAAAAATAATTCGTTGGATCAACAAACCCAAATAATTATTTTTATTGCTAAGAAGAGCGCATCGTTATGTCCCCAATATGCTTGAAACCCAAGACACTTCAATGTGTCTATAAGGTTCCATAAAAATTCTAGAGCAAAAAAAATTCTCTAACTATATTAACAAAATCAGACAAATTTGATGCTCAAAAACCACTTAACCTCGGTTAGAATCCGAAATTCATAATTTTTAACCCTACTAAATTATTGAATCAATTCAAAAAAAAAAAATCGCAGTTATACTTTAGGATGTTGTTAACACTCTATAAAAATTTCAAAGGAAAATTTAATCATTTGCTATGGAAAAAAAATTAAACAAATTTGCAGCTTCAGTAATAATTCGGGCAGTATGGATCAACTCATACTAACTTTCGTACCTCATTAGATCAACTCATACTAATATAGCGTCTAAAGGGAATTCTTTGGGCACATCTAATGTTGATCTCGCGTCCCCATGCAATTGATTCTCTTGAAATCTTGGTCACATCTGGGCGTCGTATCCGTCCAGTGTGACCATAAGGGCACCTGAATAGGTCCCTCCCTGAATACACACGGGCATATTGGTACCAAGGTTAATGGGTTTCCTGCCGTTAACAAAGCATGTTTCTCTATAGTTCCTGGATTAACCTGAAACTTCTTAAACCATTTATTCTTTGAGGCTCTAAAATCTCTATAATTATTCACAGTTTAACCTTAGCATAACTAGGACTATGAAACCATACTCGATGATTTTAAGTCCATTATATGTATTGCCAACTACTAGTTATCTAAAGATTCGTGTCTAAAACATTTTGACTTAATATCTAAACATGTTTCAATAAATCATGCTCTTCATAAACTAGAAACTCAATATCATATTATGAACTTACAAAGTCTAACCATATTTCCAATTCTTTTCTCTAAACTTAGTTACAAAACTATATAATGTAAATAAACCAGTTCCATAATTATTGAAATAATCACAAAACCTCTAACAATTACATATATCATCAATTCTGCATAACATCAGTTCAACAAGCATGGTCCCATGAGTTTTTATCAAAAAAATATGTTTCATGCTCTAAAATCAGCATTTCCAAACATAAAATCCAACAGAAATTTTCATGCTCCTTTGTATAATAATCTCTAGGTTAAGAAATAAATTATATTTTCCTGAAAATAACTCTAATGGACAACATAAAGGTCACAAGTGCAGAACCCACTCACTCTGGAGGGGTAGAATGCACAAGAACAACACCAACAAGACACTTGAGAGTGGAACTGACAATAATATCTGACAAAAGAAGCAATACAACTCTAAATCATTCCTCTAGATACTCAAATCTAATTATAACTTTCATGTAGGAGCACCATGGCAAGAAAGCATGAAGAACACTAAAGCCAACCTTTAGAATCATGAGAAATTTGGAGATAAGGAAGCAAGATCAACAACTATACATACCTTGAACTCTTAAAGGAAGAAAAATGGAGTTAAGTTGAGAAAATGATGAAGAAATATAGTGGGGAGGTGAGGAGTTCGCATTTCCTCTGGGTGGTGTGAATGTTGGAATGATCTGTGCCCCAATGGGGTTTTTTATGTTCGTGTTTACGCCCTAGGCGTGCCATATGACCGCTGGGCAAATCCCACTGACTTTTGGCGCACCAACTGTTTCTCAATTACCGCCTAGGCGTATCCAGAAGCTCAGACATCGACTTCACCCTTTGTTAATCGCCTGGGCGTCTCCAGAAGTCCAAGATGCTCCAATACCTGGGATGTATTGAATTGTCTATCCCACTACTCACTTATTTACATTTAAAACCCTTATTTGGATTCAAATAAAATATTAGAAAAATCAAAATCCTAACCAATCAAAATCTCATTTTTGGGTTTTAGTTCAAATTCTTAGACAAAAAATCTTACGATTTTATAAACTTGTAGGCTAAAAATGAAGCACTTGAGGGTTTCATAAAATTCGAAAATCCCTCTTCAACTCATTTTTCTCTAGGGAATAATTACCTGACTTTTGGTCCCAAAAGTATAGCTCTATCATATAGCCCTCCAAGGGCGGGTAGGGTCCAGACTTAGCGAAATTCATGACCCTAAAAAGAAAGGTAACCAACACCTTCCCTAGTTTGAAAAAATTTTCTAACCTTCTTATTAAATTGGGTTATTACATATTATCATATACATATAATAATAATAGTAAGATGCATGGGTGCAATTGCACGAGATGCATGGGAGCAATCATGTTGCACTCCTATATTATATAATAATAATGTGAAAACATTGTGATTATTATAATGATCAATCATACATATATATTTAACTTGGATTGTCAAAGTTTTCTAGCCTAAGCCATGGAGCCCATTCCTTCTTGCGCATAGCTCATTTGCTTATGTTCTTATTTTATGCCACTAGTATATATTCGGCATATCATAATACTCCTAAATATTTTTCTAAGAACTCTAGCCGCATAATGAATTTTTCCTAGAGAAAAACGTGGTTTCTTCAACTTTCCTGTAATTAGTCTCTTCCATTATTAGTGCTATTCCAGTCTCTAAGAGTCACAATTATTAGTGGAAGCACACTCCCAGCTACCAATGGTGAGTGGGTTTAGGCTCATGACCATACTTTTGGTCATTATTGGTATTTTCCCATCATTATATAAATCGTTTATGAAATTCTAGAATGACTTATACTAAATACATGTTTGCACGGATTATGCCAACTTTTAGAAAAATTATTATTTTTCACACTTATCATGAAAACTATTTTAGAAAGCTCATGGGACCATATTTGACATCTGCATGTTATGAAATATCTTTTTCCAGTTAATGAAATTATGAGACCTCAGTTTAATGTTTATAGCATATTGATTACCATGTTTAAGATTTTACAAACTCAGCTATAATTTATTGAAAGTGTTGAACAAAGTAAGATTCATAACAATTATCAGATACATACTCTGTTGGCTTTGAAATCACTATGTCTACAAGCGGTGATCCCTTGGACATGATTTTAGAAACTCAGCTATACTACCTGCAGATTTTAGAATTATATGAATTCAGAGCTTTCAATTTATTGAATTTAATTGCAAGTTGTTATTTTTAGTAATTAGTGAGAAATAGATCAGCTTAGTTAATGGCTAGGAATCAATCATTAACCTTGGTACCAAGTGGTCCACTAGAGGACAAGCTCACCCACAAAGGAATCCATGTGGTGCCCATTTATAGGACCTAGTTAGATGCCCATCAAATTAGCCTTTAGCTCAGTTCATCTATTCAGCTTCTAATATTTATGTATAGAATAATTCCCATTTCTCTACTAGTTATTGCCATGGATTTAGTTAAATTATGATTTTCAGAGGACACTATACGTAATTATATATGAAATGTTTTATATCAGTTGTATGTATATGTTATGTATTTTTGTTGTTGTCCCATGTGGGTTGTGAGTGGAGACTCATAAATGAGTTTTGAGGAACTCACCCTATCTTTTCCTCCCTAGAGATATAGCTCAGGTTCAGCCTGCACCAGAATCCTCCCCAATAGTGCTATAGCTTTTTTGATGAACTTCGCTTTGGATTGGAGCTTACTATTGGTTATGTCAGTTTAGTAGTGCTCTAATAATTGTGTAGATAGTATCCGACATCCATTCTAGTTATTTTCAGAATTTTAGTCATTTATTTAATTATGTTTGGCTTCGGCCCAAATTATGGTTATTACATAACTTCTTATTCAGGATTCATATTTAGAAATATTTTCAAGAATGATGGAATTTAGTTAAACTTTAGATATTTCGAATATATTTGATTTATTCATGCATATTAGCCATCACGTTAACAAAGGCTTCCTAAAGGCTCAATCCTCATGTGCCCTTACGTTTATAGGCGAGTTCGTGCAGATGACTAGATTGTTAGCTCCAAAACCCTTCAAAAAGCTTCAATACTATATGTTTTGAGTGACAACATAACCAATTTTGATAAAATAAAGGATTAATGTTTCCCTTGAGTTTCTTGAAGCAACAAACAGTCTTATCAAGTTAGCATACAGTTCTTAAAACGGTACAGTTCTTAAAACGTAAATATTTTCACGTGACATGTGCAAACATGTTTAATCTCATTTGAAGAGATTAAGACTTAATGAAAATGAAAAATATATCATGGAATGAACGTATATATGCTTAACGGTTTAAAGAAAATTCTCAAACATAAGAAACTAAGGCTCAGATCTTCAAAAAGTAGCATGCGACTTCAAAGTACGTTTCAAGTATAGATTTCTATCCATCTCTAAAGCAAATGTATTCTACCATCTTTAATCATCATGCTCGCAACCATAACATTCATAATGAACTCTAATTGAAGAAAAGAAGATCAACCAAAAGTTTAGAAATTGTAAACGTTCTTCAAAAGCACGTTTCATAGTGAAATGGTGCACTTTATAGGAAAATGAAGAAAATTTAAAATTCAAATTTAAAGTCAAACCCAGTATAGATTGACATGATTCTTCTTGCCAACTTGGTCAACTACCCTAACTTCTAGAAGGAAAAGTTCATAAACCTCTATTTCACAATAGCTTCTGGAAGCTTTGACAATGCCGAGCTACTCCTCTAGATTACATTTCCAAGATGCAAAAGGAAGATCAACACGAGTCACTTGGAAAATAGTCAAGGCAACGGTCATAAATGCTAGATCAAGTATAAATAGAGATGTTGTGCTTACAATAAAGAAAGACTTTTGGAAAAAAGAAGTGTGAAATGCTAAAAAATTCTCCGCACCTTTTCTGGTAAAGGCATTACCCGCCCGTAATCACTTTCATACTTGTAAAAATCTTCTTTTCTAAATTCTTAGTAGATCATATGTTCTTCCTAGGAAGAATCATTAGAAAGAAATCATTCAAGTTTTCTAGGTCTATTATTGTTTATCTTATGAAAACTTGAGTGTTTGTTAGTTTGAGTGTCAAACCCAAACACAAATCTTTGTAACCCCAATCCAGGAGTGATCGTTGTGAGTTAGCTTGGAGAGGTAAGCAAAGATTACTTGTAACGTGACAGGAAGTGAGCTACTGGTCACGTGTTAGCTTGGAGAGGCTGGTCAAAGACTACTTGATTGTGACAGGAGAGTGACCTACTAGTCACTTGTAGGAGCTTGGAAAGACTACTATAAAGATTATCCACCTTTCTAGGTTGAGAAAGGTTTTAGTTGAACTCAACCTGGTTGAGAACTAGATATAGGCAGGTTGCGAGCTAGTATAAAAACATATATGCAATATCTTCTTCTCCCTTAACTCTCCTTTATTTACGCTTTTACGCATTTTAATATATATCTTAGTTTAGAAAGTTACTTTATGACATAACTAACGTTGTTTTTGCTGCACTTCAAGTTTAATACTTGATAGTATATTATCTAAGTTTTTCAAGAAAAGAAAAGGAGAGAAAAGGCGAGCACGATTTAACCCTCCTTCTCGTGCAACTTTCTAGACATCATAAGCTAGGCCTCTAAAGAGGTTGAGCATTCTAACGACAAAAGTTAAAGATCCCAGGAGATATGACACAAAATATCCATATAGCAGAAGGACACTCCATAAACAGACCATCATTCTTTGATATGGGACTATGCATATTGGAAAGATCGTATAGAGTTGTTCATAAAATGAAAAAGTCCTGACTTGTGGGAGATCATAAAAGAAGGAGATTATGTTCTAGCAGAAGAAGTTCCAAGAACTAAAGATGCACATTCAACCTTGAGAAGTCCCCAAGAATAGGTGGACAGAGCAACATAAAGCCAGAGTTTAGTTGAACTCCAAAGCTAAGTACCTACTCCCGTGTGCACTAAGCAAAGCTGAATATGACAAAATTATTTATTGTGACATGGCGAAGGAGATCTAGACAGAACTACACATGCTGTATGAAGGAACTAATCAAGTAAAGGAAATTAAGATCACCGTTCATCAATACGAAATGTTCAAGATGCATGAACAAGAAAGTATTGATGACATGACCACAAGGTTTATGCACATCATAAGCCATCTAAAGGGTTGGGCAAAAAGTATTCTAACTCTGAAATGGTTAGAAAAACCCAAGAAGCCTCCTGCCAAATGGTTGTTCAAGGTCACAACCATTACAAAAGCTAAAGACCTTCAAACTCTTGGCCTGGATGCACTCATTGGGTCACTCAAAACCCATGAAGTTGTGCTCTCTAAAATTCATGGTGAATCCATCAAGAAGAGTAAGTCCATGGCCCTGAAGTCAACTCATTAGAAATAGAATAAGAATAAAGCAATCAAAGTTGCTGAGACCTCTGATGAAGAGGAAGAATCTAATGATGAGTTTGAAGATGAGGATGGAGATGAAATCTCCATGCTGGTGAGAAAGAAGTCCAAAGCCTAGAGAGGCAAAATAAAGAGAAGAAGAGACATCAACCTCAAGAAGGACAGAAAGGCAAGGGAAACCTGAAGTATCACTTGCTACAACTATAGTGAGAAGGGCTCTTCAAGGTTGATATCCAAAGCTCAAGGGTCCAGAAGAAATTCTACTCTAAGAGGAAAGGGATGTTGGCTACTTGGAGTGACTAATAAAGGAGAAGGAAGGATAGAAAGGCAGGATGAACTAGAAAATGTTGCAAATCTGTGCTTCATGGTAGGCTATGTTTAAGAAAAAGAACCTAGGTAAAAACATCTTAACCAAATCTTTCCTATGATGAATTATTTGCTTTATATGATGAGCTACTTGAAATTCTCTAACTCTCTCATCTCAATCTCAACCTGAAATGGAAGCATTAGAAAATCGTTTTAGAACTTGAAATGGCCAAATCAAATGCTAAGAATCTAAGGCTTGAGAAGGAAAAAATAAAAGGAGAAAATAAAGTTTTAAATATTAAGGTCAATGCATTAGAAGCTGAAGTTTCTAGAAAAATGAGAAAACTCATAAAGTTATTTCTGAACTAGAGAGGACTTCAAAGCTTCTAAATCTAACCTTGAAAAGATGATGAATGGTTCAAAGAATCTTGAACTAATGCTTGGAGGTCAGAGGCCATATTTTCAAAAGACTGGGTTGGGATATGAGGATGAAATGGATAGAAAGGAAAGACAACTCAACCAAAGAAAGTAAATAACAAAGCTTCTTGTACTTTTTGTCATAAGAAAGGGACACCCACCTGATAAATGTTTCATGAGGAAGAAATCCATCAAAAAGGTTGGGAAACCCCCTCCTTGAAAGAATAACCAAAAAGGACCCATCTACATAAAATTCAAAGAGCTTAAGAAGGACTTTGCTAATGATCATGAAGATTTGGAAGAGAACCTTGAGAAACTGAACCTCAAGGAATTCTCAGGAGCAAGCAGATGAAAGCTCAACCTTCAGAAAGTCACTCAAGAACATAGATGCTTCAAAAAGCTTGCTCAAGACTCCAAAGCCCTAAAAAAGTGACATTTCTAAGCATGAAGAAGAGCAATCTAAAGATTAAAGAGAAGCTGAAGAACATCAAGGTTACAGAAACCACAAGGGAGTTTCTGATTTAAAAGCAATTTATCATAGCAAAGTTCTAGGAGGTATTTCCAAAGGGTGAGAACAAGATCATCCCTCAAAATATCTCAACCTATGTTTTCATCTCCACCATCAAGCCTGAATGTATTAAAGATGCTTTGAATGATCAAAGTTGGGTGGATGCTATGCAAGAGGAACTGAACCAATTCCAGAAAAGCAAAGTCTACACACTCATTGAAAAATCCAAAGGGAAGACCATCATTTGAATAAAATGGGTGTTCAGAACAAGCTAGATGAAGTTGGGAAAGTCATCAGAAACAAAGCAAGGTTGGTTGCACAAGGTTATAGTCAACAAGAGGAAATTGATTACAATAAAACCTTTACACCAGGAGTTACGCTTGAAGCCATAAGAATGCTACTTGCTTTTGCTACCATTAAGGGATTCACTCTTTACTAGATGGATGTTAAGTCTGCATTCCCAAATGGATTCCTTTCTAAGGAAGTATATGTGAAATAGCTTACTGGTTTTGAGAGTGAAAACCTTCCCAGCCATGTCTTCAAGTTAATAAAAGCACTCTATAGTCTGAAACAAGCTCCTAGAACTTAGTATGAAAGGCTAAGTACCTTTTTACTAAAGAATGGTTCAAGAGAAGTAAAGTTGACATAACCCTTTATACTCTTGAGCAAGATAATCACTTTCTAATAGTCCAAATATATGTTGATGATATCATATTTGGAGCCACTGATCATTCTCTTGTGAAAAGTTTTCAAATTAATATAAAGTGAATTTGAGATGAGTATGATTGGTGAACTTAAGTTTTTCCTTAACCTTCAAATAAAACAACAAAAGGAAGGAACATTGATTCATCAAGAAAAGTATACAAAGGAGCTTTGAAAAGTTTAACATGGATCAAGTCAAACCTATGAGCACCCCCATGCATCCATCTCAAGTTATCGATGCTAATGAGAATGGTGAAAAAATATCAAAGTAGTTATCAAGGAATGATTGGCTCACTTCTGTATCTTACACAGTAAACCAATATTCAATTAAGTGTGCGAATTTGTGCTAGATTCCAATCTAACCTAAAGCAATCACACTTAAATACTGTCAAAAGGATTTTAAGATATTTATTTGGTACTGCTAATCTTGGCTTATGGTACGAGAAAGGTACATCTTGTAAGATTGTAGGGTACTATGATGCTGCTTCGCTGAGATAGAGTAGAGAGAAAAAGCACCAGTGAATACTTGTTTCTTTTGAAAGAGCCTCATCACTTAATTGTGCAAGAAGTAGAATACAATTGCTCTCTCTATAGCGGAGCTGAATATGTAATTGCTGCAAACTGATACACCTAGATAGTGGATAAGGAACCAGCTTAAAGATTATCACCTTAGTATTCCAAAATCTCTATCTTCTGTGCTAATACTAGTGCTATTAGTCTTGCTAAGAATCCTATCCAGGTCTTAGATCCAAACACATCGATGTTAAACATCATTTTATTCGGGATCATGTTCAGAAAGGAGATGTTGAGTTAATATTTGTGAATACGAAGACCAAGTGTCTGATATATTCACAAAACCATTAGCTGAAGGTCGCTTTTGTATTTTGAAAATGCTTTTGAACCTTACAAGTTTTTAAATTCGCATAAGCATTCATGCATAAACATCTTTGGGTACTCCCCTTCATGGCTCTAAACTGAAGCCCAAATGAATACATCAGTTTGCAAGAATAGTAGAATCAATTTGCAAGACCTGAAGATCAATTTGCAAGACCAGAAAGTTAGTTTGAAAGCTTAGAAAAAGATCAGATGGTTAAAAGATAGGTTATTTGGTCTCTCAAGGGTTCAGAATTGAAGATGAATAAGATGTGAGAAAGAGTGTTATCTGATGGGTCAGAAAGTGGACAAGGTTCATAAAGTGGTTCCAAGTTTCAGAAACCACTTATTTTGGAAAAGTGAAAAAGGTGGGATAATTTCCACTCTTTTTGAGTTTCTCTCTGCATGTCCCATCACTTAAATAACTCCACATTCCTCACACGTCACACTTTTACTCCCTTGTCTTCAACCTCAAACACCTGAAACCTTACCGTTTAATTTTCTCATTCATAAATCCTCCGTCTCTACAACCTCAGGAACTAAACCCTCATCCTTCATTTAACTCGCTCACACACAACCTTACTATGGCTTAAGGAAAACACTTTGACATAAGCTTGGCTACATGGTAACTCTCCTGATGTACAGGATCCACTCCTGAACAGCACTACACTAAAAACTTTTCCCAATAAGAGATTGCTCCTGGAAAAGGCTAAGCAGGAACGATGAATCAAGTTCTCATCCTACTGAAGTTATATCTTTTTAAGGATAAAAAGGTTTTTTCCATATCACATATCGAGTGTTTACTGGATAGTGATTGCCTTTTACTCCTAGCTGAAGCAACTATCCTAATTTGTGTTGAAGACCTCTATTCGGGTGTCAACATGGAAATAGGAGTCTTTGACATCTCCCACATCATTCAAGCACCTAACTTCAGAATTAGATGCTCATTTGAAGGAGATTAGTTTACAACTCTTGGAGTCTCAGCTAAGAAGGTCTCCATATGTCTTATGATTATCTGATACCAACCAAGTGAGATAACAATTGTGTTGCTGAGTTCTAGGGCATGACAAGTCTTTACCATTGTACAATTCTCGCGCTCCAAGACTAGGAAACACGCACTGCTCGTTGGGATGGACTACATGTTGCTTTACTATACTAACCAAAAGAAGGGTAAACCTACTAGACTAATCTTTGACTACATGCTCAGTGCCATCTCCCTAGAGAAAAGGAGAACCTTGTTGTCCCTTATGGAGTCTTGCTGACAGGATCTTCAAACACTTGAACTACCCATTGGCGAATGAGTGGTTTGAGTATGTGGAAGGCACTGAGTACACCCCTATCTCTTTCAAGACTCTGAAGAGAGCTACTAGTTCTACCATAACCATGTCAGGAGAGAAAGCCTGAGGATTAGAGATTCAATACTTGAAAAGGCTGCTCATAATGCTGAGTAGGAACAAAAAAAGAAAGGTGATTGAAATTGAGAGTAGGTTAGAGAACACTACAGAATCTAGGAAGGATCAAGCTTAGACGTGGCTTAGAATGTACACATTATCAGAATCAAGCCAAGGGAAGAAGAATCTTCCTCCATCTTAGTCTTTAGTTTCTGATATGGAATCCTCTGAGGATGAGCGGCTAAATGAACCAACTCACCTCCTCCTACTACTCCCATCTCTGCTCCTTCAAGAGACTCCTATCCCTGCTCCACCTGCCTTGACCATCTCATGCAGGGATATTGATCCTTCTTCAAGCCAATCTCCACTTGCAGCGCAACCAAGCTACTCTTGAAGTTCAGACCCGCCATAATCACCACATGCTTGACATGCTTGGACAGAATGGAAGCTCAGCGCAAAGGCATGAAGCTCTACTATTGGAGATCCTTCGAGAAGTGAGGCGGAGGGGCTAATAATGGTGTCACCTTAGTTCCAGGCACACCTTCTTTTTGTGATGACAAAGGGGAGAAAGAATATCTATTTAACCTTATCCTTATTTTTATCTATGCCCTTATACCATTTATAGGACCTTATTCTATATCCCCAATTAAAATATTGTTATATTGAATTTTTAATAATATTAAATTAATTTTCATTTTTTTAACAAAATCCTTATATTGTTGTGATCATAATTGTGTCTGACGAAATTTCTAAAATCCTATAGATTATCCATATTTAATTATTTTATCACAAACAATACAAAAAAACTGAGTCATTACACTTATCATCAGACTCAAACCGGTTTAGTGAAAGAGATTGATAATTGGATTTCAAATGCACTAATGACTCTTGAATATCTGTTAGGTGAAATATGGTTACTTATTGCAGCTGATTGTTATACTTGATCGAATTATGAATAACTGTTGTGACATACTTGACTGAGATGCATTGGTAATATATGTTATATTAATTGTCATACTGGATATTATTGGCTAGACTGGTTACTTATGCATTTATTCTAGGCATTGTTCGTGATTATTCTTGAATGAGTTTCATTAATGGAAAGTGTTGAGTCAAGTATGTATTAAGACATGGATAAAGGAAATCATGAGCCTGGAACACTGTTGTGGTGTACCACATAGTGCATTTGTGGGCCCACTTGCGAAGTAAGAAAGTAGAGCAAGTAAGGGCTGTCCATATACTAAGTGTTACACCATGGCACAAACCATGGAGAATGCACATATGAATGTATATATGTCTAAAAGAGAACTCACACCCCCTTACACTAGGTTCAATACCGATCAAGGTTCAGTGATGACTGATCGCATTTATATATCATAATGATGAAGATTATCTATGACTATTCAAGGTTTAGTATTGATCAAGGTTCAGTGATGATTGATCGCATTATATATGTTAGGTATGAGCTCATAGCCTAGGGGTCCTCAGAGGTTAACGAATAAGTGAAAATGAACTATGTTCGAAGAAAGTTGAAAGTCTTGTGTCTGCTTACTGTATATGTTCCTTTCTTTCATGCATGCATGTACATGTACAAGATTATGTTCGTTTCTTTTCATGCGTGCATATACTTACGAGATTATGTTTCATTCTTTCATACATGCATGTGGGTTAAGTGATATGTTTGTTTTTTCCATGCATGCATGCCTTTATGAAATGTATATTTTAATGTAGGAGCTCTCATGCATATAAATACACACATATAACTAATTTGATGCATTCATAATCAAGACCATATTAAAATGAAATGTCCACTTGACAATAATGTTTGTGAAAACTCTAAAATTGGACTATATTGGTATGTACACCTTTTCTATAATAAACCAAGTGGGCTAGACGTACGATGATGACACCATGTATGTTTTACTATTACTGAGATTCATTAGGATTTTCACCCCTTTTAAATTTCCATGTATGTCTCTAGACGAGTAGGATGTGCCGGATTGATGTTTGAGCTCGCGTATGGACATGGATAGCTATGCTGGAGACATTGTTAGGATTATTATTAATTTAACCTACTCATATCTCTTGACATATGACTATCATTTTGGTTTGGATTATTGTATGCGGACCCATGTAGCGTTTGACATGTTTATCTATTAGGCTTTTTACTGCTATGTATCTCGGCTTTAGAACACTTAGGTTGCTATGCATTGAGGCACTAATATGCACATTTGGGTATCTTGTGAGCTGGTGAGGCTCTTGTGCTAGATTACATATTATATATATATTGAGGTATTTCATGTGATGGCTTGTCATTGTCTTGGTGTTTCGAAAATAATATTATGTTGTATATTCAAAATAATTATGTGGTTTGGTGCCACATATTATGTACGCACAAAGGTTTTTATTTTTGTAGATAATGTCTTTTTAAAAGAATAAAAAAAAATTTGCCCGTATTTTACGCTAAATATTTCGAAAGGTCAAGATTAAGTTAAGGTTCCAAGAAGTAATCTTTTAACGTTAAAACCAAATACGACTCGAGCGTACTTCGTTATACATTATGGGGTTACACCATGTATGGAGAAACTCACCTAACACATCGATCTACACAAAGGATCGTGAGTGACATGCATGAACCTACAACACGAACAAAACATATGTGGAGGGTAAAACATGTATCCCCCATACGCAATGTCCAAAATTAGTGGAAATTCCAATAGGAGGAAAAAATCAATTATATAAACTTAGAATATTACAAAAAAGGTACACAATCTTTCATATGCACACAAAGCCACTTGAACACTTTGCTTTTCAGAGTGCTCATAGGCACCCCCACCATTCTCACAAAAACTCTCAAGGAGGAATAGCTATGTCGCGCACCGATTGAAAGCCCCAGGTAACTCCATTCCAACTCATCACTTCGTTACATTATTATTATTATTATTATTATTGGAACGAGAGGCAGATGTCCACATTTTTTTTGTATATATTTTAAAATACGCTATTGTTTATTTTTAAAAAATTCACATTGAGAGGGGTAAAAGTGTATTAGTGGTTTGTGGTAGTTGTTGGATAGTTTTAAAGTGGAGCAATGGAAGCAGTTACTAGATGATTGTCTTTGGAATAGATCTCAAAAACTGATTCAATTGGACTTTAAGATTCCGAAAAGCGATTCTCTTTAGAATCCCATTTATCTAATAGTTGCCATGATGAATGACTGGGGCACGTTTCAATAGAAAATCACACACACACAGCGAGAAACAAAGTAACAAATGGCTTGGGCGTACATTTGGATAGTCTTGTATGTTTTGTTTTTCATTTTTTCTGTAATCAAGAGCTATGTTACTACCGTGCGGACCAAATTGATTATACAGCTTATCATTTTTCAAACTTCCCTAAGAACAAATACTACGAACCCAGAACAAGCATTTCTTTTTACTGGCATCTAAATATAAAATAGCTTGCTAATAAGTTATTTTTCATACAGACAATTGGAACTCCCAAAACAAACATTTCTTTGTCAAAGATTCCTCTCACATTAGGCCTTAATTAAGCTATTCGTTCGAATTGGACCTGACTACATGGGTGCATATGCCGAAAATTTTTTGACACAATGCCACGACATTTATATTTCACTATAAAATTTAAACAAATTTAAACCTCGGTATGAAGAGTTCTGGTAGAGAGCAAGGTCTAATTTATCACCACAAATAATTCAAAGGGCTCTACTTGACTACTTGTCACGCTTAAAACATTTGTAACTTCAAATCCATCATAAAATCAGTTCATCAGTGCTAAAAGATCGCTCTTAGTAACTATCCGCAATGTTTAACAAAGAAGAATACGTTCCAAGGAGTCCACAGATGATTCCTGATCCAGCAATTATGGCGCTCAAAGCAACCTGAAGGTGTCAGAAACCCAAAGAACTTGAGTAAAATAGAATGAACAGAGAAACCTCTTGGGAGAAGTTGCATTATCATGCTATCAGTTCACATGTGTGGCATTTGATACAGCATACGCGGTTAACAGTTCAAGGTGGTCTGACGAAGAGAAAACAAAGGCTAGACACTACTTAAGGAATCAAAAAAAGTTGACTGAAAAAAAAAAAAAACATTTTTAAAGTTTACTGTTAATGCATTGGAAACAATCAAAACTTTATAGTTTTGATTACTTATCCAGTGTTCTTAAGGAACTTGTCAGCAAAACTCTTAAGAGTAAGTTGTTAACCATAATTTTCATTATTTAATACACAGTCCAGAAAATTATAGAGCTCTTAAGGATTTCAGATTTTATGATTATTACATAATAGAATATAAAATGGAGTATAATTACATATCCGAATCCATTGTTAAAATCTTTGATCTCTTCTTCTTAGTTCCTTTAGGTGTTCTTTCTTTTCCCTCTCTTCCTTTCTCTTTCAATTTTCTTTGATGGTGAAAAGAAGTTACAAATTCTATTTCCTTCCTATTACCTTATCTTTTATTTGGAGTAGTCGCCAGCCTTTTCAAAATGGAGAGAGGAGAGACTTCTAAAAATTATTTTAAAACCCTCAATAACTCTATTTACTAATAAGGGATTAATGACTATCATCTTAACCCCTTTTATTAGAGTCAGTCTATTAATCACATGGGTCACACCGTAATAATATAAAATGATCTTACATAAGTTTTTTAGTTTGGATTTTGGAAGAAATGGAGGGAAAGGGAAGGCTTGCAGTGTAAGATTTTAAAATTTTACACTATAAGTCCTCTCATCCATTCCAAAATTCAAACTCACAAATATACCCTTAAAGAAATAAAAAGAAATACAGATAAAAGATGTCTTAGGCTGGCTTTCTCGTGCAATAGAAGTAAAGAACCTAGCAGGATAATACTAAAAGCATACGTGCATTTGTCTTGGCTTCAGTTATGTAACATGTTATAACAAACACTAAATAGTAATTATACATTTTGTAAATGCATAATTTAACTGTTGAATTTTGGAAATATTACTTGGTACTAGTATCAAGCCTTAAATTGTATTCAGGTGAGTGCAGAATTTATTAAATGAATAATTTCATTATACCTTCAATACTATGATCGAAAAAATAAATGAAAGAATAAAATGTAATTACGAAATATGAAGCAATGTTACCTGTGTACTTGTAGCTTTCTTTCCCACGATTTTCAGAAAACATAAACTCGGCATTATCACTGCCTGAAAAATTCGGCATACAAATATTAGATGCAGTATAATGGGAATTTCCTATAAGAAGGTGAAACAAGGAAAGGAAAGCACAATGGACTGCAGAAAAAAAATCTAGCTCATGTCAAGTTTATGCAAACAAACATCATAAAGATAGGAAAAACTTCTTTCACAAGTAAGCAATTCTTCCTCTATAATACAATTTTCACCTTTGATTTCTTCCTTTCTCTCTCCTTTTCACTCTTTCTTCAACAACAACAACGGTTAACATACTCCGGAGAAAAAATCTCTTCCTCCATGAGCATGAAAGTCCGATTCATAAAGAAATAGATGCAAGTTACACAGCAAGAGAATCAAGTTATGCATCGCTGTGACATGGACACAAGACAACACAAGAGGTACAGCAAATTTTAATTAAAGGATGTGAACAGTGCATATATATATATATATATATATATATATATATATATATATATATATATATATCCCATGCCATTTTCTTTTCTTATTACTAAAACTAGCAAACAAATGGCCTCGTATATGCCATGTCCCTCTTTGTCAAGTCGACAATATCATATTTCTAGTTGAATACATGCAGATATTTGTAACCATTATATCGAACAAGATTCAACACAAATACATGTTCAATTGTTCCGAATGTGCACACAACACTAAAATGGTTTGTGCGATTACGGGAAAAGTAGAACCCGAAAGCACAGTAAACTCAATGGTTGATTATTCCTCGGCAAAGTTTTAAGTTCCCTTCGTATCCAATGAAACTCCATATCCTGTTAAACAGTCGAGGTAGTTGGATTTTGGTTTGACGCATGTGGATGGTCCTAAGTAACAATCAAGAATTACCCCCCCCCCCCAACCACACACAAAAAAAAAAGAAAACAACAAAAACACAAAACACAACACCCCCCAAAAAAAATGTTAAACAGAAATACAGAAGTATGACTTCCAAATTGTTTCCGTGAAAATCAAGCTTTTATAATTTTAACATCATAGATGTCAACTAAGAATATGTACAGGTATATAAATAGAAGTGTGTGCTTACCACAAGTATACTGAAAAGAGAACCAATTAAAGACATCACAAGCCCTGAAATTGTAATAAAATGATATTAGAATCATTTAATTTATCTGACATGTATTGCCAGTTTGTTCAATGAAAACTTTCATTGATAAAAATGTTCTGATGTGGTTGTTTTCAAATGCATCAAATAAAATATAATATGTAATTTGCACTATAATTTAGGAAAGAACACACACAGTTTGGTAGCTGAGGTAACAATCAACAAAAAAAAATACATCTGACACAAATTTACTCATCTCTACATTATACGCAATATTTATAAAAAAAAAGTACGAAAGTAGCTGTGAATTAATGGAAGTGACTATATAAAATTCACACTGACTTTATTTTCCGTGTCCTCCCAATGTAGCAGCAGTTATAATTTATACTTCAAAAACTAAATATGCCCATATCATCAATGATCTGAATCATTTAACCTATCATGTTTTTGGAGCATAGCCTTGAAAAGCACTACCTAGCTCCATCCCTGAAGTAATTATCTATAGAAGAACCTTGTTGATTTTTGAATTTCAGAATGCCTCTATTGAAGGTGAGACAAGGTCAGAGAGCCCATCTTCAAGGTAGTGTTTCTCCAAGGTTGTGGTATTATATGCATAGAAGCTAGCATGGTAGTGCATGTTTCAGCCAAATCATGGTCCAACAAACAAGATTCATAAACAAGTCTGTTTGGGTTACCGAGAAGAACACCAGCAATGGAAAGAGCCCTCTCGTAATAATAGATCCTATTAAATCTGGTCTTTCATGCTCTGGTAAAAGGAAAGACGATAAACGCTGCCAATGTAAATATGGGAAATGGCTTGATCAATAGCTCCAATTGTTCAGATTCAAATTCAGACTCTTAGGTTTTCGGGAGATGTTGAAACAAAAGCTCTTTGAAGAAGATTAAGGGCTATCGAGCCTCTTCAAAGGAAAAGAACCCAAAAACCATGAGCAGACTTAAATTCTGAGGATGGAAACTTGTGTATTTCAAGTTTGTTTGAAGATGACACACACTTAGGAGGAACTATTATCATTCCCTTTCTCTTTTGTCTTCGTTGGCATCATCAATGCTAGCCTTATTTATATGAGCTTTGCCGAAAACCATCTTTTGGGTTTGCCATTAGTAGGGAGTGGTTCTGTTTGTTTTCTTTCTGTCTCCTTCCTTTCCTTCTATTGTTCCTTATTCTTTGCCTTTTTCTCATCCTCGGTTAAAGAATGCATTGCATACCAATACACAGAGATCAATCAGCAAAGGTCAAAAGAAGACTAATGTGACACAGTGAAGCCTACCCGATACACCCATCAGCCTATAAATATATTGTAATGAGATGTTATAGGAGGATGAAAAATAGAGATTGAAGCACATTGGGTGTGACTTTGTACACCATCTTGAGATCAAATTAATGAAATATATTTGGAGCATTGATTGAGTTCTTCCATTTCTCCTCTAAGTTTTACTTGCTCTAATTAATGCTTAATAGTTACATTGTTAGCATCCTGTGAGTTAGTGTGATTGTGTTCTTAGGTGGCTCATTGTAGGTTTCAAAACCCTCCTCTGAAACACCGGTTGAATCACTCTCAATCAAGTTTGCCTCTCTAGTATACCACTATACTTATTATCTTTATTTTATATGATATGTTGTGCTAGAACATTGGAATTGAAGATGAAAATGACTGAAAAAAGTGCCCTTCATTGATAGAGGAACCTTGACAATGCGTAAAGATCCCTAGAGGAATACAAAGGGTCGCTCTAGCTCTGAGGAATTCTAGAGCCTCAGTTCTCTCCCAAGACAACCAGCAAATGACAAGAAAATACCCCAAATCTGTTCCCTTCCCTGTTTCATTCCTAAATAACTCTCCAAATCACTTTCCCTCCAAAACTAACTGTCCGACAACTATGCAACTAACTGCACAACTAACCATATGCTGTAAGCACAAGACCACGTTTCCCGTGGATCTAACATCATTCACCACTTCATTAGCAATCGAAGTTGTGTCAAGAATTTGCCTGCCAGGGATAAAAGCACTTTGGCTTTCAAAAATGGTATAAGAGAGAACTTCATTTAGGCTGGAGGTAAGCACTTTGTTTATGATTTTGTAAACACTAGTCACCAAGCTTATAGGACAAAAGTCCTTAGCCTTAATGGATCTATCCTTTTGGGGATAAGGGAGATGAAGGTAGAATTCATCTAGACTCCAATTTTACCATTGAGGAAAAATTCAACAAACACTTTAAGAAGATCAAGCTTAACGATATCCCAACAATTCTGAAAAAAAAAAGCAGAGGTAAACCCATAAGGGCCAGGCGCTTTATCTTTACCCAAACTACAAACTGTCTTATGGATCTACTCCTCATCAAAAGGAAAGGTACCCAAGACGCCTTATCTAAAGAAATGGGCACCAATCGAAGTCCTCAATAAAAGGTCTACTAGGATGATCTTCCTTAAACAACTTTGTGTGAAAACTAGAGATCTCAAAAGCAATCACCTCACTATCTCTAGATACTCCACCTCCCTCAAGCTCTAACTCTTTAATAAAGTTCTTTTATGCCTACCAGAAGCCACTCTATGAAATAACCTTGAAAAGCCACTCTATGAAATAACCTTGAATTGGCATCCCCAACCTTCGCCCATTGAAATTTCACATATTGCCGCCTATTGTTCCTCCTCGAGTCTTTGGTTCCATTTGTTTTGTGCATGATCTTTCTTGGATGAGTTGTCAACTTGAGCCATCAAGTGCATTTTCCTTGGATACTCTAGGGTTCAAAAAAGTACCGTGTTTTTCCCCTTCTACCAATCATATTTATATCTTTGCTGCTGTCACCTTCTTTGAGGATACTCCGTACTTCACCACTCCAATCAACTAGCCACCTGGTCTCAGGTATTACCCATTCCTCACCTTGCTCCTCCCGCCCCGCCGTTTCTGCTCCAGTGTTGCCAGTCATCTCCTTAGTCGGGTCCTTCATGTTCGCCTCTCACATCCACTTACCAACGTAGACTACGTCTTGACCTTCCTAATGTGACGTAATCCACGCTCCTTCAACTCAGGGTGATTCATCTCCTACTCCATTGTCTCCTTGTGCACTGGGCCTACTTGACCCTTTGTTGGCCTACGATATTTGTCCGTTAAGTGTATCTGCTCTACCCTGGACCGTATACCATTTATAATTCTCTTAGTTATCATCACTTGCTTCATCCCATTATGCCTTTGTTTCAGACTTGTCTATTTCTATCCCTAAAACTGTCAGGATGCACTTGCCCATCTAGGGTGGTGATAAGCAATGATTGATGAGATGTCATCCTTAGATTCTAATTGGACATGGAATCTTGTTCCATCCCCCTAAGGAAAGTCTACAACTAGTTGTTGGTAGGTCTTCACTATTAAAGTTGGCCCAGATGGTTAGGTGAATCGTTTGAAGGAACATCTTGTAGCCAAGGGCTACACCTAGATCTTTGGTCTCGACTATGGTGACACCACTCCTATGGCTAAAATGGCCTTTGTTCATTTCTTCTTGTTTATGGCTGCCATTAAAAGTTGGCCCTTGTAACAACTAGTTATCAAGAATGCCTTCTTACATGGTGATTTGGAAGAAGAGGTTTACATGGAGCAACCGCTGGGTTTGTCGTGTAACACCCGAAAATTATTTAAAAATTAATTTAAGCTTTATTAGTCATAATTTTAAAAATCTGATGGACGTGGCAATGATGAGGACGGCCCAATGACGAGTTAAAAAAAAAAATTTTGGGCCGACACGAATGGTGACCTTGCGGCCCCTGCGACCGTTGGGACAACCAAAACCCTAGATTCTGAACCAGGAAATGCCCAAGATTGAGAAAAGAAAGAGCTAAGGTTAGAAATAGTTAGAAATGAGGATTTTATACCTAGAAAATAATTTTGGGTAATGTTTTATTACCCGGACATGTTTACCCGTTCGATAAAATTTCAATGTGCGGTTTTTAACACCATAAGTTACTTGGTGGCCAAGTAACTTCTACTAATCACATCTTGCCAAGTGGATGGCAAGGATTGAAACTTGAAAAGCAAGTTTTAATCTTGACCTTTCATTTATTATATTTTACTTGGGAACCAATATCTCATCCGTTCGTGGAATTTCTGTCTAATTTTAACATTAAAAGCTACTTGTTCACCAAGCTGAAATGAGCCACTTATCTTGAGCCAAGTGGATGGCCAAAATTTATTCTTTGACTACCAAACCAAATCCTAGCCATCCATCTATTTATTTTCAAAAATAAAGAAATACACCTTTTGTCTACATAATTAATATATCCAACCTAAGATAAGAATAAAATACCAACCTTATCACTCCAAACCCCACAATTTCAGCCAAAAGAAGCCAAGGCAGCCTCCATTGTTGTCTTCCTCAAGAAACCCCATGTTTGAGCTTAAAGCTTCAAAAACCTTAGCCTAAATTTGATAAAACCACAACTTCTCTTTACAAAACTTGTTCCACACATCAATAGCTACAAATCTAACTAATTAAAATTCCAATTCCTTATCAATCCTCACCTTGATACCTCATTACCTCATCGCCTAAGGAAGGGTTTGGGGCTGATTTGGTGGTCTTGAAGTGAAGAAAAATCATTTGGAGCCTCCTTTGGAGTTATAAGGCTCTAAAGTTTTCAGAGTAGAGTTTTCTTGTCTTTTTTGTGGAAATTTTGTTTCTTGCAGATTTTGATGGTTTTAAAATTGAATTTTCTAGTTCTATTGTGTGATTACACATATATATAGATGTATTTACTTTGGTGAAGTGGTTTGGTGTTGTGGAAAAATCATTTTTATCAAAAGAGATTTTGAATGGGTTGCCGAATTTTTGGTTTTATCACGGGCAGGGAAAGTTACGAATTTTCTGATGTGGTTGTGGGTATTTTTATGAGCTAGAAAAATTATATGTTGAAGCTAACGTTCTAAGCTAGCTCCACATATTTTTTTTGAGCTTTGTTTTGGACTTTTACTGCTTTAAAAAAATCATTAACCAATACTATGCCTGTGCTGCCTGAATTGCTGGACTTGAAACTTGAATTTTGCTAATTTTGTTACCATAGCAAATGATTGATTTTTCCTCTGAAATTTTCACAGGGTGTTGGAAACATCTTAAGGTTCAACGTGATTTTTTTATTCTGAATTGATTCATTCATTTGCTAGGGTTAAAAATTATGGAATTTTGGCTTTGGTCTAGATTAGGGGGTTTCTGATTTTGAATTTGTCTAATTTTATTAACATAGTTAGGGAATGATTCTTACTCTGAAATTTTTACAAAACTTTGTTGACACATTAAAGTGTCTTGGATAATTTTTGTAGCCTCTGAATTGGTTGTTTAGTGTGCAAATAAATTTTGCTACTTTAGTATAAAAATCTGTTCATGTGCTGGAAATGAACCCAAGACTTGAATTGGTAATATAATGACATTTTTGGTTCAAGTATGATGTATATGAATGCATACTAGTGACTTGAGAGATTATTTTTGAGGCATGATTGAAATTACATTGTGAATGAATGTCTATATGTGACTTATGCATGCATTTGAGAAAAGAAAAGTACATAATGCAATTATGTGAGAAAAGAGAATGCATAAACTTCAATCGTGTTGTTTTGACATACGGACAAAATAGAAACAAGACTTATGTTGGATAAAGGGGAAGGCAAAAAGAGGAACTTCCCTAGAGAAGGGGAAGGCAAGAAGAGCAACTTCCCTAGAGATAATATGAGTCGGTAGACATATCGGCTAGGAATAGATCTGTGTGATTGAGGAAAAATGAAATCGATTATCATGTATAGGAATAGCTCTGAAAGTTATTTCCCTTATGTGGTGTGATCCACTATAAATACCATGTGGTATAAACTAAGTCTTTCCTATGTTGATGAAAAGAAAAAATGCACCGAGTTGAGTTCTATGGCCATAGGTGAAACCAGGTCACTTTGAGATAATTTCACTGCATTTATCATATGCATACTCATGTTATTCTGAATTGTCTACGTAGGATGATTTACTATGTATTGGAAAATTTTGATATATGTGCATTAAGTGATTGAATACTAAAAGAAATCCACTTCAAGAGGATGGTTTTGAACTCTAAAATAAATCTTTAATATGAGTTGCATGATCACCTTTTTCTTAATAAACCGAAGTGACTGAGACGATGACGATGACATGGATTTGAGTATATGTTTTAGGGATGCCTATGAGAATTGTATAATTCTCACCTCTACGTTTTGTGTTCCTGTTCATCTCCAAGTTGATCAGAGAACAAGGAGGCTGTTGTATGAAAGGAAATCGGATTTGGAGGAGTTTAAGGCTGAAGCTTATATCAATTGTACTTAGTCATATATTTATGTCTGGAAATATAATAGAGACCAGGTGTGTATTGAAGCTCATAGAAAAGCTTCCTTTTGTACTCGACCTTTTAATCAATAAATGTTTTATTTCTTTGTTATATATATTTAATAGAACCACGAATTAGTTACTACCCGATTCGATTGATCTTGCTATAGATAATTAAGAAAGATCCGCTAATTTATAAGTAACAACTCTTAAATATAATGTCATGACTTAAGAATAATGTTATACTTGGAGGATGTTACATGTCGCTCAGGGGAGTCAGGCCTAGTTTGTCAATTGCACAAGTCTTTATATGGTCTTAAGGTCTCCTCAAGCATGGTTTGGGACATTCGGCATGGTCATAGAGCAGTTTGGTATGATTCGTAGGCAAATCATTCGATTTTTTACAAACACTCTACATGTGGTTGTTGCCTTTATTTGGTTTTCTATGTGGATGATATTGTCATTAGAGGGGATGATTGTGACAAAATCAAGGGCCTTAAACAACGCCTATTTCTACATTTTCAAACCAAGGACTTGGGTCGGTTAAGATATTTCCTTGGGATCGAGGCTAATCCAAAAGTGGAGTTGCTATAACCCAAAGGAAATTGCTCCTGATATCTTTGAAGAAACTGGATGTCAAATTGTAGGCCTGTTGACACTCCCATGGACCTGAATGTTAAGCCTTACCAGATCAAGTGGAGTCTTATTCAGACCTAGGAAGGTATTGAGAGTAGTTGGGAAACTAAATTATTTAACCATAACCAGACCTTACATTGCCTTCATTGTGAGTGTCAAGTCAGTTTATTAACTCTCCTCATGCTAGTCATTGGGCTACTATGGTTCGAATCTTGAGGTACGTCAAGGGTTCTTTCAGAAAGGGTTATATATGCAAATAGGGGCCATACAAATATTGTAGCTTATGCAAATGCTGATTGGGTAGGATATCCTAGTAATAGAAGATTGACATCAAGATATTGTGCTCTCATTGGTGGTAATCTTATCTCATGGAAGAGCAAGAAGCAAAATGTAGTAGCAAGATCCATGTAGAAGCAAAGTATCAAGCTATGGCTCTTAGATGTGTGAGCTTATTTGGGTGAAATAGTTGATTCAGGAGTTGAAACTCTGAAGTAAGGACTATGAAGCTTATTTCTGACAATCAAACAGCCTTACACATTGCCTCCAATACAGTGTTTCATGAGTGCACCAAGTATATAGAAATTGATTGTCATTTCATAGGAAAAGATTGTCTTCAAGAACTCGCCACATCCTTTGTGAATTCTCATGATTAATTGGTTGATATCTTCACTAAGTCTCCGGTCCTGAGGATAACTTGCATATGTAACAAGGTTGATGCATTATAACATATATGCACCAGCTTGATGGAGAGTGTCAGGATGATTTATTTTTGTTGATATGGTTTATCTTGTACAGAATCTATTATAGGATCAGATTAGTAATTATCTTATCATATCCATAAATTTGTGAGATTCTCCTTGTACATTATGTACATATAAATTCCAATGCTGAGAATATTTTCTCTCAAGCAATTCAGTCAAACTTTTTCAACTGATTATTTGAATACAATCAAGCAAAGCTAACTAGTTGCATGCCAGCTTAATAGAGTTCGTCCATTTGGTTCCAAATAAGTGAAAAATAAACTTAAATTAGTTTGAATGCGGTCATGATTGAGAAACAAAGTAATGAAAAAAAAAAATGGCAGCAGAAGAATACCAAATATACGATTATGAAAATTTATCATAATATCCCTACCTCAAATAAACAAATAAATGAAAAGAAAATTGCTCCAAGTATACGGAAGAAAGCTATATACCATAGTTATATCATTTTCTTGTTTGTCCTTGACTAATTGGGAGTTCATAATAAATTATTATCAGAGAGAAAGTCTAAAACTCACCAAAAAAGGGAATCAGAAAAGCAGCACAAACTGTAGACGCAACAAGTGCAGTTCTAATGAGAATGAAGCACCAATAAGTACTTGAAATTCTATCAGGCAGCAACTCCTCTAGACTCCTTGCCAGTGGGTTCATTAACAGAGCATATTTGTTAATTATTAAGGAAACGAACAAATAAGAACAACAAAACCTTGTCCCACTAGGTGGGATCAGCTACAAGGATCAAACGACATCATAGTATTTTGTCATAAATCATATTCACATTTAAAGCTATCTCCACATTTTGGACTTGGATAAATAAACAACTAAATTTTGGCAAAAAGGATATTTAGTGAATGGATTAATTACCTGAAAGAAAAGCAAGGAGCACAAGATTAGAAACAATATAAATATTTGGTGGATAGAAACTATCAAAAATAGCACTAAATCAAACTCACTGTTGTCCATAATGCAGCTTTGGAAGCAAATGCACCCTTTGGCATATTCAATGTTATCTGAGATAAAGTGCTGTCACCAAACATGAGGTATCCCATGACTGCAACACCTCCATATATCAAAATGCACAAAACAAAACTGTATGCAGAGAAATAAGTTTTGGAATCAGAAAGAAGAAATCAAATATGTTTTGCTGGTAACAAAGAAAGTTAGGTACATATACATACCATGTTAGTAATGCCTTGGTATATTCTCTTTTATCAGCCATGGACTGGTAAATATTAGGAAAGACTGAATGTCCTGCATAGCAAAATCCATAGATACCAATAGCGAATGGAATGCCACTCCATCTCACAACTTGACCAGTGTGGTGGAATCCAATACCATCAATTGTCCCAACACAAAACACGCAGATAACGATCAAAAGTGTTGCAACAACCCCTCCAGCTGAAGATCATAATGAAAATTTCCAGTAAGGACACATTAAATCGTGAAAAATTGAAACAAAGAAGGAATCTTTTAGTCTTTGGGGGAACCTGATAGATAAGAGATTATTCGAAGATCCTTCAACCAAACAGTAGGAAGAATAAGAAGTGCAGTCAAAATTCCAAACAAATGCACAGAGTCTAAATGGAGACCCCCCAAATCTAAGGATGTTCCAGGAAACAGACTAGTGAGGTTATCTCCTTCCAGGATGATGAACTCCACACAATATGACTGCAGTCATGAAAAGAGATCTTATGCATATGATGCAGAGCAACATAACACACGTGTTTCAATGGAAACAAAAGAGAATGTTGCAATACTTACATATAATTCAGTGTACAAAATGACCTGCAAGAAATATCAAAAGAAATAAATTCAGTAAACATAGATTAGTAACCCCCCAGTTCAAGCATTGGTGAACTACATTATATCGCAGCATTCTTTTCCCTCCTAAGATAACAAATTTAGAATGAACCAAAAATATGCAAATAATCTAATGGTATATTTTATGACAGCCTTAATATGTAAATTTAGAACATTTAAATTAAAAACAGAACAAAAACCATCTAAAACCATGATAAAGAACAGAATTAGAATGATCACATAGCAAAAGCAAAGTAGAATTTGATGTGCCAAGTAAGAAGCATTACACAATAATTTTCAATTAATTTAATTTTTTGCAAGGAAATAAATAGACTCACTGATACAACAATACGGCCATATCTTCCAAATGCAGCTTCTCCTATATCTGGGTAGCTAATGATTCCTTCTCTACTTTCAAAGCAGCGCTTCAAAAGGGTGGCTGTATAACAACATACAACAGCAAAAAAAGCATCACCAGCATGCTGGCCCACCCCGCTTGATTCACAGTATATGGTGTAGAGAGAAGGCCCACTCCAGCCATCACATTAATCCCTGCCAAGTACAGCATCACTTTATAAAATGGCCAGGTAGAAATAGAAAGTAAGGATGAGGATTGGATATTTGAAAACAAAAGACTTAAGAGATAAGGAAAAACTAATCCATAATATCTGTTACGGATTTTTCAAACACAAGAATCAACCTCTCAATCCCATTGATTACTAAGCAGTAAAATATATGAATAAAGTACATACAGAAGCACTTCTTGTTTTATAACACCAGTTACTCGCTCAGGCAATATCCATTGCCCTAAACTTCATTGATAGGATAGCGTGCATTTGTTTCATCTTTTTTCTTTATTATTATTATTATTGACAAAATAGTACTTTCTAACCAAAAAAATCACTTTTCATAATATGGTGTTTGGAATGTTTTAATGAGATGGAATTGAATTCAATGCTTATATTTGAATAAGTTAGTAAATTAAATAATTCAATTCAATTCCTTATTTGGAATGTATCTAAAAATGAATTAATTTTATTATTTTTACTATTTTATTCTTTATTAATATGTTAGCAACAAAACATTATATTCAAGTAAGTTATTTTGGTATTTTCATTTGTTGGAATTCAATTTCCACAGCAAGATTTCAATTCCATGCTTTTGATGGATTTCAATTCTCATCAAATTGTGAAATGAGCTGAACTTCTGAAATGAGCTTCTATCAAAAGTTAGTTTTTAAGCTAAACATAACTATTTGTCAAAAATAAACTGAAACAAACCATCAATAGGGCTAGTGACATGCAGCCAACCCCCCAAATACCCAACTTCCTTTTACCTAAAGAAAACAACAGAAACATCTATATTGCCTAATCGGAGAATGTCTTTGCCAGGTATTAAATTCACAATGTTTATAAAGAACATACACATATCAAATAAAATGTTCAAGTAAAGTTTTTAAATATCAAGATGAAATAGCATATACCATTGAAAACTGTTTGAGTGAAGCTGCATCCATAACCAATGGGCAATTCCCCTGTAATCTGCCTTTGGATCGAAGCTTTCTCCCACCATGTTGATTGAGTGATGCTGCCTTCATGACCAGACAGAAAAGGGATCTTTCCATCTATCTCCAAGTTGCTCTTTGAACGACTCACAAAACTTGAATAGAGAAAGCTTGGCCCTCGTATAAATGACTCGAAATTCGGTGCTGCAGCGATTGTGTAAGAATCCGTAGTCTCTCTGTTGGAAAAAAAAAGGGAGAAGAGAGAAACAATCAGAGAAGAATAGTGAATAAAGCCAAATAACACAAAACAAAGGCCTTATTAAGCAATCCGAAAACAAACTCATTCACCTCCTCACAAAACCATTCACACGCACAGGTCATTTCATATGGCAACTTCACTCACTACAAGAATTTCAATATCCCTCACTCTTTTTAGCCACATCCAGGGTTAAATTTAATAAAAGGCAATAATTATTAGAAATTTGAGTACGGTTTTGCAAAATTTACATAATCAAGCTGTAAAAATAAATAAATAAATAAATAAAACTCTGAAAGTTGAAGCTTTGAAGATGCTAGATATGGACACCCATGACCCACCCACCACCGCAACACTCTGTTTGGATTAAATACAACTTATAATCAAAAAAGTTTTCCATACGAGTGTATACCAAAATAAAAAATTCACGCGAGTTTTGATTAAAGAAAACGATCTTTTTCTTTTTTCTGAAAAATAAAAGAAGCTCTTACCACACACACTAAACCATACCAAAGAACGTGGGGGCATTTACAAAAACAAGAAGAAAAATCTGAAAACAAAAAGGTAAGATGAACACAAGAAAAACAGAGACAGAGTTCAGGAAATCACAAAAAAAAAGAAGAAGAAGAAGAAGAAGAGATTAAAGAAAGGAAAAAATAAACCGTGTTGAATACCAACGTAATCAAATTTAATTGCAAACAAGAAACAAGAGAAAACGATGTAAGAAGATTATTATACTTGTAACTTTGAGGCCACTGCTGAGAAGAGAAAGACTCAGGCTGTGCTCTATGGCTCCTCCCTTCATCATCATCGCTGCCACTCTCACTGCTGCTCTCACTCTCGAACTTGACAGCTTCAATATCCTGCTGTTCACCTTCGTTGGCGTCCTCGTCGTTCTGATCAAACACAAACTCAAGGTCCCTCTCTTTGTCCTTATTATTGTTGTTGTTGTTGTTGTTGTTGTTGTTGTTACTGGCCATTGTTGCTACTTGCTACTATACTACCCAGAAAACTTAAGATTGATGAAGACCCCTTTTTACACAGCAGAAGATGCAGTGAAGGTTATATGTATGTAAACATGCTGTGTGTTAAATTTTGCGTTGGTAAGTTGGCGGCGAATTCATGTGACAGTCTGTGACTAAATAATAGCACCAAAGAAGCGAAGACAACAAGAAAGAGAAATTGTGTCCAGTGGCTGTGAACGTATATGAAACTTGACTGGGACGTGACTCACTATTGATGGTAGGAAGAAAGTTCGAGTCTATCAAAAAAAAAAAATGAAAGAAAGTTCGAGGAGGAGTAAAAACTGGAAAATAGTACAATAATACGCTATTAACCCTGATATGAAGGTATATTTTAGGGGAATTTCTTGGATATTTTATAAAATTAATGAGTATGGTATTTTTTAGGTAATTTATAATTAAAAATTTATCACATATTTCATTAATTAAATTTATTAATATTTTAAATATTTATTATTAAATCATAACTATTGATTTAAAAGGATACATATATCTTTCGGTATCATAACAAAAATCATATTTTAAATATTAAATTTATTCTTATATATTTAAAAAATCATATTCCATACCTATTTATGTAGTTAAAAAAATTATTGTATTTATCTATATAAATATATTACTTTTTATAAAATATAATATAAAATTAAAAAACAGTAAAAAATTGAGCATGTAGGTAAAGAAATAAACTTTCGTGTATTATTCATTTGACATAAATATTATGACGAAAAAGAATCACAACTAATGATCATGTTTACAATAAACATACATTTGATATTATTTTAATACATATAAAATATAGATAGTAATTTATTAATTAAATCAATTAAAGATACCATTTAAATTGACATTCTCAAATATTTCTCATTCATGATGCAATTTTTACCTATGTTATCATAATAATTGAAGAAATTTATAATTGGTGTTTGACTAATGTGGCTTGTTTGGAACTAACTCAATGGAGAAATAATTAATGTAAATCATTAATAACTAATTATATTCTATTTTCAATTGTACGCAAGGTCGAACCAAAAGAAATCGCATGACTTCAATGATTGTGCACATAATTATTTGTTTCTAAATGGACAGCTCAAAATGCCTGCTAATTTGATGGTTAATGGATAGAGAAATATTGGAGTAGGATTGTGTCACGACCGACTTGGAATGTGATTTGCACGTAAAACTTATCTCCACGTAAGACTCATGATCTTTGAGTCTCTCTATATGCATACTTTAATTACAAAACACATTTAATTATAATTATATCCCTAGTATAAATCTCTTTTCTCTAAACCACATCATTAAATAAATCATTTCATAAATGAACTCTAAAAATATCTCTGTAACACAAAATATATGAGTTGCTCTATACAAAATAACCATGATGACTATAACCATTTAATTACAAAATAATCATGATTAACAATGCAAATTTATCTCTATAGTCCAGGACCCTATCCGCAATGCATATTGGAGCACTTTATCTCTAAACAAAATACAAAAGGTACTTTACTTCGAAGTGAAACTCACCAACTAGATATCTCTATGGCTAGGGAGGAGGGCTAGAAGAACCCACAACAGCTAATGTATCTATAATGGAAAAAGGAAGATGGGTGAGTTTCATGTAAAACTCAATGAGTATGTCTTCACTTATAACCCTCTCACAAGACAACAACAAGATATACATACATAAATACTCCTCAAATTGGTTAATGCAATAACCTTGAAATCGTATTCGTATTTGCAAATATAATAGCTCAAAACTGATATTCTCTTAAAAACATGATCTCTAATCTCTAGGATCCTTCGATGATCCAAATTGGACACCTAACTAGGTTTCGTTCTCTACTCTATGAGATGTCCTCTCAGGATAATTTGGTACCAAGGTTAATGATCGGGTTTAGCGTTAACACACTATCTATTTCTCTATAGCTACCATTTAGTCTATAGATCATAAAAATATTTATTTTCTCTAAAACTCTTCTCTAGGCTTTCCTCTGGTATAAAACCATATCATATATAAATACTCTACTTTAAAAATCATCATGGTAATTCATAAAATCTCTAAATAAAATCATATTCATACTCTAGCTCTTTATAGGAAAACCTTTTAGCAACAATGGTCCCATGAGTTTGTGTTAAAATAATTATTTCATGCTCTGTTGAATATCATCATTTTCACAATCTTGGTAAAATCAACCATAATCTTAAATCTCTTGAAATAATCTCTAAAATCATGCAATCATGCCACAATTTAAAGAAAATAGCTATAATAATCAACATAAGAATCATAAGATCTGAACCCACTCACCTGGAAGGAGGAAAGGATGATGTCAACACTAACGAGCTCCGAGGAGAAGGGATGGCACCAACTTCTGCCAAATAACCATAAATTATAGATTAAACTCTTATACACTCTAGTTAGCTCTAGATCCACTCTAACAATATTGGGGAGCACCCCCACTTAACAATAATGGAGAACAATAACAACCCAAACCCTAGAATATGGAATGGAGAGGAAGGAGATGACAAAAACCCATAAAACTCTTACGTTTAATCTTGGAAGGAGGAGGAAAAGTGTGGGATTGAGAGAAGAGAGGTTGGAAGAGAGCTTGAGAAGAAGGGTTTTGGATAAGGGGAAGGAAGCTCAAATATAGGGTGTTTTAAAGGGTTGGGGAGCTCATTAAATGAAATTGTGTCATTTTATACTATGCTGACATTTGGCCGCTTACTACAACAAGTAAAGCTCACTGCAGTGAGCCTGAAAAGCAGCTGCTAGCTATAGTGACCATAGCTCGATGCAATGAGCCTTCTAGCCCCCAACTCATTGCAATGAGCATAACTCACTGGAGCTAGGCTGTTCTGAAGAATTCTAGGAACAACACCCCAAATTGCATCCTTAGCCCTTAATGCATTAGTGCTTTCTTGGTAACAAGGATGGGTCCTGGAGACCCTGGGCTGTATGGAGCTCGACTACTAACACGGTTACACCAGGTATTACATACTCGCCCTTAAAAGAGATTTGGTCCCCTAATCTTAAAACATACCTTGTTCAATTGCCGGAATCTATGCACATCCTCATATACCCATCATTCTTCTTAACAAACAAGACCGGAGCACCCCAAGGTGAGATACTTGATCGGATAAACCCCTTGTCAAGCAACTCTTACAACTGATCCTTTAACTCTTTCAACTCTATGAGCCATCCAATATGGGGAATAGAGGTGAACCTAACTCCACGCTCAAGCTCTATCCCAAGCTCTATCTCTCTTCGATGACATTCCCAGGGTTCCTCCTGAAACACATCCAGGAATGCACAAACCACGAACTGACTCTAAACTCAGCATTCAGCATCCACATCTTTGACCACTGAAGAAACCATAACTCCTTATGTCCATGATCCTCAAGGCACTCATGGTTGAAATCAAGCTAGTTGGGACCGAACATCTGATACTCTTAAACTCTTGGAGCTTGCTTCCAAGAACACCAAACTTCACAGACTTACTATAGATGTCTACCATGGCATGGCACAAAGCTAGCTAATCCATGCCTAAGATGATGTCAAAATCATATATATCTAGCAAATGAAGGTTCACCAACATTTCCATGTCTCCAACCTTGACCTCACACTCTCTAAACTAACTAAACTAGGATGAGTCCTACCAAAGGTATTCCCACAAAAATGACTTATATAAGGTATAAGCGGGTCTCGAACCGTGTGGCAAAGAATGGAGACACATAAGAATGTGTGGACCCAGGGTCTATCAACGAAAGAGCCTCAAAAGAGAAAACTCCAACGATACCCTGCACTACCTTGACTTATGCCTGCTGCATCCTGAACATGAAAGACAAACAGGGTTGCCCCCACCCTGACCTCTACCTCTACCACCAGAACCTCTTCCCTTAGGGCCTCTACTTCTAGCATCTCTGCCTGAGAGGCTGAACCATCATGGGTCGCGACCAGAAGATTGAACTGAATTTGTGGGCTTCACTAACCCTAACTAGATGTTCCCTACTTGAACGGACACTCTGCACTTGTGGCCTTGTTGGCCAGCAGAACAAGCAAAAGTACCAATCATGCACGCCCGTTGGTTCTTCCCACAAGTCTAACATAGGTGGAAGCTCTAGACTAAAGCCTGACCACTGTACCGGCTACATCCTCTGCTTTAACTTTGAGAAGAAGCAAGCCTGGTTAGGGTGGGCTTGAGAACGTGGTCATGTCTGACTTGGACCTTGCCTGCTGAACCAGATCCTTTGCTCAAACCAACTCCCTCAAAAAAAAAAAACCATGTGTTCTGGCCTTCTTGTCAGAATTAGTCGCAGCCTTCCTCCACCAACCGGCCTCTAACCCGATAGCCGTATCCACTACCTGGGCATAATCCATAACTCCTAAGTGTGACTAAGACTCAAAAACATGTCCTTGGGCAACCCCTAGACAAATTGTCTAACTTTCTCTATCTCTAATGACCACATGCTTGCAACCGCCCTGTGCTGTAGGTGAACATGCTCTGAGTTTAGTTCTAGAAATCTCGACCACCTGTGCTTAGTGACTATTTAAAAGGAACCTTGAAATGCCGCTTGAATTCCTCCCAAGAGGGTGTCAAGTCGCCATGCCCTTGAAGGAACTCATCCTACCATTCCCGCCTGCCCCCAGCTGGAGCTAGCTAACTCGCCTTTCTTTGATGAGCAATGGATGACTCTAGGGATCTCTCTACCACTCGAAGGAATGCTTGAGGATCTTCCATCATAAGACGACCCTGGAAGGTGGGTGGATCCATCCTCCTAAAGCACTCTAACACTCAGTCATCTGGATCTCTAATTGGCTGCTAGACTAAGGGTGCCTAAGACCCAGCCTAGCCTGTCTAGCCAACATTCCTATGGGAGTGGCTGAGCCTACTCTAAGACTTTGAAACGAGCATCTGAGCTAGAAGAACCACTACTAGCGGCGGCATGAAAAGAAAGGAAATAGGGGAGGCATACTAAATCTGAAAGAACATGAACACAGGGATAAGGAACATTGATCATGACAAGGAGGACAAGACTCTATCTTTGAACCTAGACATAACTAACCATTCCTAAAGGCTTTAATTAAAGATTTGTTAATGCAAACGAGCATGCTTCCATTTCCATAAACGCCATGCTACTTGTCGACACTTGCTCTAGTGACATGCATGGAAACCTATGGCTCTAACACCAATTTGTCATGACTCGACTTAGGAACGTGATCGGCACATGAGGAAACCTATCCCTACGTAAACTTCGTGACCTCTAAGTTTCTATATATGCATACTTTAATTATAAAACACATTTAATTATAATTACATCTCTAGTATAAACCTCTTTTCTCTGAACCACATCATTTCATAAACGAACTCTGAAAATATCTCTGTAATACAAAATATATGAGTTGCTCTATACAAAATAATCATGATAAATAATGCAAATCTATCTCTATAGTTCGGGACCCTGCCGCAATGCACATTAGAGCACTCTATCTTTAAACAAAATACAAAAGATACTTCACTCTAAAGTGAAGCTCACAAACTGGATAACTCTACCGTTGATGAGGAGGTGGCTAAGAAGAACCCAGGAGCTAATGTATCTATAATGGAAAAAGGGAAAGGGTGAGTTTCATCTAAAACTGAGTAGGTCCCACCCATAACCCTCTCACAAGACAACTATAAGATATACATACATAAATAGTCATCAAATTGGTTAATGCAGGAACTATGAAATCATATTCGTATTTGTAAATATAATAGCTCAACTAATATTCTATGAAAAACATGGCAGGTCTACTAGAGAAACAGGGATCTTTAGTTATGCATATCAACAGGACATAACAAATTCTAATCTCTTGGATCCCTCAAGAATCCATTGGACACCTAACTAGTTTCCATTCCCTGCTCTATGAGATTGTCCTCTTAAGACAACTTGGTACCAAGGTTAACAATCGAGGTTCAACCGTTAACTCACTATCCGTTTCTCTATAGCTACCGTATAGTCTCTAAATCATAAAAATATTTATTTTCTCTAAAACTCTACTCTGGGCTTTCCTCTGGGTATAAAACTTTATCATACATAAATACTCTACTTTGGAAATCATCATGGTAATTTATAAAATCTCTAAATAAAATCATATTCATACTCTAGCTCTTTATAGGAAAACATTTTAGCAATAATGGTCCCATGAGTTTGCATTAGAATAATGTTTCATGCTCTGTTGAAAATCATCATTTTCATAATCTTGGTAAAATCAACCGTAATCTCAAATCTCTTGAAATAATCTCTAAAATCATGCAATCATGCCACACTTTAAAGAAAATAGCTTTAATAATTAGAATAAGGATTATAGGATCTGAACCCACTCACTTGGAGAGGAAGAAAGGATGGTCTCAACACCAATGGAGCTTCTGGAGGAGGGATGACACTAACGTCTATCATAACAACCATAAATTCTAGATTAAACTCTAATACTCTCTAGTTAGCTCTAGATCTACTTTAACAACATTAGGAGCACCCCCACTTAACAACAATGGAGAACAATAACAACCCAAACCTTATAACATGGAATGGAGAAGAAGGGATGACAAAAACCCATAAAACTCTTACCTTTGATCTTGGAAAGAGGAGGAAAGGTGTGGGATTAAGAGAGGAGGGGTTGGGGAGTGATTGAGAAGAAGGGTTTCGGAAGGGGGAAGGAAGCTCAAAGATGGGGTGTTTTAAAGGGTTAGGGCTCACTAAATGAAATTACGTCATTTTGCACTATACTAACATCGGCCTGCTCACTCCAGTGTGCCTTCCTGCCTGTTCACTTGAGCGAGGCTATTCTACAGTATTCTATAGCAGCACCCAAACTGCATCCTTGGCCTTTAAATTGATGCCTTCCTAGCCATATGGAATTCTGTAGCTTTCGATGCACTCCAAACTGCAACCTAGGGCCGCACAGAACTTTACTACTGATACGTGTACACTTGGTATTAGATTGAAATTTCTGGATGTTGATTTATGATTTATATTAATTAGAGTTGTTCTTTTTATTATGGAATTAATGTTGATTTATATTTATTACTACCAATGATTTAATTTCAATTTAAAATTTAAAAATTTAGTAATGATCAAATCTAAAAGAAATAGAATATTATACTGTCTAAAATTAATTTAATAAAAATTATAAATAATGATTGATAATAAAATATGATTAATTATTATATTATTATATTTGTTACAATAATTATAAAAACTACATTCTCTAAAAAGATTAATCCTAAAAGTTAAGTTTGATTGTTACAAAAAAAAGTCAAGCTAATTTTTTGAAGCCTTATATCAAATATTATTATTTAAAATAGTTATCTAATTCAAATAAAATTGTATCTGATTTAATTAAAAATTAGGAATCATAATTGATAATAAATTTGGAATCAATGTAATCAATCAACTATATTCATTATTACTAATGATTTAATTTCAATTTCAAATTTAAAAAATTAAAAAGTTCAATCAAATCCAAAAGAATATCATATTATATTGCCTGGAAATTTTATTAAATAAAAAATTAAGGATCATGATTGGCAATAAAATATAATTGACTATGCACATAATTATAATCATTCATTATATTTATTACTATTATTATAAATTACCACTACTATAAATGATTTATTCTGTGAACAAATAACCCGGTTTAATTGTTCCACGTCATATATCAAATACTATTCTTTAAAACAAATATCTCATTTAAAAGGAAATTAGCATATATGATTGAATCAAAAGTTAGGATTCATGATTGATAATAAAATTGAAATCAAGTATAACCAATCAACTATATTTATTATTACTTAGGATTTAATCTCAATTTCAAATTTTAAAAAAATCAAATCGAAAAAAATCACATTATATTGTATAAAAAAATTATGAATAATGATTTCTAATAAAATACAATTTATTATTTAAAATGATACATTCTCCAATAACCCAAAAAAGAAAATTTGACTTAATTTTTTCATGTCCTATATCAAAATATTATTCTTTAAAATAAATATTTAATTTAAAAGAAAATTATTACTTCTGATTTAACCACAAGTTAAGAACCATGATTGATAATAAAATTGGAATCAAATATAATCAATCAATTATATGCTTGTTACTAATTATTTAATCTCAATTTAAAATTCAAAGCTTTGAAAGTTTTAAAATCTAGAAAAATAACATATTATAATCTCTCAAATAGTGATTTAATGGAAAATTATTTTACATGATTGATAGTAAAATATAATTAATTATACTTATTGGAATAATTATAATTGGTACATTCTTTAAACAAATGACCCCAAAAAAATCTAGTTTATTTTTCCAAGTTCAACTTCAAATATTATTCTTTACAAAAAATTTCTATTCTAAAAGGAAATTAGTATACCTGATTTCACAAAAAGTTAAGAATCATGATTGCTGATAAAATTGGAGTCAAGTATTAAATATAATCAATCAACTATATTTATTATTATTGATTTAATCTCAAATTCAATTCATAAATTTAAAATGATCAAATCTCAAAAATGCCATCTCAAATTATGTAAAACAATTATTTAATAAAAATATAAATATTATATTTATTATAATTATCTTCAATGATACGTTCTTAAAAAATAACCCAAAAAAATCTGGATTAAGTTTTTCAAATCTCATATCAAATATTATTCTTTATAATAAGTATCTAATTTAAAAGAAAATTAGTATATCTGATTTAATCAAAAATTAAAAATCATGATTGATAATAAAATTAGAATTGAATTTAATCAATCGATTATATAATTTATGTGTATATGTGGTTACTAATGATTTACTCTCAATTTCAAATTTCAAGTTTTAAAAATTTTCAAATAAAAAATAGAATATTATATTATCTAAAAGTTTATTTAATCAAAAATTATTTTACATGATTGGTAATAAAATATAATAAACTGTACTTATTACAAATGTAGCAAAAAAACTATATCAATTCACATTTCCTAGTCCTATATCAAACATTTTTCTTCAAAACAAATATATAAAATTATGAATCATATTTATTACTACTGTGAAATTTGAAGCAAGTATAATCAAATTATATTTATTGTTACTAATAATTTAATCAATTTTAAATTAAAAAATAAAAAATGATCAAATCTAAAAGAAATAACATTATATTCTCTAAAACAAAATATTTAGTAAAAAAATTATGAATAATGAGTAGTTATAAAATATAATTAATTATATTGATTACAATTATTATGATACATTCTCTAAACAAACAACTCAAAAAACATTGTTTCCCACTTGAATCAAGTCTAAAAATTAATTATATACGTGAATATGTGATTACCAAGTATTTAATATCAATTTCAAATTGAAAGTTTCAAAAAATAATGTTCAAATCTAAAAAAGTCACATTATATTATCTAGAAAAACAATTTAATCAAAAATTATTCTACACGATTTGTAATAAAGGATAATTAACTTTACTTATTACAATTATTATAAAATTATATCATCAATTTTTTCCAATTCTTCATCAAATATTTTTGTGTAAAAAAACTTACTCTTCCATGTGGATAATCAATTCCATAAAATTGGAGTATTGAATATAGATAACAGTAATTAATCTCATTAATTTGCAATTAAACCATCTATAACACCGATAGGATAAAACGAACATATCCATCAAAAGATTGCACAAAAATGAGAACTTGTCTATCAATCAACAATAGGCAAAACTCATCAGTTTAAAAAAATAACTTTCTAAACAACAAAACAAACTAAAAAAAAAATTCTACTATACCAAAAAACGTAAACTAAAAATTTGAAAAAAGATCAACAAAGAGCTTCAAAATCAAATCATCAACGACAAATTAGATCTTATCCATTGTAATTTGAAAAAGTTCTCATGTTATCAGCCATAGCAAAAGTGCAAGTATTCCCTTTCTTTAATGAGTTAAGTATGTAGAATTTTATTGATTTTAAGCCATGATTGCCTGAAATGGGAAGGAAGAAGATGAAAGGTAGATATCGAATAATGAGCAAAAATATTGTATCGAAGAGTGAGGACAAATAGAAATAATGTAAAATAAAAAAATTAATCACAAATTAACATTATCATAAGACCGACAAAAGGAGATGACTGGTATAGAGTGCATTGTAGTATATATTCTACACTTTGCTAACTTATATACATTTTTAAAGTTGTCACAACCCGATTTGTGATCATGACTAGTACATGAGGAATCTTATCCTCATGTAAGCCTCATGATAACGTGATTATCTGAATGCATGCACTATCATGATTTTCGTTCTTAAAACACAATTAAATCTACACGTCATCCAATCATCTGTTGAAAAGCATAATGTCCAAATTCATAAAATTGAAATATCTTCACATACATTGCTTTAGAAGCATCTTAAACAAGTGTGTTATTTGTGAAAGCATAAATTGTTTCATTTTATTAACTTAGTGGTAATATTAGAATCAATTTAGTTCTTGCAATTGAATCGTAGATACATGTCTGGCTCGCTACATAAATCTTTAACTATAGTCTACATTTCAAATTCATGCTTAAATTCCAAAAACTTATAGAAAGAAACACTAATTCTGAAAATAACTACAATATCTCAAAATAGGATGCATAGTTCGAATCCTTGCATATTTACTAGAGCACTCTAATTCTAACATAGCCTAACTAAGCCTTACTGTAATGTAAAGCTCACCACTGGACAGTTGGGCTACTGAATCAATGATTGTGCAACTGGACTTGCAACTGAGGAGGAAAGGATAAGGATGAGTCATCAGACTCAATGAGTGGATTCTTACCCACCACTTACATGGGACAACAACAACCATACATAATATGTATATATACACACACATGCAACTGGCAAAAACATTTTGAATATGTATATACATAGCTATTATGGGAAAAACATTTACAATTCTATAATTAGCAAATCATGTAAAACTTCAAAGCAATGTAAATTAATCTAAGGGAATTAGGGAAGAAATAGAATTCTAAACAAGTTATAAAAAAGTGATGCTCAGTCATTGTGAACATGAGCATCCATTGATAGAAAATGGTCCCTCACAAACTGTCCCTCATAGACAAGCTATGGACACCTAACAATATCCCATCTCTTTACTTTGGGTAGAAAGGGTAATTGTCCCTCATAGACAACATGGTATATCGAGGTTAATGAGCATAGTTTTATTAATCATAGTTCTGCCTCCTCTTCCAAACTAACTTGCAATTAACTGAATAAATCTAAAACTCTTAAAACTCTAAAACTCTTAGAAATGTAGAGTTCTGAATTCATGTAATTCTAACAATTTGACCTTATCATAACTATGGCTATGAAATCAGCCCCAAGGGATAACCAACTTGTAGACCTTGTGATTTCAAAAGCCCACAAAATATGTATTTGCCAACTGCCATGAATCATATGGAGTCCGTACTCTCAAAACATCATTTAACTGAAATTATAAACTATATCTCACTAACATACTTTCATAAACTTGATATCTCTAATACCATATTTATTTATGAAGATATATCATACTCTGCCAACATTCTTCCAATATAACTTAAGTCGATAATCTAAAAGCCTTTTCAAATCCCTTTAAACATTGCAATATCATAAAACCATAAAATGCATTTGACAACCTTAGTAAGCTTGCTAAATCATGTATTTTTTGATAAATTCTTTCATGATCACATAAAACATTTTCAAGGCACACAACAATCTAATTATGGTCCCATGGTTTTCTTAAAACATATTTTTCATGCTATCATCATAAATCATAGTTTTTGCTAGCTTTGCTATAACTTGGAAAATAATGTCTATACACATTTATCTCTAACTTCATGTTTAACAAACATCATGCATGAAACATACTCATAATGATGAAACTAAGTTTGTGAGTTATGATATGCTAATGAATGATCCTGTTTGCTATTTAAAGAAACTCAAGGTAGACATTAGTCATTCCCCATGGATCTTGGGGCTTAGATAGCATTTGTGGGTTGAAGTTGTACACCCTTCATAAGGGTCTTAGGGATGTTAAAGCAAAGTGCTAGGTGGGAGACAACAACATAAGGGAGTTCTTTACCTTTCTTTTATTTTCCTGCATTTTATTTTATTTTTAGTTTTGATTTTTGCATCATATTTTATTTTATTTGTCTTACACCATCCCTTTGGCACCTTACAAGTTACATGCATAGGCTTACACCACATGCACTATATTGACTTGCTTGACATTGACTTTATTTTGTATTGCATGCTTAGTGATTTATTGTGTTGTTTGGATTGAGTATATACACTTTTACCTTGAAATTTTGAGCCTCTTTGATTAGACTATCATGTGCCATCCTTGTTTGTTCATGTGTGCTTCCTTTTTGATTTGCATTCTAGGACTTGCTTAGGGTCTTGTTTGAAAATATGTTTCCATGTGCATGCTTGAATATGATTGAGGCATTTTTCTTGTTTTTAGCCAATTGTCCATATAACCACCCTTTGCATGTTACCATTATCTAGCCCTTTTGAGCCTTATTGCCCATTTTTTGTTTTAGCACATCCTTAGCCAAAAGTGAAAAACCAGGAAAAATCCTAATCTTTCAGGCCTATGAGGGCATTTGTATAATTCTTATATGTGCTTGAGCATAAGTGTGGGGGACAACATGAGGACATGCCCCAATTTAGTGTGAGGGGACAATGTGTATCCTGGAGTAGCCAACAAAAGAAATTCAACAAGTGGCACACTAATGAAAAAAGAAGAATAATAAATGCAAAGTTGATTGAAAAAAAATTCTAGAAAAGTTTGGTTGAAAGTATGCCACATTGTAAAATAAAAGCCTTGTAATTGTGCTGAGTTGGATAGAGTGTACTCTTAAGCATTTATGCTCTTAATGTATGTATTTGCTCTCCTTTGACTAGAGATTTAACTTATTGGCCTATATAATTACCCACCTCCACCTAAGCCCCATTACAACCTAAGGTAAGTCCTCTTGATTCAGAATGCATGTGTGTGATGAATGGAGAATGAACCTGCAAGCCTATGGTAATGCATTTTCATTTGAGGTGATTGAGTGTGCATCATAACCCAAAACACTTAAGTGAATGAGTGGCAAACACTAACCTTGGGAAGATTTTTGTACTTGGTCCATGCATCATGTATATGGATTCTACCTTGTGTGTTATGTTCTTGTTCATGCCTTGCTTGTTGAAATTCTCTTGATTGTTAGTGTGAAAGCTAACCGTTGTGCTTCTATGTTCATTAGATTAGTGTATTGTCATTTCTTTTCATGCATCATGCATTTTTAAAGTTAGGAGTCTAGTCAAATTCCTTGTCTCACTGCCTTTAATCCATGCCTTGACCTTATCTTATTTTCACATGAGGACATGTGAAAGCTTAAGTATGGTAGAGTTTGACAAAGGGCATTTGTGCCACTTATCTTGCTATTGAACCTTAGCTTGTTGCATAAGTTTAACCGAGTTATTGATGTCAATACTTAGGATTTTGATCTAGTGTTCATTATTTAATTTTGAGAGAATCATTAACTATTGCACTGATTTTGGGAATAAATTGTAATTATAGCTTGTTACGTTTAACTTGTCTATTTGAGCATGGTTTTGTGCACAAGAGCTTTGGATCAAGTGCAAATGTCAAGAACAAGGCTGAGAATACTTGGGAGGAGCTTAGAGTAAAAGGGAGAAAAATTACAGAAGGCTACTTTTGGGTGAGCACTGTGCTTGCTCTCAAGAGATGGTTTCAAGATGGCTCAAGCTCATGGTTTTGGAGAATGCTATAGTGCTTGTGTGACAGTGGAATTGCAAATAGTTAATTTGGTTTTAGGCCTACTTTGGACTATTTAGAGAAAAGTATTTAAGGATTGACACAGCTCTTACCCTAGTTTTTGGTTGCACAATTTAGGCTCAGGTTTCTTTCTATAATTCTTTCTCTATATCTTTCTATATTTTCTTTTCTATTCTTCTATGTCTAGGGATTTCAATAGGGGAATTGATTTGTTCTTGGGGATTATGATCATTGCTATTATTTTCAGGTACTATTTTATTTTCATTGTTGTAATCCTCCAAAGATGGAGAGTATATTTTCCTACTAGTGTAAGGGTTTCGGAAGATTGTGATGATGTTTGAGACCTCCTTTTTATATTGAATGCATTACTTTTCTCAATGTTTGCAGTTTCTCTTCTTATAATTATTATTGTGGTTGTTACAATTTTTATTGGAATAACTAAATTGATTGTCATTTAGAAACCTTTTGGGCATAAATTGATAGATCTATTAGTTTATGTTTGAGGAGAACATTAGATTTAACTTTTGAATTGGCAGTTAGGCTATAGCAATTGGTCATTAAATCAATGTGATTCTAAATAAATTAAGATCTCATTTATTAGTTATTTGCATTAGTCAAATTCTAGAGGATGATCGATCATTAGTATAATAGCCAGGTAATTTATACTAATAGCCACTAATGGGTTCAATATTTGGTCTATGATAATTAGTTCTAATCTTAGGAATACCTTGTACTAGTGCCTTTAACTATTGACTTTTTTAATCCAATTTTCATTGCTTTAATTTTATTTTCAAAACCCCCAATATTCCCAACTAAGTGGTAGCTTCCTTGAGACGACCAGAATTGTGCCCTTTGCTACATTTTTTTGTGAACTTAGCATTAAAATAATTTTCTAATTTGAGGAGTGTGTGACAACTTCCGCTTCGCTACGCCTATGGGTTCTTTGGTGCTTGGGCGGAAGCCTTGTACCCTTTTAAACTAGAAATTATTTTAATGCTAAGTTGCACTAAGAAAATGTAGTAAAAGGGCACAACCTAGGTCGTCTATCAAAGAGGTTTCAATACTTAGTTGGGAAAATTAGAGGTTTTGAGAATGAAATTAAGGCAATTGAAATTGAAAGATAATAGCAATGACAGAAGGGCACTAGTGCAATTATTCCTACGATTGAAAATTAGTTATCATTGACTAAATATTAAACCCATTGGTGGCTATTAGTAATAAATTAATGGCAATCTTACTAGTGATAATTGACCTCTAAATCTAACTAATGCAAATAACTAATAAACGAGATCTCAATTTATTTAAATGACATTGATTTAATAAATCAATTGCTATAACCTAACTCCAATCAAAAGTTAATTCTAATGTTCATTCTCAAATATAAACCAATAGATCTATCAATTATGCCCAAAGGGTTTCCCTAAATGACGATCGCCAATTTAGTTATTCTAATAAAAATTATAGCAATCACCATAATAAATACAGGAATAGAAACTATAGAACATTAGAAAATTGATGCATTCAATATCAAAAAGGGTCTCAAACATTATCCCAAACCATCCAGAAAACCTTACACTAGTAAAGAAATCTACCTCCATCTCTGAGGATTACAACAATGAAGATAAAAGAGAACCTGAAAATAATAGCAATAATCCTTGCCACAATCTGCAAGACAAAGCACCCTCATTAATGGAATCCTTAAGAAGAACAATAGACAAGAAGAAGATGTAGAGAGAAGATAAAGAAAGAGATGTAGAGAGAGATAATAGCAACCTAAAGTGTGCAACCAAAGCTGAGTCAAAAACTAAGGTAAACATCTTGCCAATCCTTTATGTAGTGCTCTCTAAAATAGCCTAAAATAGGCCCCAAAACATATTAATTATGTGCAATCCCACTATCGCACAACCACTATAGTGATAAATTGAGCGTTGCGGTGCTAGGCAGTGATTTACACTTTTTAACCTCATTTTTCAAGGTGCGTTGAGACACGCACCTTGGCAAATCGACGTCTTCACGTATTTGGTTAGTTTAGCCCCTTAAACATATGAATTTGTCCTTGGTACTATAAATAGCGATTGTAGTCCTTTGAATAGCTCAATCATATCTATAATTCCGATATTTGCAAAATACGAACTAGAGGTCACGTTGGACATCAAAATATCAGCAACCTCTAATATTGTAACTTGATTTTCACCAAGACACTCTAGAACTGGGTTTTGAGCTGAATATGAAATTTTTAGAGGACTTCTTGAGCTTTCCAAAACATCTTTATTTGTCTCAATTCGATCCCCAGAGAGAGATATAGATTTTCTATTACAATGTCTTCTGGATGTGCTCAAATGAGCTCAAGAGCTCTTCTATTATTTCCCAAATTCTCCCATATTGATCACTACAAGCTCCATATAGAGAGTTCCTAGTCTTGTTCTTAACATTTTGCACTCAATTCAAAGCACTTGTATACAAAAACCATATTCAAAAAGACAAGTTAAAGCGCAATAGGCTTTAATCCAATTATTATTTGAAAACGATACAATAGTCAATGATTCTATAAAAAATACACAATGAGGCAAGAATCAAAATCCTAATTAAATGCACCATAATACATGAAACTCATGCAAGAAACTAAGGTTTGGTAGCAAGATAAGTGGATGCCCCTGTAATGTTGCTCCACCATGGAATCTAGGTTGTAACGCCTCGAGATTTTTTTTTTTTTCATTTTACAAATGACGAAATGCCGCGAGGTATTTCACCCTGAAAATGAGGAAATTCCAGCCATCCTCAAGGGATGTTTTCATGATAATAGGGGATTATATGTGTTGTGTATGGTAATAGAGTAGAAGAATCTCATTTTTGAGTTTCGACGCTGAATTACCAAAACGCCCCCGGCTTTTTGACCTCGTTTTCGTGTGGTTGAGCCCAACTTCACCAAAAGGTTTTAAATGATGTTTTCAAGCTATGTTTAGTAACTGTTAAGCCCGGGTGGCCCCGGCAGTTTGTGAAAATTACCGTTTTACCCCTAGCCTTGGGCATTTTAAGCTTAATGACGCGATTAGTGAAACCTAAGCAATATTAGGCTCTAATCGAAGATTAATTAATTTTGATAATTAATTTAGAGTCAAAATAATTTATTAAGGGTGATTAGAACCTAAGATTGCTTAGTTAAACTCTATTTTCATTCTTGGGTTCAAGATTCCTAGTTATGGAATCTTGAATAGTGTTTTCTCTCCAATTCCTTAAATCAAGGAATTGTGTCTATGATTTAATTTAGTTTGAAAAGAGTTTTGATTTATTAATCTAGCAAGAGCAACTCCTTAACCATGTCTTGATAGCTTTAATTACCCATTACCTTACTTAAACACTTTCTTACAAACCCCTAATCAAAGGACTAATCAAAGACACACCTAAACACACCTTTAAACCACAATTAGATGAAACAATTCTCCCCCTTGGCTCTATGCTGGCCAAAAATCCTCCCCATTTTCTCACATGTTGATTTATTTTACACACAAAAGAGCCATGCTTTGCCCATGCTTTCCACCATACCTTGCCCATGCCTTGCCCATACCCAACACCATGCCTTGACCAAGAGATATTTTCCCTTATCTCCTTCAAATGGCCCAATTCCTCCCCTCAAAGGCCATCTATGAGCTTCACTTCATCTATAAATAAGCTTGCATGAAAGCTCATTCAATCTTTTACATTCCTTGCAAACTCTAGGCTTTTCTTCTCAAAGCTCAAAGAAGTCTCTTTCTCTTCTTCATTCTTTTAAAACACAACCTCTCCTTCCTTTCTCTCTGCCTTCTGCCGAAAATCATCAAGCACCAAGAGAAGATTTTTATCTTCTCATTTCAAGCAAAGGACCAAGCTCTCTTCCTTGTCTCTCTGGCCGAAATCTCATCCTTGAGGTTCCAAGGAGATCTTCTTCTCATCTTCAAGAAATAAGTTTTCCTCTTTACCTTCATAGGGAGTTGTTCTCTAAGTTATTTTCTTGCTCTACTAGGTCTTGTTTTTGTTCTAAAAAGATGTTTGAATGATCTTCCCTAAGCTTTTATGTTTTGGGTTCTCTTCTTCCTTTCTTTTTTTTTGGTCACTAAGGCCTTGATAATGTTTCATGATAGCTTAATGATGAGTTTTCAAGATAATGGTCTTGTGGTTACCATGTGAAAACTCTAAAGCTTGAAAACTTGGTCATGGGCCAAACATGATTTCGGTTTCATTCCCTTTAGTTGTTCAAAGTTTGATGAAAACGTTAAGTAGCTCACAAAAGGTTTTGTTAAGAAACTTAAACACATGTTTTCAAAAAGCTCTAAGCTTACCCTTGCCAACCTTAAAGTTGGTTCCTTTAAGAGTTTTACTTTAGATTGAAGCCCATGAGCAATAAAATAAAAAATATGAGTAGTTCTATTTATGTTTGTTTTTGTTGAAGTGTTGGTATTGTTGTTTTAACCCACTTTCATGAGCTTGATGATGAAGTTCAAACCAAAGGCTTCTTTGAAGACTTGGTGCCAAGAACTCTAAAGCCCATCCTCTATTTGTTCAAGATACATATTGGGTTAGGCTATTAATATTCCTCTAAAAGTCTTGCAAGAGCTCTATTTGAGGGATTGAATGAGCTGCATCCATGTTTAAATTTGTGCCTTGCATCTCATGTTTATTTTGATGCCATCACTAATCTCTCAAGAATAAATAAATGAACTTGCATTATCATGTTTCAATTCCCAAGCTTGCATTTCATGTTTACATTTCAAGTCATCACTTAATTTTTAAAGATAATAATGAGGTTGCATCTTATGTTTATTTTATGCTCTCACTTTACCTTATAATGGAAAGTAAAATGAAGTGCATAGCATGTTTAAGATTATGTTATCACCTAAATACTCTAGAGCTCAAAGACTTGCCCTAAGTATCTTCAAATGGAAATTTTAACTATGATAAGTGGAAGTGTTTTAGCATGATACAAAGATGGCTTTGATTTTGTAAAATGTGAGGATGATTTCAAGAAAATGTTGGAAAAATGTTTTATGAGATCTCAAGGTGTCTAAATAGCTTGAAAAATGTCAAAAATCATGTTTTCTCAAAATTCCAATTGGTAATGATTACCATGTGTAATCGATTACCAGGACCTTATATGTGCAAAAACGAGTGTTTTGTTTATGAGGAAATGAAAATATGATATGGATGCTTATGTGAAGGTATAGTCTTGCATGATTTCTTATTGGAATGCAAGTGACATGATTTATATTACCTAGCATGCCATGAGGACTACATATGTTAAAAAGCAAGAGTAAAGTATATGATAAAGTTGTGATGTTGCATCTTATTATGACTTGTTTCATAATATTCTATGATTTTGTGCTCATGTTGCATCCATACATAATATGCTAATGTGGAAATGATCCCATTTATGACTTCCCGAGTTAAGGGTTGTATGGGGTGATCCAAGAAAGAGATGAGATTCCCCTCTTTTGCCCCATATGAAATCCAGTGACGACTAGTTAGGATTGAGCTCATTCCTAGGCGAGAGGCGTTTTAAGTTTTGGTGACCATGAGAAATCTGTCGGCCGGCATGTTGGGTGGATTTTTGGTGACCATGATGAGGATGGAAAAGTAAAAAGAAGGAACTCGAAGAGTTCAATCATGATAAAGTAAAAGACGCACATGCATATGTTTCATTTCTCTTTCACTGGTGCATTTGATTGAGTGATATATGTTATTTACTTCTGTCGTTCTGCACAAGGTATTGCCATGCATACATAAGATATCTGTTGCATTCATGACATTAAAACCATGCTAAAAGACACCTACTTAGGATAATAGGATTTGAGAAATTAAAATTGAACCTCATGCATGTACACCTCTTTCGTGATAAATCCAAGTGGCTGGGGACGACAATGACATCTGGGTTAGAGTTGGAGGCTTAAGAATCTTGCATAAGTTTCTATCCCTTTTCCTTTTCTTCCTGTTCGTCTCCAGCGTGAATGATGTGAATGTTCGTGACCCTTTGAGGCGCAAGCATAGGAACTACGCATCCATCGGATCAGGTCACAGCGGAAGCACAAAGACTAGTCTGTAGTGCTATAGCAATGTTTAGCGTTGGGCTTGTGTACGCTCATCTTGTTTTGTGTTTAAATGTCCTCATGTTCAGAAGGACATCGTTATGTTATGACTATGGCATGTTAATATAACTTATGTTGTGATTATACTATGACTTGCTTATACATGCTATGACATTGTGTATACGTTTACATATCATGTATGTATTAATCACTACATATTTAACGCATGGCTCGCATTTTATGTATTAAAGATCGAAAAGAAAAATTTAATCGTATTTTATTATTCGTATTTTGGAGAAAAGTAAGTCAAGATTTGATACAAAGGCGTAATAATGACTTAACTGGATGCGACTTTAGCGTATGAGGTTAAGAGTTAGGGTGTTACATAGGTCATGCCTCTCTTAGGATTCTTCCGTTTAGTGGTTCATGTTCTCTCCCTCATTTTCATATGAGATTTGTGGGTATATATATATTTTTTTATTTGTGTGTTATAGTGTTTAGATTTTTGTGTTTAGTGTTCTTCTCCTGTTAGTGTTTTCAAATAATATTTAGATTTGTTTATTTGTGAGTTTGCAGATTTGAATTGGAAGAATAGTTTAGATTTTTTACGATTCTTAATTATTGTTTTGGGATTTTTAATATTTTTGTGTTAAAGTTTTTATTTCTAAATTTTTCAGGCTAAATTGAATAACCCACTAGTTCAAGGTTAGCCAGCCCAGTTGGTTCTTGGCTTACCAGGGAGCGGCCAGCCCAAATTTGCCATTCTAACCTACAACCTGATGGGCCAACCTAGATGAGTCGAATTGGCCCCCTTTGAGCTTTAGTTTCTATGGAGTGCTGTATGTCCCAGGACTTGGAGGAGAAAGCCTGGAGTGGCGACCAAGCTTGCATGTACTGGTACTTCTCCAAGGAAGTTCAAAAATGGCGCTGAAGCAAGCCATGCAAATGCCTAGTTGGCCAAGGCATAGGCAAAAATGTTATAGCTGGAGAAGAAGCATCTTGTAGAGATGATGAAGACGGAGGCCTGGGTGAAGGATTGGAAAAATAGGTGCAAGGGTTAACATTTGAGTGACATCTACCTAGGATTAGGGGAAGGTGGTGGTTGGGGAGTTGGTCAGTTGAAGGCCAAGCTCAAGAAATCTGAGCAGGCTATGTTTGGAGACTTGCCAAAAAGTTTGTGACAAAGCATGAGTGAGCCAGATATTTCAAGTATTTATTCTGGAGTTGAATCTTAACTTTTATCAGCCTAACTAGTGCCATAAGCTAGAGGAGTGCGTGCTTTATCCATTGTCCAATAATGATGATGATAAGTTTGAAGATAAAGGAATGAGTTTGGAAAGTGATGGAAGTGCATGAAGGCCAGGGTATGCCCAGTTGTTTTTTGTATTTTTTTTATTCTTGATGTATACATGTGAACTTATGGTAGATGTTAGATTGTGATAACTTATAAGGTTAATGTGTTGTAGAATAGTTGTATGAGTATTTTGTATAATGGTTGCGTGAGTATGGTTGTATGAGTTTTTTGTGTTATACATTGTTTTATAAAGTGCAATATGATTTTAAGTAGATTGAAGAATAAAGCATAGTTGCTGGTGAGTCTTAGGCTAGGTACTAGGGAACATCTGCCGATGTCACTAAAGTGTGCTAACCTTGGCTTGGCGTAAACATTCTTAGTTGCTTATGTAGATGTTTAGACAATAAAAAAGGTCATGGTTTCTTGTGAGTATAAGTCATAGGTGTCGATGAATATGATCTTAGTTGTTCGCGAATACGAGTCTTAAGTTCTGGTGAATACCGGTCTTGGATGCTAGCGAAAATGATCTTAGGTGCCAGTAATACTAGTATTGGTTGCTTGTGAAAATGAGTCTTAGGTGCCAATGAATCCTGATTTTGGTTGCTTGTGGATAGGAGTCTTATATGTCGATGAATAATAGTCTTGATTGCATGTGAATACTAGTCTTAAGTGCGAGTGAAATCTGGTCTTGTAAGGTTAGGGGTTGCTTATAGCACTAGTAACAACATAGAAGCGAAGAATGGAAACCTCTTGGAACTTTTTATTGAAGTTGTAAAATGAAAGTTCACATTTATTTGGTAAAGCAAGATTACAAGTTTACTTTAGCTACAATACTTCTTGAGTTTTGTCCAAGTCCGGGGTATTGGTTGATTGTCGACCATGAGTCGAAGCTCCATTGCTAAACTTGCTTGCTACTTAGAAGCCACTTCCTAATTTGGGCCCTTCTCCTTCTCCGAGATGTTTGTCTACTTGGCGGATAATGAGGTCCCCTCTCAAGCAACGTCCAACCACCTTCTTGTTGTACCATTTGGCAATATTCTTTTTGGTTGTCGTGGCTCCTATGTGGGTGACCTCCTTTTCTTCTTGGAGCATGTCTAGGGCAACTCGCCTCTCAAGTTTATTGTGATCTTCATCAAAATTTTCTCTTTTCAAGCTCAGTATCCTTACTTTAACAGAATCATAGTCTCGGCTCCATAGAGATTATGAAAGGGGTTTCTTTGGTGGAGGATTGTTAGGGTGGTGTGGTAGGCCCAAAGCATGCTATGTAGCTCCTCTATCTAGTGGCCTTTTGCTTAATCTAGGCATTTCTTGATACCTCACAAGATTATTTTGTTTGTTATTTCATCTTGACCATTGCTCTGCGGTGTTCTATGAAGGAAAAAATCTACTTGATTTCAAGCCTCCTACAAAATCCTCTGAAATTCTTGTCACAATGAAATAAGTTAGCCCATACCTAGATTAGACTTTTCTAGGGAAGTCTTCTACCTTCAAGTTATTATGGTTGAGAGGGGTTCCACCTGATGCATTTGGTGAAGTAATCAACGGTGACTATGAGAAACTTGCATTGTCCTGTAGCTAAAGGAATAGGCCAAGGAGGTCCATTCCCAATCTCAGAATAGCCATTGAGTTTTTGAAAGTGGAGTTCCATAGGCAGTGCCAAATGCATCGAGGTGAATCTCTAATATTTGTCACACTTTTGGACATACCGGCACAATATGCTTTACGATAAGCCAAGGTAGTGTCTGCAAACATTCTCTTGTACCTTGGCCATCAATATTGAGCTCGGTTGATGTTGAAAAACTAAGCAAGGGCGTAGAAAAGCCCTTTTATATAGTTAACAGTCAAGGATAGTGTAATAAGCCACTAATGTTTACAGCTATGGGGTATGATCAGTATGGTCGGCCTATTGATGGAGAAGATGATAGCCAGGGGCAGTTCTGTATTCCAACATTTCTTGGATAACTGTTGGTTATTTCCAGAGTGTCTCATATTGACGATTTTGATTGGAGGTCAGCTTTGTATTCTATATTTAAGTATGTGATCGATGCTAAACTTCTTGAAGGCCTTCATCATCTCCATAACCTAGCCAAGATCCTGTGTTAAGAGATTATCCTTGGCTAGGTATTCTCCTTTGACACTGCATTGTTATTAGGAACTATATTTGCATGTGTATATGTCAAATATGAAAAAGAGAGTTTTTATTTCACATTTGCGACAACTGAGACTGCTTATTATTAACAAGAGTGTGTTAATGATGTTAGAATGATATGATAGAAATAATGAACATAAAAATAGTTGAAATGACAAAATATGGATGACAAATAGGGATAAAGGGCATTACACTAAACGGTTGGATTGTTGGCCATGATTGGTTTGATGCATTAAGTCCACATGTTCCAAGATAAGTTTGGTATGGACTTAGGGTTTGTGAGGACCCACCCGTGTTACTAGAAAGGCCCCGAATGCATGAAAAACTCAAAAAATGTAGAGCTTGCATTCTTGTGGTTGTTATAACAGTGGTTAGTGAAATCGTATTTGACAGCTATAGCAATGGTTGTAACACCCTAATATTTAACCCAATACGCCTAGAACGCAATCCAGTTAATTATTAGTTATTACTCTTTTGTTCAGTTCTTACTTTAAACTCTTGAAAATACTTTAATGAAAATACAAGCAAATTATTTTTTTTTGAAACTTTAGAAACAAAACATGAGCCACACATACATAATGAACAACATCTGAAACGTGCGAAAAAGGAACAGGGATAATGACAAGATATGAACATACATAAAGCACCACATTATAGACACGTAGGCATAAGAACATCACCATATATATATATATCATCGTTCACTTTGCATACCCAAAATATACATGAAAGAGTTATATCATGCCCACTAACAAAGGTTGGGCTCAAAATATACAGTAATCCCATAATATCCATGAATGAAAATCAAGCTAAATAAAAGACCTCCTCCCCATTACTCCTGGGGGTGCACCTATGGTAAATAACCTCTAATAATCAAAAAGCAAAAGAAGGCTATCCTATCTCTGCATGTGTGTGGGCGCTCCAGAGGTCTGAAACGGCTCCTACTTTTGTCGCTCCTGGGAGGAAGGAAGGTCTGGCCAGCCCGTCAGTGTGGCAAGACGAAAGGTGGGCGAACATGAGCGCCTCGGTGGGGTCTGGTGGCTCTTCGTGGGCAGGTGCGGCTCCTCTCATAGGCTGTGTGCGGTAGCTTCCCCATCACTACCAACCTCCATCCTCATATGAATGGTGGGGGCAAAAACATTAGAGTATCTAGGTGGGTGAATCCTCGGTAGGTCGAACCATGAATTGGGATGGCGGGGTGGCGATGGGCACGTAGACGGGATGTCTCAGATCTGAAGCAGGGGGGGAGTACGGTGGACTGCTCCTCGCATGGTTGGGCGGGCTCGATGACGAGGTCATCGGAAAATGGAGTGAGCGGCGGAGACCTGAAGCTGGAAACTAGGTGTGCAAAGGGATGCTCCATGAAAATAAAAGGCGGACAACACAATGACCCACGAAATGAGACGTTTGGTGAGCAGTGTCGTGGTGCATCTCCCAAGTGGGAGCGTCAATGAAGATCACGAAGGTTACCATCGGCCTTTGAAGATGAGATGGAAAGAAAGAAGAAAAGATGAGGAACTTATACAAGAATCTTAGTAGGGTTTTCACCTCCTAATGTGTGACATCATCTACGTCCTCATGAACCTTGGGTTTCATTATGAAATTAGTGGACATATGCATAGGGTTTATTTATTAGTTTCAAATACCGTTAGCCTAGGCCCTTTATTTAGCATGAATCTTAATGTATGAGTGCGCATACTAATTCATGGATACATGTCAATACCATGAGCGAGATATCATAGGATCACCTTGAATGAACATGGCATAACGAATGCAATTTATTTCAACATTACTCATTCTTTTAGGTGACTTAAACTTCTTATTCTTTTTCTTGGGGCCACCCTAATACTCAGTTCTAGGTTATGAGCTCATAACTAACTAGTCGTCACTAGTCTACACTTGTCCTCTTGATAAGCTAAATTCCTGACTCCTAGAGTACAGGTTAGGGGGCATAGGTACACCTTTCATGACCATTAATTCCAAGAGTCTAAAGGGTCCTTTTTGGATCACCTCTCATAATCTTTAATTTGAGAGTCTAAATGATCATTTCCATGTGTCTTATGTCACCTTAATATTGGCAAGTTAATTTAGAGATGCAATGTGAACATGTAATCATAATTTTAACATAAAACATATCATGTTCATAACTTTCATATATCATGCATCTTACCCAATCAATCATAATCTCATCATGCCATAATATCCTTATATCATTTATTCACATACGCATTCACATCTTTTGCACATATTTAACAGGCATATTACCAATTATCATCTCATATTCATAAACATGCTCCTACCTAGTATGCTAGAAGTCAAGAACCAACTCAGCCAATGCATATGCAATGCTCAACAATATATACATATAAATAGCATACTAGGGAATCATCAACAACACATAAGCATATAGGGTCACTAATCTATTTCACCTTGCTTAAAACACACATATTTACACATTTGGGGTTCTAGTAATCGATTAAGGTGATAATCGATTACTAGAATTAAAAACTTGTTCTATGCTTAAAAAGCATCATGGTAATCGATTACCAGAACTAAAAATTTTGTTCTGGGCATGAAGAACATCATGGTAATCAATTCCTGTAACACCTCCTGAATTACCATATTTTATTTGAGTATTAATAGAGTAACTAGAGTATTACTTGTGTTCATAAATTAAACTAGCGGACACAGAAAATAAAGCAATTTAGACGTACATGTAGCAAGAGGCTTATTTACATATATGCACATAATCTTTGAGTATATAATATGTACATTAGGATAGCAAACGGTTAATCAGCTCCTAAGAAAGTTAGGGACTAATATCAAAAGGACTCGCCTTCGCCTAGAGCCTAGCCTGCTCAAATGTCGGTCCAACAAAATCACATATAAATACAACGACCTAACATCTAATAATACATCAGTCTAGGTGAAAAGTCCTAATACTACACTACTAATATAAGCCAAAGGTCCCTTAAAGCCTCACGTCCTCCTCCAGGAAGTCGTTGGTCATCGGTATGATAGCCTCGCCTCCCCTCAGAGCGTCAGGACCTTTGGAAGGTCCAGTTGAGGGTGATGATGAAGAGGCAGGTGCATCTCCGGAGGAGGTGGTGGAGTGACCCGATGTCGATACCCTCTGGTCTACTATGTGGAGGGGCACACCGTTGAAGGGAGAAATGGGGTCGAACTCGCTAGTAAAGAAGGAAGCGTTGAAGGAATGACCAAAAAGTACGTACACTCGAAGTGAATAACCTACCGCATATAGTGAGTCAAGCACGGGGTCATAATGCCACACCCATTATGACGAGTCAAGGAAGAACACTAGGGATGGCATCAGGGGAATTCTGGGTAATACAAGTACATGCAATTGTAGGGGTGAGAATACTATAAAATTCTCAATAGGGTAGTTTCCCTAGATATGATATAGAATATAGACAATAAGTTCATTCACATAAAACATTCATATAAAAAGAATAGGCATCAATTCTCCAGTATATGAATTATGGGAAGTTAAAGTCATCACCAAGTGATAGTTCATGCATTGTTATTCGGAACCACTGAATCCAATTTCATGCATTTTTCTCTTTTTGTTAACATAGGGAAGGCTTAATTTCACATCATAGGGTATCTGTCTTAGATAATACCACAAAGGATAATAGACTGCTAGGACATGAGCTCATCCCTATTCGTGATCATCAGACTTCATTTTTTTCCATTTCTAAATCCTATAAGTTTTACTCTTAGCCGATACATCCATCGACTCATAAAATTTCTAGGACGTCCTTACTTTTGCCTTCCCTGATTGACTTGTAGAAGCCTTGTCTCTGTTTCCCCATATGTTAAAGCATGCACAAGTGAAATTTATACATTCCACTTTCTCATATAATTATATCAAATACTTTTCTCTTTCCTTAAGGCATGCATAAACCATATATATGCATTCATGTACAATGTAATGATTATTCTTTTCTCATAAATCAATCATTAAAGTTCATAGTATGCCTTCATTCACATTAGAGTTAGTTACAAGTCATTATAGTACTAAATCAATATTTGTAACTTGACCCCAAGCATATTGGGAAATTGGGGGCTTAGGTAGCAAGATTTATTTTTCCTACCATCTGATCGAATAAAGGGCCACCAAAATTTCGATAACGCTTCAATGTGTCTAGGAGACCCTGTAAAAATTTCAAGACAAACGGAGCTCTCTAACTCCTTTAGTAAATTGTACAAATTTAGTGGTCAGGGACCACCAATTCAGATAGATCAAGGTCCTCCTAATGCTTTACCTTAGAAAATGATTGAAATAACTCACAGTAAAATTTACAGGGATACTTCAATATGTTATTAACATTGGGTAAAAATTTCAAAGGTTTATTCAATCATTGGCTATGGTAATAAAATCGAATAACTTTATTGCTTCAGTTTCAACATTTCAGGCAGCATCTATACAATTTCGATTACTGATTTTTTTGAAGTAGTTTAACCCAAAATTAGAAGCCAAGAAAATTCATAGGGCTATTCCAAGATGTCAAATTGAACATATAATTTTTTCAGCTCAAGAAAATGACTACAACATTCCAGAAAATTCATGATCATACACATTCCAAGAAATCCGAAAATCCAGCAAGTATCACTCAACATCTTTTTGAATAAAGTGATTCTTATCATCATCCACACCTAATACTAAAATTAACACATCAATATCAACATAATATCAACCAATATAACTGAAAATTTCAGACCAACCCAAAACGAGATCTGAAAAATTTGATAAGGGAAGACAACAAAAACCTACTTGTGGTGACCTAGTGGGTCCTTGGCTCCAAGATGATTCCAAGCTTGATTCTACCACTCCAAAGCTCCCAAACCAACTCCAAAACCTTCTTAAATCAGTGAGGTGTTAGGTAGAAAGACAATATTTGATGAGGAATAGAGATTTTGTTTGGTTGGATTTGTAGGAATTTAGGTGTAGAACAAGATTTGTGAAGGAATGTTAAGGTTTTAACAACTCTAGCTTAGGGATTCATGGGATTAGAACTCAAGGTGGAGCTCAAGAAGATTAAAATGGTGGCTGATCTCTTTTCTCCCTTTGTTGGCCGAAATTACAAGGTGTCTTCTTGAAGAAGATATGGTTTTATACTTATCATAACTTGACTTTATATCATGTTACATAAATGCATGTTTTATGAAAAGAATAAAATAGAATGGATGGCTAAGATTTAATCTTGGAATCCAAGATTAAATCTTGGCCTTCCACATATTCTAAATGGATAAACATCATCCATTTATGGTGATTAATCACTTTTCGGTGTTAGAAATCATACACTGAAATCTCACCAAATAGGTAAAGCTCTTATATTAAACCAATATTACCTGAAAATAATTTCTAAGTATAAAATTTTCATTCCCACATGTTTCTAACCTTATTCTCATATTTTCCTAGATTCAGGAATCTCTGGGTTAGAACCTAGGGTTTCGGTTTCCAAGGCTGCGAGCCGCAAATACTATTCATGATTTTTTTTTTGGATCATTGGGTCGTTCTCATCACTACTACGTCTACAGAATCTTAATATTTCCATTAACAAATCCTCAATTAATTTCTAAAGAAAACTAGGGTGTTATACCACCACCCACCTTAATAAAAATTTTGTTCTCAAAATTTCATACTTGGAAACAATTCAGGATGGTCCTTCGTCATGTTTGATTCTAGCTCCCATGTATATTCGTTACTCCTCGGTCCACCCTAAGCCACTTTTACTAGTTGCATCGATTTATTTCTCAATTGCCTGACTTCTCTATCCATGATTTAAACGGAGGGCTTGAAATGTCAAGTCATCTCGTAACTATATGGATTCGGGTTCAATAACATGGTCTGGGTCCGAATGATATTTCTCAAGTTGAGAAACATGGAATACATTATAAAGGTTGGATAAATGTGGGGGTAAGGTTATTTGGTAGGCGCTGACCTAATTTGTTTTAGAATTTGAAAGGGACCAATGAATTTAGGTGACAACTTCTTGACTCTTAGGGTTCTACCTATATCGGTAGTGGGTGTAACTTTAGGAATACATGTTCTCCTTCCTAAAACTCTAAAGGTTTTCTTCTACTATCAGCATAGCTCTTCTGATAACTCTACATGGTGAGGATTTTACTCTTGATCTTCCGAATTTGTTCAATCATTTGATTGACAGGGTCTGTCCCAAAATTTGTTTTCTGAGCCTCCTTTAAGATCTCATTCCTAAGATTACCACTTGTAGGTACACAGACCCTATCCTTATACCTCCATATACCTCATTGGTCTTGAGAGTAAATTCAGGCAACTTCTTGGTATGAACTGATTTTAAAATCTCTTGAAGCTCTTGATCTTCGGATTGTGACCAAAATTCATTCCTGGAACTCGCTCGTTACTCGTATTGACCTAACCTCACACCCTTTGGGTTCACAGACGTACCCACACTAAGCCTCTTAAAGCTCTCCACTAGCTTTGTTTCCTTAATCATTAGGCATGCTACACTCAGGGATTTCCTGCTTAAGGCATTTGCCACAACATTTGCTTTGCCTGGATAGTAATTCGACTGAACTCATAATCCTTAAGGAACTTCATCCACCTTCTCTGACTCATATTCAACTCTTGATCAAAAATGTACTTTAAACTTTTATGATAGAGAAGACATTAAACTGTACACCATCCAGATGGTGTTGCCAGATCTTTAGAGCAAAAACCATAGTTGCAAGTTCAAGGTCATGAGTTGGATGGTTTACTTCATAGGGTCTAACCAAGAAGCATAGGCAACCACGTTTAAATCCTATCAACACACACCCTAAGCCCTTACTAGAAGCATCACAATAAACCTCAAATGGTCCTTGAGGATTGGGTAATACTAATACTAGTGCCATGGTAAGCTTTTGCTTCAACTCCTAGAAACTACTTTCACACTCTGGCATCCACTTAAATTGAGCGTTCTTTGGTCAATTTTATCAAAGGTAAGGCTATCTGAGAAAAGCCCATGATAAACCGTCTATAGTATCTAGCTAACCCTAGGAAACTCTAAAATCAGTCACCATGGTTGGTCGTCCCCAAAGGAGTCCTGATTCTACTTTGCTGGGGTCTACGGAGATTCCTTCTCGTGATACCACATGGCCAAGAAATCTAACCTCTTCTATCCAGAACTCACATTTTGATAGCTTAGCATATACCTTCCTCTCCCTTAGGGTTTATAACATAATCCTAAGATGCTCCACGTGCTCTTCTTCAGTCCTTGAATAGATAAGTATATCGTCTATAAAGACAACTACAAATTTATCCAAGTAAGGGCGAAAGATTCGATTCATATAATCCATGAATATAGCCGGAGCATTGGTCAACCCAAAAGACATTACCCTATACTTATAATGCCCGTATCGAGTCCTAAACACAGTTTTGGGATATCCTCATCCGAACTCAAATCTGATGATAGCCTGACCTAAGATCAATCTTGAGAAACGTTGCCCTGTGTAACTGGTCCATAAGATCGTCAATTCTTGGCAAAGGGTACTTGTCCTTGATCGTTGCTTTGTTCAATTGCCTATAGTCCACGCAAAGCCTCATGCCCCCATCCTTTCTTTCTAGAAGAACGGGGCCCCCCATAGAGAGGCACTTGGTCTAATGAAATGCTTCCCTAATAGCTCTTCTATCTATGACTTTAATTCCTTCAACTCCAAGGGTGACATCCTATAAGGAGCAATTGAGATAGGACCTATCCCTGGGACTAGTTCAATGGAGAATTCAATCTCCCTCTTAGGTGAAAACTTTGGAATATCATCTGGGAACACATCTGGATACTCCCTCACCACTGGAATCATATTCAGTTCATGGTTACTTTTAGTTTCACTAGCTAAAAGAACATATTTCTAACGGTTCACCTTACTAGGGTTAGGTGTCACTAGGTCTAAGTAAAAAGAAAGAGGAACTACAGGAGTAAGAGGACGATGAAGGGAGGAACACAGCCATTCTAGTTGGACAATGTAGAAGAACATAATTAGGTACTAGCCAATCCATACCTAAAATGACTTCTAAACCAAATAAAGGGAGACAAAATAAATTGTAGTAAATTCTCTAGTATTTACAAGAAGAGGAAGGTTCAAGCATGCATAACAAGCCCTAATAGGACCCGCAGTAGGAGTGGATACAAGAAGATCATAGGGTAACTCAACACAGATAATCCTAACCTTTGTACACAATCATGAGATATGAAAAACTGAGTGGCACCCGAATCATACAGTACATATAGGATATTACCATTTATTTCACACTTACCTCGAATCAGATAGGAGATTAAGAAGCTTCCTTGGCACTCACAATAAAAGCATGCCCTTGTTGTTGTGGCCTAGGGCGGCTGTTGACTTTTCTTATTGGGGCATTCGAAAATCTTGTGTCCCGATTTTCCAAGCCAAAGTAAATAATTTGTGTTGTCCAGCAAGGCCTATTCCCTGATATTTCCCACATTTATGGCACTCGTCTTATGTTGGATCTTAGGATTGAAGCTGGTTCCCTCTGTTGTTATTGTTGTTAGGTGGAAATCTTCCCTGAGACTGGTTTCCAGGCTTGAATTGGGGACCCTGGGTGCTAGTCCCCTCCTAGCATTGCTTTGTGCATACTTAAGCTTCTTGTTCAACTCTTCCGCATGTCGACACTTATTCACCAAAGTAGGATAGTCTCGGATCTCCAGGAGGCTTACAGCTACTTCTATGTCTTCATGTAGACCCTCTTCATATTTCATGCATTTCCAAGCCTCATCTGGGTCACATTGGTAAATCATAGAAAATTTGCAGAGCTCTTCAAATTTGGCGGTATACTCTTGCCACACTCATAGGTCCTTGTTTAAGAGCCATGAATTCTAACTCCTTTGCATTTCTCAGGAAACGGGAAATATTTATGGTAGAAAGCCTCTTTGAAGATATCCCAGGTGACTTCAGTTGAGAAGCTTCAAATAATCCCCTGTGCCAACCCACAAAATTTCGTTTGCTTCTAGCATGTAAGTGGCAAAAGCCACCTTTTGAATCTCTTTGCAGGGCAAACTAAAATCTTTTACATCACTTTGATCCATTCTTCTCTTCCAGGATCAAAAGCTCCTCGAAAGGGCGGGGTTTGCCTTTCTAAATTCAACAAATTTATGATATTCCCCATCCACTTCATTTCCTCTCTGGTTGCCAACTGGGTTTTGCTCTTCATTACGGTTAAGTCTTTCCATCATTCAGTTAGCAACTACAGCTTGCTCCCTTATTGCCCAGCCATCTCATGGAAGGTGTTCATCATTTTGGCATCATTTCCTCCGTCCTAGTTTGCCGATTTGAAGTCATTGATTCCTATCATACCAAAAAAAATATTGAGTTGATCACGCTCAATACCAAGCCAAGTGTGGCAGTAACCCACAACAATTCTAACCGCAGTCATACACACACACACATACACGCACATATATATGCATAATAATGCATGACAAATACTACGGAAACATAGTTGGTCCAATGCTTAGCCGATAGGATAGTTCGGCTCTAATACCATAATGTAACACCTTCATAATTACCATATTTTACTCGAGCATTAATAGAGTAACTACAGAGTATTACTTGTGTTCATAAATTAAACTAGGTGAAACACAGTAAAATAAAGCAATTTAGACGTACATGTAGCAAGAGGCTTATTCACATATATGCACATAATCTTTGAGTATATAATATGTACATTAAGATAGCAAACCGGTTAATCAGCTCCTAAGAAAGTCAGGGACTCAATATCAAAAGGACTCGCTATCGCCTGAGAGCCTAGCCTGCTCAAATATTCGGTCCAACAAAATCACATATAAATACAAACGACCGAACATCTAATAATACATTAGTCTAGGCTGGGAAAGTCCTAATACAACACTATTACTAAATACAAGCCAAAGGTCCCTGAAAGCCTCACGTCCTTCTACAGGAAGCGTTGGCTATCGGTATGATAGCCTCGCCTCCCAGGGCGTCAGGACCCTCGGACGTCTGAGTCTGAGGGTGATGATGAAAAGGCAGGTGCGTCGATGTCAATCCTGGGTGTACCATGTGGAAGGGCACACCGTCATAGAGAGAAGTAGGGTCAAACTCACCAGTAAAGACGAACATCCTGAAGGAACGAAAAAGTACATACACTCAGAACTGTGAATAACCTACCGCATACAGTGAGTCAAGTGCGGGGTTATAATGCTACACCCACTGTGGCGAGTCAAGGAAGAACACTAGGGACGGCATCCGTTGAATCTGGGAAATACAAGTACATGCAACTATAGGGGTGAGAATACTATAAAATTCTAAGTAAGGTAGTTTCCCAATATGATACAAATATAGACAATAAGTTCATTCACATAAAACATTCATATAAAAAGAATACAGGCATCAATGCTCCAGTATATGAATTATGGGAAGTCAGAAAGTCATCACAAGTGATAGTTCATGCATTGTTATTCGGAACCACTGAATCCAATTTCATGCATTTTTCTCTTTTTGTTAACATAGGGAAGGCTTAATTTCACATCAAGGATTCTGTCTTAGATAATACCACAAAGGATAATAGACTGCTAGGACATGAGCTCATCCCTATTCGTGATCATCGGACTTCATTTTTTCCATTTCTAAATCCTACACAATTTTACTCTTAGCCGATACATCCATCGACTCATAAAATTTCTAAGGAAGCCCTTACTTTTGCCTTCCCTGATTGACTCAGAAGCCTTGTCTCTTTTTCCCCATATGTTAAAGCATGCACAAGTGAAATTTATACATTCCTCTTTCTCATATAATTATATCAAATACTTTTCTCTTTCCTTAAGGCATGCATAAACCATATATATGCATTCATGTACAATGTAATGATTATTCTTTCTCATAAATCAATCATTAGAGTTCATAGTATGCCTTCATTCATATCAGAGTTGAGTTACAAGTCATTATAGTACTAAATCAATATTTTTAACACCCCAACATATTGGCAGAATCAGGGCTTAGATAGCAAGATTTATTTTTCCTACCATCTGATGGAATAAAGGGCCACCAAAATTCTCCATAACACTTCAATGTGTCTAGGAGACCCTTAAAATTTTAAGGTAACAGACTCTCTAACTCCTTCAATAAATTGTACAAATTTAGTGCTCAGGGACCACCAATTCACAGATTAGATCAGGTTCCTCCTAATGCTTTACCCTAGCAAATGATTGAACTAACTCATAGTAAAATGTACGAGGATACTTCAATATGTTATTAACTTTGGGTAAAAATTTCAAAGGTTCATTCAATCATTTGCTATGGTAATAAAATCGAATAACTTTATTGCTTCAGTTTCAACATTTCAGGCAGCATCTATACAATTTTGGTTCCTGATTTTGAAGCAGTTTAACCCAAAATTAGAACCTAAGAAAATTCATAGGGCTAGTCCAAGATGTCAACTTGAACATATAATTTTTGCAGCTCATGAGAATGACTACAACATGCCCAAAAATTTGTGATCATACATTGCCTGCAAGAAACCCGAAAATCCAGCAAGTATCACTCAACATCTTTTTGAATAAAGTGATTCTTATCATCATCCACACCTACTACTAAAATTAACACATCAATATCAACATAATATCAACCAATATAACTGAATTTTGGACCTAGCTCAACCCAAAACAGATCTGAAAAATTTGATAAGGGAAGACAACAAAAACCCTACTTGTGGTGACCTAGTGGGTCCTTGGCTCCAAGATGATTACAAGCTTGATTTCTCTAACTCCAAAGCTCCCAAACCAACTCCAAACCCTTCTTAAATCAGTGAGGTGTGAGGTAGCAAGACAAGATTTGATGAGGAATAGAAATTTTGTTCGGTTGGATTTGTAGGAATTTAAGGTGTAGAACAAGATTTGTGAAGGAATGTTAATGTTTTAACAACTCTAGCTTAGGGATTTTGGGATTAGAACTCAAGGTGGAGCTCAAGAAGATGAAAATGGTGGCTGATCTCTATTCTCCTTTTGCTGGCCGAAATTACAAGGTGTCTTCTTGAAGAAGATATGGTTTTATACTTATCATAACTTGACTTTATATGATGTTACATAAACACATGTTTTATGAAAAGAATAAAATAGAATGGATGGCTAAGATTGGCCTTCCACATATCCTAAATGGATAAACATCATCCATTTATGGTGATTAATTACTTTTGGTGAAAGCACAACGAAATCTCACCAAATGGGTAAATGCCGTACCCAATTAAACCGATATTACCCAAAAATGATTTCTATGTATAAAATTTTCATTCCCACATGTTTCTAACCTTATTCTCATATTTTTCTAGATTCGAGCATCTCTGGGTTCGAACCTAGGGTTTTGAGGGACGGCCTATGGGGCTGCAAAACACTATTTACGATTTTTTTTTTCCTTTCATAGGGTTGTTCTCATCACTACTATGTCAGAATCTTAATATTTGTAACGCCCCAATTTCTGCTATTTGAGTATAAATGACCAAAATGCCCTAAGGTCATTCCAGAATTCAAGGGACAGTCGACTCGCAGTCACCAATAGGTCAACTCAATGTTTGAAGGGGGTTAGAATTGTTATGAATGTTATCCGAGGTGAAAATCTCGTTTTCTAAACTTTTGGCTCAAAATGACCAAAATACCCTCCTGTGTTCTACAGGTAAAATGCGCCGTTTGATCCAAACTTTCCAGGAAGTTTAGAATGATGTTTATGAGCAATATTTGATGTTTAGTTGGCCCATAAGGTCAGGGCAGGTTAGTGCAAAATTACCGTTTTACCCCTAACGTGTCCAGTGAGCCTAATGACGCAATTAAGCAAACCTAAGCAATATTAGGCTCTAATCGAAGATTAATTTATTTCGATAATTAATCTAGAGTCAAAATAATTTATTAAGGTTAATTAGAACCTAAGATTGCTTAGTTAAACTCTAAATTGCATTCTTTAATTCAAGATTCCTAGTCATGAAATCTTGAATAGTGTTTTCTCTCTCCAATTCCTTAAATTAAGGAATTGTGCCATACCTCATTTGACCAAAAGAATTATTTTAAATTACTAATCTAGTAAGATTGCCCTCCTAATCAAGTCTTAACACTCCTAATTACCCAATTACCTCACCTAAACACTTTCTTACAACTCCTAACCAAAACCTTAATCAAAGAAACACCTAAACACATCACTAAATCACAATTACATGGACAAATTAACCTCTCCCTTGGCTGCAAGTGCTAGCCCCCCTCCCCATGATGCATCACATGTTGAATTTTCTTCACTCAAAGGCCATACCTCAAGCCATACCTTGAACCATACTTAGCCATGCTTTCAACCATGCTTTGCCCATGCCTTGCCCATACCAATCAAAGAGATATTTTCTTCCTTCTTTAGCCATGAAGACCGTTGGCCTTCTCCCTTTGTGTAGCCTCCATGTTGCAAATTTTCTATAAATACCAAGCCTTGAAGAACCTTGTTACACTTTAGAAGCTTTGCTAAGTTTAGTTCTCTTGCTTTTTCTTGCAATTTCTTTCTAAGTTCTCTTCATCTTCTTCATTTTCTTCTACCTCTTCAAGAACCTTGCCACCACCACAAACCACCACAAACAACCATAAACCATCTCCTAAACACTTAAACTTTCCATTTCCAAGCTTAGAAACTCAAGGAAAAATCATTCCCTTTGAGTTCCCCTTTGGCCGAATACATCATCACAATCCAAGAGGAGATTTTGTCTTCTCAACTCTTCAAGAACCAAGCTTTCTTTCTTCCATTTCAAAGACTTCCTTAGGTAGGGGTTTTGTTTTCAAGTTTTACTTGTTTTCCTTAAAGAAAGTTCTAGTTTTCTCTTGGTTCAAACTCCTTTCTTTCTTTTCTCTTCATTTTCGGCCAAGAGGCCATTTTATGAAAATAACATGAGCTTGATGATGAGGTTTCAAGATAAAGACTTGATGATGTCTTGTGAGAAACCTCTAAAGCTTGAAATAACTTGGTCTTGGACCATACATGCTTGTGTTTCTCTCCTTTTCCTTAGTTTTATTTCGGTTTCCTTTTCCTTTCTCCTTTGAAAGATTTCGGTTTCCTTTGCCTTGGTTGGAATAAAGTTTGCTAAAAATGTAAAGTAGATCACAAAAGTTTTGTTAAAGAAAATTAATCACATGTTTTCAAAGAGCTCTAAGCTTACCCTTACCAACCTTAAAGTTGGTCGGCCGTTCTAAGAGTTTTACTCTAGATTGAAGCCCATGAGCAATAAAATAAAGAATATGACTTAGTTCTTGTAGTTTTGTTTAGACAAAGTGTTGAACTTTGTGTTCATTTTCTTAAGCTTGATGATGAAGTTCAAACCTTAAGACTTCTTTGAAGTCTAGGTGCTAAGAACTCTAAAGCTTGCCTTATGATACATAATGGGTTGAGGTTTTTGTTCCTTTAAAGTCTTAAAGAGCTCTAGCTAAGATCTAAAATAAGATGCATTCATGTTTACTTTAATGCTTTGCATAACATGTTTATTTTCAAGTCATCACTAAACAACTTAAAGATTAAAACAAGAATGTGCATCCTCACTAATAAATCTCAAAGCCTACCTATTTCAACCTTAAAGTTGATTGTTGATTTGGGTAAATACCTCAAGAGGCCTAGAGCACTAAAATAAAGAATTGAACCTTGCACCTCATGTTTACTTTCTTGTCTAGCATGTTTAAATTCTATACCATCACTTAAACTCTAAAGATAATAAAAAGGTGCATCTCATGTTTACTTTATGTCTTCACTCTATTTTCTAATGAAGAATAAAAAATGTGCCATCACTTTAAAGATCTAGAGCTCAAAGACTTGCCCAAGTACCCTATGTAAGGTTTTTAAGAAAATGTTGGCATTCTCAAGGAAGCCATTCGGCCTTGTGGTGATGATGATGGACTTAGCATGAGTTCCTCTAATCACAAGTGTCCATAGTTCATGTTTTGTAATTTTTCTAAGCTTAGGAGCACCTAAGCAACATTATGAATGAAATTATATACTTTAAATCTATTTTATGAACAAGTTAATTAGCTTCTGACCTCATGTGTAATTGCATGATTTTAATGTAAGGATTTGGGTTTTAAAAGAGTTTTTGAGTTCCTAAAATAATTCCAAGAGAAACTAGCAACTTGTGTACATTTTAATTCATGAAACTATGTGATTTTTGGGCTTTACATTTCGGTTCTGTAACTCCATGTTTGGCCACTATACTAAATCTGTTTTATGGTGTGGAAATGTGTAAAATTATGTTTGAGTGAAGTAAGGAACGTTTTAGAGAAGTTAGAAAAGAATAAGTAACTTGAAAGGATTAGAAATGAGAATTCTAGAACACTTTAATGCATAAAAATGCAAATCTATTTCAGCATGATTAATTCAAGGATAAATAGTTCATAATCAGTAAGACATGTATAAAATCCCTTAATAAATGTTTAGGTATTAATTTCTAAGCTTAAGGTGATGATAAGAACTTAAATAGGAAATTCTAGCACACTTAGACGTGGCAAAACATAATTCTGTTCCAGCATAGTTAGATTAAAGGAAAATGGTTAATAACTTAGAGAACATGCCTAGGAATCCCTCATAATTGGTTTAGGAATTGATTATGGAGCCTTAGGCGAAGACGGATCTTAAAAAGGGTCACGAACGGAGATTCTAGAGCCCCATAAGCATATGATATTTCTCCGTACATGTGCAATGTTGTTTAGAATTTTAGTGAGTTCAAATCCTAGAGAAAATTTTAAGTGTTAACCTCTTGAGGGTAATAAAGATGTAATATGGGTATTAGAATGATTAGAATACAAGTTTAGACCCGTAAGGGTTAAAGCATAAGATACTATGAGATAGGTGACCGAGTGAGCATATTTATGATGATGAACCTCGAGCATGTTTATGATGATGTGATTATGTTAGTACCTTGAGCATGAAACTTTATGTGTGTGATTGGTATGATGTTATGATGAAGTGTTGTATTTAAGATGCATAAGGTTTCAAAATATGAATGAGATTGAGGAATATGCTCATGTGAACTAGAAAGATATTGATTTGGGAAAGTTCTATGAAAATGATGCATGTGACTGAGATTATGTGGCATGACTCAAATTTGAGGAAATTCGAAGAGTAGTTGTTATGCCATCGAATTTCCGTAAATTTGAGAGACTTAAAAAAGTTTTGAGAAATATGATGTTTAAGATGACACAGAGATGTACTTCACTACTAGGAATGAGAGAAGGTAAAACCATGATGGCATAGACATCACGTGCCAAAGCGGACAAAGTCGCTGGTCTTAACCAGTCGATGTGTTTCGAAGAAGGAAAGGTCCCATGATGGGTGATCCTTAGCCCCCTACCGTACTCTGGGAGTCGGGATTATGATGATTATGATTATGATTATGTTTATGATTCGCTTATCAAGAGGATAAGTGTAACATCCTCCAAGTACAACCCCATTCTTAAGCTATGATATTGATACTCGAGAGTTGTTACTTGTTAATTAGCGGACCTCTCTTAATTATCTATAGCAAGCTCGATTTACGTACGAGATAACTAAGCGTAATTCTATTAACACATATTACAAGTAAACATCAAGTTTTTTAAACATACAACTAAAATACATAAGGAAGCTCCCTATGAGCTTTAGTACATATCTGTCTTCTAATACATTTACATACATACTCATTTCACTACGTAGAATAAAACAATAACGCTATACTCCAGCAATCCTACACTCCTTTGCATAGCAGCATCCTCATCCTCTGGCTTAACCTGGAGGCGAACACGGAAACAAACACATAGGGGTGAGAATTTTTAAAATTCTCATAGGGCAACTCCCCAATCACAATCATAATGTCATCGTCATCGCCCCAGCCACTTTGGTTTATCCAAAACTGTGATCATGCAATATATTCTAAAGGTTCATTTTAAGGTTCCAAAATCATCCTTCCGAAGTGGGTAGCTTTTAGCATTTCGTCACTTCAAGCATATATCTCATCACATTCCAACAGACATTTCAAAATAAGATAAGTAGCATATAATACATGCAATGAATTTATCTCAAGGTGACATGGTATCACTTATGGCCACAAAGATCAAATCAGTGCATTTTCTCTTTTCATTGACATAGGAAAGACTTAGTGTACCCAACGGGTAATTTCAGTGGACAATTCCACAATAGATCCGTTTATACCCAACGGGTATTTATGGTGGATCACACCATACAAGGGAAATAGATTGTTGGACTGAGCTCATTCCTATACGTGGTCATTGAACTTCATTTTTCCATTTCGGAATCCCACACAGATCTATTCCTAGCCGATACGTCTACCGACTCAAAATAAATTTTGGGAAGTTACTACTTTCGCCTTCCCTCATTCAATCTAAGTCTTGTTTCTATTTTGTCCATATGTCAGAACATGCACGATTTAAATTTATACATCCTTATAATGGCATCATATACTTTTCTCTTTTCTCAAATGCATACATAGGCCACATATAGGCAATCATTCACAATGAAATTCTCATTCTTTTCTCATACTTCAATCCTTAAATTTCATAGCATGCATTTACATGTCATAAGTCACATGGCCAAACACTTAATATCAAATTCTCATGTCATACTAGAAGCCAAAGTGCCATTACATTCTCAATTCAAAGCATTGTTCCATTCCCAGCACAATGGGCAGTTTTCACTCCATTGTGGCACAATTTGTTTTGCTCATCAAACAATCAATTTAGAGGTTATAAAAATTCTATAAGACACTTCAATGTATCTAGGAGACCCTGTAAAAATTTCAAGACAATCAGAGCTCTATAGCTACCTCAGTAAAATGTACAAATTTAGTGGTCAGGGGTCACCAATTCCCAGACCAGAACCGAGTTCCCCTAATTTTTAACCCCAGCAAATGATTGAATTAATTCACAATAAAATTCACAGTGACACTTCAATATATTAGTAACTTCGTGTAAAAATTTCAAGAGTTAGTTTAATCATTTGGTATGGTAATAAATTCAGACAAGTTTACTGCTTCAGTCTCAACAATCAGGACAGCATCTGCCTCATTTCGGTTTCTGATTTTTCTGAGGCATCAAAACTTAAAACTAACACCTAAGAAAATTCATGTAGTTATTTTAAGGTGCTAACTCCAACATATAATTTTTATAGCTCATGAAAGCACTCAAAAATATTCCAAAAAATTTCGTTAACAACTGCAACATCAGGAAAACAGAATTTCCAGCAACTTAGTCCAAACTTACTTTGATAAAAGTCATTTTCTAACACCATCCAAACCCACCACCAAAATTCACACATTAATATCAACATAATATCATCCAAAATAACTAGAAATTTCGGACTTAACACAACCCAAAACAGATTAGAAAAATTTGACAAAGAAAAGGCAAGAAAAACCCTACTTTGAGTAACCTATTAGCTCCTTGGCTTCAAGTTTAACCAAGCTTGCTTCCTTCTCCTCCAAAGCTCCCAATCCAACTTCAAACCCCTCTGATATCAGTGAGGTGTGAGGTACAAGACAAGGTTTTGATAAGGAATGGAAATTTTGTTCGATTAGATTGGTAGAGAATTAGGTGTAGAACATGTTTTGTGAAGAGATCTTGAGGTTTTATCAAGTTTAGGCTAGGGTTTATGAAGCTCCAAGTTTGTTAATGGAGTTTGAGAGGAAGAACAATGGAGGAGAGCTTCTTGGAGTGTTTTGGACGAAATTTTGATGAAGGAAATGATAAGATATTGATTTTATGAGTTTATGACAAATTGCATAATAATTTCAAGTACAAAATGTTTTATTTTCTTAAAGATAAGTCTAGTAATTTTTGTAAGCATCCTATTGGTTGCAATAAAGTAGTAATGGTGTGGCTTCTTCTAAGCCACACACTTGTCTAGTTAAGTGGCAAACTTTCATTGAAAGTTTCATTCGTGTAAAACTCACACCAAATCTCAAACGGGTAAACACCGTACGATTGAACCGATATTGCCCGAAAATTAATTTTAAGTATAAAATTATCATTCCCACCTATTTCTAACCTTATTCCCATGTTTTCCTAATTTCGGGCACCTCTGGGCCCGAATCTAGGGTTTCAGCTGTGGCGGCAGGTGGGGCAGGCAAGGTTACTATTCATTAGACAGAAATTTTTTTTTTTTGACAGGTCCTTGGGCCGCCCTCATCATTGCTAAACTATTAGATTTTTGAAATTAAGATTAATAAAGCTCAAATTAATTTTTAATTAAAATTTAGGGTATTACAATAAGTAAGAACTAGTGACAACTAGTTAAGGTATGAGCTCATAGCCTAGTTTAAGGGGTGCGGTTACTATTATGTTTGGTGTTACAAGTATGAGCAAAGGAAAGATGTTTCAAGAAAGGTTACATGCCACTTATATGCTGTTTGATTATTGGTTTGCCTAAAAGTCCTGCCATGCATTCATGAACTATTATGCTGCATACATGCATTAAGACTCATTATAAAAGACATGGATCTTGGATAAATATCTTGTGAAAACCTTATAGTGAACCTATGCATGCTTAACCTTTTTATAATAAACCCAAGGTTCTTGGGGACGTAAACGATGACACTAGGATAGAGGATTTCCTCCTGAGATTCTTAGCAAGATTCTCACCCTCTCTCTTTCTTTTTCGTTACGTCTTCAGACACGATGGCGTCGTTCATGATATTCATTGATGCACCCGTGTGGAAACTGCACTATGATCCGTCATTAGTCCTACCACTTCGAGGTTCGTTGTGCTATACGCATTTTTGCATACATGGGATGCCCTTTTGCCATTCCAGTCTCCAGCTTCGATTCACTCACCTCTCCCTTCGGTGATGACATGATTTTTGAAAGGACGAACAAGACGAGCGGAATTGCCATGCCCGCTCGGCATCTTCAACGATACGAGGTTACCCGGAGTATGTGCCTCGCCTGAGACATTTGGAGACTGACCCATCAGAGGATCTCTCTTCTCATCCTTCTCGGAGGGTTCTCCTCTGTACCTATGGACATAGGATGGTTAGCGAGGAGACGGTCCCAGAGGAGGTTGCACGACGAGGAAGATGCGCCCATGTTGTGGAGGGCATGCTCGCCCACCCTTCCGTCTTCATACACCCAAGGAGATTGCCCAGTTCATTGGGTATGTGCCATCGAGGGACGAGGAGGAGCATCATCCATAGTTCGAGGGAGGGAGTAGTTCTAGTTCGGGAGTATCTTTGGGGGTTGTTCTCATGTATTTGTTGTTATGTTTCTTATTTATGTTGTTGTCCTCCAAGCTCTCCACTAGTATGGGTAAGACTTTATGTTTCTTTTATGTTCCAGTGGTTATATACTAAACTATGTTAACTAATGTGATGAAGAATGATGTTTATAATTGATGTGTTCTTTAATGTTTACGTTCTGTATGATTTTTTTATTTTTCGCGTCACGTTACATTTATGTTACGCGCAAAGGCTCGCACTTTGTTTTACATGATTTATTTAAAAAAAAAACAAAAAAATTTACCTGTAATTTTCGCTAAGTATTTTGCAAACGAATTTAAAGAGAAGTAATAACTAATAATTAATCTTGATACGTCCTAGGCGTATTGGGGTAAATATTAGGGTGTTACAATATTCCCATTAACAAATCCTCAATTAATTTCTAAAGAAAGCTAGGGTGTTACAATTCCAGGAACTGGTAATCGATTACCAAAGCTAAAAACTAGTTTTGGGTATGAAGAACATCCTTGGTAATTGATTACATAGTCTGGTAATCGTTACCAGACTAAAATCTTTCCAATGACCATCCTGGTAATCGATTATATAGGCTGGTAATTGATTACCAGAATCCCAAATTTAGAAATTAAAGTTTTGACACATTCCAAGTTACTCTTTTACCTCAAGACCATTTTAAAACACTCTTCTAACATTCCTTTGAAATCATTTTCACAAATCAAATCCAACATTGTATCATGACTAAAACACATTCAATAGCCATGATCAAGATTTCCATTTAAGATACAATGGCAAGTTTTTGAGCTCTAAGGATTTAGGTGATGGCAAGAATAATAAACATGCTATGCAAACCTCATTTTAGATCTTTGTCATTATTAGATGATGGCTTAAAACTTAAATATGATATGCAAGACTTGAAAGAAAATATGAGAATGCAAGTTCATTTTTTAAATCTTCAAAGTTTAGGTGATAACTTGAAATATAAACATGAAATGCAAGACTAGAAATTTAAACATGGAAATGCAAATCCATTTCTTTAGTCTTTTTAAGGTGATGACTTTGAAAATAAACATGATATGCAAGGCATTGAAACATAAACATGATATGCAAGAGTTTGAAATATAAACATGATGCAAATCCACTTTTATATCTTGCTAGAGCTCATTTCAAGACTTAAAGAATCAAACTCTCAACCCCAATCAATCCTAACCCAAAATGGAAATGAGCTTTAAAGTCTCTTGACACCATGGTTCCAAGAACCTCATTTATCTAGACTTACCATCAAGCTCAAGGAAAACTAGCAAAGACAACCAACAATAAACCATTTTTCATACTCTTATGAAACCAAAAATCAAGCCTTGAGCTTTAGAGGTCCAACACATGATGATTTCACAACCAACATCAAGGAACCCTCATCATCAAGCTATGGCCTTGATTATCCAATAAGGAAAACATTTCACAAGAACCAACAACATTTTCTCTTTACCATTCTTTACAACCAAACAAAATAAACCAAAACTAGGGCTCTAGAAGTCAAGCACATGGTGGTATCAACCTCACCATCAAGATCTCTCATCATCAAGCCATGGTTTCCCAACAACCAATAACAAACAAAACCAAAAATGGAAATAAAGAAAAGGAAGAGGCAATCTGAAAATAAAGGGATGAAGAAGAACAACAATAAGAAAACAAGAAATAAGGGAAGAAACTCAAAACAAATCCCTACCAAGTTGTTTCTTTGGTTGAAAATGAGAAAGATTTGATATTGAAAGGGAATGGTTATGTGTTTGTAACTTGAGAAGAGGTTGAGAATGGTGGTGTAAGAGGAAGGAGATGAGAGCTTTAAGTTGTAAGAGAAGAGATAATCCTTAGAGAATTTTTGACACAAAGTCTTTGCCAAAAAAGTGGATGGTAGAATGAGGGTGTTTATGTGTTGAAAAGAATAAATATGAGGGTGTATGAGGGGAGGAGGCCACGGCCTCTTGGCTGATTGGGAGGGAAAAATTTTGCTTTTCATGTATGTTAGGATGTGTATTAGAGATAGATTTAATTAAGGAATGAGTTAGGAATTGGTAATTGGGTGTTTAGGTTTGTAATCATATGTTTAAGGCTTTTCAAGACATGATTAGGAGTGGTCTTGCTCACTTAGTTTGAATTAAACTCAATTAATTTGAAATTCAAACTCTAATATGTTCCTTAATTTAAGGGATTAGAGAGAATTTTCTATTTGGTTTGATTTGACACAATATCTTTGACTTAAGAAGGGAATTTGATTTTCGTTAAGTAATCTTAAGCCTAAATTAACCTCAAATAATTATTTAGACTCCAAATTAATAGATAAAATTAATTTATCTTTAATGAGAGCATAATATTGCCCATATTTCCATAATTATTTAATTATGCCCATTTAGCACCAAACAAGGGTAAAACTGTAAATTCACACAAGGACTCCTGGGACCACCCGGACTTTCCTGAAATTATGAAACACTCTTGGTTATCATATTTGAAACTTCGGGTGATGGCCGGTTTGCCTGTCACTTAATTCGTTGAATTACCTCGGGGGTAAATCGATAATTTCATCCAGGAAAAACCAGGAAATTGAGATTTTCATCACTAAATACATCCATTGCATATGTAATCCCTTTCAAACACTAGACTAACCCCTCGAGGATAGCTTGGATTGGTCGTCCTCGATTTCAGGGTAGAATGACCTCAGGGACATTTTGGTCATTTTTGCACTTAGGAAAAATTAGGCGTTACAATGGTGGCTATGGAGGGACCACTATAGTGGTCTAAATGGTCTACTATTCAGCTCCTAGGTTTCGATTACTAGAGCTACTATAGCAGACATGTGTTTATGCGCCATGTTGTTTTCCTTTGTTAACTGCTATAACGGTGCCCCTGATATCAAAACACGTCCAAAATGATATAGTTTTATTTTGTGACCCCCAACTCTATTTAAATCTCTCCCATGCATTTTACCCTAAAATTCAAATGCTAACATCCTTCCCCCTTCTTCCATCTCCTTTCTCTCCTCCTCTTCTATTCCTCCATGTTTTAAGGTAAGGATTGTTTATGGTTATGATTGGTTTCCTTTCCATTCCTCTATATTTATGAGTTAGAATGTTTATGTTCTTAGTTTTTGTCAAGTTTGGGTACTCTCCCAATGTTCATAGAGTTGTTATAGTATTGTTATAGATTATTCATGGGTTTTTCTTACTTGGCAGATGTTAGTGCTATTCCTGCTCCCATGAGCTCCTTTGGTGCCAACACTTCTCGTTCCACCCCTTCAAGTGGGTTGTTTCAATCCTGTAATGCTTATTTCGGTCATTAGAACTAATTTCTTAGCTCCATCATAGTTAGGCATGCTTTTAGAAATTATTTTGTTGGCAAGTATGAAATTATATGAACTTTTATGAATTTGTGTTATGTCTAGAATTTATGCTTTCAAAAGCAAATCATGAAAATGTGTTAGAAAACTCATGATACCATGTTTGTTGCTAAAATTGTTTTATGAATAAATTTTGATTATGAGTATGAGTATCTAGAAATGCGATATTTATCCCAATGTTTTTTGGAATTATATATATATTCATAAATTTTGTTTACACGAATATGAGTTAAAGTCCAAATCCAGAACTTAGAGGATTTATGTATTTAGTTTTTCATGATTTTTAGCCATATAGTAGCTATAAAGAAACAAATAGTGATTTAAGGCTGAAAGATTGTTACCCTTGGTACTAAGTTGTCTGTTAAAGGACAATCTCACTCCTATCGAGTATTCAGATAATAGAATCGGGTTAGGTGTCCAATATGGGACCTTATTAAATGCCCTTTAGAGTTCAAAGTATATTTTATATATATATATATATATATATATTCAAAGATTTCTATTTCTCTATTAGATTACTATTCCTTATGTTTTGCATGATTTTTTGGTTTTGGATTATTATGTATTTAAGTATGAAAATTTGTTTTACAGTTGATGTATCTTTTAGTATTGTTATTATGTACTCTTGTTGGTTGTCCCATGTAGAGGTAATGGGTGAGAACCTCTTAGAGTTTTAGAGGAAACTCACCCATCTTTTCTTCCCCTTAGAGATATAGCCGTTGCTTTAGACCCTTCTTAGCCTTCGCCTTAGTAGCTATCCTGTTCTAGCTTAGGTGAGCTTCACGTGCAGTGAAGCATTTTAAGTTATGTCATAGAGTGCTCCAGTGACTTTGGGGGAGGGTCCAGGACCATGCATATATTTTGGTTTTTCACATTTAGAGATTTATACATGTATGCATATTTTGGTGGATTTCATGGTTTTGTATAGAGGCTTAGTTATATTTTATTACATGATTATGAATACTAGACTTGATTTATGAAATGGAATTATATATGATGATCATGTTTTGAATTTAAAAGTTAAGATATATTCAGACATGAAAATTGTATTTAAATTATACATGTAGCACGACTTAGCGACTATGAGACTTATGTGGGGATGAGACATCCTACATATCAGTCACATTTCTAGATCAGGTCCTCACAAAGCGTTATCAAAGCCATAGGCTTTCCCTTAATGTCATGGAGCAAGTGTCCACAAGTAGCACGATATTTATGTAAATAGAAGTGTAATTATTAGCATTAACGAAGTGCTATTTAAGGCCTTTAGGAATGATCAAATATGTCCAGGTTTGAGAGAGTCCCCTTTGCCCTCATGCTCAGCATCTTATCCTATGTGTTCATCGTCCTTAGGATTCATCATGCCACCTTTGGGACACACTCCTTATATCGCCGTCGAAGTAGCTATTAGCTCCAAAACCTTTCAGAAAGCTCTATAGCTTCATTTTAGTGACAATAAAGCAAATTTTGTTTACATGTTTTGAAGAATGGAATCCTAAAAGTGAACTTGAATATGTTAAATACATGAGAAAGGAATTTCATGCATCAGAAACCGAGTTAGATGTTCAAAAAGAAGTTCACGCATTCAAAAAATGCTACATCAATGAAGAAGACAATTTTTCTTAAAGCAAGTTGTGATTATAGTCTTCAATCTTGATGAGAGGATTAATTGAAGCAATGAAGATCAATGAGAAGATTAGAAACTAAGGAAGTACATAAGAAAGCACGTGTATTAAAAAATCGTGCTCACTTTACAGAAAAGGAGGGAAAACTCAAAATCCAAATTAAGTCAACTCTAAAAAAGGGTTGATAGTCACATGCTACTTTTACACTTGGTCAACTATCCCATTTTCTAGAAGAAAAAGTTTAGAAACAACATCTAGAAAGTAAAATATAGTTTTTGAAGCTCGACTCAGAAATCATATTTGACAACGGATTCTACAACTACAAAAGTAGCTCTGACATAGCCACGCTATCTTCTAGAGTATAGCTCTTAAGGACACAAAAAGAAGATCAACATGTGTCAAGAAGAAACGAAATCAAGGGAGAATAACTAGATTTGAAGATCAAGTATAAAAAGAGGTGACCTTCATACAAGACAAGAACTTTTGATAGAAAAACTTTTGCCCAAACTCTTGCGAGAAGCCTCGTGCTAATCCTTCTCTTTATGAAAGTTTATTATATCTTGTAATGAGTTTATGTAAAGATCTTTTCTCTAGTTTTCATTAGATAACATCTTCTTCCTTAGAAGCATTTTAGAAAGAAGTCATTCAAGTTTTTAACTCATGCATTGTTTCATTCGTACAAAACTTGAGTGTATTTTTAGTTGGTGTGTACAGCTAAACCAAACTCTTTGTACCCTGATTCGGAGTGATCATTTTGAGGGTACCTCGAAAGGCTAGTAAAAAGACTACTTGAAGTGGGAGTTAATTGGAATTACTGCTCATTGGATATAGCTTGAGAAGGCTATCCAAAGACTATCTTACATTCTCTGGGTTAGAAGGAGTTGTTAGTGGAACTCAACAAGTTGTTAGAACTGGTTGTAGGCATGGTTGGCCGAACTAGTATAAAAATCATTGTGTAATATCTCTCTATCTCTCCTTATCTCTTTTACATTAAGCATATATGGCTTACTATGCTTTACATTTATGCAAAACATTTATCAAATAGTTTTTGAGTTTCCACTTTATTCAAAAAGTAATTTTGAACCTTAATAATAAAGAATTTTTGTTGCCTTCAAGTGAAACTTGATAGACTTTGTTTAGATTTTCAAAAAATGAAAACAAGAGCAATAGCATGATTCAACGCCCTATTGTGCTATTTTCAACCTACATTTGGCATTAGAGCTCAGGCATCTAAAGGGTTAAGCATTCACACGATTAGAGAGGCAAAGATCCTAAGGAAATATGGCATACAACATACACATTATAGAAAGACACTCCATAAATAAACCCTCATTCTTTGATAATGGACACTATGCCTATTAGAGGGATAAAATAGAGTTGTTTGTCAAAATATACAAGCCTTGACTTGTGGGAGATTATACAAGATGGAGATTATACTCCTATGAAAGAGGTTCTAGGAGCTGAAGATGGACCCTCTCCTTCAAGAAAGTCTCCAAGAGTAGATGTTTAAAGCTACACAAAGCAAGAGTTTAGCTGAACTCTAAAGCTACATATCTGCTCACCTGCCCTAAGCAAAGCAAATATGACAAAATCATTGTTTGTGACACAAAAAGAAATCTGGAACATAGTACACATGCTGGATGAAGGAGCTGACTAGGTCAAGGAGACCAAGATAAGCATGTTGGTCCATTAATATGAAATGTTCAAAATGAATGAACAAGAGAGTATTGATGACATGACCACCAGGTTCATGCATATTGTAAATCAACTCAAAGGTTTGGGTAAGAAATACTCAAACTTTGATATGGTAAGAAAGCTCTTGAGAAACCTTCCTTACAAATGGCTTTTCAACATCATTGACATAACTAAAGCTAATGATCTTCAAACCTTTGGCTTAGATGCCCTCATTAGGACCCTAAAAACTCATGAGGTTGTGCTCTTTGAAGTTCGTGCTAAACCCATGAAGAAGAATAAATATGTTCCCTAAAGTCCTCTCACAAGAAGCAAATCAAACTTAAAAGAAGAAGAAGAAGAAGACTCAAAAGACGAGTCTGATGAAGAAGGTGGAGATGAGTCTCCATGCTGGTGAGGAAGATGTTTAGAGCTTGGAAAAGTAAAATTAGGAAAAGGAAAGACTTCAATCTCAGAAAGGACAAGGCAAAGGAAAGCTAGCAAATGTGAGCCGTTACAATTATTGTGAGAAGAAACATTTCAAAATAGATTATCTTATGCTCAAGGGTCCACAAAAGAAGTTCACTCTAAAGAGAAAGAGGATGCTTGCCACCTGGAGCGATTCAGAGGAATAAAAGGAAGGATTAGAAAGCCAAGACGAGCTTCAAGATGTGGCCAATCTTTGCTTCATGGCTGACTACACTTTTGAAGAAGAAGCAGAGGTAAATAAACCTTTAGAATTTGACCTTTCTTATGACAAACTTTTAGCCTTATATGGCGAGCTACTTGAAAATTCCCAGACCTTAACCTTTAGAAAACTACTGGAGAGCTTGAGAAAGTGAACACGTTTTGAGAACCTAAGGCTTGGGAGAAGAAATATAAGTAGAAAATAAATTTTTAAATATAAAACTCAAAACCTTGGAAGACGAAGTTTCTGACAAAGATTAGAAAGTAATTTCTGCATTTGAGAAAACTTCAAAGCTTCTAAAACTGATTTGAAAAAATGGAGAATGATTCCAAGAATTGAAATATGATGCTTGGTGGTCAAGACTATACTTTTAGAAAACAGGATTGGGGTATGAGAATGAAATGGATGAGGAAGATAAAGCAAGCTCATCAAAGAAACTTAAGAGTAAAATATCCTGTAACTTTTGTCACAAGTAGGGGCATCCACCTAATAAATGCTTTACGAAAGGAAAGTAGTAAAATAGGCTGGAAAACCTCCCCTAAAGGCAACTAACCTTAGAGGACCCAAGAAAGTATGGGTACCAAAAATAAAAATTGTCTTTGTTATAGGTGTGTTTGAGAATGCACATTGAAAAGGACACCAAATAGTACATGGGTAGTGGTTGCTTCAGACACAAGTTTGGAAGTAGAAAATGGTTTAGAAACTTGAGGGTAAAGAACTCAAGTTCTGTAAAATTTGCTAATGGAGGTAAAGCCAAAGTCACAGGGATTGAAAATGTTGGTAAGGATGACTTTTACCAAATTTCTGATGTATTATTAGTTGATAGTTTAGCTTATAACTTGTTAGGCATCAGCCAAGTTTATGATCAAGGCTTTAATGTCCGGTTAATCACAAAGCATGCCATGTGATGAATCCAACTTTTGGACAAGTCATTTTATCTGGAAAGAGACATGATAACACTTATGTGTTATTCATGGATGAGCTTCTAGATCAAGATGTAAAATGTCTTGCATCCTTCATGGGTGATAAGTGGTTGTAGCATAAGAAACTTGGGCATGCTCATATGAAGCTAATTTTTGACCTATCTAGAAAGAGCTTGTTAAAGGCCTTCCAAGGATTAGTTATGACAAGGATTGAACTTATGATTTTTGTGAGAAAGGCAAGCAAACTAAGGCTTCTTTCCATAACAAAAATGTGGTTTCTACCACTAGGCCACTTTTACAAGTGAATTTTTTTGGGCTAACCAAGACTGGAGTCTTGCCTAAAAAGATATTGTTTTGTCATAGTGGATGACTTCTTCAGATTCACATGAGTTATTTTCTTAGCTTTTAATGATGAGGTGGCTAAGAAATTCAAAGATTTTGCAAAAAGAGTTTGTAATGAAAAAAATTCTAAAATCACTTCCATTAGATCAGATCATAGAGGAGAACTTGAAAATCATGTTTTCAAATTTTTTTTTTTGAAAAACATGGCATTTCCCATGAGTTTTCTGCTCCTAGAACTCCCTAACAAAAATGGGATAGTTGAAAGAAAAAAATAGAAGCTTGAGGAATAGCCAGAACAATGCTCTTAGAGAGTGGTTTATCCAAAAGTTTTTGGGTAGAGGCTATCAACACCTTTGTCTATATTCAAAATAGAATTTTTCTAAGGTCAATCCTCAAGTAAACACCTTATGAGCTATGGAATGGAAGAAAACTTAACATATCATATTTCCATGTCTTTGGGTCTAACTTTCATTCTAAACACCAAGGACAAACTCAAAAAGTTTGATCCTAAGTATGATGATGGAATTTTTTTAGGGTATTCTTTAGTCTCTAAAGCTTAGAGGGTATATAATAAAAGAACACTTTATGTTGAAAAGACTGTCCATATCAAATTCAAAGAATACAAGAAGGACTTTGCACATGAACTAGTGGATTTATAAGAAGATCTTAAAACTGAGTCTCAATGAGCCCTTAGAAAGTAAGCCAAGAAAGCACAATCTTCAAAAAGTGAGCTCTAGAAAGTAAACATTTTAGAAAACTCACTCAAAACTCCCAAGCCATCAAAAACATTTCTGAACATAAAGGAGAATAATATGAAGATTAGAGAATATTGTAGATTAACAAGGATACATAAACTCCAGAGGAGTTTCTGACTTAAGACCAGTCTCTTGAACTAAGTTCTTGGGGACATTTTTAAAGGTGCTAGGACAAGATTATAATACTTTAGGTACACGTATCCCTAAACAAGCCCTGTAGATCCTTGGGTCCTTCAAGACCTATTTGTGTTGTCTGGCAAGGCCATAAAATGTAGAACCTGGTGTTGCTTTCACCGTAGTAGTCGGGTGGGATTGGCAGAGTTTGACATTCTGTTAACCGCTATAGCAATCCTGTTATTCCATGGTGCCTGCTAGGCGCATTGATCACTATAGTGGTGCTCCTGATGCATGAACAGTGATGAAACGATGCCATTTGAATTAATGACATCCCTTACCCTCTATAAATCCCCGAACTCGAGTTTCCACCCCCATTTCCAAAAACCTTTGATCTCCAACACTCTATTCTACCCTTTATTCTCAATCCCACTCCAATCTTCCTCTCCCTAAGCTTCAAGGTATGTGTTTGTTATTGGTTTATGTTAACTTTCTCCATCTTTTTCCTCCCCTAGGTTATGGGTGGTGGTGTTCTCTTATTGTTGTCATATAGAGGTGCTCCGCTAATATTGTTAGAGTTAGTTTAAAGTGATCTAGAGCTACTCATAGATCATTTATGAGGTTTATGATTGTTATGGTAGACGTTGATGCTATCCCCACTCCATCTAGCCTAGTTGGTATTGACACCATTCGTTTCTTCCCATCCAGGTGAGTAGGTTTAATCCTTGACCTTTATTTTGTTGATTAGAGTTATTTTCTTAGCTTTTGATGCAAATGCATGATTTCTAGAGATTATTACATGACTAGTATGAAGTATTGATGATTTTGATCATATTTATGAACTTTTGATTTTCAAGAAAGCATGAAATATATGTTTTAATGTAAACTCATGAGACCATTTGTTGCTCAAATGATTTTTATGAATATCTTGATTATAAATATGATTATTTAGAGAACTCATGACCATCCTAATGATTTCAAGAATAGTATATTCTTATGGCATAGCTTTCAAAACAAGAGTAAAGCCCAGTTATAGAGATTTAAGAGAAAGTACTTGGTTTTTGTGATTTAAAGACTAGACGGTAGCTATAGAGAAACGACAATGAGTTAATGGCTGTGAATGATCATTAACCTTGGTACAAAGTTGTCCCTAGGGATAATCTCGCCCTAGAGATATTAGAGATGGAACCTAGTTAGGTGTCAAATTTGGGTCCTTGAAGAACCCATAGAGTTCAAGAGCAATTACAAAGAATATATTGTTATGTTATATTTATTATGCATAACCAGAGAATATATTATATCATATTTATTATGCATAATTAGAGAATTATATTGTTATGCTACATATATTGTGCATAAGTAGAGATCCTTATTTCTCTATTAGAGTATTGTTATTTATGAGTAAGCGAAATTTATGATTTTGAATTAATATGTATGTAAATATGAAAAGGTTTTGGAGCTTTGCTTTGATTATTATGACTATATGCATCTTTTGTTATTGTCCCATGAAAGGGGTTACGGTGAGAAGTTCACTAACTGAGTTTTAGATGAAACTCACCCCTGCCCTTTTTTCGTCTGCATATAGCAACTACTATGGGCCCTTCTCAACCTCTTTCCTCCCAACATTAGAGCTTTCATTTAGTGAGCTTCACTTGGGTGAAGTGTCGTTTATTTTTTTAGTATAAAGCACTTCAGACAGTGCGGGTAAGGTCCTGGACCACATAGAGATAAATTTTGCATTTTGTATACCATGATTTTATTCTTGATTTGTATTTAAATGGTATAGCTTTCATGGTTGTCTTATATAGGGAGGAACTTCATATATATATATATATATATATATATATATATATATATATATATATATATATATATATATTTTGTATTATGATCACAATTTAGACTTGGTTTATGAAATAAATTGTTCATGATTATTTTGATTTCAAAAAGAGCAAGTTGATTTATATTAGAGATGAATTTATGTTTACAATGATTTTACGATTAAAATATGCATATAGTATGACTTAACAATCAAAAGGCTTATATGGGGATGAGATTCCTCACGTGCTAGTCACATTCAGAAATCGGGTCGTGACAAAGTGGTATCAAAGCCATAGGTTTCCTGCATGTCACTAGAGCAAGTGTCCACAAGTAGTATGATGTTTATGTAAATGTAAGCATTCCCATTTGCATTAATGAAGCGTTACTTGAGGCCTTTCAAAATGATCGGTCATGACTAGGTTTAGAGATAGAGTCTTGTCTTCCTTTTCATGATTAGTATCCTATCTTTTGTATACGTCCTTCCTCTTCATGCCATCACCATAGCAGAGTTCTTCTAGCATCAGCTCTCGCTTCAGAGTATTGGCAAGGGTTTGGTCACTCTTTCTTAATTGGCTGGAAAAAGCAAGGGAGTTATAGCCATGCTTAGTTCAATGGCCGGTGGAGATCCTGATGATTCAACTTTGGAATGTTTCCAGAAGATGGATTTACCCACCTTCTAGAGATGTCTCATGACTGAGGATCCACAAGCTTTCCTCCAAGAGATAGCAAAGATTACTAAAGTCTTACATTGCTCATTTAAGAGAACGGCGGAAGCTGGCTTCTAGTTAGGAGGTCAGCGGGTATTTGGTATGATGAGTTCTTCCAGGGGTGTGGTGACTTAGAAGCCTCTCCTAGGAGGAGTTCGGGGCAGCCTTTGAGGGATGTTCCTTCTTCATTAATGGGTCCGAGATGGTGAAGGATTTGATGCTCTAGTTGACTTTAACATGGTGGCTAAGTATGATGAGAGGTTTACATACTTGGCTTAGGCAGTTTCAAAAATGTTGTAGTTCAGAGATAGAGGGAATGGGCGGTCATTCAGGGATTGCCTGAGGACATGTTCCTAAGTCTCCAGCCATACGTAAGGATGATGGACTATGCTTAGTAGTAGACATAGCTATTAAGCTAGAGGTTCGAGTCGGCGGAGGAGATATGCTTTTGATGCTAGCAAGAGGGCAGGGAACATGGTCCATTTTTTGGAGGAACTGGCATTATAGAGGATCTGGCTAATGGCTGGCAGTGGACCTAGTTGGGTAGGGTCGCTTCTAGGTCTTGCCCAACACGTCCTACTACTTCTCATTGTTAGAACAAATGCAGCCGACATAGTGGCTAAGGATCAGCTTGGAGCTTCCTTTATGGACCTCGCGGGACACGGGTAGTGCATGATAGGCCCATTTGCTTGTTATGGCTATAGCTAGTAGGGCCACAAGCGCATGGAGTGCCTATTCAACAAGGAGCATCCAACTAAGGGTTGGGGAACCTCCTGCTTCAGCTTAGTCCTTTCGGTTATGATCCAGGATAGCTCAATTGCTCTAGCTAGTAGAGGTGTTAGGGACAAGGGCCCTAAGGGTAGAGGTCTTGGTGGCTGAGGTTGAGTAGGTGCGAGGGTAATGGGGAATAGCCCATTTGTTTACACTAACATGACGGACGCACTAGCATCTAGCGATGTGGTAGCATCATTAGAGTGTATTTTTTAGGCTTTTGCATTGATCAACTCAGGGTCCATACATTCATGTGTCGCCGTTCTTTGCTATGCAGTTGGAAAGACCCCTTTCTAGTTTACATGAGGCTTTTCTAGTAGGGATACCTTTGGGTAAGCCCCTTTTTGTTAAGTCATTCCAGAGAGTGTGAGGTTAAGGTTGGAGAAATGGAGACGCTTGCAAACCTATACATATTAGAATATGTCCAATTTTGATGTCATCTTGGGCATGGATTGGCTAGCTTCATCCCATGCCATGGTTCACTACTATAACAAGTTAGTGAGGTTTAAGGTTTTGAAAGATGAATTACAATAGTTTTGGGGCACCAATTAGTCGGTTCTAACTAGTCTTGATCTTAGGCATGAGTGCTTTAGGCTCATGGATTAAGGGAGTTATGGATTCCTTGCTTCTATTAGATATGTAGATTCACCTTTTCTAGTTTAGATTCGGTTCCGTAGTAAGTGAGTTCCCAAATATGTCTCCCAAGAAATTGCTAGGGATGCTATGGAGAGGGAGTTAGAGTTTAGGATAGAGCTTGAGTCTAGAGAGAGGCCCATTTATACCTCTATATTGGATAGCTCCAGTAGAGTTAAAGGAATTAGAAGTCCAGTTGCAAGAGTTGCTTGACAAGGGGTTCATTCTGCCAACTACCTCACCTTGGGTGTTCCTGGTCTTATTTGTAAAGAAAAGGATGGGTCTATGAGGATTTTCATACACTACCACCAGTTAAAGAAGGTGAATCTTAAGAACTGGTACCCTTTGCCACGCATAGATGATCTGTTTGACTAGCTCCAAGGGGTTAGATATTTTTCCAAGATCAACCTGTGTCCCGGCTACCATTAGTTGAGGATGACAGGTGAGGATGTACCTAGGAGGGCCTTTAGGACATGCTATAGAGACTATGAACTCTTGGTGATGTCTTTCGGTTGACCAATGCCTATGCAGCTTCATAACCTGATGAATAGGATCTTCAAGTAGTTCCTAGATTACTTTGTGATTGTCTTCATCTATGACATCCTAGTGTACTCTAAGAGCAAGGAGAAGCATGAACATCACTTGAGGATTATCCTACAAACATTGAAGGAGAGCCGATTGTATGCCAAATTCTCTAAGTGTGAGTTTTGACTTGATTAGGTGGCATTTCTTGGACATATAGTGTCCAAGGATTGTATTTTTGTGGACTTGAAGAAAGTTGAAACGATTCAATAGTGCCCAAGGCCTTCTATGGTCTTAGAGATCCATAGTTTCCTGGGTTTGGCGGGTTTTTCAGAGATTTGTCAAGGCCTTCTCTAAGATTGTAGCACTATTGATCAGTTTAACACAAAAAAAAAGGTCAAGTTTCATGGTTAGATGCATGTGAGGAGAGTTTTTAGAAGCTTAAGACTCGTTTGACCATGACCCAAGTATTAGTGTTGCCTTAAGGCGCGGTTGGTGGTGTTCTTGCGATGCTTCGAGAGTTGGACTTGGTTGTGTTTTGTTGCAGTATGGCCGAGTTATAGCTTACGCCTCACGGCTGAAGAGGCATGAGCATAACTCTCGACACACAATCTAGAGAAGGCAGCAGTGGTCTTCACCTTGAAGATTTGGAGGCACTTTTTGTATAGAGAGACTTGTGAAATCTTCACAAATCACAAGAGCTTGAAGTATATTTTCTAGCGGAAAGATCTGAATCTTAGGTAGTGCGATGGTTAGAGGTTTTAAAAGACTATCACTACACAATTTCCTACTTGGGCACGTGTAAGGGACGTGGAAAATCTTGTTCCCACGTAAGCCTCATGACCTGGATTCCTCTATATGCATAGTAAGTTACAAAACTGTTTAAATCATAAAATCTTTTTTACATACAAATCATGTCTTTAAAACATATAGTCATAATTTTTTAACTCCGTCTCATATTTTGCTTTCTGTAGTTCTGAATTCATGGGTCAACAAGTATAAAGAAAGTCTATCATATACAAAACCTTTATAAGTAGTGAAATCATATAATACAGTCCAACATAACCACATATATATAACATATATCATGCACTATGGTCAGGGATACTGCATGCATCTACACTAGAGCACCTAATTTTATATAGAAAGCTTCGCCTATGTAACGCTTACCAACTGACACTCTAATGCCACTATTGAGGAGGACTGAGTAAAATCCGCAGCAATTACTCTATCTCTAACATAGGAGAAATAAGAGGGGTGAGTTTTGTAATCAAAACTTGAGTGAATGGATCCTCATCCACAACCATACATGAGACAAGAAAGGAAAATACATAAATACTATTAATGCAGCATTCACAAATCATTTATGTTTATTCCACATAATACCAATAGAATCATAAGTTTGCTAAAATTATAAAAACATAATATTTGCAAAGAATTATAAGAAGGGAGCAGACTTTCAGGAACTGAAAAATGGGCACTCATTCCTCGTAAACAAGAGCCCTAACTGAGATTTTGATGGGTTCCTCGTGAATCGCGTCCTCGTGGATTGATTTATTCTCTCGGATAAATTGCCCTGTGGGCCTTGGTACCAAGGTTAACGATTTAGCTGTCGTTAACTTACAACTCCTTTCCTTCAGAAGTTCCTCATTCTAAACTAGTCTTTTCACATTATTTCACAAAGTCTTCTATCCTAGGATTCAAAGCTTAATCTCATGAAATAAACGTTCTGGAAATCATAAAATTATTAATTACTTCAAGAGCTTTGAATCCATGTAACTCTAGCAGTTTGACCTTAGAATACCCATGGTTATGAAATCGTGCCCAAGGGATTACCCGTTGAAGAAACTATGGTTTCAATCCACAAAATATGTAGCCATCAACCGTTCCAAGTCATACATAGACTCATATTCTAAAGCTCTTTTATGTCTTTGAGTTTCTAAATTCAGTCCAAATATCAAACTTTGATAGAATTGGGAATTCTAAAACCATAACAGTATTTCCAATAGTCATAAGATTCTCCAAGTAATCATATTCATAATTGGTTCAACATAAAAACCATGCTAACAACCATATACCTTAACCATAGCAGTTATCAACAATTCTACATAAAACCATTTCAAAAAATATGGTCCCATGCATTTTTCAAGAACACATTTTATGTTATTTCGAAAATCAGTTTCATAACAATAGAAATCTCAAGTGTTACAAAATAAACTATAAAATCATGGTTCCTTTTCATGTTTTGTTGAAAATAACTATAATGATCAACATAGAGGTCATAGGCTTGAATCCACTCACCTAGAGTGGTGGGAGATGTAGGAATAGTACCAACTGGATTCTAGGAAGCAGGATTAGCACCTATATCTATCATTAAAGCAATAGGATTCTAGATTAACCTCCAAATACTCAAATCTAACTTCAATCCTACTAGAAGAACACCATGACACCTCTATGATGAACACCCTCTTAAACCCTCAAGAGGAAGAAGAGATTGAAGGGGAAAATGGGTAAAATTAGAAGAACAACATACCTTAAAGCCTTAGGAGTGAAATATTGAAGTTAGAATTGAAAGAAATGGCAGAAAATGGAGTTTTGATGATGAAAATAGGTTAGAGGCGAGGTTTCTAATATCTAGGGTAAATGGGTCAATTTTTTTTTATGTATGAATGTTCTAGATCCCGAAATGGGGATTCTATATTTTCTAATTGCCTAAGCACTCATGAGTGCAATGCTCACCAGAGAGCACAAAATCATCCCATCACGCTTTTCCTTTCCCTTAACCGGTGTAGTGCTCGTGCTCTCCAGAATGGTCTTTCACTTATTTACATTTATTTACTTCTTATTAACTAAACTAAACTTATTAACTTTAAAACAAAAATGTAAATAAGGAAATACCCCATTTGAATTCAAATAAAATATCATAAAAATCAAAATCCCAACAAATCAAAATCTAATTTTTAGGTTTTAGTTCAAATTAGAGAATTTCAAAGATTTTATAAACTTTTGGGCTAAAAATGAAAGGTTTGAAGATTTCATAAAATTCATTAAAAATCGTTGTTTAACTTGTTTTTTTCTTAGAACAATTACCGAGACTTTTGATCCCAATAAAATGGTTTCATTATACAGCCCTCCAAGGGCGTGTAGGTCCAGCTTAGTGAAATTCAGGACCCAGATGACAGATAAGGGTAATGGCACCCTCTTAGTTCGAAAAATTTTCTAACCTTTTTATTTAAAACTAGGGTATTACACCAGGTAAGGCCAATGTAGTGGCAAATGCATTGAGTATAAAGTCTATGGTAGTTTAGCCCATATAGCACTTGTAAGACAACCGCTGAAATAGGACATCCATAAGTTAGAGGTTGAAGGAGTCTGGTTTAGCATGGATGATTCAGGAGCTTTTCTTGCTCACATTAAAGCCCAATCAACCCTAGTGGAGCATATCAAGACACAACAAGGAGAAGATCCTAAATTAGTCAAACTCATAGAGGATGTGCAAGAAGGAGAGAATTATGAATTCTCGTTGATACGGATGGTGTGTTGTGCTTTCGGCATTGTTTGTGTATACCCAATGTGGGTGAGGTGAAGAGAAAAGTGATGGAAGAGTTCCATGGTGCAACATACTCCATTCACCCTGGTTCAACCAACATGTACCAAGATCTCATATAGCTATACTAGTAGGAAGGCATGAAGAAAGACATTGGTGACTTTGTGGCATGGTGTTTAGTGTGTCAGGAGTCAAGCCTGAATACCAAAGGCTTGCAGGGTTGCTTAGAGAGAGATCCTATAGTGGAAGCGGGGAAAGTAACCATGGACTTTGTAGTCGGGTTACCTGAACCACTAAGGGCTTTGATTCTATATGGGTGATCGTCGATAGAATGACTGAGTCAGCCCACTTCCTACCAGTGAAGATGACCTTCAATGTACTCAGGATGCCTAGCTCTATATAGATAAGATTGTCAAACTCCATGGTGTGCCATGTCTATCATATAAGTTAGAGTGTAACGCCCGAATTTCTGTGTGCAAATGACCAAAATGCCCCTGAGGTCATTTTCCAGAAAATGAGGATCGTCATCCGGCCATCCTCAAGGGGACGTTTTAATGATAATAGGGGATTATATGTGTTGTGTGTGGTAATATAGTAGAAGAATCTCCTTTTTGAGTTCCGACGCATGAAATTACCAAAATACCCCGGCTTTTTAACCCGATTTATGTGCCGATTGAACCAAATTTCACCAAAAGGTTTTAAATGATGTTTTTAAGTTATGTTTAATGACTGGTAAAGCCCAGGTGGCCCTGGGTGGTTTTTGTGGAAAATTACCGTTTTGCCCCTAGCTTAGTGCATTTTAGGACTAATGATGTGATTAGCAAAACCTAAGCGGCTCTAATTAAAGATTAGCAAATTCTAATTACTAATCTAGAATTAAAATAATTAATTAAGATTAATTAGAACCTAAGATTACTTAGAGAAACTCAAAATCCTTTTCTTTGATTTTAGACATTATGTCATATTTTCATGAATAGTAAGATTCCAATCAATTTCCTTAAATCATGGAAGTTGTCACATGATGACATTCCTCCCTAATAAAGGTGGATTTACACTAATCAAGCAAGACTACTCTCTAATCTTGTCTTGAACCACCTTAATTACCTATTATCTCACCTAAACACTTACTTACAATTCCTAATTCATGTCCTAACCAAATCAACTCCTAAACACACACCTAAACCAACCTTAAGATGAGATTTTTCTCTCCCCATTAGGCCTTAATACAATCAGCCACACCTCCCCCATAATCATCCATCACATGTTGAAATTCCATTGAAAATTGTTTAAAGAAACATGGTTGCCCATGCTTTTGCCCATGCTTGCCCATGCTTTGAGCCATACCTTGTAAAGAGATATTTTTCTCTCTTTCTCTCTCATGGTTGACGGTTTCTCTCCCCCTTGGCACCTCCATTGTGTTTCATTCTTCCATAAATTAGCATCCAAGAAAGTTTGCAAACCTTTGCTCACTTGTGCAAAGCTTTAAGACTTCTTTTCTTTGAGTTCTAAGAGTTCTCTCTCTACTTCTGATTCTTCCTTTCAAAGGATCATCACCATCCACCATTTCCTAAACATAAACCATCACACAAACACCATAAATCTTCCATTAAACACATAGACTTTTCATTCCCAAGCTCAAAAACTCAAAGCAAACCTTTCTCCTTTTTCTTTTTCTCTTGGCCGAATTCCTTTAAGCATCAAGGAAGGGGTTGTTCTTCTCATCTTGTTTCATGATCAAGCTTCCATCTTTCAAAAATAAAATAATCTTTGGTAGGGGTTTATTTTCAAGTTTTACTTGCTTTCTTTAAGAAAAGTTCTAGTTTTCTCTTTGTTTTCAAGCTTTTCTTTTTCCTCCTTTCATTTTCGGCCTTAGAGCCTTGAGATTAGAAAAACTTTGGCTTGATGATGAGGTTTCAAGATAATGGTCTTGTGATGCCATGTGAGAAATCTCTAAAGCTTGATAAACTTGGTCTTGGACCATACATAGTTCGGTTTTCCTTTTCTTTTCCTTGTGCAAGATTTTTGGTTTTCATTTTCTTTTCTTCCTATGATTTTGGTTCCATTTCTTTTAGTTGAACAAAGTTTGATAAAAATGTTAAGTAGCTCACTAAAAGTTTTGTTTAAGAAAATTAATCATATGTTTTCAAATAGCTCTAAGCTTACCCTTGCCAACCTTAAAGTTGGTCGGCCGTTCTAAGAGTTTACTCTAGATTGAATCCTATGAGCAATAAAATGAAGAATATGAGTAGTTCTTTTTATGTTTGTTTTGATAAGTGTTGATGTTTATTTCTTAGTCCACTTTCTTAAGCTTGATGATGAAGTTCAAACCAAAGACTTCTTTGAAGACTTGGTGCTAAGAACTCTAAACTCACTTTATGTTGTTAAGATACATGTTGGGTTAAGGCTATGATGTTTCTCTAAAGTCTTGCAAGAGCTCTAGTTAAGATAAAACAAACTTGCTCTCATGTTTAAGTTTATGCCTTGCATACCATGTTTATTTTTGATGCCATCACTAAGCTCTCAAGAATAAGTAAATGAACTTGCATTATCATGTTTAAATTTCCAAGCTTGCATTTCATGTTTATATTTCAAGTCATCACTTAATCTTTAAAGATAATAATGAGGTTGCATCTCATATTTATTTTATGCTCTCACTTTACTTTATAATGAAGAGTAAAATAAAGTGCATAGCATGTTTATGTTTATGTCATCACCTAAATACTCTAGAGCTCAAAGACTTGCCCAAGTATCCTATATAAAGTTTAAGAAAATGGAGGCATCTCAAGAATGCCATTTCGGCCTTGTGATGATGATGATGAACTTGATATGAGTTCATCTAATCATAAGTGCCCATAGCCTATGCCTTGGAATTTTTCTAAGCTTAGGTGAACTTAAAGAATATCATGAACAAGATTTTATGTTTTAAATCTATTTTATGAACAAAATAATTTAGCTATTGACCTCACCTAACTTTATATGATTTTAATGAGATGAATTGGTTTCTAAAAGGGTTTTGAGTTCCTCAAATTTTTCCAAGAGAAAACTAGCAACTTATATGCATTTAAACCATGAAATTACATGATTATGTGAGCTATATCTATTTGGTTCTACCTTGGTTGTTTGGCCACTGTATTAATTCTATTTTATGGAGTTAAAATGTGTAAAATTGTGTTTGAGTGAAGCAAGGACTAAATTTGGGAAATTAGGAAAGAACAAGTAATTAGAAAGGACTTAAAATGAGAATTTTAGAACACTTAGATACAAAAATTGTAAATTCTATTTTAGCATAATTGAACTTAAGGAAAATGGTTTATAATTAGTGGATATGTGTAGGAATCCCTAATAATTGGTTTAGGAATTGAATATGGAGCCTTAGGCGAAGATAGAACTTAGAAAGGGTCAAAGATGTAGATTCTAGAACCCCGTTATGCCCAATGTATGTAATGTTGTTTGGAAGGGTTAGTAAGCATAAAAATTAGAGAGAATTATAAGTAGTGATCCCTTAGGAGCATCAAAGGTATATAATGGGCGTTAGGATAACTAGAGCACAAGTTTAAGACCCGTAAGAGTCAAAGCATAAGATATTATAACATAGGAGATATAATGTGAGTAAGTGATCATGTAAACATATATTTATGATATATCGAGAGCATGTGAAAGTAATAATGTCATGTGTATGAAAGGTTATGTGTTATTATGGTTAGTTGATTGGAATGCAAACTATACGTTATGCTTTTACTTGATATATGGCAAAGTTGTATGTGAGCGAAAGTAAAGAATATGACATAGTTATGGTCTTGCATTCTAAACATGATATGTTTGATGATATCCTATGATTTCATGCTCATATTGCATCTTCATATGATATGCTAATGTGGAAATGATCCTCTGACTTCTCAAGTTAAAGGTTGTGTGAGGTGATCCAAGAAAGAAATGAGTCCCCTTTTCCCATATGAATCTAGCGATGACTAGTTAGGTTTGAGCTCATTCCTAGGCGATCGGTAAGGAGGAGTTTTGGTGACCATGTTAAATTATTGGGACGGTGAGATGGTTGGTTTTCAGAGGCAATGTATGAGGGTGGAAAAGTTAATTAAGGAACTTGAAGAGTTCAATCATGATAAAGTGAAAGACGCATATGCATATGTATCATTTTTGTTCCATTAGTGCATTTGGTTGTGTAATATGTGTTGTTTACATATGCCATTATGCTCAAGGTATTGCCATGCGTGCATAAGCTATTTGTTGCTAATGCTAAAAGACACCCACTTCGAAATAAAAGGATTTGAGAATTTTAAAATTGAATCTTATTTATGCACACCTCTTTCATAATGAAAACCGAAGTGGCTTGGGATGACGACGATGACACTTGTGTTAAAGTTGGGGAGCCTACTGAGAATCTTGAATAAGTTTCTCACCCCCTTTGTTTTTCTTCCGGTCGTCTCCAGACGGGAATGATGCGGATCGTTCGTGATCTTTCTTGAGGCGTGGGTGTAGGAATCACCTTATCTAGTCGGATCAGAGGTTGGAGTGGAAGCGTGAAGACTAGTCTAGCCTTGTCAAAGTCATGTTTTGCATTAGTTAAACTTGCTTGATGTATTTAGTATCTTAAGGTGACCTTATATTTATAAGGACATCGCTATTATGTTATGGTTATGATATGATACTATAAGTTGTGTTGTGACTACTCTATGACATATATTTGGTTGCTATATCTTATGTGTATTAATTAGTATTTATGCATATGCGCGGCTTGCATTTTAAGTTTTGAGTTCAAAAGAAAAATTTAGTCATATTTTCCTTACTCGTATTTTAAAAGATAAGTCAAGTTCTGAAACAAAGGCATAACAACTAATAACTAACCGAAATGCGACTCGAGCATATAAGGTTAAAAGTTAGGGTGTTACATAGAGGGTTGCAATTCACTTCACAATTTTGGAGAGCATTTCATGAGGCTCTTAGGACTCGTGTGAACTTGACCACAACATTTCACCCATAGACAAATGGCCAGTCAAAGAGGACTATTCAAGCACTAGAGGACATGCTTAGAGCTTGTGTGTTGGATTTTGGCAGGAGTTGGTGTGACCACTTGCCGTTGATAGAGTTCTTGTATAATAATAGCTACCAGGCGAGCATCCAGATGGTATCGTTTGAGGCATTGTATGTGAGATGCTATAGATCTCATTGGATGGTTTGAGTTTAAGGAAGCGAGGTCCTAGGCCCAGATTTGGTCCAAGAGACTCTAGAGAATGTCTAGTTACAGAGCATAGTTATTGGAGCTTATTCCAGACAGAAATCCTATGCTGATAATCGACATCGAGACTTAGAGTTTGTAGTAAGTGACCACATGTTCTTGTGCATATTGCCTATGAAAGGGGTGGTGAGGTTTCATAAGTAGGAAAAATTAAGTCTTTATTATATCAGCCGTTGAGATTCTAGATAGAGTTGGAGCAATGGCCTACAGATTGGCACTACCTCCAAGTTTATTAGCTATTCACCTAGTCTTCAACGTCAGGATCCTCAAAAAGTATATGCTCGATCAGTCTCACATGCTTATACCAAAGCTATTTAATCTGATGAGAGAGCTTGTCATATGAAGAGGAATCAGTTGCCATCATGGATAGGCAGATCAAGAAGCTTCGCTCAAAGGAAATGGGCTCAGTGAAGTCATCTGGAGGAACAACTCCTAAGGAAGCCATTTGGGAAGCTGAAATGTAATGCCTAGTGAGAAGGCAGGAATGATCGTGCAAGAAGGCATGGACAAGGAGCAGTTCCTAGCAATGCTTCAAAGCGAGGGGTACATGAATGAACCGAATACACACCATAATAAGAGGGATCTGACTGTATAGGTATGAGACTATACAATTAAGGATGACTTATATGAACTGATTGGTACTACCTATGCCAACAATAACCCATCACTAAAGAATTCTATGGTTAAGCGTCTTGACTTGGAGCAATTTTGGATGGGTGACCTCCCATGTTAGTTTGTGAGGGCAATCATCAATCCATAAAGCGTGGGGGATGTTATAGAAGAAGCCATGAAGATCAAGTATCTGCATCTTTTTCTCTTCAAGGTATGTTGTTTTAGATTTGGGCACCAAATCTCTTTTAGGCGGGAGTATATAATACCTTAGGTACACGTGTTCTTAGACAAGCCCGTACGGCCTTTGGGCCTCCAGGACCCACTGTGTTGCCGAGAAGGCCAATACATGAAAGACCACAAGATGCAGAACCTGGTGTTGCTCACCGCTATAGTGGTCCAGGACCGCAGGGAGGGGTGAGATTGGCAGAGTTTGGCACTCTGCCAACTACTATAGTAGTCCTCATTGTTCTCCATGGCCTTGGTGCCCCCAATGCATGAATAGTGCTGAAACAATGCCGTTTAGGTTAATGACACCCCAATTTATATAAACCCTCGAACTCGGGTTTCTACCCTATTTTCAAAACACTTGATCTCCAACACTCCACTCCACCTTCCACTCTCAAGCCCACTCAAATCTTCCTCTTCCAAACTTTAAGGTATGTGTTTGTTGTTGGTTTATGTTAGATTTCTCCATTTTCTTCCAATGTTGTTAGAGTTAGTTTAGAGCTATCTAGAGCTACCCATAGATCAATAATGAGTTTTATGGTTGTTATGGGAGACATTGGTGCCACCCACTCCATGGAGCCCATTAGTATTGACACCATTTGTTCCTCTTTCCAGGTGAGTGGGTTCAATCCCATGACCTTTATTTTGGTCATTAGAGTTATTTTCTTAGCTTTTGGTACAAATATATGATTTCTAGAGATTATTACACGACTAGCATGAACTATTGATGATTTTTATAATGTTTATGAATTTATGATTTTCAAGAAAGCATGAAATATATGTTTTAATGTAAACTCATGGGACCATTTGTTGCTTAAATGATTTTTATGAATAGCTTGATTATAAATATGATTATTTAGAGAATTCATGACTATCTTATTGATTTCAAGAATAGTATATTCTTATAGCATAGCTTTCAAACTTAAAGTATAGCCCAATTATAGAGATTTAAGAGAAAGTACCTAGTTTATGTGATTTAAAGACTAGACGGTACCTATAGGATACAGACAATGAGTTAGTGGTTATGGGCAATCATTAACCTTGGTACCAAGTTATCCCTAGGGATAATCTCAGCCTAGAGATATCAGAGATAGAACCTAGTTAGATGTCCAATTCAAGTCCTTGAGGAACCCATAGAGTTCAAAGTAACTACAGAGAATATATTATTATGTCATATTTATTATGCATAACCAAAGAATATATTGTTATATTTATTAGGCATAACCAGAGAACTATATTGTTATTCCACATATATTGTGCATAACCAAAGATCCATGCTTCCTTATTAGAATATTGTTATTTAAGATTCAAAGAAATTTATGATTTTGAATTAATATTTATGTAAATGTGAAAAGGTTTTGGAGCTTTGCTTTTATTATTATGACTATATGCATCTTTTTTTATTGTCCTATGAAGGGGGTTATAGGTGAGAATTCGATCACTAAGTTTTAAATGAAACTCACCATTTTCTTTTTTCCCTCTGTAGATATAATAGCTATTGCGGGCCCTTCTTAGCTTCCTTCCTCCTAGCACCATTAAAGCTTTTTGTTTGTGAGCTTCACTTGGGTGAAGTATCTTTTGTTTCTTTGGTATATAGTGCTCTAGTGATAGTGCAGGGGTCTAGACCATATAGAGATAGCTTTTGCATTTTGTATACCATGATTTTATTCTTCATTTGTATTTAAATGATATAGCTTTAATGTTTATCTTGTATAGAGAGCAACTCCATATATATATATATATATATATATATATATATATATATATGTACATTGTATTTTGATCATAGATTCAGACTTGGTTTATAAAATGAATTGTTTATGATTATTTTGATTTCAAATAGAGCAAGTTGATTTATATTAGAGATAAATTATGTTTATAATGATTTTATGATTAAAAAATGCATATGGTATGACTCAGTGATCACATGGGATTCCTTGCTTGCTAGTTATGTTCCCAAATCGGGTTGTGACAAAAATAATCCTTCATAAATGAAACCAATTGTGCTTTCATATAGACCATTGAACCAAAAAGCATTGAAGATGCTTTGAATTATTAAAGTTGGGTGGAAGCAATGCAAGAGGAACTGGATCATTTCACGAAAGCAAAGTCTGGACACTTGCAAGAAACCTAAGGGAAAAACCATTATTGACACAAATGGGTGTTCAAAAACAAGTTGGACGAAGCTGGAAAAGTGATAAGAAACAAAGCAATATTGGTGGCACAAGGTTGTGATCAACAAGCAACAAGAGGGCATGATGAAACCTTTGCATCAGGAGCAAGGCTTGAAGCCATCAAAATGCTACTTGCTTTTGCAGCATTCAGGGATTCACTCTGTATCAAATGTATATGAAGTCTGCCTTTTGAAATGGATTTCTTTCTGAAGAAGTATTTGTAAGGCAGCCTCCAAGTTTTAGAGTGAAGCCCTTCCCAACCATGTATTTAAGTTAACAAAGGCACTTTATGGTCTGAACCAGGCTCCTAGAGCTTGGTATAAAAGATTGAGTACTTTCTTACTTAAGAATGGGTTCAAACGAGGTAATATTGACATAACTCTATTTGCTTTACAATAAGATAGCCACTTTCTGATAGTCCAAATATATGTTGATGACATTATATTTGGTGCTACTAATCATTCTCTATGTGAAAAGTTTTCTAAACTCATGTAAAGTGAATTTGAAATGAGCATGATGGGTGAACTTAAGTTTTTTTGGGATTACAAATAAAACAACAAAAAGAAAGAACCTTGATCCATCAAGAAAAATATAAAAAAGAGCTCTTAAAAGGGTTTAACATGGATCAAGTAAAACCCATAAGCGCCCCATGCATCCAACTCAAGTCATTGATGCAGATAGAATGGTGAGAAAATATCAAACAACAACTATAGAGGAATAATTAGTTATCTTTTGTATCTTATTGCAAGTAGGCTAGACATTTAATTAAGTGTTGGCATTTATTCTAGATTCCAATCTAACCTAAGGCAATCACACTTAACTGTTGTTAAAATAATTCTGAGATATTTGGCTGGGATAACTAATCTTGGTTTGTAGTACGAGAAAGGTATATTAGTAAGATTATAGGTTTCCTGATGTTGATTTTACTGGAGATAGAGTGGATAGAAAGAGCACAAGTGGATGTTATTGCTTCTTTGTAGAATGCCTCATCACTTAGTTATGCAAAAAGCAAAATACAAAACCCTCTCAATAGCTGAAGCTGATTATGTTGTTGCTGCAAATTACTTACTCAAATGTTGCTGATCAGAACCAACTGGAGGATTTTCACTTGAGGTATTCCAAGATTCTTATCTTATATGATAATACCAATGCTATTAATCTTGCTAAGAACCCAATTCAGGATCTAGATCCAAACATATTGACATAAAACATATTCAACTCTAGATCATGTTCAAAAAGGTGATGTTGAGCTAAAGTTTGTGAATACTGAAGACCAAGTGTGAGATATATTCACTAAACCATTAGTTGAGGATTGCTTTTATTATTTGAAAAGGCTTTTGAACCTTAAAAATTTTAAAAACTTGCATTACATGCATACATAACATTTTCTGGAGTCCCTAATAAGTCTCTAAACTAAGGCCTCTAAAAATGACCATTAAGACAAGTTCAAAAAGTCAATTGCGAGATTAGAAAGTGGATCAGAGGTTCAAAAATCGATTCAGAAAATTATTTGGGCTTAGGATGTGGAAGTTTAAAAAGATAGCTTAGGTGGATGAAGACTTCAGAAACTACATCTCTGGTTCATATGCCGCTTTTGGTTTTTGAAGGGTTATTAATGGCGAGATAATTCTCACCTTTTGAGTTTCTCTCTCCCATATAGCGTTGTTTACCACTCTTTTTGTAACGACTCACCTTTTTGTATTGTCTCTGATAAAATAATTAATTGTGAGTAATTGGTAGGGAGTTCAAAAATTTCAGAGATGCGGTTATGATCGAAACAATATAAGGATTCTGAAAAAAAAATGAAAATTTATTAACAATTATTAAAAATTCAATATATTAATATTTTAATCAGAGATATAGAATAAAACCTATAAGTGGTATAAGGACAGGAAAAATAATGATATGGTTAAATAATTAATTTTTTTACCTAGTAAAATTGTTTAGGTATCGATCGATTACCAAAATGTTAATAATTGGTACACGAAGTGATAATAACCGGTACACAAAAACATTGAGTCTGGTAAAAATTATGGATATTATTAGATCCTATATAATTTTTACTTATGACAATTAAATAAAGATAGATATTTCTAATACTGAAAGAAGATAAATTGATCCGGAAATATCAATTTCCTTACTTTCTCTCCACGCTAGTTGCTTTATAAAGAAAAAAAAGCAAAAGAATTTCTCTTCCTTCTCGGTTTTGTGCACAGAGTCACGTTTTTCATTTCCATCTTCTTTGTTGCTTTCTTCCTTCTTCATTTCTCTATTTTCTAAGTTTATTCTTTGGAAAAACTCCATCAAACCACCATAACCACAAAGGATACTCATAGGTAAGCATCTAAACTACTTCAAGAACATCTTTTATACACCAAGATCAATTGAAAAATTTATTTTTCCTTGCTCTTGGTTCCCTTGGCAGTGTAAAAATAAGAGCTGGAAAGCAAGGGGTTTGAGGCTTGGTAAACTAGAGAAAAAGCTTGAGGAAGGTAGGAAATCATTCTAGTCTTTTAATTCATGATGTTTAGCTATTTTGCTAAGATAAGTGCTTGAACTTTGTTTTGTTAATGATGCTGAAATCTGAAACCCAATTTTATGATTTATGATTGCTTGAGTTGTGATGGAATCATGCATATTGGAACCAGAATTTTTTTTCCAGCAACTATATGTATTGAATTTGATAGATATGGAAGAATACATCAAGTACAATTCTTGTGAACTTGCTGAAAATTTTACGTGGATGAAAGATGATTTACTATTGGAACCAGAATTTTTATTTTCAAAAATTACATGTATTGAATTTGAATGATTATGAAAGATACATCAAGAACAAGGATTGTGGGCTGAAAATGATCTTGCTATATGTAATAATCAAAGCTTGAAAAATGGGCAGCAAGACTTGGTTGTTATTTAAGAAAATTTAGGTGTCTTTCATACTAATAAAAGCTAGTGAAAGTTTAGAAAAACCTTACAACAATTATTATAAAAGAATTAAAGAGATTTAATGGATATAAGAAATGTTAATTCATAGTAGAAGTAGTTTGAAAATCCATCGTAGGAACTTGATTCAATTGCTGGAAAAATTTACGAGAATTATTACCAACTAAGAATTGTAAAGAATTTTTGGATAGTATAAAAATCTATTAAACTAGTAGATTTTGTAGAAAAATGTGATACCAATACACCAGATGTTATGAGAAATATCTCATAAAACTTCGAGAACTTTAGAAGATTTTTAAGAGATGTTGAATAAAACATTTCATAAGAGTTTAAGTAGATTTCAAGAAAAAGTCTCAAATAAAGTATGATAATAGAACCTTTAAAGAATAAATTTTACTCAACAACTCTGAGAATTTATATACCAATGATAAAGATGCATGCAAAGAAAGGAAACTTAAGACAATAAACTTTTTGCAATCTAATTTTTTTAGTGGTAAGCTCATGGATTCATGGGTAGTAGTAGATGTGCCATGCCCTTAGAACTATATCAGGTTGTAATCACGATGGCATTATATCGTTATAAGGAAAGGGATGTACTAGAATAGCAAGGCTATTGAGATAAGATGTAGTAGACGTACTCCATCTAGTGAACTATATCAGGTTGTAATGCGAGGACATTACATCGTTGATAGTATGATCCAAAGAGAAGTATATCAAAGAGTCCTATGAGTTCTACCATTAAACTTTAAAATTTTCTAATAGAATTAAGTTGAAAGAAATAATGACACTAACTAATGAGACCATTATATAAACAACTTTAGATACATTGCTTATTTTGCATTAATGTTGAATATCCTTGAGTAATAGACTGGTGTTTTTCTCCGGAATCATTGATTCTCATTCCTACTATATGATGTATTTTATATAGATAGCCTCGATCGTGTTCTTTCTAAATGCCTAGTTCAGTGGTATTATGACCCAGAGTTGGGGTCACTGTACCTGGTCACTAAGTCGTATCCGTGTTTATGTACTATTTGCTCTCCGTTTTCTACTACTATTATGAGTCCTACTTTTGATCCAGCATCCCTTTTCCTACTTTTCCACGCATACAACCCAACCCCCAAGCCTCCATCGATAAGTCAATCCTTTAGAGGAGACATCTTCTGGTCCTCTACCCTTTTCGGAGGTAGTGGGGACTAGTAGGGTTACCTAGCTGATGTGCCTAATGAGCACTACTCTCTACTTACTTGACTGACTACGTGTATCCAGCTTGTTGATAGACATAGTATGACTTAGAGTCCCTCACATTATCTAACTATCTTAGGCTCTTATGTCTAAAATTTTGATTAGCCATTAATTGAGGGAATTTGGTTTATCTATTTGTTGTTGGCTATATTTTGTTAGGCCCTAACCCAGATTAGGTGGTCACTCGAGGACGAGGGAGGGTTATTTAAATTAAATATGTAATTAAGTGTGAATGTATATACTATGATTGTATGACTTAACTTATTATGGATATGATATAAAATGTAAATTATCATGTGATCGACTTCTTAGATTGCACATTATATTCCCACTATTTCTATACATTGATTATTATGTTAAAAGGATTGCGAAATGCGAAAAATTAGGGCCTGTTTGGAATGATTTTTTGTTTTCATTTTTAAAAATAGTTTTAAAAAATAACTTTGAATTTAGTTTTCAAAAATAAAAGAACAAAAGCTGTTTGGTAACAATAATGGTAAAACAATTTTTAAAAACAAAAAACTTAACCAGGTCCAAAACTTGTTTGTAACCAACAGCCCATTTCTTTCTTTCTTCCAAGTCCCATTTCACTCACTCCTCAATCCCACTTCAAAACACAAACTGGAAACCGATGGAAAGTGGAAGCAAGTGAAACAGGGACTATGAGGCGATGGCGGAGACGACCACTGTCAGGCGGTAGCTCGCGATCAACTTCGCGCGATGACTGGGACATGTGCTTGGCAGCGGCTTCACTGGCGGAGTGACGTCGCTTGGCGGTGGTGGCTCAGGGTCGGCAAAGCGACGATCGCTAGGTGGCGGCGGCTCGCGATCGACATGCTTGGAGGCGGCTTTGCAGTGGCTTCGCTGGCGGAGTGATGATCACTTGGCGGCGGCTCGCGATCGACTTCGCGGGGTGACTTCGGCACATGCTTGGGGGTGCCTGTGTGCAAAGTGGCTTGTAGTGAACTTCACGAAGATGGTGGCTGCACGAGGAAGGTACGGCGAGCTTCTCCTCTCACATGCAAGCTCTTATGTGTTCTGAGTTTTTTTTTTTTTTTTTGGGGACATAATCTATTGTTGCTGCCATTTGCTTTCTTTGGGCATTGATATACTTTTGTTTTGGTATTGTGTTGTTGCTATCATTGATATGTAGTAGTTGCTGGTAGACAAAACAATTTTTCTGTTAAGTTCAGGACAGACGGGGATGGAGGGAAGCGGGAGCGGGGTTGGGGGGATCTCCTGATGATGGTGTTTCAGAGCAAAAAATACAAGAAGCATTCATCCGGGATGAGACTGAATGTGTGCAAAAGCCAATAACACAAAGTAATTACAAGTTTGCCACCGTATTGTTTTTCAAAACACATATAAACTGTTTTCTATTTCTGTTTTTAAGAATCAAATCTTGTTTTTTAAGTTTTAAAACCAACATAACAGTGTACCAAATGAGTTTTTTTGGTTTCTTGGTTTTAAAAACTAAAAATTGTTTTTAAAAACACTTGCCAAACAACCCCTAGTATAGCTTTTAGTGCAAGGCTCCTACTTATTACAACTCATACATATGTAACTCATATAATTAAAAGAAAAAAAATTTATCGGTAACTACTACTTCCTGTAATTTTATGACTCGAGCATAGCACTATAGTAGGAAGGGTTTCACATTATGGTAAGAGGTCATCCTCTTAGAGCCCGGGATGGTCTAACTTGCTTCTAAAGCACACTCTGAGATTTTAGTGTCATGCAATAAAATCTTATCTATTTAGATAAGGAGTAAAACTTTATATGCATGACTGTTTACCTTTGAAGTACTTAGTTTTGTCACACTTAGCTTTGTGTTGAGCCTAATCACCTCAATGTTTGTTTTTGTTATGTGTGCCAGGAACTAATGGCTCCAGGTAGACGTCCTAGGACTAACAATAACCCTAACGGCATGCCGATAAGAACACAGCCTTTATGCAAGATTTTCGGAATATGACCCAGGCCATTAGAGAACAAGTAGTGGCCTAATCGATGATGGAAACACTGGGAAGGCAACAGGACAAGGAGATGATAATGGTAATGGCCATGAGTGGTTAATGTTCTCAAGGCTTCAAAAGGCATGTCCACCTTGTTTTAGGGGATGTGAACCCTGATAAGGAAAAAAATGGATGCAGACAATTAAGAAAATCTTTCAGTGCTAGACTGCTCAAATCAATAGAAGGTGACATTTGCTGCTTTTGTCCTGGATGCTGATGCAAATTCTTGGGTTAAAACCGAAGACTCTTGGAGGGAGTTGTGATTGAGATTACGTAGGAGGTGTTCAAAGAGGCCTTTTACAAGACATATTTTCCTGTTTCTAAGGAATGCGAAGGAGTCGGAATTCCTAAGAGTCCAACAGGGAAATATGACTGTGCCTGAAATCACAGCTAAATTTGAGGAATTATGTAAGTTTTCTACCATCTACCAACAGCACCCTAATGAAGAGTGCAAATGTGTGAAATATGAAGGGGTCTGCAAAAGAATATTTTGATGACTGTTGGACTGATGGAAATTAGAGATTTCCTACATTGGTGAATAAGAGCACTCTCATGGAAGAATATGCTAAGAAGTTGACAATATCCCGATCAAAGCAATATGATACTAGGAAGTAGTTTTCATCTCAAGGTCCAAGATTTAAACCTGCCCTATCACCACGAAGGGATTTCCCTCATGGGAATGGAAAATGGAAGCGCTGCAGAGATCATTTACTAACATGGAATGCCCGAAATGTGGGAAGCATCATGGTGATAAACCATGTTTGTTTGGACAAAACATTTGCTTCGCCAGAAAGCCAGGTCACATGAGTCGAAAATGTCTAACTAGAGATTTATCGCCTTTTCCAGGCCACAATAGGGACGTGTTTATACTATGAATGCTAAGGAAGCTACACTATCCAAGGAACTCATTCAAGGTACGTGCATAATTAATCAAGAATCCCTAATAGTCCTGTATGATTCAGGAGCCACACACTCATTTATATCTTTGAAATATGCACATTTTCTAAAATTGCCCATATTTGATTTACCTCATGATTTGGTCGTCCACACACCTACTTATAAATATGTAAAGACAAGTCAAGTTTGTAAGAGCGTTCTTGTTCAAGTTGAGGGTAGGACATTCATAATTGACTTAGTCTGCCTGCCATTGTTGGTCTTGATCTCATTCTTGGCATGGATTGGCTCTCTGCCAACCATGTGATGTTAAGATGCTATGATAAGATAGTAGCGTTCCCATCAGATATCCTCTTTAAACAAAAAGTCTCCATGTGTTTTCACCTAAATTCCTTAGAATTAGGATGTGGAAAGTCTAGTAGATAGGGGTACATATTCTTGTTGACTAGTGTAGTAGAGGGTGAATTGGAATTAGAAGAGATACCAGTAGTTCGAGGATACTCTGATGTATTTCAGAAGATATACCGGCATTTCCCCTACAAAGGGAGATAAAGTTCTCTATTGACTTGGTACAGGAACAGTTCAATTTCCATAGCTCCTTATCAGATGTCTCCTTTGGAATTAGTAGAAAGAAGCAGATTGAAGAGCTATTAAGTAAACATTTTATCCAACCCAAGTGCATTACCCTGGGGAGCTCCTGTACTATTGGTGAAAAAGAAGGATAGAGGTATGAGCCTATGTATTAACTATAGACAACTGAATAAGGTGATGATCAAGAACAAGTATCCTCTCCCAAGGATTGATGATCTCATGGATCAACTAAGGGAAGGGATAGTATTCTCCAAAATTGATTTAAGATTGGGATATCACCAGATGTGAGTTCGGGAAATAGATATTCCAAAGATTGCTTTTAGAACACGGTATGGGCATTAAAATATACAGTGATGTCCTTTGGATTAACAAATGCCCAAGCAATTTTCATGGACTACATAAATCAAATTTTCCGACCTTATCTAGATAAGTTTGTAGTTGTCTTTATAGATGATATTCTCATCTATTCGAAGGTGAGGAAGAACATGAGACGCTATAGATGATAATCTCATCTATTCGAAGACTGAGGAAGAACATGAGACGCACTTTGACGTGCTAAGATTTCGAGAACAAAAATTATATGCTAAGTTGTCAAAATGCGAGTTTTGGATGAGGGAAGTAAACTTTCTTGGTCTTGTCATATCACTTGGAGGAATCACAGTTGATCCAACAAAGATTGAAGTAGTTCTAAAGTGGGAAAGGCCAACCACGTTATAGAAATTTGAAGGTTCTTAGGATTAGCTGGGTATTACAGAAGATTTATCAAATGATTCTCCAGATATCCTTGCCTTTAACAAAGCTAACTCACAAAAATACACCGTTGACTTGGTCGATAAGTGTGAGAAGAGTTTTCAAGAACTAAAGCAGAGATTGACAATGGCACCAGTGTTGGTCTTGCTAGACCCACACGGTCCATTTGAGGTCTACCTGTGATGCATAAGGAAAAGGCTTAGGGTGTGTTTTGATGTAGAACAGAAATGTGGTGGCCTATGCTTCAAGCAGCTGAAGCTGCATAAGGTGAACTACCCTATTCACGATCTTGAACTGCCAGCGTAGTGTTCGCTTTGAAAATTTGGAGACACCATCTCTATGAAGTGAAGTTTGAAGTCTTTTCTAATCACAAGAGTCTCAAATATCTTTTCGAACAGAAGGACTTGAACATGAGACAACGTAGGTGGATAGAATTTTTGAAGGATTATGACTTTGATCTAAGCTACCATCTAGGAAAGGCAAATGTGATAGTAGATGCTCTCAGAAAGACCTTGAGTATTTCTTAGATGATGATTAAGGAGACAAAGTTAGAAGAGACTTTCCAAAACCTCAAGTTAGGAATAGAAGAGAGACCTAAAAGTCTATTTGGGTCAAATTAGGATCACAAGCGACATCAAGAAAGAGATTTCACAAACTCAGCAAGAAGATTCAAAATTTCAGAAAATCATGACCTCAGTTCAATCTAGCAAGCATAACGGATTTGCCGAGATAAAGATGGGATATGGAGGTATCAAGATCGGATCTATGTGCCGAGAATGGGAAATCTTCATCATGATATTGTAGAAGAGGCTCACCAAGGTAATTTCTCTCTACACCAAGAGTCACAAAAATGTATAGAGATCTTAAAAAGATGTTCTGGTGGCAAAAAATGAAGGTTGACATAGCAGAAATAATATCTAAGTGTTTGACTTGTCAAAAAGTGAATATTCAACACAAGAAACCTAGGTACATTACAACCTCTTGAAATTCAGGATGGAAATGGGAAAGCATTTCCATGGACTTTGTCATAGGATTACCCAAAACACCGTCGGATATGATGCTATCTGGGTTATAGTGGATAGACTAACTAAGTCTGTACATTTTCTACCTACAGAGTCTAGTATTCTTTGGAGAAATTGGCTAAACTCTATATAGAAGAAATTGTGAGGCTGCATGACGTTCCTTTAGCTATAATCTCAGAAGATCCGCGATTCACTTCAAGATTTTGGTGAGCTTTTCAGAAAACTTTCGGGAGTAAACTTTGTCTAAGCACGACTTATCATGCCCGGCTGATGGGCAAACTGAAAGGACCATTCAAACATGGAAGATATGTTGAGAGCATGTGTGCTAGAATATTGAGAGTTAGGACAACTGTATGCCAGTAATTGAATTTTCCTACAATAACAGATATCACGCAAGTATCGGGATAGCTCCCTATGAATCTTTGTATGGAAGAAAGTGCCAATCGCCTCTTTGTTGGTATCAATCAGGCGAGATTAGTCTTTTGGGACCAGACTTCATCAGACTACCGAACGATAAAGAGGATTCGAAGTAAGATTTTGATTGCTAGAGCCAACAGAAAAGCTACATTGATAAGAGAAGGAGACCGTTAGAATTTCGATAGGGAGATCACGTATTTTTGAAGGCTACCCCTACAACGGATAGGTAGAACTATTAAAGTCAAGAAGTTAAATCATCGCTTTATAGGTCCATTCCAAATCCTAGATCATGTAAGCTCAGTAGCATACCGTATAGCTTTACTTCCACATCTTTCAAACCTCCATGAGGTATTCCATATGTCATAACTTTGAAAATACAATCTTGATTTTAGTCATATACTAGAACCTAAATCATTACAACTGAGGGATGACTTAACTTTCGAATTACCACCAGTACAAATAGTAGATAGAAGCATGAAGCACTTCGAGGGAAATCGTCTCTCTTGTCAAGGTTGCATAGGAAGAAGAAGGATCCAAGAAGTATACGTGGTAGCTGGAGTCCAGTATGAGAGAAGACTAAATTTTGAGGGCAAAATTTTTCTAAGAGGGTGGAATGTAACGACTCACCTTTTTTGTATTGTCTCTGATAAAATAATTAATTGTGAGTAATTGGTAGGGAGTTCAAAAATTTCGCAGATGCGGTTATGATTGAAACAATATAAGGATTCTAAAAAAAAATGAAAATTTATTTACTATTATTAAAAATTTAATATAATAATATTATAATCATAGATATAGAATAAGACCTATACGTGGTATAAGGACATGGAAAAATAATGATAAGGTTAAATAAATATTTTTTTCCGAGTAAAATTGTTTAGGTATTGATCGGTTACCAAAATGGTAATAATTGGTACACCAAAGTGGTAATAACCGATACACAAAAATATTGAGTCTGGTAAAAATGATAGATATTATCAGATCCAGATAATATTTACTTATAACAATTAAATAAAGATAGATATTTCTAATATTGATGAAGGTAAATTGATCTGGAAATATCAATTTCCTTACTTTCTCTCCATGCTAGTTGCTTTATAAAAAGAGAAAAAGCAAAAGAATTTCTCTTCCTTCTCGGTTTTGTGCATAGAGTCACGTTTTTCACTTCCATCTTCTTTGTTGCTTTCTTCTTGCTTCATTTCCCTATTTTCTAAGTTTCCTCTTTGGAAAAACTCCATCAAACCACCATAACCACAAAGGATACTCATAGGTAAGCATCTAAACTACTTCAAGAACATCTTTTATACACCAAGATCAATTGAAAAATTTGTTTTTCCTTGCTCTTGGTTCCCTTGGCAGCAAAAAAGGGCTGGAAAGCAAGGGGTTTGAGGCTTGGTAAACTAGAGAAAAAGCTTGAGGAATGCAGGAAATCATTCTAGTCTTTTAATTCATGATGTTTAGCTATTTTGCTAAGATAAGTGCTTGAACTTTGTTTTGTTTATGATGCTGAAATCTGAAACCCAATTTTAGGATTTAAGATTGCTTGAGTTGTGATGGAATCATGCATATTGGAACCAGAATTTTTTTCAGCAACTACATGTATTCAATTTGATAGATATGGAAGGATACATCAAGTACAATTCTTGTAAACTTGCAGAAAATTTTACGTGGGATGAAAGATGATTTACTATTGGAACCAGAATTTTTATTTTCAAAAATTACATGTATTGAATTTGAATGATTATGAAAGATACATCAAGAACAAGTCTTGTGGGCTGAAAATGATCTTGCTATAAGTAATAATCAAAGCTTGAAAAATGGGCATCAAGACTTGGTTGTTATTTAAGAAAATTTAGGTGTCACTCATAGTAATAAAAGCTAGTGAAAGTTTAGAAAAACCTTACAACAATTATTATAAAAGAATTGAAGAGATTTAATGGATATAAGAAATGTTAATTCATAGTAGAAGTAGTTTGAAAATCCATCGTAGGAACTTGATTTAACTCTGGAAAAATTTACGAGAATTATTACCAACTAAGAATTGTAATAGAATTTTTGGATAGTATAAAAATCTATTAAACTAGTAGATTTTGTAGAAAAATGTGATACCAATACACCAGATGTTATGAGAAATATCTCATAAAACTTCGCCAAACTTTAGAAGATTTTTAAGAGATGTTGAATAAAACATTTCATAAGAGTTTAAGTAGATTTCAAGGAAAAGTCTCAAATAAAGTATGATAATAGAACCTTTAAAGAATAAATTTTACTCAACAACTCTGAGAATTTATATACCAATGATAAAGATGCACACGAAGAAAGGAAACTTAAGACAATAAACCTTTATCCAATATAATTTGTTTTAGTAGACGTGTTATGCCCTTAGAACTATATCAGGTTGTAATCGCAACGGCGTTACATCGTTATGAGGAAAGGGATGTCCTGAGAATAGCAAGGCTATTGAGATAAGATGTAGTAGATGTACTCCATCTAGTGAACTATATCAGGTTGTAACGCGAGGACATTATATCATTGACAGTAAATCCAAAGAGAAGTATATCAAAGAGTCCTATGAGTCTAACATTAAGCTTTAAAATTTTCTAATAGAATTAAGTTAAAAGAAATAATGACACTAACTAATGAGACCATTATATAAACAACTGAAGATACATTGCTTATTTTGCATTAATGTTGAACATCCTTGAGTAATAGACTGGTGTTTTCCTCCTGGGAATCATTGATTCTCATTCCTGCTATATGATGTATTTTATATAGATAGCCTTGAATCGTGTTCTTTTCGAGATGCCTAAGTTGCAATGGTATTATGACCCAAAGTTAGGGTCATTGTACCTGGTCATAAGTTTCGTATCCATGTTTGTGTACTATTTGCTCGCCATTTGCTACTACTGTTATGAGTCCTACTTTGGATCCAGCATCCTTTTTCGCTTTCCGCTGTATATAACCCATCCACCACAGCCATCGATGCTTAAGTCTTATCCTTGATGAGACATTCTGGTTCTTTACCCATTCTAGAGGTAGTGGGACTGGAGGGTTACTAGCTGATGTGCCTAATGGGCACTACTCTCCACTTGCTTGACTGACTCCAGTGTATCCAACTTGTTGATAGACATAGTATGACTTAGAGTCCCTCACTTTATTTGACTATCTTAGGCTCTTATGTCTAACATTTTGATGAGCCATTGATTGAGGGAATTAGGTTTATCTATCTGTTGTTGGCTATATTTTGTTAGGCCCTAACCCGGATTAGGTGGTCATTGCGAGGACCAGGGGTAGGGTTGTTTAAAGTAAATATGTAATTAGGTGTGAATGTATATACTATAATTGTATGACTTAACTTATTATGGATGTGATATAAAATGTAAATTATCGTGTGACTGACTTCTTAGCTTGTGCATTATATTCCCGTTATTTCTATACATTGATTATTATGTTAAAGGAATTGCGAAATGCGAAAAAATTAGTATAGATTTTAGTGCAAGGCTCCTACTTATTATAACTCATACATAGGTAACTCATATAGTTAAAAGAAAAAAAATTTATCAGTAGCTAATACTTCCTGTAATGTTATGACTCGAACATAGCACTATAGTAGGAAGGGTGTTACACATTTTGTCATATCAAATTAATAACTTCCCACACCTCACACTCCTCATATAAAAACCCTTCATCTTCAACCTCAAACACTTTTCCCAAACAATTTCATATTCTCTCCAAACCTTTGCTTCCTCAACCTCTCCTTATCATTGAGAGTGATTTTGAAAGTCCCTTTGAGTCAGAAAAAAGAAACAAACACAGTGAAGAATAGAAGCAGAAAGTGGAGTCTCCAAGCCTTCCAAGGCTTCAAAACTAAAGAAGAGTCTTTAGAAAGTGAAGCCAAAAGGAAGACCAGATAAACTACCTATCTAGAGGTAGGATATAGAGTTTAAATATAGAAACTTACCAAAGGATGTTCCTAGGGCTACTTTGATTCTGATGGATATGATAAGAGCTAAACAAGCTAGAATCACTATTGAAGACAAAGCTTACTCTAAGGAGGAAGAGGATGAATAGGAGGCAGAGAAAACTCTCAAGGAGAATAAGATTTTCCAAGAGAAAAGGAAGTTATAGGAAGGTTAGAAAGTTGAAAGGGCAGGGATCCAGAGCTCATCAATGAAAAACACAATGGCTCAATTTCTAAACCCTTTGTGGTAATTAAGGATTAACCTACAATGCCTATGACCCACCAGTTTGGGTGCACCTCCTTCTCTATCTCTACAGCCCCACCTAGAAGCCAAGCTCTCTCTGAAACCAGCTTAACAATAGAATCCCAGATGATTTAGAAGGTACTTATGCTACACTAGAAAAAGCCATTGAGGAATAGATGGAACTAGAAAGCAGTTGATGCTAAAGCTAAGAAAGTAAGCTCTAAGGTTCCAGAATCCACTCCTAAGGGTGATGATGATGATTCCTTGACTTTGTAGTAGATGCTAAAATCCATGTCCAAGAACATGAAAGAGGAATCACATCCTGGGGGAGAGTTCTGAGGAACTAAAGTTCTACATGAATGAGCTATATCATGTTGTGGAACCCATTATGGAAGAGCCCAAGGAAGAACCTCCCACTGCTCCTGCTCAAACTAATGATGTTCCCACTTCACCTATTGATCATACTACCATTGTCCCTACTACTCCAACTACCATTGCTGCTTTTGCCAGAAAGTGAGCAGAAAAAGCTTAAGACTCACAAAAGTCTAGAGATACTATTCCCTTATGTAAGCTCCAGAACCCTTCAAAAAGCATTAATAGTGTGTTTTGAATGACAATAGAACCAATTTAAGGAAAATATTTTAAAGAATGACTAATGTCTACCCTGAGTTTCTTGAAGTAGCAAACATGTTATATCATTAGCATAATACGGCTCCTATTGTGAAGATAATTTCACTTTACATATGCAAACACGATTTATCTCATTTAAAGAGATGAAAACTAAATGGAGGTGATAATTATATAGTGAAATGAGCGTACAAATGCCTAGTGGGTTGAACAAAATCAACAAGTACAAGAAACCATGGCAAGGTCTTAGAAAGTAGTACTTGACTTTAGAAAGTACACATAAAGTGAAGATATCTCTTCATCCCTGAAGCCAATGTGTTCTAACACCTTCAATCATCATGATCGCAATCATTTTATCATCAACAAGTCCTGATTGTATACTAGAAGACCGAAGACATATCAAGGAACTAATGCCATACCTCAAAAAGTGCACTTCATAGCAAAACGTTGTACTCTACTAGAAAAGGATAGAAAATTTGAAATTCAAATTTGATGTCAAAACCAGTTACAACTGGCATGTCATCTCCTTTGTCAACTTGGTCAAACATTTCAGTTCCTAGAAGGAAATGTTCAAAAACCTCATTCAGAAAGTAAAAAGTAGTTTCAAGGTAGTCTCAGAAACCATCTTTCACAATGGCTTCTACAACGCTCTGACACAAGATGAGGTACTCCTCTAGACTACTTTTCCAAGACATAAATAGATGATCAACACGTGTTACTTGGATAATAGATCAAGGGCAACAATCATAAAGAAAGGCCATCTATAAAGAGATGTTGAGCTTTCAAAAGATAGATCTTAACATTGCACAAGAGCTTAATCGCTATAAAATTTTCTCCTCATCTTTCTGTGAAGTTCACTACTTCTTGTAATTAGTTTCCTTGTTTGTAAAAATCTTCTTTATACATTCTTTATAGATAACATGTTCTTTCAAGGAAGAATCACTAGAAAGAAGTCATTAATGCTTTTCCAAGTCTGTTATTGTATATTTTACGAAAACTTTAGTGTATGTTAGTTTGAGTTGCAAACCCAAACAAAAACCTCTTGTAACCTTGATCCAGTAATGATCGGTGTGAGATAGCTTAGAGAGGCTAAGGCAAAACTACTTGCAATGTGATAGTAAGGTGTTCTTACTAGTCAGGTTTAGCTTAGAGAAGCTAGTGAAAGACTACTCGGTTTAGCTTGGAAAGGTTAATCAAAGACTACTCAAGTTAGCTTGGAGAGGCTAGTATAAGACTACTCGGGTTCTAGCTAGGAGAGGCTGGTGAAAAACTAATTGATTTATGATAGTAAAGGTTGCTCCTGGTCACAAGTAAGAGCTTGCAAAGGCTATTGCAAAGACTATTCAACTTTCTTGGTTTGAGAAAGGTTTTATAGTGAAAAACAAGTTGTTAAAACTGGATGTAGACAAGGTTGGTCGAACCAGTATAAATATATGTGCAGTGTTTTCTCATCCCTTAACTACTTCATATTCCTTTGTTTTGTGCTTTTTAATCTGTGTTTACCATATAACCTTTTTATACGCATATTTATCATATTTTTAGTAGTTCATAAAGTAGGTTTCTAAAGCAACTAATGCTATTTCTTGCTTCAAGCTTAACGCTTGATAGTAATATGTTGAAGCTTTCAAAAATCAAAGGAAAGAAAAGAAAGAAAAGCATGATTCAACCCCCCTTCTCGTCGCTTTACTCCCAACACCTTAGATATTCAGACCTAACACCTAAGGCTGCCCCATCATCAACAATCAACCTACCAAGCCAAACTCAACCTCAACGTGAGCCCCAACTAAGTCTCATATAAGTCTAGCTCCTACTCACAATCAAAGAGACATGGCTACTAGACTAGACAGAATTGAAGAGTCCAATAGGATCTTAGTGCCCAGCTTACGAGGCATGAAGATTTGCTTATGCAAATCCTTCATGAGATGAAAGAGGAAGAGGAGGCCACTGATAGTGTGACCTCATGCACAACTTTTGCTGATGACAAAAGGGAAAGAATGAAAGAGAAGAAAATCTTTGTGTAGAGATCAAGGGTCTAGCTGAGGAGGAGCTCTTTAGAATCCAGTTTCACATGCATATCATTATTTTTTATTACTTTTGATCATAGTTATTTTGTCTCTTGCGGAACAATTTCTTATATTTCTAAACTAGCATGGCTATTATCATTTATGCTATCTGATACAATTCAAACTATGCTCTGATACCTTTCATAGCTTTCTTTATACTACTCTGATACCTCTATCATGTTTTAATACCTTCTTAACTTATGATCTTCGATATATATTTACATGATCTAATACATATGTTTATGTTCTAAGACATATAGTTCAAAAACCATATACTTGTTCACAAAAATGTGCAAGTGTGCTCTAATACATATGTTTAGAGTTAGTTTTTATGCTTTGGTGCAAAAGCTTATGCTTGGGCATATACATTTCAAAAACTCTTATATTGTTTCCAGTTATTAGTTTTATGTTTTAAATTGTTACTTACACATATAAAAAAAAATTGATATTGATTTTCTAAGAAAGATAGTAATTTCTAAAAATCTTGAAGAGGTTTCCTGAGTTATAGGTTCTAACACAAGATAAATATTACAAGTGTTATTATTTTAAACTTTGATACCTTATTTGATCAAGTTCAAAAAGTAATGATGCTCTGAAAATAAAGCTGCTTTAGTTAGACAATTAAAATGCTCTAATACAACTTAGAAAATTCCTTTAAAAAGATACTAACTATCTAAGGTTGTTATGTATCTTGACTAAATCAATAAGAAATCTTGAGTTAGCTACTTTCTAAAAGACTATATCATCATTTTTATCATATTCTAAAAGGACCTTTTGTACTTTGATACAAGGTTTCAACTTTGAAAAGTTTTTCAAGGTATTCTCCAAAAGATTTTCTCAAAATTTGGTTTGCTATCATAAAAAAAAAGAAGGGAAATTGTTAGCTCCAGAACTCTTAAAAAGCTCTATAGCTTGAGTTTTGAGTGACAACAAAGAAAATTTTGTTTAAATGTTTTGAAGAATAGACTAATGCTTTACTTGAGTTTCTATAGCATTTAATAGGACCATTATCGTAAACATACAAGTTCAATCAACTAGATATTTTTCACAATATTATATTTTAACATGATTATAATCTCATTCAAAGAGATTCAGATCTTTAATAATGTGAAAAATAATTCTAAAACTGAACTTGAATACATTAAAAACATGAGAAAGTAATTTCAAGCATAAAAAACCAAGCTCATATCTTCAAAAGAGGTTCACGCATTAAGAGAATGCTACATCAATGAAGAAGTCTCTTTTTCCTTAAGCAAGTTGTGATTATAGTCTTCAATCATAATGAGAAGATTCCTATCAAACTTAGATTGAAGTAATGAGGATCAACAAGAAGATCAGAATCTTAGGAAGTACATCGGAAAGCATGCATATTCAGAAACCATGCTCACTTTATAGAAAAAGGAAGGATAATTCAAAGTTCAAATTAAGTCAACTATCAAAAAGGGCTAATAAAGACATACTATTTTTACACTTGATCAACTGTCTCATCTTTTAGAAAAAAAATTTTAGAAACCACATCTAGAAAGTAAAAAGTAGTTTCTAAAGCTCCACTCAAAAACCACATTTGACAATAGATACTAAAACTACAAAAGTAGCTCTGACAAGCTAGGCTACTCTTCTAGAGTATAGCTCCTAAGAACACAAAAAAAAAAAAAAGATCTACATTTGTTAAGGAGGAAATGAAATCAAGGGACAATGGTTAAATTTGAAGATCAAGTATAAAAGGAGGTGACCTTCATACAAGAGAAAAACTTTTGGAAAAAATTTTTTTGCCCAAAACTCTGAGAAGCCTCGTGCTAATCCTTCTCTTTATCTAAAAATTTATTACATCTTGTAATCAATTTCCATAAAAACCTTCTTTCTAGTTTTCATTAGATAACATCTTCTTCCTTAGAAGAATTTTTAGGAAAAAGTTGTTTAAGTTTTCAGCTCATACACTGTTTTATTCATAGAAAACTTGAGTGTATTTTTAGTTGAAGTATACCAAGCAAACTAAAATCTTTGAATCATGATCCGGTAGTAATCATTGTATAGACGGCTTGAAGAGGCTAGTAAAAAGACTACTTGAAGTGAGAGTAAATTAGAACTATAGCTCACTAGATATAGCTTGAGAAGGCTATCCAAAGATTATCTATCTTACTTTCTCTAGATTGAAAAAGGATTGTTAGTGGAACTCAGAGGGTTATTAGAACTGGATATAGGCAAGGTTGGCCTAACTAGTATAAAAATCACTGTGTAATATATCTCTATCTCTCCTTATCTTTTGTACATTCAACATTTGTGGTTTATGTGCTATACATTTTGGAAAACATTTTTTAAAACGTTTCTAAGTTTTCACTTAGTTTAGAAAGTAACTTTCTAAACCTTATTAACAAAGACTTCCACTACCTTCAAGTGAAAACTTGATAGACTTTATTTAGATTTTCAGAAATAAAAAGAAGAGCAATAGCACGATTCAACCCTTCTTCTCATGCTATTTTCAACCTCCGGTGGTCCAGAACAATGCCTACTATAGAGGCTGGAGAGGCCATGGCCAACCTCTTTGAGGTATTAACTAGGAAGGTAAAGCCTAGGATGCAAGCAAGTCTAACTTGTAGTTTAGACATCAGTTTGAGATCCTAATAATTTGATCTTAGAGCGCTTTAGGAGGATAGATTTGCCCATATTCCATAGGCTCCTTTTCATGAAAAATCCATAGGGGTTCATTTAGAAGATAGAGAAGATCACCTAGGTCATTCATTGCTTATCTGAAAGGGCAATAGAGTTCGTCGGTTTGAGCTGAGAGGCCAGGGCAGGGCTAGTGCGAGGACTTCCTTCTAGGATATGGGGATTAGACCCACCTAAGCGGTATTCATGTAGAGGTTCCTTTTAGAAGGCAGATGGGGTTAAATATTATATGAGTTCTTGAGGCTCTAGTTGACTGCAAGCATGTTTGTAGTGGAGTATGATAAGACGTTCACATGTTTGGCACTAACGGCTTTAAGTATGCTACGGTCAAAGAATGAGAGGGTAAAGCGATTCATGGAAAGACTGCTTAAGGATATCTTCCTTAGCTTGCAACCTTACATTAGGACCATGGACTATGCTCAAGTTATGGATATAGCTATAGGAGTCGAGAGTAGTTTGCAAAAAGAAGAGTGGCATTTGATGCAAAGAAGAGGGCCAAGATATATGGTTCTTTTTCTATAGGAGCTTTTCGAGCAGAGGACTTAGCCAAGGGCTAGCGTGAGCTTAGTTGGGTAAGGTTGCCTTCTCAAAGCCTACCTGACTCACCTACTATTTGTTAGAGTCAAAGCGGGAAACAGCCAGCATAGTGGTCAAGGATTAGTTCATACTTACCTCATGTGCTAGACTTGTTATAGGCAAGATTCAAGAGTTACGGGGCATGAGTTATTCCTTTGGCTAGTTTGATGTTAGCTATAAGTGCTTTGTGCCTCATGGATAAGGGAAGTCATCGGTTTCTAGCTTTTGAGAGAGATATGGGCGGAAGTGCCATGTTCTGTTTCAGTCTCAGTAGTTTGTGAGTTCCTAATGTGTTTCCAAAGAACTTGCCAAGGATTCCATTAGAAAGGAAAGTTAAGTTTGGGATAGAGTTGAGCCGATAGTGAAGCTCATCTTTATACCTCCAAATCAAATAGCTCCAATGGGGTTGAAAAAGTTGAAGGAGAAGTTGCAAGAGTTGCTTGACAAAGGGTTTATCCAATGGTGTACCTCGCCTTGGAGTGCTCCAATGTTTCTTGCAAAGAAATTCAAATCAATGAGGATATGCATAGATTACAAGCATTTGATCAAAGTAATAGTCAAGAACCAGTACCCCTTGCCTCTCATTGATAATCTATTTGATCAGTTCCAAGGGGCAAAGTATTCTAAGATTGATCGTTGGTCCGACTATCATCAATTGAAGATCAAGGGTGAAGATGTTCCTAAGACAGCCTTTATGACTCGCTATGGGCACTATAAGTTCTTAGTGATGTCCTTTGGGTTGAACAATGCCTTTGGAGCTTCATAGATTTGATGAAGGGGTGTTCAAGCAGCTTCCAGATCACTCTGTGATTGTCTTTGTCGATGAACAACATCTAAGGATTGTTCTTAGACGCTCATAGAGAATCAACTATATGCCAAATTCTCTAGAGTTTTGGCTTGATCAAGTGGCGTTCCTTGGGTATATAGTGTCTAAGGATGGTATCATAGTGGATCAGAAGAAGGTTGAGGTGGTATAGCAATGGCTAACACCTTCAATAGTTTCAGAGATCCATAGTTTTCTAGGATTGACTAGATATTATTGGAGGTTTTGTAGCATCCTAATGTTTAACCCAACCTCCTAGGACGTATTAAGATTAATTATTAGGTATTACTTCCTTTTAAACTCATTTTTAAAATTACTTCACGGAAAATACGGGTAATTTTTTTTTTTTGAAATAGAATATGCAAAACCAAGTGCGAGCCATCGTGTACAACATAAACGAAACGTAAAGCGGAAGAGTAAATAAATTATGCAATAAAGCAAGTAGGAACACACCAATCATAGAAACATCCATCATAATATTAATCACCATAGTTTAGTATACAATTGGAATAATAGCATAAAGTCATACCCATATAAGAATGGGCAGAGCTTGCCATATAGAAAACATAAAGTACAAGAAACATAGAGCAAATACATGGAAAGCCCCAAAAGATACTACCAGCTAAAGGCACACCCCTAAAGCCTACGAATGTCGCTAATCCTCGGGGAGATATAGCCCACAATTGCCGGAGCTCCTCGGATGGGTGCAAATGGAAAGGTGGACGGACATGACCTCCTCGACGTAGGCGCATCACCGGGCGTCGAGCTAGCCTCTCCTGTGTCATCGTATCCTCACTGCCCCTCCGATGTCCATAGAACTGTGGGGCGGATTCCTCCGAAAAGGGTGAGTAGGCGAATCCTCCAACGATCGGTCTTAAATGCGTCGAGCGAGGAACATACTCATAGGGCACCCAAAGATGATGGTTCGGCGACGCGTCTACTCATCACAAGGCCGCGTCCTCTCGAAGATCAAATTATCGCCGTAGGGAGAGGTCAGGGTGAAACGGAAGTGACAGGAAAGCAAACGGGCGTCCCATGTATGCAAAAATACGCACGCACAACGACCCTCGAAATGGTAAGGCTGATGAGGATCATAGTACATCTCCCACATGGGCGTGTCAACAAAAATCACGAACGACGCTCATTGAAATCTGAAGACGTAATGGGAAAAGAAGATAGAGGGGGTGTGAATCTTGCTAAAGAATCTTAGTAAGGAAACCTCCTATCCTAGTGTTATCGTTTACGTCCCAGGAACCTTTAGTTTATTATAAAAAGGTTAAACATGCAAAGGTTCATTATGAGGTTTTCATAAAAGATAATTATCCAAGGTCCGTGTCTTTTATGATGAATCTTAATGCATGTATGCAGCATACCAAAACATGAATGCATGGCAATACTTTATGCAGTAAAACAATAAAACATATTATCAACAACTAGTTCACATACAAGTGGCATGTACTTTTCTCATAATCAACTTTTTGCTTTCATAAGTAGGATACTTCTCATCTTTTCTCGTTTCTCAAACTTGTGACATCATGGTATGTGAAAATAGTAACTGACCCTGATACTAGGCTATGAGCTCATACCTTAACTAGTCATCACTAGTTCTTACTTATCCTCTTGATAAGCGAATCATAATCATAAAAATAATAATCCGACTCCAGAGTCCGAGAGGGGACGTAAGGAATCACCCATCATGGGACTTTTTTCCTTCTTGAAACGCATCAACTGGTTAAGCCAAGTGACTTTGTCCGCTTTGGCAGGCTAATGTCGATGCCTCACGGTTTTACCTTCTCCTCACCATAGCAGGAGAAGTATGTCTCGTCTACGAAACGCATCAGTCTGGTTAAGACCAGTGACATTGTCCACTTCGATATGGCTCCATGACCATATCCCCACGGGTTTCCTTTCTCTCACTCAGTAAGGAGAAATGCGTCTCGGCATGTCACATATAAATCATTCTTTTCAAAAACTTTCTCAAGTCCCTCAAATTTGACGGAAATTCGGCATAATGACTACACTCAGAATTTCCTCAAATTTGAGTCATGCCACATAACTCAAATCACACATGTTGTTCTCATGAAATTTCTCAATTCAATAAGTCTCTTATCAGGAGCATACCCTCCTAACTCATTCATATTTCGCATTCTCATGTATCTTAAGCATAGCATACCACATCATCAGCAACATGTCACAAATACACACATAGTCTCATGTTCATGGCATTAACATATTCACATTCAATACGAGTATACCCACTCGGTCTCATTCTCACATCACACCTTCTATCTCTTGGTGTCTTATGCTTTGGCCCTTATGGGTCTTAATCTTATGTTTAATGATTCTAACTTTCATTATGGATCTTTATTTACCTAAGGGATCATCACCTATAATTTCCTCTAATGTTTATGCTCACTAAACTAACCAAACAGCACTCCATCACTTGGGCAGAATTTAAGTCATGTGATTATGGGTCCTAGAATCTCCATTTTGACCCTTTCTAAGTTCCGTCTTCGCCTAAGGCTCTATAATCAACTCCTAAACCAATTATAAGGGATTCCTACACATATCCACTAATTATAAACAATTTTCCTTGGGTCCAATTATGCTGGAACAGAATTTATATTTTGTGCATCTAAGTGTTCTAGAATTCTCAATTTAAGTCCTTTTTAGTTACTTGTTCTTTCCTAACTTCCCTAAATCCTTCCTTGCTTCACTCAAACATAATTTTACACATTTTAACACCATAAAACAGAATTTATACAGTGGCCAAGTTGCACAAGGCAGAACCGAAATACAAGCATCATATAATCACATAATCTCATGATTTAAATGCATATAAGTTGCTAGTTTCTCTTGGAATCATTTTAGGAACTCAAAACTCTTTTAGAAACCAATTTCTCTCATTAAAATCATACAAAAATGGGTAAGGTCAGTAGCTAAATTATTTAGCTCAAGGAATAGATTTAAAACATAAAACTTTGTTCATAAGGTTCTTTAAATACACCTAAGCTTAGAAAAATTCCAAGACTTAGACTATGGGCACTTATGATTAGATGAACTCATCTCAAGTCCATCATCATCATCATCATCACAAGGCCGAAATGGAATTCTTGAAATGCCTCCATTTTCTAAAACTTTATGTGAGATACTTAGGCAAGTCTTTGAGCTCTAGGAGGCTTAAGTGATGACATAAACTTAAACATGATATGCACTTATTTTATTCTTCATTAGAAAATAAAGTGAGAGCATAAAATAAATATGAGATGCAACCTCATTATTATCTTTAAAGATTAAGTGATGACTTGAAATATAAACATGAAATGCAAGCTTGGAAATTTAAACATGATAATGCAAGTTCATTTAGTTATTCTTGAGAGTTTAGTGATGGCATCAAAATAAACATGCTATGCAAGGCATAAACATAAACATGAATGCAACTCATTTTATCTTAACTAGAGCTCTTACAAGACTTTAGAGGAACATTATAACCTTAACCCAATATGTATCTTAACAACATAAAGTGAGCTTTAGAGTTCTTAGCACCAAGTCTTCAAAGAAGCCTTTGGTTTTGAACTTCATCATCAAGCTCAAGAAAATGGACACAAAGCTCAACACTTTGTCTAAACAACTACAAAGAACTAAGTCATATTCTTTATTTTATTGCTCATGGGCTTCAATCTAGAGTAAACTCTTAGAACGGTTGACCAACTTTAAGGTTGGCAAGGGTAAGCTTAGAGCTTTTTGAAAACATAAGATTAATTTTCTTAACAAAACTTTTAGTGATCTACTTAACATTTTTAACAAACTTTGTTCAAACCAAGGAAGAAGAAACTGAAGCCTTCAAAGGAAAAAGGAAGAGAAAAATCGAAACTTTGGCAAGGAAAAAAAAGGAAAAACAAACATATATGGTCCAAGACCAAGTTTTCAAGCTTTAGAGGTTTCTCACATGACAACAACAAGCCATTATCTTGAAACCTCATCATCAAGCCAAAGTTTTTCTCATGAAAAGGCCTCATGGCCGAAAAGAAAAGGAAGAGAAAAAGAGTTTTGAACCAAGAGAAAACTAGAACTTTCTCAAAGAAAAACAAGTAAAACTTTTAAAACAAACCCCTACCTAAGGAAGTCTTGAAAAGGATGAAAGAAAGCTTGATCCTTGAAGAAATGAGAAGACAAAATCTTCTCTTGAAGGAGGAGAATGATTCAGCCAAGGGGGAAAGTTCAAGGAAGATGATTTTTCCTTGAGTTTGTAAGCTTGGAAATGGAAAGTTTGAGTGTTTAAGAGATGGTTTGAGGTGAGGGAGTGGTGGTTTATGGTTGTTTGTGGTGGTTTGTGGTGGTGGAAGGTTTCTTTGAGAGGAAGAAGAAGAGCAAGATGAAGAGAACTTTGAGAGAAAATGCAAGAAAGTGCAAGAAAACTAAACTTGGCAAATGATCTAAAGTGTAACCAAGTTCTTCCAAGCTTGGTATTTATAGAAATTTTGCAACATGGAGGCTGCCTTGGAAAGGAATGGCTAACCAAAGGGGAGGAAAAGTGAGGAAAATATCTCTTTGCATGGGTATGGGCTTAGGCATGGCAAGCATGGTTGAAAGCATGGTCAAGGTATGGCCTAAGGCATGGTTCTTTGAGTGAAACAAAATCAACATGTGATGGAATTTGGGGGAAAGGTTTTGGCCAGAATTTTGCAGCCAAGGGAAGAGAAATTTGTTCATGTAATTGTGGTTTAGTGATGTGTTTAGGTGTTTCTTTGATTAAGGTTTTGATTAGGAGTTGTAAGAAAGTGTTTAGGTGAAATAATGGCTAATTAAGGTTGTCAAGACTTGATTAGGAGAGTGTTCTTGTTAGATTAACAATTTAAAACCATTTTCTTAGTCAAATGAGGTATGGACACAATTCCTTAATTTAAGGAATTGAAGAGAGAAATACTATTCAAGATTCCATGACTAGGAATCTTGAATTAAAGAATGTAATTAGAGTTTAACTAAGCAATCTTAGGTTCTAATTAACCTTAATAAATTATTTTGACTCTAGATTAATCATCGAAATACATTAATCTTCGATTAGAGCCTAATATTGCTTAGGTTTGTTTAATTACGTCATTAGGCTCACTGTACACTGTCTAGAGGCAAAATGGTAATTTTACACTAAAACTCTAGAACCTCTGCAAACTAAACATCAAATACCACTCCTAAATATCATTCCGAACTTCCTGGAAAAGTTTCTGGCACAAATGGCACCTTTACACTGCGTAAAACATTAGGGTATTTTGGTCATTTTGAGCCGAAAATTGGAAAATGAGATTTCACCTTGGATATCAAACATAACAATTATAATCCCTTTCAAACATTAAGTTGACCCATTGAGGACTGCCAGGTCAGCTTCCTCGAATTTTTGTAAAAATGACCTTAGGGGCATTTCTCATTTGTACTCAATAGAGAAAAACTGGGCTTCAGGTTTGTAAAGGATTTACCTAGGCTTGAGTGCCATTGGCAAGGTTAACATAGAAGAATGTCAAGTTCCAGTGATTGGATGCATATAAAAGAGTTTTAGAAGCTCAAGACCTATTTGACCAATTACCCTTAGGATAGGCAATTTCTTGGTGTTCTGTGACATCTCAAGAGTTAGATTTGGTTGTGTCCTTTTGCAGGATGGATGAGTTATGGCTTATGCATCTAAGCAACTTAATTAGCATAAGCAGAACTACTTGACATATGATTTAGAGATGGTAGTAGTTGTCTTTGCCTTGAAGATTTGGAGGCATTACTTGTATAGAGAGACTTGTGAAATCTTCATGGATCACAAGAGCTTGAAGTACATCTTTCAATAGAAGGACTTGAATCTCAAGTGCCAATGGCTAGAGTCACTAAAGGACTATGATTGTATAATCTCTTATCATCCAAGCAAGGTAAATGTTATGGTAGATGTTGTAAGTAGAAAGTCTTAAGGTGGTTTAGCCTATATAGCACCCTTGAGGCAGCCGTCGATAGTGGATATCCACAAGTTGGAGGCTGAGGGAGTCTAGTTTGGCTTTAGTGACTCAGGAGCCTTCATTGCTCACGTCAAGGCCTAGTTAACCCCAAGGATCAGATCAAGGCACAACAAGGAGGGATTCCAAGTTGGTCAAGCTAGTGGAAGATGTTCACAAAGGGGATAATACAAAGTTCTCAATCAATGCGAAAAGTATGTTGTGTTTTAATGACCATTTATGTATACTTAATGTAAGTAAGTTGAAGAGAAAGGTGATGGAAGAATCCCATAGCACAACATACTCTCTTCAACTAGGCTCAACCAAGATGTATTAAGACCTTAGGCAGTTAAACTAGTGGTAAGGCATGAAGAGAGATGATGGTGACTTTGTGGCACATTGTTTAGTGTGTTAGCAAGTTAAGGCTGACCACCAAAGGCCTGGGGTTTGCTAAGCAGAGAGATCCCAAAGTGGAAGTAGAAGAGGATAACCATGGACTTTGCAATCAGGTTTCCCGAAACTAAAAGCTTTGATACTATAAGGGTGATTGTGGATAGGATGATTAGGAGTTGCACTTCTTACCAGATTGCCTTCAATGCGACTTAGTATGCCAAGCTCTACATTAATGATATTGTTAGACTCCATGGCATGTCAATGTGCATCATATCAGATAAAGATTGTTTACTTTGCGATTTCGAGGTGCATTTGGGACGTGTATAGACTTGACCATAATCTTTCAACCATAGACAGATGGCCAATCATAGAGAACAATTCATACCCTAGAAGTTATGCTTAGGTGTTATGCTTAGAGCTTGTGTTTTATATGTTGGTGGGTGTTGCCTGGCCACTTATGTAACACCCTAATATTTAACCCCAATACGCCTAGGACGTATCAAGACTAATTATTAGT